>JANPWL010000019.1:0-607202 GCA_027406405.1 Blastocystis sp. subtype 1
CGCCTCCTTTGTCGCCACCGAGATGCTTCTCCTCCACGCAGGTACCGCCGGGTCGAACGCATGCGTCAGGGTTGCGGCTCAGCTTAGCGTCGCCGCGCCCCTTCTCGTGCGCCTCCGCCTCCTGGACGCCTCAGGCACGTACAGCGACAGGCCGACGCAGTGGCGCGCGTCCCGCCACGATCAGCAGCTCGCGACCGTAGGCGCAGGGTGGCAGGGGCACCGCGGCCGCGCCCTCCGCGTCCAGCGCCACGTTGGGGATCAGCACCGACGGCGCGGCGATGTCGTCCACGCTGCACACGCTGCTCTCTCCCCTGGATGCTCCGTAGCCGGCAGCGCACTTCTTGGACATCGCGGCGCCATTTCGGCCGTTGTCCTTGGAGGCGAAGTCCTCTCCCTTCTTCGCCTCCTTGGTCTTCGTGTCGGTGGAGGAGAACTCCACGGGGTTCAGCAGCAGCCCGGGCGAGGGCAGCATGTTGCCGGGCAGCAGGCGCGGGTGCTTCTTGCGCTCCATGATGTAGGCGTACTCCTCCCAGAGCATGCGCCCGTTCGCGATGCTGCACTCGGGCTGGATGTTGTCGTACCACTCCACGAACTCATCCTGGCTGCTCTTCGCCAGCTGCTCGCCCAGGCGCACGCCGTCCGCGAACGTGCGGCACAGCACCGCCACGTGCCGCGTCGCGTCGCCGCCGTGCAGCCGCACCTTCAGCTGGCCCGCGTCCAGCGCGTACTCCAGCGCCAGTGGGGGCTCCTGCAGCTTGCGCGCACTCTTGCGCCAGACGGCGTAGGAGTCGAAGACGTGCGGCTCGCCCGCGCCCACCATCACCGCGATGGAGACGCTGTACTGCTGGTGCGCCGCGTCCTCCACGTACAGCGTGTACGCGCCCGCAGGCAGGCCCGACACGACGCAGTAGGCGCCGTCGAAGGCGAGGTTGTCGTGCAGCGTGCTGTACTCGTACTGCGTCCCCGTGCACACCAGGCGGTAGTCCCGGGGGTCTCTGCTCACCAGCGGGATCAGCGCCTGCACCTCCTCCGTGTCCGCCACCTGCCACACGGTGCGCAGGTCGTAGCGGTTGCGGTAGGGCTGGAACATCGTGCCGTCCACGATCACCGAAGCGATGTTCTCCAGAGAGCCCAGCACCACCAGGCCCTTCGCGTCGCTCTGCAGCGTCGTCTTGTAGGACGGGGTCGTGTAGCGGTGACGCACCTCCACGTCCACGCAGACGCCGCTCAGCGCCTCGCCCGCGCGCCCGCTCAGCTGCGCCACGTACTCCTCCTTGCGCGCGGCGTCCAGGCGGCGGAAGAAGTGCACGGTGCGCTGGAGGCGGCTCACCAGCGAGTCCTCCCTCAGCCGCGGCGCCGCGGAGTCGAACAGCGTGCAGCCCTCCTCCAGCGTCTTGACGCTCCGTTGTTCAGCGCCCCCTCTGCCCGCACCTCCGCCCGCACGGAGGCCGTGGTCCCCGCGACGCGGAAGGAGTACACGAAGTCGCTGCGCGTCGGCGAGCGTCTTGGGCGCCACGACCGTCTGGGACTTCACGCCCTGCATCGAGACCACGGACAGCGTGATCGACACGTTGCGTAGCAGCGACACGGGGAACGCCACGCCGTTCAGCAGCGCCGTCACGCCAGCACCAGCCCGCACGTCTCGTTGCCCACCACCACCGCCTCGCTGTCCACGTCGCCCGTCACCTGCAGGGAGAAGGTCTCCGGCTCCAGGCCAGCGGGTACCGCGTCACGAACTCCAGTGCGGCTCCACCTCCTGGCAGATCAGCACCTTCACCATCTTCGCCGACTCCGACGGCGCCGCGAATGGGATCAGGATCTCCTTCTCCGCGTTCAGCGCGTACTCCCGCGACTCCTCCACCGCCCGCAGGCCCTCTCCACGCGGCAGCCCGCCTCGTCCACCACCGTCAGCGCGTAGCCTGACAGGCACTGCGCGAGAGCATGAAGAGCGCGCCCATATGCACCAGGAAGCGGCTGCTGCTGCCGTTGGAGATGAAGTCCAGGATGTACACGCCGCGGTGCGCGATCTGCGGGAACGCGAACCTACGCGTGACCTTAGGGAGGCGACCCTACGTCTCCACGTGACTCACCATGGCGGGCAGCTTGTAGCTGAAGGAGAAGGTGTGCTGCGGCTGCAGCCCATCCACGTCCAGCGACACCTCCACCCCCGCGTCGTTCTTGGCGTAGAAGGCGTAGGTGTCCACCTCGAACAGGCGCACCTCCAGCGACTCGATGCCCTTCAGCTCCACCTGCACGCGCACCTCCTCCCCCACGCTGTACCTCCTCTTGTTCGTGCCCAGGATCCCCAGGCGCGTCTGGCGGCGCAGGGCCTCCATCTCGCCGAGCGTCAGCACCGTCGGTATCAGCTGCGCGCCGCTCAGCAGCTGCGCGCGCTCGTAGATGCGCAGCACCTCCCTGCCGTCGAAGAAGGGGAAGTAGCTCTGCGGCGAGGCCTTGGGGAACAGGTGCTCCAGGTACTCCCCCACCCACTGCAGCAGGTTCAGGTTGTACGTCATCACGCCATTGAACCCCTTCACCTCCTTCGCCCCGCTCTGCGCGCCCTTCACCTTCAGGTACTCCAGCAGCTCGTCGTTGTCGAAGCGGCCCAGCTTCCCCTTCAGTATCAGCAGCGCCTCGTAGTCGCCGCACAGCGCCGACGGGCAGTTGGCCTTCAGGAAGGCGAGGCGGCGGTTGTACACGCTGATCACATGGTTCACCTGCGCCGGGTCGTCCTTGTCCACCAGCACCGTCGAGCCGAAGCGCTGCATGTACCGGCCGCGGAAGGAGGACACCTCAAACAGATTCCACTTGTAGCGCGCCAGGCACTCGCGCTGAAGACGCTCCATGTCGTCGAAGGTGAGCAGCTCCAAAAAGAGCTTGCCGTCGGTGACCTCCTTCAGGGTCGACAGGTACAGCAGGATGTTCTCCACAACTCCCGACAGTCCCATCTTCCTGCTCATCTTCAGCAAATATTCGGACAGGTTCTTATCACGGTTTGTCTCCAGCAGCTTCTCGCAGTACTCGGCACTGACTTTTTCATTCTCGAGCTGCTTCTTCACGAAAGAGTCAATTTTCTCATAATCTAGCGCAGAGGGATACAGAGCCGAGGACGTTTCGTCCCTCTTTCCAATCATCGGGGGCTTTGACACAGCCAGCGAAACATTGGTTTCATCCATAACGAACTGAGCAATATCCGGAAGGACGTCACGGTCCGGCTCCTGCTGGAGAAGTATCATTCGGGTTTTCACCACATCATACATTTCCGCGCAGCTTCCCGACAGATCGTACCGTTTCACTGTGTCCAACAACTTCTTTTGCTGTGCGTATGAATTCGGACAATAGGACTGGAGGTACAGAATCCACGCCTCATCCAGGATAGTATTACCGCTACCTTAAAAGCACCTTCTCGTATCCAGAAAAAAACGGCGCTCAATCACCACCTCCTTGTCCTACGAATGACCATCGGCAGAAACAACCCACGTCACTGAGCACGTACTCCTCGTACGCGCTGTAGTAAGTAGCAGAAGAATCCATAATGCACAACAGAAAAATAAACTGCACGAAGTTTGTCGCGGTTAAAGTAGATTCGTTTTTGCATCTACTTGTGGCAATCTTATCTCCGGCTATCCAGTTCACTGTTAGGCGCCTTCATAAACCGTTCGTTCCTTTCTTTTAGAGAATAGTGGGGGATTTCAACTGTATTCTTTCTCGTTGGAAGGCCGATTGGTTCAACCATCTTCCCGGTTTGAATTGAGTGTCAACCTGAGTCAGTTACTCGCCTCCTCTGAAAGCAAGAAGAGGTCCACCACTCTCACTTTCATTTCGCAGGGTGTGTAGGGAAGTCGCAACACGAAGCTTGGTGCTGGAATCCAAAAGAACAAGGGAAACAATTGAAATCAATTGAAGTGAACGAGAATCATCAACAAAAAATAATTAATGGAGATTAGTGAGGTGTGGAAATAATAAATTGCCATTGATTGTGCAAACAACAATGATCAGGGAATAATGGTCAGTGATTAATTCTGGGTCATTACAATGAGTGACAGCAATAGATGACAATTATTGAATTGGGATTGTTGAAACAAACACTGAATAGCAATTGCTTTGAAAGGGCGCTTGTGGCGCTTCTCTCTCCCATTGTCGAACAAACAGGATTGACAGTATATGGTAACAAGCGAGGAATCACATCGATTCTGCGGGCTGCGGCGCGTTCAGCTTCTCCAGCTTCTCCTTCTCTTCGATCACATCATCCAACTATTCCATGAATCCGTGGTAGACAATGCCCACCTCATCGGCCATCTTGCCGCATTTCACCTTCGCATCCCAGACATCGCCAGCAGTACCAACGAGTCCACCGATAAGCAGCGGAGTGTACCGTTTTGTCCAAATACTCAGGGGCACTGCCAATAGCGTACAGCCCGTAAAGTACTACGACTTCACTTCCATTTCATAGCTCTACCCGAACTCTCCACGAAATGCACTTGTCGTAGTCTTTTCGCAGAGTCTGCTCTCTATTGCGCAAAACGTGGAGCCGGTCCTCAATTTCAGTGGGACAGGGCTTCGGCGAGGTGTCTGTGGGAGAAGACGGCTCCATTGCTGTGGGAGAGAAGAGAATTGTGGAAGGGTGTGGAGAAAACAGAAGAAACAGACGTTAGTTATTGTCAAACCGACTGTTGAGCGACTGCAGAATATCCTCATCGGTGTAGTTGTCCTTCATCAGACGGAAGATGTAGGAGGGGGCGTACTTGCCTTTCGTCGTCAGGAGGAGGGAGATGTACTCCGGAGGGATGTAGTCGTACACGGGGTTGACGACGTCCACCTCGGCGAGCTGGGAGTCGCAGAGGCTGTAGGGCATGATGTGGTTGGGGGAGTCAATGTCATTGATGGTGGTCTGGTCGGAGCAGAACTGCGGGTACAGCTTGTACATTCCCGTCAGCACGATGACCGGCACCTTGGAGTGCAGCGCGGCCAGCACGATGTTGTAGCCGCCGGAGGGCACGAGCACGCCGCCGTTGGCGAGGACGGCGTGGCAGCCGATCACCACCTTGTTGCAGCGGGACATCACGGTGAAGGCCGCCGCGTCGTGGATCAGCAGCGTGCTGATGCCCTTCTTCGACAGCTCCAGCGCGAACTGCTGGCCCACCAGCGACGGGTAGGTCTCGCAGCAGATCACCTTCACGTGCTTGGTCTGGTGCGCCTCGTTGGCCGCCTGCAGGAAGGCCGAGACGGCTTTGGACTGCCCGTAGGTGATGACCACGTCGTCGTAGTGGATGAAGTGCGAGCCGTACTGGCTGATCTCCTCCGCGGCGTTCTCGATGTCGTAGGCGATCTCCTCCTGGATGGCGTCGCGAATGCACTACGTCTCAGCGAATCGCATGGCCGCCACGCTCTTCAGCGCCGACTCGTCCTCCAGCTGCTTCATCATCATGTCCACCGTCAACTTCTCGTTGAACATGGAAGACAGCGAATTCCCCGAAGGAGGCCGTATGCCGTAGCGACCCATCTAGGAATCAGTCCAGTCCGGAGCGCGAACCCTCTTGTACGCAGCGACGGTTTCCTGCTCAATGATCGAGATAAAAACGCAGCGTCACGGAGCCAATCGAGAGAGCTACGCGTTGCTCCAGCCAACCGGCTCGTCCACATGGGCTGCTTCCTCAGCAGACAGTACGCCAATTTTCGGATGTTGGAAATGAGTTGTGTGTAGTTTGTGAGCGAGGTTTCGTCCAACTAGGCCATAACACAGAAAATGAGTGTTTCTCACGATGTGAGTAAGCGAGAGATGGTTTTGTTCGCTGCCTCGTAAGCAGAGTGAATCTCTCTCTACCCGTCACTCCTCCCACCAGCACGCACCTCCGTTGCAATTTAATCGAGAAGTTGTCGTACTCCTTCTGGATAAGCGGCCATTGGGATAACCACTCACGCAATTCCACTTCTGACGAACTATCCTCTAAATGATTACACGCCACCCGAATCAAGGAGCGTACGCGGGTTATTCATCCTCACTGTGTTGTTGCTGATGAAACTGTGACGGAGCGATTCCCGTTCCAAATCAAATCAGTGGATGTGGTTCCTGTTGTCGTTGCAAACAGGGGGTTTGACCGTGTTTGGATGGCCATACTCCTCGCCTTCCCGCTTCCGGCAAATCCTCTTCGTTCTGTTCTCTTCATCCCAGAAAGTGGCTTACTAGAGCTGCTTCCAGGAAATCCACTGTACTCCCATTTTCATGCCAATTTTGACCTGTCTTGAAAAACAGTAAAACGCTCTCAGAATGCCCGAGGATCTAGGAAGGTTTGTGTGGAATAGGGAGAACAATTCATATGCCACAGTGGGGAAGGGGAAGAGGGATGATTGGGTAGGTCGAGGGATGTTTCCAAGGAGATGACGGACTGGATGATTTGAGGGAGAAGATATTCAGTTGCATCATCGCATGAGTCATTGCTTCGCGTGATTGCCGTAGGACTGCGGACTGCTGACAAACGCAGACATATCGGGGGAGACGAAATTGTGCCGGTTAGCGAGTGGTTACTTGTAAGCGTCGTGATGTGTAGTCACCTATGATACCTTCGAGTTCGTGGCCGTTTGGACCGGATCGGAGCTGCATGTGGTGAAACGTAGTTTGTAACAAGCATGTTTGTTACTACACGACATTACAACAGGTGGTTGAGCAGGACGCCAGTGACAATTCCTCCGATGAAAATGCAGCACGTCGCGACCATCGAGGGAATCGCCAGAAGCGCCATTCCACTCAATCCGTGGCCACTCGTGCAGCCGTGCATCATTTTGGCTCCCAGCAGAAGCAGCACGCCGCCGATGAAGGCCGTGAGAGGAGCCGCTCCCTGCACGGCGAGGGTCTGGGCCTTGTCCACGTCCGAGAAGACGAAGGAAGCGAGGAAGGAGCCGAGGATGGCTCCGGAGCCGAGGAAGACCTGCCACAGGTTGGTCCGGCCTCCTTCATCTCACCCCACGGGGTGCACGTTGCCGCAGATGGCCATGTAGGAGGCGCTCGTGCCGATCATCTTGCCCAACAGCCCGTTGAGGGGGAGCTGCAGCAGGCCCACGATGGCTCCCGAGAGGTAGGGGCGGCCACGCGTAGGAGTCGAGCGACACCTCACCCGTGAAGGACACGTCCTGGCGCCACGGACGGATCCGCTCCACGACGAACACGACGCTGTACATGGCAACGGCGTAGAGCACGGCGAGGACGGGGTAGCGAATCCCGTCGCCTTCACCAGCGTCTGCGGGAAGGAGCAGTTTTTCGAGGACAGCTTCGATCCCTACGCGTGACTCCCGTACATGCGCCGACAGGGCTTCAGCAGGGCAAGAGGTACGTGCCGACGAGACAGCCGAAGAAGGTGAAGAGCGAGTGCTGAATGACGGAGCCGGAGCTATCCATGAAGAGCGCAGAACGCCACTGCCTCGACGTAGATCATTCCGGGACACGTTCCAGCAAGATCGAGACCGGATCCGAGAAGGAGGCCTCGATAATAAAGGGAAGGAAGCCCCGCGTCATGAGTGAAGCCACGTTGTTCTGGGCACTGATCACATTCTCACGTGTCCGCTTCATCATATAGAGCAGCGAAGGCCAAGGCACCTATCCCTGAAGCGAGTCGCAAACACAAAACTCGTTCCCGAAGCAGTCAAGAAGAGCTTCAGCATCACCTAGCCGTTACAAGGCACGAATAGGACAACGAAACGGGACATCGTCATTCGATCGCGAATAATCATGGGCTCGAGGACTCTGGCCTTGTTCATGGCGAATCCAAAGACGAGACCCGAGATCAGACACACGATATAGCCTCTTGGGAGAATTAGGCGAGAGAAGTGCTAATGATCACAAATACTGCCCTATCGATACGCATGTGTGAAAAAGAGTTTAAATGGAAAGCAAAGAATGGTCATATGGAGAGCACTTGGGCGTTTCTCTATTCCACACTCTCGCCAAATTTCGGCTTCATCAAATGCCCTCATGAAGGGCATGCAACGGGTGGAAAGACAAAACTTCTGGGTGAGGGTCGATAGTTCCATGGCGGAAGAGGCACGAAGAATGGGGTTCAGGTGGATGGCCTCGCGAGGGCCGACCTCGGAAGGCTGGATTGAAGACGATCGGTGGATCATTCTGGAAAAAGCAAAGGTTTACTGAATTCGTTCAGCCAATCAGAAGGGGTGAACCGAGGGGGCGCCACCCAAATCGACCTGAATTTTGGTTTGTCATTGGGGTCCTCACAGCCGTGTATTCCGACTTCATATTTTTTTTACATTTGATCCTTTTATCCAAATCTGATGAGCCATAAGCAACATACTACTGCGGGTATTCTCAAGCCATACGTGGCTGGCGGTTCGGCCGCCGTGGTGGCTACGATGTGCGTCCACCCCGTGGATCTGTTGAAGACTCGCGTGCAGGTGCAGATTATTCCTGCCGGAGGCAAGAAAATCGGCTCCCTTCGCATGGCCAAGACGATCGTCCAGGAGGGAGGCATCACGAAGCTCTACGCCGGACTGTCGGCCGCCATCTTGCGTCAGGCTGTGTACGGAACGGCGAGACTGGGTCTGCACGATCAGCTGTCGAAGATGTTCCAGGACCGTAACGGTGGCAAGCCCATTCCCTTCTACCAGAAGGTGGCTGCCTCCATGATCTCGGGTGCCGTGGGTGGTCTGGCCGGAAACCCCTTCGATATTGCCATGGTGCGTATGCAGGCCGATGGCCAGGCGCCCATCGAGCAGAGACGTGGCTACACCAACGTGTTCACCGCGCTGGTGCGTATCGTGAAGGAGGAAGGCATCATGACACTGTGGAGAGGGTCTGTTCCCATGGTCTTCCGTGCCATTGCCATGAACACGGGTATGATGGCCTCGTACGACCAGTCGAAGGAGCTGCTGGCTCCCTACACGGGTAAGGGCAAGACGACGAGTTTGATTGCTTCCGCCATCTCCGGGTTCGTGTGCGCCTTCACCACCCTTCCCTTCGATCTGATCAAGTGCCGTATGATGAACATGCGTGTCGATCCTGCTACTGGCAAGCTGCCTTACAAGAACCTCGTGGACTGTGCTATCAAGATTCTGCGTGTGGAGGGCGTGACTACGTTCTGGAGAGGTTACTGGACCTTCTACGCCCGTTCCGCCCCTCACGCCATGATCAGTCTTCTTCTGAAGGATGTGTTCAACGACTGGTATAACAAGGCCTTCATGTAAGCTATGTCGATTTAGTTTTTGATTACTGTAATTGTACTATTTCCTTTCGTTTGTTGCAATACCACAGCGGATGACACTCCTTCTTCTCAGGGAGCTATTGCTGCTGCTCGCTCTGGCAGGAGCCGCCGATCTCTCCTTTCCCACCCAATTCTCTGCAGCGTACTCGACGATTGCTCACCAGATCCCGGAGGTCAACGCTGCTGTTTGGGTGATTAGGACTAGACAAGCGAGTACCCCTCTCGTGTAAAACACTACCAAGTGAATGTTGACCGGTCCCTTGGCGGTAGCCGAATTGTCCACGAGGAAGATGGCAGTGTTCTCGTGACGCTTATCCGAAATTACAACGCTGTACTCTCATTTGCGCATGGGATGATTCTGTAGCACTACGAAGTACGTCTCGAGAAGGTGGATGGTATTGAAACATGTGAATACAGCTTTATGGGAGAATCCATGCCGGAACCCAATCTGCGTGTTGTGAAGGATTCTATCGTTTTTGCCATGCACACCGTTGATGGCGTAGGGAGAAATCATGAATGATGGGTCGGTGACGAACGGCTATTCCTATCAAGACCAGCGACAATACGTGGAGCTGTACTTTCACAAGGATTCCAATCGTGGGACACAGGAAACGCAGTAATGAGTAGTCCCGTCGCGAGTCCACGAGTTTTACATTGACGAAAACAACAAGCCCAATCCTGTCTTTTCTACTGTCTACAACTCCATCACGGAAGGACCCCAGGACCCCTCTCTCTTCGATGTCGAGAAATAGTGGCTGCCCCGAGAGGGAGTGATGTTAGTATTGAAAGCGGGAAGTGCTCCCGGAACGGAAAGGGCTGGCCGTATCAGCTCATCTTTGGTCCCTTTGTGACGAGTATGATTCACGGGTTTGTTCTTCACATGCTCGCAATGGCACACAAATGTCGTTTTTGAACTTTGCATCGAATCCCTTCTTCGAGGACAGCGATATCACATACAGCGCTGCTGCCAAATCGCGACTGAAGTAGTAGGATCCATTCTCGCCTCGATTGAGTCTGTAGTGAAGAGACCGGAAAGGATAGATACCACATGTGTCTCGACTTCATTGAGGTAAGCGATTCGCTCGCTCGCTCAGCCAGTAGACCCCCGACCCAATTCGTGGTGATTTGCGATGCTCCGGGCATACCGAAGGACCGGATCAAGGTCCAGGTGAAGGAAAACCGAATCTTCATCGAGGGAAAGAGAAAGAAGAAGATTGTCTCCGACAGTGATGAATACCTCGTTTGCGAGCGATTGAACGGCCCCTTCAGACGCGTGATCAGCGTTTGGATCCGTGTGTTTGGTGATGGCTAGGTTCCCACGGAGTGCGATGCAAACCAAATGGTTGCCAAGCTGGAAGACGGGCTCCTCGTCCTGACGATGCCCAAGGTGGAGGTGAAGAAGGACGCTGTTTCAATTGCTGTGCATGGAGTGTTTGGCTGAAAACAGATCCTACTTTTTACACTGACATGCTTCGGTATCTCTTCCCGAAGAGAGTTAAAGTACTTCACATCCTCCTGAAGACACTTCACATCTACTCCTCACCCTCTGCTACGACTCCCACTCGCTAGATGGCCTTCGGCAAATACACGGTCAATCTCCTGGAAGGTCTTCTGCACGCGAAGCCACACTCGCTGAGAGGGGTTCTCGTCGACGAGATAGCCTCTGATCTTCTTGACACCGCTTCTGAATGTGGTGATCTGGCGGAGGAGGAGAATCACGGCGTTGTAATTCGACAGGCGGATCGCGTTGATGTTGATCGACTTGCACGACGAATTGACCTCTCCCTTGATCGTCTCAAAGGAGGAGGTTATCGCCTTCACGCGGGTACTCACGCCTCCATCTGCTGTTTCATCGTCTCGATATCACTAATTTGATTAAATAGTTTGCCCTGATTCTGGACTACAACGTCACGAAGATCCGCGTCAATGGTCTCGAGATAGATAGACAGCATCCTTAGGCACATATCGATATCAATTCCCTGCCCCTCCTCCTTGTTTGAACTCAACACTTGACTCGTAAACCCGCTCGGATCAAAGTTGGCATCTGCGAACTGACTAAACGTTCCTAGATAGATTAATGATATCCACAGTGCATACCATCTCGCTTGATTCGCTGAATCGAAGGAATCTGAGAGGAATCCGACATGGCACAGAAATACAATGCCGCTTTTGCAATAAACAGAGTACACATCATATATATCCAGCATCTTATAATAGCACTCGCTCAACTGTCTTTTGTTTTCCAACGACGGAGTGTCGCGATACTGCTCCATGAGCCCGGTCAGCAGCTAGTCCTTATACACTCGAATCTTCTATACAGAAATATTGTCTTCCAGAGTGTCGTAGTCCTCTTTCCTCTTGTCCCTCTGAAACTCCATAGCCACATCCTCAAGAGCATACAGCAGGCGCTCCACCTCTTTCACATAGAGCGACCGTATCTCCGGTCTGTCTTCGTTTTCGTTCCGTGTCTTCAGGGACAAATCCAACTTGATGACTTGTGTCTATTCCTGAGGACGGCACAATCCACGCACAAGGACTTCGCTGATTTGCTGATTTGTCTCAGCCACTTCGTTCGTCATTCTGTTCATGATGTACTGGTTCTTCTTCGCCTTCAGCGCATTCAGCTGACTCTTCGCCTCCGATAGAGCAGCTCTGCATATCAGCCAGACCATTCAAATCCACTCCAGTTGCGCGTTGTCCGATTGGGCGGAAGTCAGCAGCATTTCCTTCTATGCGAATGAACTCACAGCATAAAGCTCACTCTAGGGAAGCGCGGGGTGGAAACCAGCAGGCAGTGCGTTGGGGTTCCATAGGAGGGGAGAAGGGAGCGAATTACCTGCGAGTCCTTCACTTGGTCACTACAGTGTCAACTTTGGATTGCCCTTACCTCGTGAAGTACATCTCAGCCTCCTCGGCGAAAACGGGCTCCGGAATGTTCTTAGGGAAGGAGAGTCCATCAATATTCAGGGATTCTACCCGTGAGCCGTTTCCCCCCAATCCCTGCCTTTCGCAGTACTACCAATTCTACTGATAGTGAATCCGATGTCTTGTGCTGGAACGGAATACGCCATCTGATAGTGAAACAGAGCTATCGAATTGAACAAATCCTCGTCTGACACAATTCGGCTCGATTCTTTACGCTAGATTGTTTTCGGTTTAAAATGGAGCAGGCCATCGCTTCTCTCCGAACTCGAGGTTTAAACTTGAAGAGAGAATGGTCTGCATCGACGCTTGCTATTACGTGTAGGATTCAGACCGTCCTTCCCAAACTCGGAGAGTAGTGCTTTGCTGCTAATCTGCAATATCTAGCAAGAATCTAGAATCGGGGTTGTTCGAGACTGCTTTAGTTACGGACTTGCCGCTCTGTTCGAATGGTCTTGATAGTCTTTCTGCGCCTAAGGGGGAGTCATTCACTTTCGAGGACTGCGCCGTTTTTCAAGTGAGTCCCTTCTTCTGTTTTCAGTCAAGATCCAATCCGTGGCGAATATCGCAATGCCAGTCGACTCCCAGTTCGCGGACTCTTCAAACAGAATGCTGAAGCTGGAGATGACGGATGGGGCTCACACCTGCTATGCGATTGAATACTCGCCCATCCCCGCACTGTCGGTGTCCTTGCAGAAGGGGTACAAGGTGTGCGTGCGTAACGTGCGGGTGGTGAACCGCTTGTGGCTTCTCAACGCCTCCAACACTCTCTTTCTCGGGGGTCATTGCTCGCGTGTTTGTTGCAAACAGGACCACTATACAAACTACTTTTTCAATTCCATTTCCAGCTCGCGGCGACGATCGCGCTCCGCCTCCATCGCCACCTCCAGCTGGTACCGTCTCTCCATCAGCGCGTTCGACGCAGTCTCGATGATGCGCTGGATGGCGTACAGCTTCACCTCCATGATGAGCGGCTCTCTGCTCTCCATTTGCCGCACGGAGCGGGTGTACTCCTCCTCGAGGGGCTCGATCGCGATATCCAGGTCCAGATCCGTCACAAAATGATCGACCACCCACGTGAACAGGCTCTCCACCACGCTCGACAGCACCGACAGCTCGTAGTCCGTGATGCACGACCGGTTCTGCAGCGTCTCCCCCAGCACCACCTCCATCTGCTCGCACCGCGTCTGCCACAGCAGGCGCTCGCCCTTCTCCCGCTCCACCTCCTTCTGCAGCGTCTGCACCGCCTCCGCACTACGCGCATCCTTGTCGGTGCCTGCACCACCAGCATGCCCAGCACGCCCAGCACGCCTAGCATCGCCAGCACCACCAGCACCACCAGCATCACCAGCAGGCGTCTTGTCCAGCGCGGTGCGGACGAAGGCGGAGAGCTCGTCGATGCGCTTCAGGTAGAGCTGGTTGCTGGCGGTCAGGTTCTCGTTCTGCCGGCGGAGGTAGTTGAGGCTGTTCTGCGTCATCGTGTCGCCGTCCTGCGCGTCCAGCGAGATCATCGTCTTCATCGTGCCCGCCTCCAGGTCCTCCAGCTGCTGCAGCCGCTCCTTCAGCGCCTCGTTCTCCTTCTGGTACGACTCGCACTGCGCCGTCTGCGCTGCCTGCGCCGTCTGCGCCTCCTGGACCGCCTCCTTCTCCGCCGCCAGCTGCGCCTCCAGCTGTGCCGCCTGTGCCGCCAGCGCCGCCTTCTGCTCGCTCTCCTGCAGGTAGGGTGCCAGCGCGCCGTCCACCAGCGTGCCCGCGTCGGCCACGATCTTCATCACGTCCTCCTTGAAGCGCGGGTTGCCCGTGCGCGTGCCCAGGTGCGAGATCTGGCGCACCAGCTGGTCGCACAGCGCCGCGTTGATGCCCCGCGCGCTGCAGGCCTCGCAGAGCGAGTACACGAACATCACCACGGCGTTGCTCACCTCCACCACCTCGCCCGCCGTGCGCTTGCTCGCCTCCTCCAGCCGCGTTAGCGTGCTGCTGTGCGACGCCGCCTCACCCTCGCCCTGCACGCTGAACTGCAGGAAGTCGTTCAGCGCCTCCGTGCTCACCAGCTTGTCCTGCAGCTCCGCGATGCTCGCCTCCTTCTTCTTCAGCTCCTCCTGCAGCGCCGCCAGCTGCTTCGACTCCTACGACTCACCGCCCCGCCCCAAGCCCACGTGCGTGCTGTCGCCCAGCGCCGTCAGCAGCTCCGTGCTGCTCTCCGCCTCCTGTGCCAGCTCCTTCTCCTTCTCCTCCGCCTCCTGCTCCAGCGCGCCAATGCGCTGCTCCCGCGCCGCCACCTCCGCCTGCAGCCGAGTCGCCGTCTCCTCCAGCTCGATGCACCGCTCGCGCAGACGCCGCTGCGCCTCCTGGTCCTCGTCGTGGCGCCGCTGCGCCTCCTTCGCCTGCTCGCCCAGCGCCAGCAGGTGCCGCAGCTTCTCCTACGCCTCACGCGCCCACGCGGGCCCCACGTCCAGCGCCTCGCGCAGGATGGTCACGTCCGTCTCCTCGTGCATGGCCGCCGAGCACTCCAGCTGCTCCACGGGGTTCACCAGCCGGTTGTAGTCCTGCCGCAGCGTCGCCAGCTGCTCGCGCGTCGTCGCCAGCTGCTCCTCCAGCGCTCGCCGCGCGCCGCGCTCCTCGCTGAAGCTCTGCGCCAGCCGCTCGCGCTCCTTCTCCAGCGTCTCCAGGTACTACGCCTCACCGCCGCGCGCCGCGCCCACGTCCAGCGTACCGCGCACCGGCACCCGCCGCAGCTGGCTGAACAGTCGCAGCAGCTCCAGCAGCTCGCGGTTGGTCCCGCGCAGCCGCGCCACCTGCCGCTTCAGGTCCTCCAGCACCGGCTCGCCCTCCTCCGCCCCCGCAGGGGTCGGAGTGCCAGTCGGAGTGCCAGTCGGAGTGCCAGTCGGAGTGCCAGTTGGAGTGCCAGTCGGAGAGTTTGCTGAAGAGTCAGCATTGGCGGACTGGGCCGCGTCGGTGAGTTCGGCGATGCGCGCCTCCTCGCTCACGATGCGCGCGCGCAGCTGGCGGTTGGTCTGCTGCAGCTCCGACTCGCGCAGCAGCAGCTCGCCGCACTGCTTCTTCAGCCGCATCGCCTCCTCCTTCTCCAGGTAGGACCGCGACAGCAGCATCGTGTTCTCTTTCTTCAGGGACGTCGTTGTCTCCCTCCAGCTCCTCCACGCGCTGCCGCGTTGTGCCCAACAGCTCGAGAATGGACGACGACGACATGATGCTCTGCGCCTCAACCTGAGGAGACGGCGTCGGAGTGGGCTGCTTCTCCTTCAGCTGCTTTTCCAACGCCTCAATCTCGTTCTGGAGATCGGCCCGCTTCTGGTTATCGTCCAGTGACGCCAGAAGCAGGGAGTCGATCCGCTCGTTCAGACGGGCGATTTCTTTGTCTTTTGCCCTCAGCACCTCTTCAAGCCCCTTCTTCTCTCCTGCTAACGCATTTACTTCGCTTTCGTGCTTTTCCATCTAGGGCATCATTTCCAGCAAACGGATAGGACCGTAGAATCGTAATCGCTCTTCAGGAGCCGATAATCGGATTCCATCTTCTACAGCTAACCGCAATGAGCAATGAAGATACCTCCAACTCGCGTTTCTTCTCGTTCAGCACATCTCCCGCAGCAACAATACGCGACCCGAACATAGAAATCTTCTCCGCGTTCTGATCGAGCTCTTTCTAATTTCATCAGGATTACAGCACTTCTCCCCGTACCTGCAAAGAACGCATAGTCTTGTTTTGTTCCTCTATCTGCTTCCGATATCTGCGATTTTCCTAGTTCGTAACGAATTGGCATGCTTGCCGTACACTTTCCAGTTCCTGACAACGTTTTCGTTGATCCTACTCATTATCCTCCCGTACTCTTCTCGTACAGAATCAGTTCCCATGTCTGCGAATATCCTTCTTCCTCCAAATACTCCAGGAGTCCCCCAAAAGGAAAATGAGCATCATCTGTTTCTTAACAAACACGCGCATCGCAGTAACAAGTTACTCGATGATAGGGTAGGACGGGCTCGTGGCAACACCGCAGATATTTCCCTTTCTGGCGATCTTGATGTAGCCCTCATCGCCCCACCAGGTGGACCACGAGTTCTTGATGAGCCAGTAGTCCTTGCCGTTCTCCGTTCCGTAGCCCACGGCCAGCACGGCGTGCGCCTGGTCCTCGACGGCGGACGAGCAGCTCGCATCATCGAACACGCCCTCGCTGTAGAACAAAAAGTCCTTGTTCACCGCCACGCCCACGGAGATGGGGCCCACGTTGGCCACGGCGTCCTCCAGCTCCTCCACGGAGAAGGGCTTGGTCAGCACGTAGTCCTTCACCTTGATGGCGGCGGCGCTCTTGTCGAAGTGGCATCTGCCGTCAATGCCCAGGTAGTGGCCGTAGTCCGCGTCCGTCATCAGGCCGCCGTTGTGGATCATCCAGCCGTACGCGCGGAAGTCCTCGCCGCCGTTGCAGCCGTCGTTGCCGAAGTTCCACGAGCAGTCCAGCAGGTTCTGCTCCGAGAACTTCTCCAGCTTGCCGTACTTTCTGAAGAACTGGCCCTCCAGCACGCCCACGGTGCCGAACGTCCAGCAGGAGCCGCACATGCACTGGTCCTTCACCGGCGTCACCGCGCCCAGCTCTCTCCAGTCGATCGACTCGGGCAGCTTCGCGTTGGACATGGTGTACTTGTGGGCCTCGTAGTCCTTGTTGCTGGAGTGCTTCAGACCCATCAGCGCGCGCAGCTCCGCCTCGGAGCGGTCCGCCAGGTGGTTCAGCTTCAGCTTGTAGCTGCGGTTCTCGCTGTTCACTCTCTCCACGTACGCCTTGTTGCGCATGAAGTTCATTCTGCGCTCCTGGTACTCCGCGCCCTCGTAGCGCAGGTGGTTCTTCTTCAGGAACGACGCGAACTCCACGTCCGCGGGGTGGGGGGAAGCGAGCGGCCAGGAACTTGTGCGAGTCGCCCACCACGGAGCCGGGGCCGGGGAAGTCGATGCACGTCCAGCTCTTCTCGGGCTCCTCGAACACCTCGGGCGCCTGCTTCACGTACTCCACGCTGATGTAATCGTAAAATGTACTCATCGAAGTGCGAGTGGAGGACGGTGTTGTAGCCCACCATGTAGAAGCGCACGGGCTTGAAGTTGCCAATGTCTCTACCGCTCACGCACCGCCGCCGCCCTCACTCGTAGTACCAGTACTTGTTCAGCTTGTCGCCCGTCTTCTCCTCGTGGTACCACACGCGGCACATGTGCTCGCCCACTCTCTCCGTCTTCTCCAGGAGCTCGAATCCCTCCAGGTTGGGGAGAATCGAGTTCAGGGCAAGGTCATCCTTGTGAATGTTGAAGCAAGTCTCGTACGTGATCACAGGGACGATCGCGTAGCCGACCTCCTTCTCCATGTCGTAGTAGTATCTGTTGATACCGCCATCTACTCCTCATCCACGATTCACACACTCACAGTAGTCGAAGCGAGCCTTCTTGGAGGCGCCGTCGTAGTACACCACGATGGGCTCCACGAAATCCGCATACGGAAGGGTCACGGTGACGTTCGCCTTGTAGTAGTCAGGGAACTGAGGATATGCCACCGCGATGGAAACCAAAAGAGCACTAGCAGTCACGCCAAATCTTAGCCACCACAACGCAAAGAACATCACTCACAAAGATTATTCTACGCTTCCATCTTTCGACAACGCGAGATCCTATTGGCGCACGGATTCTCCAGTTCCCGATGATGTCATCGTCACGGCGGAATCACTGGTTGGGGAAACACGATTGCAACAAACACGAAAACTACAGCTTGACACTATCTAAAAGAGGCTTGATCACGTCGGGGTCCATCGAGGCAAACACCTGCTGCATCCCCTCCGAACCATACCGAGACACCATTTGCTACCGTTGATGGCTCCAATTATATCTACTTGGATGAAGGACTTCCAGCACTCCTGAACGTTCACTTCCGCAATGAAGCGCTTCAAATAGTCCCTCGAGACGGTTTCGATGCTCCCTAGCGAGGATTCGAGGAAGAGGAGGCGCATCTTTTCCTCGCCCACCTCCACTTCCTGCAGCACGTTCACAATGCAATCCACCACTTGTTCCAGCGAATAGAGCAGCTCCTGAGGCCCTTGCACAATGCACAGCAGCATGCACTGCACGAAGAGGCTTCTGCGCACATAGCCCACCGCGCCGCCTCCCGCAGAATCGAAGCTGTGCAGAAGCGAAGAGAGCACGCCGGAGAAGAACGCGTCGTTTGCTAGGTCTCACGTGCACGATCGGAGCGAACTGAGTCCCGTCTCCTGGCAGATGGATGCGAACAACGCGTTGGCGGGCTCGCCGCTGAGGAGCAGCTGCGCGACGATGAGCAGGCAGGCCACGTAGCTGGACTCGGGCAGTCTAGCAGTCACCTCCCGGCCGTGCGCCCACTCGCCGTTGGAGCCGGTGCGCTCGCGCTCCAGCAGCAGCGTCACGAGGCGGCGTGTGATGGGCGTGACGACGGCGACGCTCTGCTGGGGGTAGAGCAGGGTGAGGAAGTGGACGGAGGTGGCGAGCCGCGTCATGTCGCGCGGCGCCACGATGGCGAAGAGCGTGTCGTAGAGCTGCGCGAGCGCGGGCCCGAAGGCCTGCAGGAAGGGGAGCTGGCCCAGGCGGACGTAGGCGTCGACGATGGCGACGATGGCGGGGAAGCTCTTCATGGAGTGCGAGTAGACCTGCAGCAGGCTCGGGAACAGCGCGTGCAGCCGCTCGCCGTACCGCGCCGCGGGGCACTTCATCAGCTCGCCCCACAGCTCCAGCCCATCCTCCAGCAGCACCGACACCACCTCGCCCGCCGCGTCGCGTACCGCGTACTGCACCATCTGGAAGAAGAACTCCAGTGCCGCGCCCTCCCTTCTCTCCCCTTCCTGCGCTATCTGGGTTGACTGGGCACTCTGAACACCCTGTGATGCTGTCTGCGCCCCGTCGCCGGTCAGCAGCGAGGGAAGCCTCTGCGCCTCAGGCCGCATCTCTACATCCACCTTCACCATGCTGCAGGCGAGCCGCAGCAGCAGCAGCTGTGTCATCTCGTCGCCCAGCGCCACGGCCTCGCCCCACATGAGCTGGAAGCAGGAGAAGAGCAGCCCGCTGAAGTGCGCGCCGTCGGGCACCGTCTCCACCAGCGCCGTCAGCAGGCCCACCATGTACGTCTTCGACTGCTTCGACTGCGTCGCCTACGCCTCACCGCGCGCCTCACCGCCCACGCCGTAGAGGGCCGCCAGCCGCTCCACGATCAGCGGCGCCGCGTGGGCCGCCAGCGCGGGCGTGCAGTTGCTGCTCCGCACCATGTGGCTCAGCGCCTCCACGGCGGTCAGCTGCACGCCCAAGGACGCGTGCGCCAGCGCCGCGATGCAAAGCCGCACGCTCTCCGCGCGATTGGTCTCCGAGAAGAGGTGGAAGCACACGTCGCAGACCGCCACGCACTCCAGGGCGCAGGCCGCGGGCGTCGCCGCGCTCTCCAGCAGCGGCTTCACCACCTCGCGGAAGGCGGCGTCGTAGCTGAGCCCCTTGGCCACGTAGCCGCAGCCGCGCTCCAGCATGCACAGGAACCCGAACAGCTCCTGCTCGCCCAGCTGCGCCACGCTCCGGTACTCGCCCTGCAGGTACTGCAGCGTCGGCTCGCCGAACTGCCGCGCCAGCGTCTCGAACAGCCTGCACACCGCCTTGCGGAGACAGGAGGCCTGCTACGTGTCACGCGCGCCGACCGCCCCCACGTAGGCCGCGTAGAAGTCCTCGTCGTTCTGCAGCAGCAGCGCGCGCAGCTGTGGGCCCAGCGGGAACATGGAGCGCTGCACGCAGCACAGCAGCTGCCGCACGCACGCCGCGTCGTAGAACTGCGCCAGCACGGGCGCGGCGGCGGCCTTGGCGACGAGCGAGGCGACGATGGCGACGACGGCCTCGGTGACGGGCACCAGGTCCTCCCTACACCTCACGCGCGCGCGCCGCGCCCACGACACGCCCGGGAGCTGGAACAGCGAGAAGAGCACGGAGTTGGCGAGGGAGGCAAAGGCGCCCAGCAGCGCGTCCTCCACGGGCAACCGCGCCTCGCAGAACTGCTGGATGGACCGCAGGCCCCACTTCACCGCGCGCAGCAACGCCGGCTGGGCGGGCGCCGCCACCTGCTGCCAGCCAGCCAGGCAGAGCTGCACCGTGCCCAGCTGCTGCGCGAACAGCGCGCCCAGCTGCGGCTGGAGCGCGTGGCGCGGCACGGCGCAGACCCCGCGCACGAGCAGCTTGTGCAGCGTCTAGGCGTCAGCGGCACGCGGCGGCGCTACGCTCATCGCGCGGTGCAGCACCTCGCACAGCAGCGGCTTGCTGTCCTCCGCGGCCGCGGGCAGCGAGCTGGCGAGCTGGTAGGCGTAGGACACCAAGAAGGGCGTCAGGTCCTGGACGATCTTGGAAAAGACCTGGCGCTGCCGGCCGATGCGACACGTCGAAAACGAGCGCACAACGCCCAGCAGCGAGCAGCTAGGAGTGGGGTGAAACGGGAGGAAAGTACATGCCCTGGTAGATGAGGAACGGATTATCGGAGGACAGGAGACCGAGGAGCACGTCGAAAAGACTGCCCATGCGAGACGGGTACTCCACTCGGGCCACTCTCGCCACGATGAGGGAGAGCTGGGAGACGAGAGTCGCTTCGTTGAGGGGAATCGACAGCTACGGTTCGCAAGCCACCCTTCCCCTACGTAGTCCACCAATTGTGCCGAAAAGAGCTCCTTCTCCTCTTCGCTTAGATAGTTGCCAGTACTGCTGTTCGAATGCGCCCACCATCGCTGATCCACGCAGTTCTTCACAATAATCACTGCCAAATGGCGGACATTCAGCTCGTATTTGCTGTTGTACACGATTTTCTACGAATGAGACGGGAACTCTCTCCGCCCACCATCATGACTCCCAGAAAGCCGTTCACTTTTTGCAGCTCGCTGATATAGTTGCCAGAGAGGAGTAGGGAGGATTGCGACGGGTTTAGCACTTGTTGGAGTACACCCACCAACATGTCCTCGTCCGCGTCTGTCAGTCGACTGGGGAGTTGCTGCTGCATTGTGTGCTGTGCTTCCAAAGATCCCGGCACCCGGCAGAGAATGAGTGTCTTCAACAAAGCCAGCAACCTAAACAGAAGAAATGTCCTCACTCCTCGTCTTCTTCGTCGTCATCCTCGTCATCGTCATCCTCGTCGTCCTCGTCCTCTTCCTCTTCCTTCTCTTCACCCTCCTCTTCCTCTTCCTTCTCTTCACCCTCCTCCTTCTCCTCGCCCTCCTTCTCCTCCTCCGCAGCGTTGTCCAAGTCAATGGTCTCCTCCTCCACGTCGCTGGGCTCGGCCGTCCTACGCATGAAACAGCGGCGCGGCGCCCACTTGAGCCACTCGACCATGGGCTGCGCCACCTCGCTGAGCTCCTTCAGGAACTTGTCCGTCAGGCAGGAGAAGCGGTGCTTGAGCGGCTTCTCCGCCCACTTCAGAATCACCTTCTCGCTGAGGATGTCCTTGTCGTACATGAACTACGCCTCACGCTTCATTCCGCGCCCGCACCTTCAGCACCGCCGCGAAGTACGCGCGCAGGGCCGGCGTCTTCAGCATCAGCAGCTCCAGCGCGATCAGGATGCGCTCCTCCATCGACGACTTGCTGATGAACTACGCCTCACGCGCCCGCGCCAAACCCACGCTGTGCACCACGCTCCCGAAGCGCTCCAGCGCCGCGGGGATGTCCGCGTAGCTCGCCACGTTCATGCAGATGGCGTAGGTGGCGATGGCCGCGCGGTCGCTCACCGACAGCGTGCTCTTGTTCTGCACGTCCTTCACCACGTCGCCCAGCGCCTCCGCCGTCAGCTCCGGCGTGATCGCCGCCGCCACGCTCTGCGCGCACTCCACTACGCGTCACGCCCGCCCGCCGCGCGCACGGAAGGAGGTGGTGGAGGACTTCTTCTCGGAGTCCTTGTCGCGCTTGTGCTTCTTCTCCTTCGAGTCCTTGTCCTTCTTCTTCTTCTTCTCCGAGTCCTTCTCCTCCTCCTCGCCCGTCTTGCTCTTATGCTTCCGGTGCTTCTTCTCCTCGCCCTCCGGGGCCGCGCCCTCCTCGCTCTTCTTTGACTTCTTCTTCTTGCTTCCCTCCGCCGATTTGGTAATCTCATTTATAATAAAGGTGTCTAGCGCGTCAGCTCCACCGCCTTCCCCCACTCATCTTGTTGTCCGCATCGATCGGGGACTCCGCACCGCAGGCAGCGCAGCGGTGGTACAAATCCTTCTTGTGCTTCAGCACGAGGATGGTTTCGGGCAGCTTGCAGCGGGGGCAAAGGACATAAATGTCGATAAACTTGTTCAGGATCTTCAGCAAGTCCCCATTGGCATGGTCACCGTTCACCGACGACTTGTCCTCCTTGGGGTCGTACTTCGACTGCGCTCCCAGCTCGTAGCCAAAGAACTAAGGGCTGAAACCTCCCTCGTCAACAACTACCTTCGGAAGGTACGAAGTGGGGCGGTGAAGTGCGTCCGCGACGGCAGAAGCGTTTACCAGAATTGTCTTGATACCGTTGCCGCGACCCTCCGTCTTGGACTGGAGCTTGGGCATCTTGTAACGATAGGCGGGATCGTTACTGTTACCAATGTTCACAAGAGACATCTTCTACGAAACCGGTCAGTCACGCCCGACTCCCACCACACAATCCAGAAAAGAAGACGGACGCAATCTCTCGCATCCTCTCTCCCTTCGATGGCCACATGATTAGAACCACGATCGCTTACAGTATCGATAATCACTAGGAAGCTGTAGTTTAGTGCCTTCTCCCGACGCGAGAGTCGCGGGAATCTCGCCCTCTTCGCAACCCCCTCGTTCTCGCTCATAACGCCTTTCCAACAAAGAGCAGCGCGCACACTGCCACATAACCAATAAAAATTAACAAGCACAACCGTTCTTTTCCTTCATCTGATCCAGATTCACAGCAGGCGCTACTCCTAAGTCCCCCTCTACACCCCATACATTTCATGCTGGGCTCCTCGTTCTTCGTCTTGCTCAAAATCAAACGACCCATTTCCTGGAAAGCAGTCTCCACGTTTGTTCCGTCCACAGCGCTCGTGATGAAGTATTTGTAGTTCAGCGAGGCAGCGCACTCCTTGATCTCGTCATCGGACACTTGTCTCTTCTCCGCCACATCTCCGTGCGTGCCGATCAGAATGCAGCAGACATCCTCCGCTCCGCTCTACACCGTAAGAGCAAAATCGCAGTCCCACATCTTCAATCTGCTTAATCCACGTGGATATGTTTACAAATGAGGAACGCGTTGTGATATCGAACACCAGCAGGATTCCCTACTCGTTATTTCATCATGCGAGCATCTACAGCAACATCGCGCAAGTACGACTTGGTGATCGCTCTGAAACGCTCCTGGCCAGCCGTATCCCATACCTAGTGCATTATCCGTCGTCCACCCTATCCTACTTCCAATTTGCATGTCTTTCCGTCAATCGACTCCACCTTTGTACGATAGTCAATACCCTACGCACATTATCATCACTGCCGAAATTGGCTACGATTGTGGTATAGAACTCGGCCGAAAAGGTACCCTGTATATAACGGTTGAGGAGGCACGTCTTTCCAACAGCTAGATATCACAAATCGTTATACGCAATAGAGTACCTGAATCGCCGATCAGGGCCACCTTCATTGTCACGTCACAAGGAATCTCCTCCCCTTCCGCAGTAGTACTATTATCCTTATTCATTCTATAGATGATGCGTCAGATCATCAAACCGATACTCTTTCGCTTCGCTTTGCGTTGCTTTTATGAGGGAAACAACAAAGATCCAATAATCGGGTATTCGGTGTCTTTTTCTCCATTCCGTCCCTTTTTGTGGAACTGGCTCTCTTCCATTTCACGCCATGGGTGTGATCAAACCAAACAGTTCATTCTGCACAGGTGCGGAGATAGTATTCCTCCAACTGTTTCACAAAACCGGGATTGGGCCGAACTTGGCTCCTTCGCTCCTACGCATCAACCATCCCCTCCTGTCCCACTCTCACGTACTCAAATGCTTGCTGGTATGGCCACCTGTTTTTCTTTATCAAGTACGCGATGACCACCGAAGCAGATCGGCTCACGCCCAGCTACTCTGAACCCCACCAACTGTAGCTACCTGGCAATGCACAAAAACGGGCTTCTTCTCTTTGAGAGAAGAATCAATCCACTCAAACGCCTGGTCGAAGTGGGCCGAAAGCTCCACCTCCGGGAGGTCGTCCACACTACGCCTCACGCACCGGGCCCTCTCCCACAAGATGCGGTGGTACTGGAACTGGTCCTCGAAGAAGCAGGGAATCTCGATGGACACGTTGACGATGGTGCGCACGCCCGCCGCCTGCAGCCACTCCAGGTCCGCCGCGTTGTACTCACTGCCCAGGAAGAGGCCCGGGAGGATGCAGGAGGCCTGGTCCATCTGCCCGTAGCAGACCAGGATGCTCTCGTCCACGAAGGCGCGGTACTTGTCGCGGTGCTCGCGGTAGCACGAGAACTGCGACCGGATGAACTGGTGCACGTCGCACGGCCGCACCGAGTCCAGATCCGCCGCGAACAGGAACTTCTTGATGCGCTTTGCCATCTCCCGCTTCACCGCGCTCTGCTCCGCCGGCCGCGCCACAGGCAAGGCTGGGGGCTCCACGGCCTCCTTCTCGTCCTCGCTCTCGCTCTCCGACTCGTGCCGGAACACGCGGATCACCGATTCTCTGTGGAGTAAGGACTGTCCAGCCATCTTGTTTGAGGTGTCACAGACGGAGTCACAGACAGAGTCGTTTCGGGAGTCACAGACAGAGTCGTTTCGGGAGTCATAAACAGAGTCGTTTGGGGGAAACAAAAATGTCACAGACAGAGTCACACGTAGTATCACTCAGAGAATCACTTACGGCCTCCTCAGTGTCAGCTGTTGGCGGGTCGCCAAGCGAACTGCTCAGCTCCAGAGAGGAAGCCACGCACATGGGGAGGCTCAGGCGGCGGAACCGCGGATTCCCCTTCAAGGCGAAGGCCCGCAGCCACTCCGCTCCCTCCTCCTCCTGGTGAAATGCGTACGCGATGGACTTGTTGACGGTGGATGACAAAGCGACCATCATCCTCCAACCATCGCGGATTGTCTGTGTTTCGATTACTAATCTACCCCTCATTCTATACGCGCACGCAAACATCGTTTCTTTCCCGTAAACCAACTCAATCCGACCGCAGAGCATCCTGATGTTGACGTCATGCCACAGCGGATAGATGGTTGATATCACCCAGTACTGGCTTCTCGAAAAAACGGGTCCCAGAGAGAGATTACTGATAGAAAAGAAGTGTGGGTCCAGTTGATTACTGGGAATGTCCTCGAACACGATCAGGGCGGGAACGTCTTGGACTCCCCGCGAAGACTCGATCAATGCAACGACATAGGCAGTTCCCTTGATGAGAACGTTCTCTACACACTGCACTTGTGCGTTCTACACATCAGTATTGCTTCGGAGAGGCGACATTTCCAAGCTTCTCAGAGAGCGTGTTGGCATAGCCAATACTCTCATCCTTCATCCTCCTCGACAGTGCACTTCAATACAATCACATACAATGAGTCCTTCCTCGGCAATCCAGAAAAAGGGCTGATTTTGGTTTCCTGTTGAACTCCACAAAGCCATGTCCTCCCGAAATGTTGTGTTGGTTTCCGCGGGCTACGACGGAGTGATACGCTTTTGGGATATTTCCGGAGGCCATACAAAACGCACGCTCAAGTACGAGGACAATCCGGAGTTGAAGGTGAAGATGGTGTGCACCGATCGCGCCTCATGACGATTAGCCTATCAATTCCCTGGACTTCTCTCCGGATGGATCCTACTTGGCCGCCTCCTCTATCAAATCGTTCAAGATATACGAAGTGGATTCGGACAGGCAAAGCCCCAAGGTATCCGTTCTGTGCATCGTGTTCCGTAGTACTCCAATCCGGAAGCCCACAAAGCCACCGTGAACAAGATCGGCTTCAACAGCGATGGAAAATGGGTGTATACAGCGAGTGACGACAAACAGTGCAAGATCTGGGATATACGCACTTCGGCTTGCACCATGAGTGCAGAATCGCGCGGAACCATAAACGGTTGTGTGCTTCATCCAAACCAAGCAGTCTCTGGGGAGTTCGTTCATGCGTAGAGAGATATCATTATGGCAGATGAGAGCGGCTTCATCCGCGTGTGGGACATTGTTGCAAACCGCTTCCGTGTCGAGATGGTAGGGCTGTGCTGTCCTTCTGAATGTAGTGTCCCGACGACAAGACGCCCATTCACTCGCTCTGCATCAGTCCGAACGGCGAGACGGTACTCGTGCAGAACGGCGCTGAGCCGTAGCTGGTGGCCTGCAGCAAGAAGGGCATTGCCTACGTGTGGATGTACTCCGAGTGAGGGCGGCGCGGCGAGCTAACCCCCAGCGCCTCCATCCAGCCACGGACGATGATCCGCGCCCACGACAGCTACATTCTGAGCTGCTGCGTGAGCCCCAACAACCAGTCGCCATCGCGGCGAGGCGTCAGGAGTAGGATCCTCGCCACGGCGTCGGCGGACCGCAGCATCAAGCTGTGGAACACCAGCACCTTCGAGAACATCGCCAAGCTCATCGGCCACGAGGCAGGTGTTTGCGGGCGGGATTACCGGTAGAAGTACGTGTGGGACTGCTGCTTCTCCTGCGACACGAAGAACCTGGTGTCCTGTCCGCCTCGCGCTGCCCGCTCACCTCTAGGCTCTTCTGACCACACCTGCCGGCTGTGGGACATCAAGTCCGGGAGGATCGTCCGCCACTACACGGGACACGAGAAGGTCGTGTCGTGCGTTGCCCTGTACGAGCGCTTCTCGTGGGTTTGTTACAAACACGCCAAATGAAAGGGAAGTCGTCCTCCTCCGAGCTCTCTTCCTGCTTCTTCTCCTGCTTCACCTCCTTGTGCTTCAGCGAGTCCTCCTTGATCTTCACCAGGTCGTGCAGAGACACCACCGTGCGGATCAGCGAGCTCAGGAAGAGCACCTACGCCTCACCTCGCCCCACGGCCGCCACCATGTACGTGTCGTTCATCTTCGTGGTCATCGACTCCTGGATCACGTCCAACTACCGCTCAGCTCCACCCCCATCGCCCACGTGCAGATTCGGCAGGGCGTTCACGATGTTCTGGATCTCGTACAGGATCTCGCGATTCGGAGGGTTCTCCGCGGAGCACGACTCCAGATACTGAATGCACGTCTGGATTCGGTCGTCGATGCCGCGCAGCGACACTACCTTGTCATTGATCTAGCCATCACCCCTCTCCTCTTTCTTCACTTGGTTGTAGATGGACACGACGGACGCATCTCGGATGCCACGCAGGATGTGCTCCACGCCGGCTTCCTCGATCGGCAGTCCCTCGATGCGGACATTCAGCTCGCTGAACATGCGCTCTCCCTCCTTTCCGTTCTACAGGTGATACGGCTCTGATGACCCCACCTTGTCGACCAATTCCTGTGTGATGTATGCCTTTGCCGGAACGTCTCCGACCTGGTTGTGGATGTCCAATGTAACATATACCTACCTCTCACGCACTGTGAAGGATTCTACGGGATTCTTGCAGTATTTCCGGAACATTTCATCGATTTCGAGGTCAATGGCGTTCAGCTTGTTGCTTGAGCTATAATAGCCGACGATGTTCTCGCGGACTACGGATCATCACAACCGCCGTTGCTCACTGTTAATGCGCTTCTGCATCTTTTCAATTTTGTCCAGGTAGTCCGTATCGAGGAACCATACGTTCGTCGTTTTGTTCTCTTCAAAAGGAACTACACTTCACACGCGGTAACGAAGACTACTGGCAAAGGAGGTCGTGCAATCCACGACTCCGCTCTGGCAAGAGCCAAGCAGAACACCCACCACTCTTCCTTTTGACATCTTCGACATTCTCTTCACATGGTCTGTGATACCGAGCAGAACGATAGGGTGGACAATCACCGTATGAATAGAAGACATCTTCTTCAGTGAATTACTGAGCCTGTTGCCGTGCGAAAATCGGCCTGTTTTGGGAAGCCCATCTCTTTTGTCACGACCCTTGTGAACAAGAAGGTAGTTGTGTAACAAACACACGAGAGAGACATGGGAAAAACAACGGGCATTCAGTACTCGTTGTACTTCTTGCTGCTGCCCTTCACCTTCTCCGCGGGGTACTTCTTGGCGTTCAGTCCCATCTTTCGGAGAGCGGCCGTGGGGAGATCCACATTGCATCGGTCTGTAGGGTTAGCCAGCCCACTCATACCTACCGGCCAACCGCACGAGGTAAATCAGGACATCGCTAAGCTCCTCACCCAGATGAACCCTTTCCTCCTCCGTCAGCTCCGGCACGCCAGGCTGCATCTCGCCTTTCCACTGCATGATTTCGCACACCTCACCTACCTCGCCCATCTGTGAATCACACCCCCTTCCACTCTCCTACCATGGCAAGCAACAGGTTGCGCGGAGTGTGGAACTATGCATTATTTCACGGACCGAGAACTGTACCTGGTCCCAATCACGCTCCTGCGCAAAGGTCTGAATCTTCTGTCTCAGCTGCTCGAGCGTCAAGCTGGGTTCAAACTTGGGAGCGGCGTTTTCCTCACTCATTCGTCTCTTCAAACAAATCACTGACTCAAAACGCAATATACTTCTTAAACAGTTTATCTATTCCACTGAGGACGTTCTCGTCGATCTCCAGCTCGATGCCTTCGCAGTCCAGCACCTACCGCTGATCACCGCCCGCTTGCCCCACTCGCTGCACGTTTTCGCGCATCATCGCCATCGCCCTCTGCACGTCCCCGTCCTTCTGCCCCTGCGCGCCTACGAACAGCGGGTGGTGCACGGGCGGCTCCTGGTTGGGGTCGTACACCACGCTTGCCGAGGACCGGTACTCCGCCACGAACGGCAGGGACACCTGCGCCTCAGCCCCGCCTCACGCGCCCACGTCGAAGTACTTCGCCAGCAGCACCACCACGTGCGTGAGGTAGCCCAGCGCGGCGTTGGTCTCGCCGTGCTGCGCCTCGGGGATCTGGCCGGTGGCTACGGGGGAGGGAGGGGAGACGCGCCCACTTCGCAGCGCCATCTCGGGCAGGCGGGCCGCCTTGATGGACCACTCGGCGCCGCTCTGGTGCAGCGGGAACAGGAACGACACCATCGCCAGCAGGCGCGTGCGGCGCGCGTGCAGGCACTGCTGGATGGCCGCATCCTTCTCCCTAGCCCTCACCCGCGCGCAGCGCCCCTACTGCAGCGCCAGCTTCTCCGCGTCCTTCGCGCGCGCCGCCTCGTCGTAGTCCGCCACCGTCTACGCCTCACCGCGCCGCCACGCGCCCACCTGGCAGTGCTCCTGCAGCGCCTCACGCAGCCGCGTCAGCTCCTCCTTCATCTCCACCACCGCCGCCTTCTCTGCGCCTCAACGCGCGCCCACGCACTCACCCGTGTCCAGCTGCTGGCGCAGCGAGGCCTCCTCCTGCTTCAGCTGCTCGATGTCGTTGTTCAGACACTTGGAGCTACGCCTCACGCCGCCGCGCCGCGCCCACGCCACCTCCTGCTCGTTCTGCTGCAGCGGCCCGCGCATGGCGTCCTCCACCATCTCCTTCATCAGCGCCATGCGGTCGTCGTTGTGCTGCGTGCGCGACTGCTGCAGGTACAGCTGCTGCAGCGACGTCAGGATGAAGTGGAAGTCGCACTACGCCTCACGCCGCCGCCCCGTCCCCACCGTGTGGCTGCCCTCCGGCGGCTCCTCGATCTGCGGCGCCTCGATCTGCTTCAGCACGCCCGCACGGCGGAGGAAGGCGCACACCTCGTGCGAGGCAAAGAAGCCGTCCGTCATGCAGAACAATACCGCGTTGAACGGCAGCGCCTAGCCGTGAGGAGGGGGGAGGAGAGGCACGTTGAAGATCTGCTCGATGGCACCGGCACTCATGTTGTCCTGGATCAGCTCCTTCTCCTTCTCCGGGATGGAGTTGACATTGATCATGGAGCCGATATCGACGGCCTCCAGGGGAGCGAGATAATCGAGCTCCTGGATAGAAACGACCGATTCGATGATGAGCTTGTTCTCCGTCTCCTCCTTGTTCCAGACACGCAGTGTGAACACTACGCGTCACGCTCATCCCGATACGCCACCCTTCTCTTCCTTCGCCTCCTTGGCAATGTCCAGGGGGTTTCCGAACTCATTCCACTCCGGATTCACCGTGTCTTCCACCGTTTCGGATGTGTACACCAGTTCCTCCCTAGCATCCTCTGCTCCATTGCTTCCGGGGAATTCTACGAAGATCAAAGAGCGGGAGAAGGAGGCTACTAATGTGGATGGTAAAGAAGAGTCGGCAGGATTTGTCTACGGAATCGCTCTTCACATTTCGCACGATGATGCTTCGAATATGCTTCAGTCGGCGCTACGACTCAGCGACAGAAAACAGGCAATACCAGACCCGGAAGAATTCTTCTATAGAATTTCATCGAAACAACTCTCGTAGGCAGTGGTGGCATAAGATACTGTGCAATACTCTCTATATTTGAGGAAATACACACTCCAAGGCGCCATTTGAAAAATGGGGGAAGTGGGGGATGGAGGGTCGAACAAACATACAAGGAAAAGAGTATATCTTTTGACAAAAATGAAATATCCGGAATCGTCTGGAGGGCATTCTGAATCCGTTCTTCTCTCTCGGGGTCCCTTGACTGTTGAGGCGCAGCATCTTGGACGGAAGACGCCTCATTCTCTTTGGGAACGGGATCCGCGAAGAAGTCCCATTCATCCTTCTCCTTCTCCTTTGTCGGCGCAGTACTCTGCTCTTCCTTGGTCGTCTGCTTGGTCGGAGTGAAGAACGCGTCCCAGATGTCGCCCTCGTCGGCAGTGGGAGTAGGCGCGTTCTTCGGGTCCACCGAGGGTAAGAAGGACCAGGCATCCGCCTGCTCTGTGGGTGGTATCTCCCCCTCTTTGGCCGCCGCACGGCGCTTTCTCCTTGTCGTAGGCGGAGCAGCGAGACTCCACTCTTTTTCCTTCTTCATCTCCTTCTTGGGCGTTGGAGTATCCCAGTCGTCGTCCTTCTTCTCCGTTGGCTTTGATACTTCCCAATCATCGTCACTCACCACTCTCTTTTCCTTCTTTACTTCCTTCTTTTCCTTAGTTGGCTTCGACACTTCCCAGTCGTCATCACTATCCTTCGGTTCCTTAGGAGTTGGCACATCCCAATCATCATCAATACCCTTCTTCTTCAACTCGGTAGGTTTCGATGTCTCCCAATCATCATCACTCACTTCCTTCTTCACCTCCTTCTTTGGAGTTGGCACATCCCAATCATCATCACTATCCTTCTTCACTTCATTCTTGGGTGTTGGCATATCCCAATCATCCTCCTTCTCCGTTGGTTTCGATACTTCCCAATCGTCGTCACTATCCTTCTTCACTTCCTTCACAGGTGTTGGCACATCCCATTCATCCTCCTTCACCGTTTTCACTTCCTTCACAGGAGTCACTGCCTCCCAATCGTCGTCACTCACTTCTTTCTTCACCTCCTGTTTGGGAGTCGGTTTGGACACACCCCAATCGTCATCGCTCAAATCCATAGTATCCCCTGATTTCTCCCAAACATCACTCAGTTCACTCTTCTTCACTTCCCTCTTGGGCGTGGGATTATTACAGTCATCACCATCCTCCTTCTTCTCAGCTGGCTTCGACACTTCCCAATCGTCGTCACTCCACTCATTCTTCTTCACCTCCTTCACAGAAGGATTCTTCTGATCATCACCACCCTTCTTTTCAGCTGGCTTCGACACTTCCCAGTCATCGTCACTCCATTCATTCTTCTTCACTTCCTTCACAGAAGGATTCTTCTTATCATCACCACCCTTCTTCTCAGCTGGTTTCGACACTTCCCAGTCATCGTCACTAGACTCCTTCACTTCAGCTGGTTTCGACACTTCCCAATCATCGTCACTCACCACCTTCTCTTCAGTCTGTTTTGACACTTCCCCATCCTCTTTCTCTTCTTTCTTCACCTCTTTCACAGGCGTCGGTTTCTCCCAATCGTCATCGCTCACCACCTTCAAACCCAGCTTCACTGCTCTATTCCGTTCCCTCCTCTTTCTCCCCGCTGGCCTCACTCCTCCATTCGCACTCTTTATCTTGATGGCAGGCACTGAAGCTGCCCACCCATCATCACTATCCTTCTCTTCTGACGGCTTCGATGCTTTCCAATCATCGCTATCCTTCTTCACCTCACTCGGCTTAGAGACCTCCCAGTCATCATCACTATCCCCACCAACAATGCCGGCTTCTCCCTTCTGCTTGTCAGACAACACTGGCTTCGGTAAAACACCCACTTCTTTCTTGGGTGCAGAATCAGAACTCTTGGACGGTGTTGAAACCTCCCACTCCTCTTCTTCCTTCACAGGAACATTCTCCTTTTCAACAGAGGGTTTTGCTGTCTCCCAATCGTCTTCATCCGAGTCGTCTTTCTCAATTGTAGGCGATTTTGTCTCCTTCGCAACAGGTGTCACTTCCTTCCAATCTTCCTCACTTTCTTCATTCACAGGATCAGTCACAGACGAATTCACTCCTTTTGGCTCTGATACGGGACTTACAACCTTCTTTACACTAGCAGACTGGTAGCCGTCGGATTTCACTTCCTTGTTCACAGAAACACCTTCCACAGGAAGGAGAACCACTTCTTTTCCCCAAAATGAGGATGCGTTACCTACACATTATGACATAAAGGACTAATCAACGGCTAGCGTCCTTTTCTCCCTCTTTCACGCTCTCCTTGAATTGAGAAGCAAACGACGGATTCTTTAATAGAACAGTATATACATCTCCGTCTGTACTCTTGTCACGCTGAAATTCATCGCTTTCATGTCTATTGCGTAACACAATCGATACAACCATCACGATGATCCAGCAGAGCAGTACTGCGCATACGACTCGTAACGAGCAAGAGAGGCAAGGCAGTGCGAAACGTCACCATAGGCGAGTTCAAGACACCGACTCGCAGTATCTCTCGTGCTGCTCATTCAATTCAACTAAGGGTATAGATAGATTGGGCGAATTGTGAAAAGAACAGCCAAGTCGGAGAACATCTGCTCATAGAGAGCAGGAAGAACCCACATGTGAATGCCTTAATAGCTCAGTCGGTAGAGCACTCGCTTAGTAAGCGAAAGGTCGGGAGTTCGATCCTCCCTTAAGGCTTTTTTCTTTTTCTCCTGAAGCCGCAAGGGCGCTTTTCCTTCTTTTCGACGCAGGAAATGGAAGGAGAGGAGCAATCCTGTTCTTTCTATGTGGAGCTTCCTTATATAAAGCGATTTCACGTAATGTGTGCAACTGTGGTCGCGTGGCGCAACGGATAGCGCATTGGGCTTCGGACCCAAAGGTTGTGGGTTCGAGTCCCACCGCGTCCGACTTTTCTTTCTCTTTTTTCTTCTTCTATTCGTTGTCTTCTGTTGTTTAGAGCACAGTGCTGCTTGGAAGGGAAGAAATGCAATCCAAACCAGTGATCTCGTGAACTAGATTCGCCATTTCATTCTCTTTGGCTCGAGACATCCGAAGGGATTGGTATCAAGCCATCTCGTTGATGATGAAGATGTGCACCCATTCACTTCCGAACACGCTTCTTCACACACTCTATGCATTTTCAGCCTATTCTTAACTCTTCCCCTGGATTCTATAAGTGGCGGAAGAATTGTGTTCTATCTACTGGGACCACACTTCTCATAAGCGCCCATTTGCGCATGGAAGGTTCCATACGTGGAAAGATTTGTTTCCCTCATATAATAATTGTAAGTTCCTGAGAAACAGAATGGCTGGAGTGTTCAAGCCGTAGGGCATTCGGGGAGGGGGAGTGACGCCTAGTTTTAAGATTGATATGTCCATGTACAAGGAGATCCGTTCCAACGTGATCGACAAGCTGATCTCCTACGCCGGAGCCAAGCACGGAATTGCCTTCCTCGAGGGCGGTCATCAGACGACTCGTTACGAGGCTGGTGGAAGTTGTGTTTGTGGACTCACGCACAGATACCGATATCCTGTTCCGTCAGGATTCCAAGTTCCACTACCTCTTCGGCGTGAAGGAGCCCGACTTCTTCGCCGCCATCGAGACGGACACCAAGAAGGCTGTCCTCTTCATTCCTCAGTAAGTCTTGCCCCTCCTATTTTACGGGTAGCCTGCCCGCGGACTTCGCCGTGTGGATGGGCCCCATCAACCCTCCCAGCTACTACAAGGACCTGTACGAGGTGGACGAGGTGCTGTACACTGACGACATCCCCGCCTACTTCGAGAAGTTCGCTCCCGAGGTGGTGTACGTGACCAAGGGCCAGAACAGCGACAGCGGCAACTACGCCGTGCCCGGTAGTCCTTCCACAGAGTGGTAACACATAGCTCACTTCGATGGCATTGAGAAGTACACCATCGAGGAGGTGTCGCTGTTCAAGGCGATCACGGAGTGCCGTGTGATCAAGACCCCGAAGGAGATCGAGATCTACCGCTACGTGTGCAAGATCGGCGCGCAGGCGCACCTGGACAACATGGCGGCGCTGGAGCCGGAGATGTACGAGTCGCAGATCGAGTCCGTGTTCCTGCACTCGAACTACTTCAAGGGCGGCTGCAGACACGTGTCGTTTATCCCCATCTGCGCGTCGGGCCGCAACAGCAGCATTCTGCACTACGGTCACGCGGGCGCGCCCAACGACCGCCTGATGAAGGACGGAGACTGGCTGCTGATGGACATGGGCTCGGAGTACAAGTGCTACGCGTGCGACATCACGACGGTGTGCCCCGTGAACGGCCACTTCACGCCCGAGCAGAAGACGATCTACGAGACGGTGCTGGACATGAACCGCCAGTGCCAGAAGATCATGAAGCCCGGCGTGAACTGGAGAGACGTGCACACGCTCTCCAACCGCGTGGCGTGCGAGCACCTGAAGGAGGCGGGCGTGTTCAAGGGCGACGTGGACGAGATGATGGCGGCGAACCTGTGCGGCTACTTCATGCCCCACGGTCTGGGCCACCTGATGGGCATCGACGTGCACGACGTGGGCGGCTACACCGACGGCATGCAGCGCGAGACGGCGATGGGCTACAAGAGCCTGCGCACGAAGAGAGACCTGGCGGAGGGCATGATCATCACGGTGGAGCCCGGCATCTACTTCGTGGACTGCTGCCTGAACATGATCAAGAACGACGAGAAGCTGAACAAGTTCATCAACTGGGACGTGCTGATGGAGAAGTACTACCCCATTGGCGGCTGCAGAATCGAGTGCGACGTGCTGATCACCAAGGACGGCAGCGAGGATCTGACCCCCGCTCCTCGCACCGTGAAGGACATCGAGGCCGTCTACAAGGGCGAGATTACCTCTGTCGACCAGATCAAGAGCTTCCTGTAAGCTTGGGCGTTTCTTGTCGTGTTTGTTCGTGATTACTCTGTTCGTGACTCATCTCTGTTTATGATTCATCATTTCTTACGTTGCTTGTCGACGATTCACCACTCTTCACCACGTTGCTGAGAGAAGTGCAACAAACAGGGAGAAGCACACATTAGTTGCGGTTTTCCTGATCCCACTTGGTGTGGTAGTTATACAACAGAGTGGCGAAGTCCTGATCAAACGTGACTTCACTACACTGTTACCACACCAGGATGGGTATTACGGGTGACGAATGCTGATCATATCGTGAATCATGTTGCCAAGGGTTTTGTACTTCTCTTTCGGGAACTGGGAACGCAGGTCTTTGTAAATCTCTTTACACTCGTTGCGTAGAGAGGGAGATAGTTTAGATCCGCGGACTCTTCGTTTTCTTGTGCTCTTTATCTTCACTCCCACATCGACTACCGGAATCGGTGGAAAGTTGGGTGGGGGGACAGACAAAGGATGGTCGCTAAAGGATTCGGTACTGTCTAAGGATAATTCATATACATTCATTTAACTGGAGTAAGTGAGAGTCAATTCAGTCTCTAGGGAATAGGCCCTACGCAATGGCTCCGGAAAGGTTTGAGGGGGACTCGCAAAAGGGTTAATGACATCATCAGTACCATATTCTTCGTTGTTGTGCTTATGAATTACCATTTAATGAAAGAAAGGGATTGTACTGAACAGTCCCCACTTTTCAGTTAACACCCTCGGACCAGTGAAACCGCCTTTCCAGTGCTACCCAGTGCACTTCACTTCTATTGGCTCTTTGAATTGTGTTGCAGTGAGACTTCACTTCGTTTGAGAGAATGGGAGAGAATTGCCATTCCACGAGGAAGAACACGCTAGGAACCACAAACACATCAGAACAAGAAATTGGGCTCCTCCTTCGGCACTTCCTCCTTCGGTTCCTCCTCCTCCTCGAAGATGTCTCCATCGTCGCTCTCCGAGTACTCCTCCTCCTCCTCGTCCAAATCCACACTGCCCTCCTCTCCCGTCTCGTCGATCGGCGCGGGCCCCACGTGCGGCGTGATGAACGACGCGCCCGTCTTGTGATACACGGAGGACACCAGCCCGATCTCCTCCAGCAGCTCCTGCAGCGTGTCGTCGTCGATCGTCTCCTCCAGCTGCGGCTCGATCAGCGGCTTCTCGCCCAGCACCACCTGCTTCGCCAGCTTCGCGTCCGCCGACAGCAGCCGCCAGTACATGTACCCGCGATCGCGCACATCCGCGTTGGTCGACTCCTCCGTCGACATGGTCAGCACGCTCGTCACCAGCGCCTGCCCCGCGGCGGGCTGCTTCAGGAACAGCTTCACCACGGCGGTCAGCATCTCCAGCTGCACGGGCGCCGCCTCGTCGTGGAAGGAGTCCGTCAGCGCGTCCAGCAGCTCCGCGGCGTTGTCGATCACGCTGCAATACTCGCCCACCACCCACACCATGGAGGCCTTGGCCTCGGGCTCGTCGATCAGGTCCATCACGGCGCACATGGGCACGATCACCGACGTGTACTTGCCCGGGTATCGACGGAAGATGTCGCGAATCACCACGATCGCCTCCTGCACCACATAGCTGATGCGCGACTCCAACAGCGTCAGCAGCACGGCGATGCATTTGTCCACCATCGAGTCCACCTTCAGCGCGCAGCGACCGATCGCTCGCACCGACGCGCGCACGAATTCAATGTCCGCCTCGGTGGCGTAGCTATGCCTGAACCACTGAACGTGCAGTCACTCCTTGAGCTCGTTCAGAATCTTCTCGATGTATTTCGGCGTGGCGAGCGAGATGAGCAACTCCAGCTTCTCCATCTTCACGTAGAAGGGGTCGTTGTACTTGCAGAAGAAGACCTGGATGTTCTTCGACAGCAGGTTCGGCACCTTCTGGATGATCAGCCGCAGGTTGCGCAGCGCCACATAGCGCAGCTCCGCGCTGTCCACCGTCGCCAGCGTCACCAGCGCGCGCGCCAGCTTGTTCAGCGCCGTCTTCGACAGCTCCTCGTCGCAGTCCTCCACGTTCAGCAGAATCACCTTCACCGCGCTGGGAGTCACACAACACCCACACACTCACCCCAACATCACAGCGGCGTTCACGTGCTGGAGACGCGGAATTGTCTTCTCCACGATCAGCATCGCCTCTTCCTCGTCCTCCGGGATGTACGCCGCCAGCGCGTCCAGAATGAAGATCTGACCCCACTCCGAACACTCGTTCAGCGCCGCCAGCAATTTGTTCACCAGCTTCGGCTTCAGGCGCAGCACGTCGTGGCCGATGGTCTCGCCGATGTCGCACAGCGAGGCGATCGCGTTCGCCACCACCATCGGACTCGAGTCGCCGATCATGCGGCGGAGACGCTCGATGAAGCCCTCCTCCTCGCAGCGCTTGGGATCCATGTCGTAGAACTTCGCCACACAGATGGCCGCCGTCTTGCGCACGTACGGGTCCACATCGTCGATGCACTTGCCCAGAGGCATGATCAGGTACTCCACGATCTTCTGCACACGGATGCAGGCCATCGTGCGGAGGGCCAGCGCGCGGATCAGCGGGTTAGGGTCGTCACAATCGCGCACGAAGGTATTGACGGCCAGAATAATCAGCTCCGGCTTCGCTCTCGCGTAGTTGATGAGGTACCTACGTGTGACTCACTGCAAACGAAGGCACAGGTAAACGAGCTTCTTCAGCTCCAGCGTCTTGTCGTGAATGCAGCTGATCACGTCGGGGAAGAGCATGGACACATCGGTGCCGATGGTCATGGCGGCAATGACGCATTTCATGGCGTTGGTGACTTCGGTCACGTCCAGGCTGTGGAGCTTCTTCTTCCACTCGCCCACCTCGCCCTTCTTGGACGAATTGAAGAAGCGCTTGTCGTTGCCCCGAACGCTCTTCATCATCTTTTCCACCACGTCCTTTGTCATGTTAATTCCCTCGTTCGCGAGGTTACGGATCGCACTGATATCGGCCATGGGATTCTCTTTGTTATGACGCAAATCGGAACAAGAAGGATGGCGAAAATGGGGACTATTTGTGTTTCGTTTTCATGGATTGGATAGGGAGGTGGGGAAAGAAAGGGGGAGTGGAGAAGAAGGAAATGGAGAGAGAAAGGAAACGCGGACTTCCATCGTGTTGTTGGAGAGCGAATAGAGGTGCTATATCACAAAAATGTCGTGTTTCAAAGAATTTGTTGAATTATGAGCGAGTGACAACAATCGTCATTCTCATTCTCTGTTTCTCCTTGTAAATGCAGAATTCGGAGGGTATTCTTATGAGGATTTGGTATGAGAAGTAGATACGACTGAGAGCAAGATCTCCGATAAGCCTGACCATAACGATAATGCATAGTGTTTTGGTGTTTGTCTCACTTGTAGAATGAAACCAGTGATATTCACATCACCGTTACCCCTTCTACTAATGAAAAGCACTCAGGGGTGCTTACCGCTGAGGAGGAGGGTCCAGAGCATCCAACATGCTGCTCCATCGATCGACCCTTCCCTGTGCTGGGTTTCTTGAAGAGGTGCGATTCAGCTCTCTTGCTAACAACCAGATACAAGTCGTCGTACTTTAACGTCGACTTTGTTTCTGGACTGACCGTTGGTGTGATCGCCATTCCGCAGGGCATGTCCAACTGTTTGCTCGCCAACCTGCCACCCGCTTACGGACTCTATGGCTGTATCGTTCCCGTTCTCGTCTACGTGCTGTTCACCACCACCCGTCAGGTCAATGTCGGTCCTTACGCCGTGGTGTCCGTCATGATCGCCTCCTTCCTCTCCTTCATCGACTATGAACAGGAGGAAGCCGAGTACATCGGCTCTGTGCTGACCATCGCCCTCTTCTCAGGCATTCTGCTCACACTGCTCGGCATCCTTCGCTGTGGGTTCATCACACGCGTTCTCTCCGACTCCGTGATGAAGTCCTTCACCGCCTCCTCCGCCATCGTCATTACCACCAGCCAGATAGGTCACTACTGGGGCGTGAAGACGGGCACCGGCGCGCCCATCAAGCAGCTCATCACCCTCCTCACCCTCGCGTCGCAGCACCAGCTCAACTGGTACGCCTTTCTGATCGGCTCCGTTGCCTCCGCGCTGTTGTTCGCCATGAAGAAGATCAAGGAGAAGCGCTGGCCCCACACGCCCATCCCCCTCGAGCTGTTCATCGTCATCCTCGGCATCGTCGTCATGCGCGTCTTCGGCCTGCGCCAACGCTGGAACATCAAGGCCGTCGGCGACTATCCCATCGCCAAGGGCTTCCCGCCGCTCTCCCTGCCCTCCATGACGCACTGGACGCGTCTCGTCTTCCCCGCGGCGATCATCGGCGTCATTTGCTACTCCAGCACCATCGCCGTCTCCAAGAACAACGCACGTGCCGTAGCACCCTTCACACCACCTCATGGGTAGATCGGCAAGCCGGTGGACGACAACCAGGAGCTGGTGGCTCTGGGCATGTCGCATCTCGTGGGAAGCTTCTTCTCCTCCATCGCGTGCAGCGTGTCGCTGAGTCGCAGCTCCGTGGCGGCGACGCTGGACGCGAAAACGCCGCTGTTCAACATCTACTCGGTGGTGGTGATTCTCGTGTGCCTCTTCTTCCTCGCGGACTGCATCGCGCTCATCCCCAACGCGGTACTGGCGACGGTGGTGATCGTCAACCTCTTCAACTCCTTCGCCTCCTTCAAGGTGCTGCCCACGCTCTGGCGCTGCAGCCCCTCCGACTTCTGGACCTTCCTCACCTGCACCGTGGTCATGGTGCTCTTCGGCGCCGAGGCGGGTCTGATCGCTAGCATCGTCGTCTCCCTCCTGCTGCTCTGGCTCTCTCTGCACACCCTGCATCCGCGTGCTGTGGAGCCATTAGAGAGTGTGGAGGGTGTGGAGTCACAGACAGAACAAAAGGAGAAGGACACGGTGGTGGTGGCGAAGGAGGCGATCCACTTCCTGAACCGCGACTCGCTGGTGCAGCAGGTAGAGAAGGCGATTGCGATGGCGGAGAAGGGCAACAAGAGGATCGTGGTGGACCTGAGAAGAACCTGCTTCATCGATGTTAGCGGGATGAACGCGCTCCATGTAATGGCATGAGCTGGTGTCAAGCATAGGACATTTTCACTCTTCTGAAGCACCACAACATCGCATCCTCTTTTGTGGTCGAGGACGACTACCTTGCAGAGAAGCTGAAGGCGAAGCAGATTGTGGACATTCCCTTTACGAAGTTACACTCACGTGTTTGATGAACAAGTCCTATAGTTCGGTTGGGGCTCATTTCTAAGAACTCTCCTTCTTTCCATCCCACAGTTCCCACAGATTCGAACGGTCGTTCATTGCTCTCGGTTTTGTCCACACATCCCTTATAAGCGAGTATTTTGAGAACCATGGCCCAGGAACTTGGAAAGTCCTTCATCACCTACTTCTACCAGTCCTACGATGGAGATAGAACTGCTCTCCAGGGCATCTACGTTTGTAGCGCCGGAATTGCGTTATGGATAGCAGGATTGCTCCATGCTGACCTTCGAGGGCCAGGAGTACCTCGGAACCCAGGCTATTATGACCAAGATTGCTGTAGTGTTCTTCCGCGCCATCCTTATGCGTAGGGCATTGGTGCTCGTTTCGCCCACAACATCCAGAGCATGGATATCCAGCCCACCTCCGACGGAAGCATCATGATCGTTTGCACTGGTGAGATCAAGGTATTGGCCCTGCTGGCGAGTGACGAGTAGATTGACGACAACAACCCGATGCTCTTCATGGAGACCTTCATCATCAGAGATGCGGGCGGCAACTCCTACTATGTCCACAATGATATTTTCCGTCTTGTCCTCGCCTAAGGAGCGATCCCCTGTTTGCTGAAACAAATGCGCCTCCACTATAGTAACAACCCTAATGCACATAGACATCCTCCCCGCTCGGAAGCACCTCCTTCTCCATTGTGGCGGACACGCCTTCCTGGAGTGTTGCGAGATAGGACGGCTTCATCTCGGGTAAAGAAGAGAAGTACGTTTTGAAACCAGAATCACGGCCATTTTCGATAATAAACGCCGACACCGGTTCCTCCGCTTTGCCACTATCAAAGAACATGCTGGAGATGAGGAGTTTCATATACACGGAGCGATGATAACCAGCCAGCTACGGATCACATTCTCTCGTTTGGCACTACTGTTTTGCGCTGCTGCAACACCCTGATGATCTTCAGATCATCAAAGGCGTGGATGGAGGATTCCTTCTTTAGACTCTCAAGCACCATCTATTCAAATTAGTGTTGGGAGCACGTCGTCATACGTTCGCGAAATAAGGCGCATCATCCATCGATTTGAGCCAAGAGCTGTCATCCGTTGATATATCCCAGCTGGTTGCAATACAACACAATAACGCAAGCGCAAGGACCGTAAATAACCGAGCCATATTGTATTTGTATGCCCATGCACCCACCTCCATTTCAGACCAAGATTCACTCCTTTTGAGCCTGTTCACGCTACTATACATTCCTGATCAATTCTCATAATCACCATACTCTCTGTGAGAACCGAATGGAGCAACAGCCACAGAAGAAGAAGAAGCCAGGAGAGGATTGTTTGGGGTACGATGGCTTGTTTTGGAGGGTGAGTTGTAGTTGTCGGATATCGGGAACTGCAGTGTGCTGGGGAGTGTCCGCATACAGCTACTGGTTATACAGAAAGGCACCGCCGAAGAAAACGGGCGACCGTCGTTTTGATTTGGCAATGTGTATTGGTTTTGGTCTCCTCGGTCTGTACCGTGGGTTTATTTACTGAGGACTCCTTTTTGCAACAAAGAAGAGTATAGAACACCAATCGTCTTGTCTTCGCTCTCTTCAATGGCTTTCAAGACTTCCTTCTGCAGAACTGCATACACGTCGTCGGCCGTTCCGTCTGCATTGATGCGCTTCCAGTTTAGAGCGGGAAGGAAGTCCATCAACTCGATGAACTTCTGCCGAACTGCCGTCTGGAAGGAAGACACCTCGTACCGTTCGTTGCCGAATCCTCCGCGCTTCCTCTGCTCCTGCTCGCTCAAATCGAGGAAGCAGATGAGGTCGGGAGAGGGCAATCCACGGTCGGGAGAGAGGCACCACTCCATGTCCAGTCCCTTCGCTGCGGAAAAGGCGACTCCACTCGCGAAATAGCGGTCACAAATGATGGTGTATCCCTTCTCCAGGTCGGAAACAATCCCATTCCTATGCCATAAGAATGCTCAAGAGAATCGACATAGCTTCCCAGCGATTTGCAGAGAAAAGGAGGTGAATACAGTGATCCTCCACTTCCGACTGGTTTTGGAGATAGGCGTTGATCTGCTTCCCGATCACCGTCGTTCTGTCTGATCATTAGTTACGAATAAGAGACACACTCGGAAAGCCGGCCAGTTTGGCCTTGATCCCCTGTCTTGTGAGCTCTTTGACGAGCCGTTTGCACTGGGTGGTCTTTCCGGAGCGGTCTACGCCCTCCAGGAGAATGAACGCTCCTCTTTTCATTCAGAATGAGCGGTTTTCTCCAGTCACCGTTTCAGGGCCTTTTTTCACACGTCATTCAAAACTGAACGAGTGGTGACAGCATGGCATTCAAGTTCATTCGCGGTGTGGAAACAACAGCAGCGGTTCTTCGTGCCCCAACTGCAAGGTATGCTGTACCCCGACTTGCCACTGTTGCCCTGGGGAAGAACCCTGCTGGAACGGCAGAGCTATCGAAAAGGTGATGGCGGAAGTGCGTGTTGACGGTGTAGTCTCCTTGCCGTGAAGAATGGCTTCTCACGCTTCTCCTCCAACCCGGCGCTCTCGTACGGCTGCTTAGCGGGATCTTCGTGGTTTGCTGTTTATGGATTAACCGGCGGTTTCAAGAATGTGGCGTCTCCCCACCTGAAGGTGGGGTTTGACCACTACCCTGTAGTCAGTGCACGGTGCGGGTGATGACTAGTCCAACAATCCATGCGAAGACCGCATCTTCGTGGAAACCCCGCTGCCGAACATGCTCGTGACGGGAGTCGCCGATGGCCACGGAGGCACGTTCGTTTCAGATATTATCAAGATGGAAATTGGCGGATTGGTGAAGAAGCTCTTTGTCGACATCCGTTTGGCCTCGTGACTGGGCTGATGGCTAGAGTCGGAGCCGGAGAGCGGCGTGCAGAATTTCATGGTGAGCAAGGCCATTGCCCTCTATCAAGAGCTGGACGACCTGGTTTACAACAGTTCTCCCTCCACCCGCTCTTCACACGTAGTGGTGATGTCCATCTGGGAGTCCAATCCCGCCGTCATCTCCGCGGGCGCATGTCTCGTGACGGCGCTGATCTTCGGCAACCACTGCGTGGTGGCCAACGGTGAGTCTTTCTACCGCTCCTGACGCATAGCAGGAGACTGCCGCGCGGTGCTGGGGAAGAAGAGCGAGGAGGGCGTGTCGGCCGTGGCGCTGACGAAGGACCACAACATCCGCGAACCGGAGGAGCTGAAGAAGCTGAAGGCGGCGCACCCGAGTGGGCGTGGCGCGGGGCCGTGAGGCGTAGAGGAGCGCGACCTGGTGAAGTACTTCGACGGGAAGCCGGTGTACGTGAAGGGCATGCTGCAGCCGACGCGGTGCATCGGCGACTTCATCCTGAAGAAGAAGGAGTTCATCGAGGCGATTCCGTTGCTGCAGCGCTACGCGGCGTTCAACCCGCCGTACATCACGTGCACGCCGGAGGTGACGGCGTTTGACATCCGGGAGGAGGACGAGTTCGTGGTGATGGCGAGCGACGGCATCTGGGACGAGTTGGAGAACCAGACCGTGGTGGACATCGTGGCCGAGTCGCTGAAGAGGGGCAACTCCGTGGAGGAGGCAGCCAACACCGTGGTGGAGGCGTGCTTGGCTCATGCCGCCAGTGGGTACGAGTGCGGGGCGTGAGGCGTAGAGCGCAACGAGCTGACGCTGAAGCAGATGAAGGAGCTGCACACGGGACAGCGCAGACGCTTCCATGACGACATGTCCGTGGTGGTTGTCAAACTCCACGCGGACGAGTAACCTGTATTATACGTGTTCTGTTTGTGAACAAACAGGCGTCCGGTAAGATATCCCCAAAACCAGCTTCCTTTATTGCTCGTTGGCAGCAGCTCTCTTCTGAGCAAGGAGGGCAGTGGCCTGATCAGCCAGCAGCTTCTCTCTCTTGTCCTCACCCTTCTTTCTGTGGATCTGCTCGATCAGCACACGCTTGGTTCTGTAACGGTTACCCTTGGCCAGAGCGTAGAAGTGAGCGTACATGTGCTTGTCGATCTTGCCAGCCTCGCGGTACTTTCTCAGCAGTCTGCGGAGCACACGAATGCGGCGCATCCAGAGGAGCTTCTCAGGGATACGAGCGTTCATGGTACCATGGCGCTTACCGTAACCAGTGTGGTTACCGCGGCCCTTGGCCTCATGGCGCAGATTCACGCGAGCGCGAGAGTGCATCATCACGTGCTTGCGAACGATCATACCGTCCTTCACGAGCTTGCGGATGCTCTGGCGGGAGTTGGCGACAGCGATGCTGTTCACCTCGCTGGGGTCCATCCAAATCTTGCGCTGACCGCACTTGAGGACGGAGGCAGCAAGTCTCTTCTGAAGTCTGAGATTCACCATGTTCTTTAGGGAGTTCTAACCTTTTTATGAAATCGACCATTTCGTCCCGAGATTCAAGGGAGATTCTCGCTTCCCAGAAATTTCCCGGACATAGGGCGTTTCACCCAAGAAACAGGGCAACAATACAATACTAACACTCTTAGAAATCAAGACGAACACACGCTTAGAACAGACCGTGGCGCTTTCTCTCCCAGTTCTGCTTTCCCTGAGAAAGGTTGCCGAACTCATCCTTGCTCATTCCGAACAGCTTCTGGAACTCCTCGTCGGACAGGTGGTACTGTCTTCTGCCGCGATCCACGTCCTTCGGCAGGGGCTCCTTCTAATGATCATTCTCGCTCTCCGCACGCACCGTGAGCACGTCGTAGGGGTAGATCTTCAGCTCGTCGCGCGGAAGCTTGGACACGCGCTCCTGCTCCGCCTCGCGCTCCTTCTCATCCTCCCCAGTCTCCTCCTCCTCCTGCTTCTCCTCCTCCGACCCGTCGCTGATCGCCTCCGCCTGGCCGAACGTCGAGACGCGCTCCTTCACATTGCCCGCGCTCTCGAAGCCATCCAGCTCCCTATCCGCCGGCTGGGTCGCCTCGTCAGCCGGCGCGGGCTGCTCGAACGTCGAGACGCGACTCATCACGTTGCCCGCGCTCTCGAAGCCCTCCAGCTCCATCGCCTCCTCCTCCTCGTCGTTCACCTCCGACGGGCGCCCGAACACCGTGCTGCGTTCTCTCACATTGCCCGCGCTCTCAAATCCCGTCAGCTCTCGCTCCTTCTCCTCGGGCACTTCTTCCTTCTTCCCGAAGGTCTGGCTTCGCTCCTTCACATTGCCCGCGCTCTCAAAGCCGGTCAGCTCCCGCTCCTTCTCCTCGGGCACCTCCTCCTTCTTCCCGAACACCGTGCTACGCTCTCTCACATTGCCCGCGCTCTCAAATCCCGTCAGCTCTCTCTCCGCCGGCAGGTTCTCCTCCTCCTCCTTCTTCCCGAACGCCTCGCTTCGCTCTCTCACATTGCCCGCGCTCTCGAAGCCCGCGTTGATGTCCGTCTGGTACGACGGCGCCACGTGCAGGCTCGCGTGGTCCTCCGCGAACGCCTGCGAGCGCTCCACCACCACGCCTTGCGACTCGAAGTTGTGGTACTTGTCCAGCGCATCCGACGACACCACCTCGGGACGCTTGGCCGCCGGCGCCTCGCTCGGCTGGCGCGGGGCGCGCTGCGAGGCCATGGGCGACATGGGACCCACGGGCGCGATGGGCGCGGGTGGTACTTGGGAGGTGGTAAGCAGCGGGTAGCGCAGCGTGTTGGGGATGCTGTGCACGTCCAGCTCGCTGTCGCTGGTGGAGGTCGAGCTCGACATCGTCTCCGTGACTTGGCGAGACACGGGCGATGCGCGAATGGGGTGGTCGGGCGCAGAATCGCAGTCCATGTGGGTGTATTGCGTCCCGTCGAACACCAGCTACGCGTGAGGAGCGGGGAGGACTCGGACCGAATCGTTTAGCGGCTTGTTGCACTTCGGGCACAGCGTGTTGTTGATCTTTTCGTCGCACTCCGCGCAGAAGCCGTGGTTGATCTTCTCTCCCTCAAAGTCGATCATCTTGGTCGAGTGCAGTTTGGGGATCAGGCGGCATTTGCAATTGAAGCACACGAGGTGTCTCTACAAAGTGACCTGAATGGAACAGGAGTACGGGATGATAGAACTGGCCCATAGCCTCGACGCGCTTGTTTCCCTTAATGAGACCTCTGCACTCAGCACAACGCATTGCCGTCATGGTCTTGAAGCAATGGTCGCAGTAGACCACATTCTACGTGTGACACGCCAATCGTGTTGGTAATACCTCCTTCATGCGGAAGGACTGGCCGAGAAGGCTCGTCTTGCAGTTGCGGCACACGAGACACTCGGGATGGAAACATTTGTCTCCCACCTTCACTTCGGAAGCATCAACTTGCATATGGCAGTAACTGCATAAGGTTGACATTTTATCACACTTTCTGTTTTGAACAGCGTTCTTCTGATACGCAAAGCGGGCGTTTCACTAGTCACATTTCTCTGCCAGTAGCGATTTCCCCTCTTCTGCGATGTGCTCCTATCAAGCCTTTCCGTGCGAAATCATCCGCCATGGATCCGACCCGTCCCGTCCTTGTCCATTACCGATACGAAACCGCCTCGCTCTCTCTGCCATAAAACAAGAAGCAGCGCCTCGTTCACTCACCGCTCTAGTTTCCAACAAACACACCCTAAATCAACAGGTCACGAGTGAAGCGCACACGTGCGGTTGTACACAATGTGGTCCTCACGACTGTCCTTGTCCACACAGAAATAGCCCAGTCTCTCGAACTGCACGTGGTCCTCCGCTTTTCTGCCAAGCAAGGACGCTTCCAGCATCGCATTGGGCACAACCACCTCGCTCGTCGGGTTCAGCGACTTCTTCCAGTCCTTCTCCGCCGCGGGGTTCTTCGTCGTGAACAGATGATCGTACAGCCGGACCTCTCCCCTCCTGGGCTCCTCTCCCACCTTCGCGCCCGCCAGCCAGTGGATGCTGCCCAGTTTCCGGTCCTTGTGCGCCAGCGCCGCCCTCTTCTCCTCCTCGCCCAGCACCGTGCAGCGCACCTCGCGCACCTCGCCCTTCTCATCGCACACCACCTCGTCGCAGTGCACCACGTCCGCGTACCGCAGACTCACGATGCGCCCGGGAGCCAGTCCCAAAAACTTCGGCTCGTCCTCCGCCTTCACGTCGCGACGGTCCACGAACACCTCGCGCTGGTACGGCAGCTCGCGCGCGCCTTTGGCGGGGTCCTTCGGGAACAGCGGCGCGTGCAACGCCTCCAAAAAGTGCGCCGGGCGGTTTGTCAGTACCACCTTCACCGGGTCCAGCACCGCGAAGGCGCGCGGCGCCACGGGGTCCAGCGCCAGACGCGCGAAGTGCTCGAGGCGCGCCCAGTCGATGGTGGTCATCGGTGGTGCGCGAGGCGGAGATGGCGGCGCAGAAGGCGTTGATGCCCTCCGGCGTGAACCCGCGGCGGCGCAGGCCTTTGATGGTGGGCATGCGCGGGTCGTCCCAGCCGCGCACGGCGCCGTCGGCGACGAGCGTCTTCAGCTTGCGCTTCGACATGACGGTGTTGGTGATGTTCAGGCGGCCGAACTCCCACACGTACGCGCGCCATAGGTGGAGTTGGTCCACGAGCCAGTAGTAGGACTCGCGGCGCGTCTCGAACTCCAGCGTGCACAGCGAGTAGTCGATGTTCTCCAGCGAGTCCACCAGGCAGTGCTGGAAGTCGTACGACGGGTAGATGCACCACTTGTCGCCCACGTGCGGGTGACTCATGAACTTGATGCGGTACGCCACGGGGTCCCACATGCACGGGTTCGGCGACCGCATGTCGATCTTCATGCGCAGCGTCGCCTAGCGCTCACAATCCCACCATGACTTCACCTCGCCCTCCGCGAACTTGCCCTGGCGCATGTCCTCGAACAGTCGCAGGTTCTCCTCCACCGAGCGGTTGCGCCACGGTGACTCGGGGTTCAGGTCTATCCTTCATCCCAGACCGCTGCAATCACCCTTGCGACCGCCCTCGCGACTGCACTCCTGCGCGATCTCGCGCGAGCGCTTGATCTCCTCGGGCGTCTGGTGGTCCACGTACGCCTTGCCCATCTTGATCAGTTGCACGGCGAACTCGTACAGCTGCATGTTACACTACTCACGCCACGCCCACCTTGTCGAAGTTGTCGCTGCCGAAGTTCACCTGGCACGGCTTCCAGCCCAGCCACGCCACGTCCTCCTTGATGTTGTCGATGAACTCCAGCTTCTCCGCCTCGGGGTTCGTGTCGTCGAACCGCAGCACCGTCTCGCCCTCTCTAGCCCTCACGCCGCCGCCACGCGCCCACTTGCCCACGCGCTCGAAGGCGCCCTTGAAGTTCAGGTACATGCTCTTCGCGTGCCCGATGTGCAGGTAGCCGTTCGGCTCTGGCGGGAACCGGCAACGGATCTTGCCGCCCGTCGCCTTCAGGTGCTGCGCGATCAGCTCCGGAGAATTCTTCGAGGTGGCCAGGTACCGGCTACGATTGAAGGGAGGGTCTGACGCGACGCATTGGCGAAGCCCTCTAATGGCTGCTCCTTTTCCTTCTTCTTGGGGCGTTTGCGGTTCTACCGATGATAGAATGAGGTGAAATGGAAACGCTCTCATCCGCTTCCGTCTTTTCGCCGAGCAGAGCGAGAATGGCAGCGTCCAGCGCGCTTTTCACCTTCCGACCGTCCGCCCACTTCATGTTCCCGTCTCGGAGTGAGTACATAAGGCGAGAAATGGGGTAAGCGTAGCGCTGCTCGATCAGCTCGTCGCGATGGGCATTCACCACCCCCTTCACCGCATCCGCGATTTCTTTGTCGGATACGATAACTCCCACTCCACATGCCGCTTTGAAAGCACTTTCGTTGAACTACTCATCAAGAATCGCTCGCGCAGACTACACCATCGTTACTCGGAAGCTTCTTGAGGTAAGAAATGGCTTCCGACACTTGGTAGTTGCTCTTGATCTCCCCATCGACAATCCAGCGCAGAACGAGAGGCCGATACTGCTTTGATGATTCTGGAAGAGTGGTAGCCACGTTGTAACTATCCGTTAGTGGATTAAAGCGGGATCCACATGAGATTGCCCTTTGTCCTGTCGCATCCGCCTGTGACTCCTGCTTCTTTGATCGCATCCGCCACCAACGCTACCCGTCAATTGACCATCGCCAAATCATACTTGCCTTCTTCCCTGATTTTAACAAGGCACTCACCACTTTCGCATCGAGGCCAATGCTTCGGAATGTCTTGGCCAGTGCCTCCATGCGTATTCGTTGAAAATGAAACAGCCATGACGTGCTTTCAAATTTGGGGGGTACTTGTGGCGTCCATTTGGAACGATTTGTGCTTCTTTGTGTAGTACTCTTCATCAGCTAGCAATCCATAGGATTCAATTCACTGGAATACAATTGCAACAATTGTTGGGTGTTATTTCATTTCCCACTACCGCTGCATATCACAATACTGCCGAACACTTCCGTTTCACCCGATTCATTCGAACTCCACATTCAACTACCTACAACACCCAACCAATCTACTCCTCACTCTCTTTCCCAAAACACAGGGAGAAGTCAAGACAACAACGCAATCACAAGAATAGAAAAAGAGAAGAATTGGCACCGATTCCCACCCAAACACCCGATCCCATCCATCGAATAAGGGATGTTTTATCCCGGAATGTCCGTTATGGAATTAGGGTGATTTAGTGAAACGGTTTCGGTGGAGCAATTTCACGGCGTCTTTTGCCATTTCAGCATCTCACTATTTCTTGGTAGTGAAGATGAGTCAGATCAAGGCTTCTCATAAGAAGATTCTGGAGGACCTTCTGAAGAAGGATTGCAATAAGGTGTGCGCCGACTGCAGAGCAAAGGGTAATCGCGTGTTTGGCGGGGTGTCTGATGTTCGTAGGTCCTCGTTGGGCTTCGGCCACTCTGGGCTGCTTCATCTGCATCCGTTGTTCGGGTGTCCACCGTAATCTGGGTGTTCACATCTCGTTCGTCCGCTCCGTTTCTCTGGACAGCTGGAAGAACGAGCACATTAAGAATATGCAGAAGTGGGGCAACAAGAAATGCAACGCCTACTGGGAGGCGAAGCTGCCGAAGAACTACCCTCGCCCCGACGAGCACAGCTCGATGGCGGAGCTGGAGAGATTCATCCGCGCGAAGTACGAGCAGAGAAGATGGGTGGCTGACGATCGCGATGAGTCCGAGGAGGAGGAGTCCGAGGAGGAGTCTGAGGAGGAGGTGAGAAAGCCCGTGAAGAAGGCGGTGAAGAAGCCGGCTGCCAAGAAGCCCGTGGCGAAGAAGGCGGCGAAGGCGATCGCTGACGACGAGGACTTTGACGCTGACGACAGCATGTTCAACATGTCCCCCGTGCCCGAGGCGCAGACCCCCGTCAGCCCGATGACCGATTTGTTCGGCAACATGTCGCTCAACGCTCAGCCTGCTCAGCCTGCTCAGCCCGCTCAGCCCGCTCAGCCTGCCCAGCCTGCCCAGCCTGCTCAGCCCGCAGCGGCGCCGAAGCCTGCGGCGGACATGAGCTCGATCATGAACCTGTACAACAAGCCCGCGCCGCAGCAGCAGCCCGCCCAGCAGCAGCCCGCCCAGCAGCAGATGGGTTACGGCATGCCTCAGCAACAGATGGGTTATGGTATGCCTCAGCAGCAGATGGGTTATGGCATGATGGGTTACGGTATGCCGCAGCAGCAGGCGCAGAAGCCGCAGCAGCAGGCGCAGGCTGCACAGCCCGCCCAGCAGCAGCAGATGGGCTATGGCATGATGGGCTATGGCATGCCCCAGCAGATGGGTTATGGTATGCCGCAGCAGCAGCAGATGGGTTACGGCATGATGGGTTACGGCATGCCTCAGCAGCAGGCGCAGAAGGCTGCTCAGCCCGCCCAGCCCGCCCAGCCCGCTCAGCAGCAGATGGGCTACGGTATGCCTGCCATGCCTGCCCAGAAGCCCGCTGCCCAGCAGACTCCCGCCACTATGGACTTTAACTTCTCCTGGTAAACTGCGTGTGTGAAGTTTTTGTATGCTCATTTTGTTACTGTTCTTTGTTGGAAGACAGGATGGAAGGCAGGGCGCAGCGGGAGCTGGAGGAAAGCGAGAGGCGTGGGACAGACAGTCGCGCGACTCATGGATAGTGGTGAACAGTTTGTTCAGCCAGATTAACACAAACACAACAGACCAAGAAGAGATCAATGGAATCCTGAAGGTAGTTCTGTGAAAGCGTTACGCGATTACGTTTGTAGGAGCTGGACTATATCGGCGAGGGCGAGAGGATCGTGCACCTTGTAGGCCCCGTGCTCGTGAAGGAGCGGAAGGAAGAAGTGCGAATGGAACTCAAGGACAAGTTGGCTTCACTACAGAGGGAGGAGTGAGTCGTTGAGTGTGGCGTTCATGACAGAGCGGAGCTGCGGACCCAGCTCAACGAGGAGCGAGAGCGCCATGACCACCTGCAATCAAAAGCGATTTCAAACGGATACAGCTACAGATAGTGTTGTGTGCTGTTTTCTTGATACGCTACGCACGAGGGGCTGGGTCACAATCAGATTGGAATGAGCACCAAAGCGAGAATTGCCGATTACTTCTTCGTAACGTCAGTGCATGTGGACAGTGCAGGGAGCTGGGACCGTTTGATTGCGTAGAAGCCAATCCAGAAACAGAAAACCCGATTCCGGAGATCCTGGATCGCTTTCCCCCAGAGGATTACGAGGATCTTCCCTTTACCGAGAATGCGGAATTCGTGATTGTGCTCCCGCGTGTTGACTCCGTAGTTCTGTCTTCCCGAGGGCGCTAGAATCGAATATCGTGAAGAGGACAGGAGGAAGCCCTACATTTTCACCTTCTGCTTCACACAATCGTTGACGCTCCGTTTGTGCTTCACTATAGGGACGGTTCTCAGAGCTATGGCACGAGTCTTGTTTTCTTTGAGAAGTTCTGTAGGCTTTCCCTCCCCCTTGAACCTGTAGTGCTGAATGGCCGCGAATGCTACAACAAGTACAACCAGGAGCTCTACATCCCCAAGGCCCTCTGCATCCTTTCGTTGCAGCCCTTCTTCTCTCTCCACAGCACCTTCCTGAAGTCCTTCCGTCTCCGTGCTTCTTAGGCGTAGATACCTGTTCCGCAAGTCCGTTTCCTCGGACGCCGTGGATGTCGATATTGTGAGGGAGACGGAGAGAATGGAGAGCCGCCGCCTGAGCTTCCGCCGCAAGTCGTTGTCCTCGCCCCTGTCCAAGACGTCGATCACCGACTCGCTCATCCCCAGTGGGAATCGCGCTCTCCCTTCACTCCTAGTCGAGCGCGACATCCGCTACTACATCGAGGCCCTCCCCTACACCGTCCCCGGCTGCCAACTGCACGTACCCGCCCCGTGCGCTCTGTCCCGTAGATTCCGCTATTCGCCAGCGACATTCAGCTCACGCTGCCGCCGGCCGACTGTCTGCCCTTCTGCGACCCGCTCTGCATGAAGAGCCTGCTGGGCTGTCTCTCGCTCCCGCACATCCAGACCGTCGTGTCGGCACTGCTGCGCGACGGAAAGATCCTTCTCCACAGTCGCAACGTCATGTCCACCCGCCCCCACTCACCCCAAGAAATACCAGCTCACGCTCTGCTCCACCGCGCTGTTGGCGCTCCTCTGCCCCGTGCACTACACGCTCACCTTCATCCCGCTGCTGCCCGCGCAGCTGCTGGACTACATCGAGGTAGCGGCAGACACGCCCACTCACCCGCAGGCACCCACGCCCTACCTGATCGGCATCTACTCCAACACCTTCGCGCTGCACGCCACCGACCTCGACAGCGTCCTCATCGCTCACCTCGACTTCGACAAGGTGGGACCCCCCACTCCCTCTTACCCGCAGCTCACCGTCCCCGCGGGAAACGCCCCCATGCCCATTTCCCTCCCTCTCCTCGACTCGCTCGCTCTATCCGCGCCGCTGGACTGTAGCCCTCTCACGTCGCATCACCCGTAGACCACCTGTACACGACCGACCGCCCCAACTCCAAGGCCGCCACCTCGTGCGTCTTCTCCATCACCGCCGGACCCGGCCGCCTCGGCCTGCGCCTGCTGCAGGAGCGCAGACAGCTCGTCTATGCACCGCCCGGCTCCGCCGCCGTGCTCGAAGAAGTGACGTTTATTGACAGCGAGGAGAGTCGAAAAATGGGGGGCGTGGTGGGGTCCCACATCGATGACTGCATGCTGCTGGGACAGAATCCCGCCATTCTGGAAATCAACGGTAAAGAATTGGGACCGTTTTGAGCGTAGACGTCCCCATTGTTGGATTGCCGCTCAAGCGTGTGGCTATCATTCTGGCCTCGGCCACACGTCCCCTGACCCTATTGTTGCAATTGGGTCTTCGGGACATCCCCGCCTCCGCCACGCCGTCAGCGCAAGCAACCCTGTTGGATGTGAACGTGCCGAACGAGGAGACACGGGTACGAGAAAACGGAGGGTGTGACCCGATAGTTGCGCAATTACTACGAGGATGTCCGTATTGCGTTCTTCCTCTTCTTCGTCTCTCTCTTCCGCTCCTTCGATCAGTTCCTCAGTACGCTTTGCTCTGGACCTCTCACCTCGCAGCCGTCGGCGAAGACAATGACACGAAGTTTGACAAGGCGGGTTTCTTGGCCTCGCTCCCTGCCGACCAGCGTGGCTTCGCGGAACAGTTCGTGCAGTCGCAGCTGTTTGAGGGCATGATCATGGTGTTGGCCCACTTGGAGGAAACGAAGGAGGATGACCCGGCGGCCGAGGCGAAGCGCGTCATTCGGTTGATGAAGAAGAGCGCGGCGCTGCTGGCGGAGGGCGAGGGCCAGCGCGAGAGTGTGGAGAAGATCCGCGCGATGCTGCAACCGCAAGGGTGGAAGCTGAAGGAGGTGAACCTGCCCGCGATGAAGGGCAGTGCGGATGACGAGGAGTGGGAGTGGAGAGGAAGAGTGAGGAGTAGGGTGGTGAAGATGTTGGCGGCGCGCGATGGAAAGACCTTCCCTCGTTTGGAGGCGAAGCTGTGGGGCGAGCCGATTCCTCGTTATGAGATATGGTGTGTTTGTTGAACCTGTTGAACATGTTGAACAAAGAGGAGAGAGAAAGGTGTAGTCTACAGCCACTCTGCACCGCAGAGGAGAGGAGAACGCGCGATATGCCGCCCTTCGTCCAGCGCCCACCAGTCGCCTTGGTGATGACTCCATCTCTGTGTCTGCCTCCTCTTCTGGTTGTGACTGTGCCTCTTGCAGCCTCGACTGGGCTCGCTTCACGCAGCACGCCGCCAGCTGGGAAGGCTTCAGATCGCGGGCCGCCCCGTCGATGACGACACACTCCAAGAAATACTAGAGCGTGAGGGAGTTTCGCCAGACCCACCAGAGAAAGGAAAAACTCCTCTGGGGTGACGGCGGGCTGTGCGAGGGCGTGCAGGAGGAAGTCGAAGGGAGTGACGAAGTGGAGGGAAAAGTTGAGCGCGGCGAGAACATCTCCCTCCAACTTCGTCACTTCCGCGGGGGAAAAGGAGTGGAGGGAAAGATCGGAAAGGGCTACCTCTGAGAAGCAAAACACGAAACGACTGCGTGCGGAGAGGGAGGAGTCTGTGCAGAGCTTGGAAGCAAGCAGCAGAGCAGCAGACCCCAAACACTGCAATTGATTTGGAGGGAAGTCCGTGGAGGCGAGAAAGTTGTCGACGATCGCAAACTAGGGTGAAGCAGAGACAGAAAGGGCACAGAGAGGAAAAGGACGGAGGCATCGAGGCTGAATTCGTGGCAGACTTCAGCCATCCAGTCGAGCAGCTTCGTTCTGTACTACGTATCACTGTACAGCACATCAGCAACGGAAGACTTGATGGTTCCAGGATGAACGCAGTAGTCGGCAGGGACCGTCTCGTTTTCCTTCAGAAGACGCATGTGCATTTCTGTGTATCGGGTCCAATCAGGAATACCATCTCCCTCAACAAAGGAACGCAGAAGCGTGTATTCCCTCTACACTTAAGGGAAAGGGATACTGCTACGGCGTATTTCAATTTCATCGGTTTAAAATCATGCTCTGGTATTGGTTTCGGACTCTCATCCACCACAGGAAGGAGAGGAAGTGAAACACAACAGCAAGGAACGGATACCGTTTTCCCAATGACTCCATCGTAGGGAGGAATCGTTGTGTGGTTATATGTGACAAAGGCGCTTTTGAGCACGATCACTCCCCTCTTGGGTTCTACGTCTTAGTGCTTTGAAAACATGGCATACCCTTTAGCTTTTCGGAATACTTCGAGGGCGAGGGTACGAGTATCGAGTCATCTGCGACATGGATCGTCCCTGTGACAATCTCATCCTCTTCAACATCGAGCCTTTTTGAATTCTACTTTATGAAATAGGAGAAACAGGAGAACTGTGCTCTCGTCCGCTGATTGAGGCCCAGAACGCTTCATTCTAGGTAGAGGGGCTGTGCTAACGACTGAAGTCGCTCCGCGGATTCTCACAGGATGGAGAAGACGGATTTGATTCTGCCCACTGGGAACCATAGCCTTTCCCTGATCATGCATAATCATAGAGTGAGCCCTTTCACGGGTGGACCACAATTGCTCCTGCTGGAATTGGGTTTCTTCGTCCCTTCGTTCCCTGGTGCAGTCTTTGTTCTACATCTCTAGCAACGGATACTTGTCGCTCGGACTATGGTGAATCCCTCGATTGAGATAGTCACCTTCATCGATGCATTTGGAGTGGCATTGGTGATTACGCTCATTCCGTTCTTCACGAAGGAGCTGGGAGTGGACGCTTTCGGCTTTGGCATGATTACGTCTCTTTATGGCTTATGCCAGATTGTCGGAGGATGTATCATTGGATATATATCAAAATTCAACGTTTCCAGGAAGACAATCCTGCTGGTGAGTGCTTTCGGGTCTGCCATCAGCTATGCCTTGTTACTCATTCGCAATAATCTGTACACGCTGGTAGCGAGTCGCATGATCGTTGGATTCATCAAACAGACGACTACCTCGTGCAAAGTCTGTCATTCCTTTCCCAATCTCACATATAGGCTCTTGTCATGATGCAGCGAAAGGAGAACGTAGCAAAGCATCTTTCGATGCTTGCCACCATTCGACATCTCGGCTCGTTTGTCTGATTGAAGGTCATCTCTCATGCCTAGGCAGGATCGGGTGTCTTCTCGTACCTGACGAAGTACCACGGAGTCGATACTGCAATTCGGTTGTGCGTGCTCCTCTTCCTTGTCGAAACGACAATCGTTGTGTTTTGGGTGTCTGGACCGAAGGAGGAGAATCCACCAACGGAAGAGACTTCATCGGAGGAGACTGCGACTGATTCAGACAAGACTGTCGACGCATTTCTTCTCATTTATCATTAGAGGAGACAGACGAAAGGAATCTCTCTGAACACGACATTCATTCTCTACATTGTCTACCTTCTTCTTGTGGACTCCATCAACAAGGGGTTTGGATCGATTAAGGTGTTTCTTCCTTCTCTTCCTCACAAGCAGATTCTCCTCCTCCAGGAGCAATTCAACGTCTCTCCCCACGAAATCGGACTGGTTTACGTCTTCTCCAATCTCTTCATGTTCATCACCGAATCCATCATCACTCCCCTCGCATCGCGGCTCTTTTGTCCCTTCTCCCTGGTCCTCCTCTCCCTCACGCTCCTTACGGCAGGGAAGTTCTTCCAGCTGTTTGTTCACTCCTTGTTTGACTCCCTCTTCGCGATTACCCTTAGTCCGCAGTATGTCCTCTTCTGCGTGTGCTGCAACACGATCGGAGAAGAGATATTCGCCACCACTTTCGTGAATGTTCTTTCCCAAGTCGCCGTCGCTTCATTGGATTCACAGGTAGATCTCGCCTCCTCGGCTGGTCGATCGGTATCTCTCCTACTACGACGTGACGGAGTCTATCTGCCGTCTTGCGGGACCTCTACTCCTCGGAAAGATCGACACGATGCTGGGATATCGGCGATGTGAGCAATGCATCATGCTTGGATTTGTATTGGCTGCGAGTGGGAGTAAGACGTAGTTGGGCATTGGACTTTTGTGGGTTACCTTCCCTGTGGTGAGGAGAGAGACGTTTGTAGTGAAGAAGGCCAAGAGGGAATGAGAGTGTTTGTAACAAGACAACCGCTCATGGGAAACCTATTTACTATGCGTTACTCATCCCAACGAGCCTTACCACGTAATCTTCTGGATCTCGCCAGTAGTCGATAAAACAACATTACCATTATTGTACAGAATGCTGGGAACAATGAACACGTCCTTACTATTCTCCATGCCTTGCATCCACTTCGAGCTGGATGGCAAACCGGAATCTCTAGAATAGAGTGCCAGCGACTTGTGGCGAATGCACGACACTTGGAAACGGTGCCAAGTCTACGGGTTACTCCCAACCATGGGACGCACGTGATAATGCAATCGCAACAAATCAAACGGGAGTGCTTTTCTTCCATAACCATACTGCAAATCACACCACAACCCATCGCCAACCTCACAGTCGTGAACAGGACAATGATACCTTCCATCGGGAATCATCAACTGGTTATTCAACGTAATCGCTATCCGTGATACAACTACGTAAATACTACATAGTGCCGTGTTCGGATGAGAAGCCGCGTGCAACACCAATTCGTTGTAGGTGTGGAAGAGTTGCCTGCACTCCGCAACACCGCACACATAAGGCTCTCTGTTCGCCAAGTAGTGCACCGGAATCACTGGAATCTCCCCTTCCTCATCACTGCCGTCCTCTTCCCTCTCCCCAACTTCCTCCTTCAACTGGGAGAGATGTACTTCAAGCTCCTTTAGCTGCCGCGCCCCTCGTTCCACCATTCTCTCAATGCGTCGGCTACAGCATAAATTAGGGTTGTTCACGCCTACCACACAAGTCGTGGACACTTCTGGATCTCCACATAGCCCTTCCGCAACAGCAACTCCCTTAGCTGAATCAGCACTCGAGAGTCGTTCATCTGGTACATGCCCGTTGGATGTGCACCGCTACTCAGCAAATTCCTGTTTGTGAGGAGATACACGTGGTCCCACTTCTCATAGACACTAAAATCAAAGTCTGCATATTCCAGTCCTTCGTCCATCAGATGCTGATGCTCCTGCTCGTGCATATCAAAGCCGTATTGACTTCGAAGATGCTTCCCGCAATCACGAAGAGGACACACCAATTCGCTCGGAGGAACTACGGGTTGTATGATGCGTGAAGTGTTACGCATATGCGTTTGGAGATGTTGTTTTAGAGAGGAGCAGGAGTAATACTTTCCCGAGCAGCTGCTACACACGTAAAACGAGTGGCCTATACTATGCTCCTATAGTCAAGGACGTTCCGTGCTCCTACGTCATGTTCGTCCCAGCGGCTTTTCTCACTGGCCTCCACCCCTTTTCGGGGTACTTCCGGACGCTTCTTCCCTTCTGCAGCTCCATGGGGAAAGTGCAACAAACACGAGCACACTACTGAGATAGTTATACAAAATTGCTGTAAACGAAAAAGGACGGCGGGAACGCAGACCGCCGATTACAATGGTACACCGTCCGATGGAGTCTGCCGGACCGGATTGCCCGTGTTCGTGTCGATGAGCTGCGCGCTGCCCGGCAGCAGCTCCGACGGGTTGCAGATCTGGTAGTAGACATTGTTCTTCCCCTTCAGCACGCCGTTGCACTTGCGCCTACCCATCACATCTCCCCCGATCACCACATCGCGTGGCTGGCGTCGGTGCAGGTGCACGCCATCACCGGCAGGATGTTGCACACGAAGAAGGCGGGCAGGTTGTTCTGTCCGCGCACCAGCGTCAGCGAGAAGAACACCGGCTGGAAGCAGTCCCCCAGATAGCAGTGTCGTAGCATGCACACGCCGCTCGTCGCGCGGTCGTCGCGCAGCATGCTCGAGTAGGACCTACGCCTCACGCCGCCGCGCCGCCTCCACCCGAACGCGCAGGGCAGGTCGTCCGGGTGCGCGAACTTGAACAGCGTCATCTCGCGCAGCTGTTGCACCGTCCGGCGGGTCAGACTACGACTCAGCGAGGGCGCGCGCAGCCACCTGCAGAACTGGGAGTTGGCGTCCACGAATTGCCCGTCGGCCGCCAGCACCGCCTGCGGGATCGGGTTTTGGAGGAACATCACATGGTAATTCACGGAGCTGCGCACCGGCTTGTAGCAGATTTCGCTCATTGCGCGGCGGGCGTTGTACTAGGAGTGACGGGGAACCGCGGGGATCACCTCCGCATCGCGGACCTTCTGCCGCAGCTCCTTCACGGCAGACTCGAGGTAACGGATCTTCTTGGTGGTCTCTGTGAGAACAGTCACCTTGTTCTTGCGAATGGAGACGCCCGAGGACTACATGTGATGCGGGTGACGGAGGGCCACCTCGAGCAGGACGAACAGCTCGTTGATGCACTGGTTCATTCGCTCGATGCGCTTCTTCTCGGAAATGTTGTGCTCTACGGTTGAGGAGGAACAGTGAGTCCCACGACTGCGCTTATCCAAGAACTCGTTGGACTTTGCCTTCATGATCGTTTTGGACGGAGGCTGGGACATGGGCTGTGGAGGAGAGTAGGACGTCGGAGGGATTGAGATGGGGATTGGGTTGGGATTCGCTGCAATTCCATCTATGGATTGGGGGAAACTGTTCATGTCGAAGGAATCAGACGGAACGGGGGATTTTGAGCTCTGAGAAGAAAAATCAGGGACTTCCATGTCAAGTGCTAGGAGTGAGAGACAAAAATCACACGGACGGGGAATAAAGGGAGTGCTGCTGTTTCTATTGGGATAGCTGATGCCATAGCTGCAGGCAGGAGTGTCTAACGCGTTAGTCCTATTTGAAACGCAAAATACACTGTCCTGGTGGGATATCGCCTGTCCGCTGCGTACTCACGCTCGATAGATCGTTGAACGCGTCGGTATCATAGGTGTCGGAGTTTAGATAGTTCGCTTGGAAGGGGTCGTACAACGGAGCATCCACCGGAGCGGTATCATCCTGGAACAGGTAGTTCAGAAGTCCATTGGATGCATTCTCAAAGAATGGAGCCGAAAACATCCTAAACCCGATAATTATGGAGGGAAGCGGCTTCTTTCGATAGGAGGGTATTAGGGGGCATAAGGGTAGGGGACTCCACAGAAATACTGACGATAATAGAATGGGGTCATTTCGTTTTGCACGTTGCATCTCTTGCTAGGTTGCCTTCATCGTAGTTCAACACATTGCTTTGGATCCTATTGTGTCTATGCTGCGAGATGGGAGGTGTTGATCCATCATGTACTTGCCACTCCCTTTCCTCTATACAGGATACTCCTGTAGTGCATCTCAATCCTCTGAATCGTACTGGAACAGTTCATTCCAAATCTCTCCTGCCTGTGTTTCATGGATGAATTGAGAGAGCGAAGACGACAGACTCCGCTGAAGGAGTCGTCGCTGCCAAAAGTGAAGTCCGTTGTGCGACGTCTCGATTTCTTTCCCAAGGTGGATGACGATTACGTCATTAGGACGAACTCGGGAGGATACTGTGGGTGTTGCTCGTTCTGGCGCTGATGGGGTAGGCGGAGTCATAACGCTCTGGGTGGTGCTCTTCCTTCTCTTGGCAGAGATCTTCGCCTTCTGCAGACTGAACCACTCCGAAATCATCACCGTGCGCAATTCCACGGATGACACCCTCTTCATCGATTTCAATATGACGTTCTACAATATATCGTGTGGCAGTGGCGATCTCATAATGCTGTTAAGCGCTAGAGATTGTTTTCGACGTACTCGATGAGGACGGGGTGCATTCCTACGGCTCGTCCAGCCAACTGATGAAAATGGACGTGGACATCAACGGGACCGTGGTAGGGTTCAATCGCGAATCGCTAGTTTCGTCTCCCAGCTGCGGCTCCTGCTACGGTGCTGGATCACCGGGACAAGTATGATCGTTTTCTTCGTTTCACGTAGTGCTGTGATGACTGTGAATCGGTTGTACGGGCGTACAGACAGAAGGGATGGGACCCCTATCCGGTACTCGCCTTTTCGCCCATCTGCGGGTGGAGGAAGAGGAGTCCGGTACGGACGCGCCATGTGGGCTGCATGCTTTGGGGCGCGATCCACGTGAACCAGGTGGCGGGCGATGTGCACATCGCAGCGCGGACGGGCCTTATCGACAACTGGGGAAGACAGGTGTACGATCAGGAGATTATCCACACCCTGAGTTCAAGTCACTTCATTCAGCAGTCCTTCTCATTCTCTGCAGTGAAATGTAGCTTCTCCTTCGGCGACGTGATTCCTGGCGTGTCCTTCCCGCTGGATGGGAAATCCTTCTGGTCGCCTCTTTGTACGCCTCATCCAGTGGTCTGATGGATAGTGAGTTCACACGTGTACAACATCGAAGTGCTACCGTCGACGTACGTGAAGAACAATGTCCGCATTAGCTCCAATGAAGTAGATGTTGGCTTTGACTCCACCCGTAGTACTCCATCTACGAGACGGACAACCTCGTCGTGATCGGGATGAATTCCGTGGCGGACTACCAGCCGGGAATCTTCTTCAAGTACACCATCTCGCCATTCCAGCATGTGATTCGAGAAGAGCGGAAGCCCTTCACCTACCTGCTGATCCGTGTGTGTGCTGTCATTGGCGGCACGATGTCTGTGGCAGCCCCCTCATCCGTTGATTTGTAGATTTCCAAACTGTTCGACTCCCTTATGTACAAGTATAGAAAGTAAACATGTTTATTGGCACAACGCTCACTCCCCCTTCACTCTCTTGATCTCTCTTTCCAAATCGGCCAGAATTTGATCCTTCAGCTTCGACTTGGCGTCATCCTTGATGTCGCCATTCTCGTTCACGAGGTAGTTCATGATGTCCTCCGTCACCTTCTCCAACCGCTGATCGAAGCGGAAATCCAGATCGAACGAAATGCGCTTCTCTCCGCCGTCCGCGCCCTCGATCTTCTTCCGAGACACGTTCACCTTGTACGAGGAGGGATCCTTCTCCGCCACCGTCAACTCCACGTAATCCACTAATCCTCAATCATTCCCGCGGCAACCACCCTCCTTGCTCTTTCGCGCCACCTTCGCCTCCTCCACGCCCGACTTCGTCTTCTTCACCCCCTTCGCCTCCTCCACCGTCACCTTGCCCACCACCGCCTCGATCGCTTCCACCGCTCGCTGTTGCACCACCGGCGCGTCACCCACACGTAGCAGGCGCATCGCGCGCAGCCACTGCAGCAGCGCCGCCGTCACCTCCTGCGTCTGGCCGGGCCGCCGCAGCTCGTACGCACACTCGAAGTGCACCGCCGAGGGGGCCACCGCCATCATCGAGGCTGTCAATGAAGGAATCGTCGAGGATGTCAATGAAGGAATCGTCGAGGCTGACGTCGAGGCTGTCAATGAAGGAATCATCGAGGCTGACGTCGAGGCTGTCAATGAAGGAATCATCGAGGCTGACGTCGAGGCTGTCAATGAAGGAATCATCGAGGCTGACGTCGAGGACATGATGGATGTGGAGGTGGCGACGGGCACGTCAATGCGGAGGAAGAGAAGAGAAGATGGAGGCAACGGCTCGCCTTCAAAAGGCCGCACGTCCTCGGCGGGTCTGGCGGAGGAGGCGGCGGGCTGCGATTTGACCGGCCGTGACAGGTGGGCCACGCTGAGCGAGCTGTTGAAGGGCGAGGACAATACAGAGATGGACGGCGCCTCCTGGCTCGGCACGGAGGGTCGAGACGGGCTTGGCGAAAGGAGGCCCGATTTCGGGAGTTGGTAGGCGGTGATGGCGGCATCGATCTTGGCGCTGAGAAGAACGTGGGCCTCGGGAAGATGACAAACCACCAGCTGTCGCAACTACTCCTGAAAACCCCCCGATTTTCTCACCTTCAGCTCCAGCATCCATTGCACTTCTTCTTTCACCCACTCCTTCGCCTCCGGGTTCAACTCCCCCAAACCGCTTCTCTTTCGCACCTCCTCGATCGCCGCCTCCATCGTCTCGCTCGTCGTGCGCACCGCTTCGGACAGCGAAACGGCTCCGGCGACAGGGAATCGGGCCAGAATCCCGAAATCAGAATTCGGGTCATCGTTGAACAAATGGGCCGGAATCAAGCAGGACACGGTCAGTCCCTCCGCCTCGTCCCGCAGTCGCGAGAACACATCCTGCACGGGCGGAACAATTCCCTCCATCTGCGCTTGCACCGCCGCCAGTGCCTTCACCGCCGCACGGCAGAACCCGCGCTGGATCTCCCGCACTTCTCCACCACTCAACTCCTCCATGTGACGTGCGCGGCGCAGGGCGTTCAGCGAGCCCACGAGGTCGTTCACAGCACTCCAGGGACAACAGGGGTCGCTCAGGTCCACACGGTGGTGCACCGCCAATGAAACGCCCAGCACCATCGCGTCGAGATGCAGATGCACTGTGATGAAACGCACCGCCAGTGGGAGTTTCATCGACAGGAGGGAGTTTCGTCGCGTAGGGGGAGATGGCGGGAGATTGCGCACGAGTCGCTCCTCGCTGGAAACAGGCGTCAGCGCCGGGTTCGTCACGCGCAGGTGCGACACGGTCGTGTGCAGCGTCTCCTTCTTCTCCGCCTTCACCACCTCCGTCTCCATCTCCTTCTTCTCCGTCTTAGACACTTCCGGCAGTTTCTCTTTCTTCGGCGTTTCAGACAGCTTCTCTTTCTTCGGCGTTTCAGGTAGTTTCTCTGCCTTGGACACTTCAGGCAGTTTCTCCATCTTGGGCGTTTCGGACAGTTTCTCCGCCTTGCTCAGCTCCTCCAGACTGAAGTGATCGAAGCGCTGCCCGAGGGCCGGCTCGCGGCGGTGCGACACGGTGCGGAGGAAAGCAGAGGGGAAGGTGAGCTCGAAGGAGTTGTCTTTGTCTACCGGTCAGAACGAGCGTGCGGTCAAACTGTTGGGGTGCCCCTCCACCCTGGGGGTCTTGAGGGGAATCTCCACGTCGGTGTCTTGCGAGAAAAAGGGGTGTTTCAGCAACTCCTCCGCAGAGGGTCGTTTTTCCTACCGGTGATTTCCCGCCATTGGACGGACATAGGGAGCGATGCACTGCTGCAGGAACTGGAAGAGCGTCTCGTCGATGCTCTGGAGACAGAGCAAGCCCTTGGGCGGGAGATGCTACGGATGATGGAGTTGGCGGAAACGCACTCGCTTCATCGCGCTCAGCATAAACGTATTGTCGTCCAGCTCGCCGTACGGGTGGCAGCCGGAGAGGAGGTGAATCACCGCCATGCCCAATGCGTAGATGTCCACGGCCGTAGTCCACAGCCCGTCGGTAAACACCTCGGGCGCGTAGTAGCCGATGCTGTCTATGCGTGATGCTATGTTACTGCGACAGACAATCATCTTCCGCCCACTTCACCTGCTGATACTGCTGACCGGGGTTCGCAACAGTCAGCCAGTAGTAGCCGCCAATGCGGACTTGTCCCGTGGATCGGTGATAGAGAAGGTGCTGTAATCGAATTCTCCCGTGAATAATGGGATCGTGAGATTCTGTCTTCTGGTGAAGGTCGGCCAGTCCCGTGAGGATGTCCTGTATCCATTTGCGGATCAGGTTTAGCCGGACAGAGCCAATACCCATGTAGACCCTACAGAGTGATAAAACAGCATTGAAAACTACGATCGGATATTCTCCGGTATTGCCTCTGTAACATATTTGATGGTGTGGTTTCCGCTGTCGAATTCTTCTCCGAAGCACTCTAAGAATAGCCTATCCGTGAAATGACACATAACACAATGAACTGCTTCGAGTTATAGCTGTGGACGATGTGCAATGCGTTCATGAAGCATTCCACGACCTCCTTCTTCCATTCATCCACATGAACGACGTGATACAGCACCTCCTTTCCATCGACAGTGGAATAGGCCTTATAGCTACACACGTTAATCGATCGAAAACAAATCGTACATTTGGTATTGTGGAACAGACTGAATCGATGATTCCTAATCGTTACAATAGGGCAAAAGAACAACTGTCTTGAAGAGGTCCGACAAACCCTTCTCCTCGGTTGTTCCCATTCTTATCCGCGATTAAACGAAACCAAAATACGGATGGAGTGAAGGAACGAAGAACAGCGTTAAAGAATAACCCGTTGTATTAGGGTCAGTTGAACAAGGGTTGTGGCTACGAATGACCCAATTGGTGTTGTTTTGGTTTGGATGGAGTTCTTCAATTCCTTTCTCAAGGGGAGAATGTGCTCATTCCAAAGAGCCACGGGAGAAGAAGATTGCATTACGGTCCGTGATCCATCATTCGACTCTTTAGGATCGCCATTCTATTGTTTCCATTGAAGATAGTCTGGATATGATACAAGATAGAAGAAAGGGAAATGGGAATGACAAGACTGTCTTCTATCCACCCACCATATGCACACATGCATTCTATGAAGTTGATACCCACGGCTTCTCCGACCCTTGTTGATCACATTCCCATAGCAACGATGATGAAATGGAGCTTGGACCAACTCGCAGGATTGTCTGCAATCACCAACCGATTTGGGGGTGTGGATGACCCTGATCTCTCTTTGCTTCTGGATCGGATCAAGGGACTGGAAGACGCATACGAGTGAATCTACACACATTGTTATCCTTATTTTTAGTCATATCGAGAAGGCTTGTGGCGATGTTCAGGAGTTCTCTTTGACGATGGTGGACAGCATCCGCTCCATGTCGTCGAGTCTTCAGGCGTTGGGCACAGCAGATCCAAAGAGTGAGGAGGCTTGTATGTTTGGCGCCCACGTTCGGAATCTGGATATGGAGTATGGAAAGTGGGTGAAGGCAAAACTCGTGAGATAAAATGCATCCGTGTGACGAATAGGACATTGAAGTGGAGGACTTCATGGTGAACGAGTTGAAGGAGAAACGCAACTCCCTCAGCGATCTAAGACAGCGGATCCACAGTTGCAGCCGGTCGAGCAGTTCCTTCCAGGAGATGCAGCTCCAAGTCAACCAGATGAAGAAGGAGGGAGCCGTGGACGCGGGAGTAATGGAGGAGTACGAGAAGCTGAAGATCGTGGTGGATCAGCAGAAACTGCAACTGCAGTCCGATGTTCACTTCATCATCGAGCGAGACACGCCGTTCGTGGAGCATGCTTTTGATATCGTACTGTCAACATGTAAGCATGAGCGGGTAGGTGCAGGGGATGATGCAGCGCTCCATCGCGCACAATTCCGCGCTTCTGACGCAAGAGCCTCCGAAGTTCCTGGTTCACCCGGAAGCACCCTTTGTGGAGGGGAAGGAGGATTCCGAGATTGACTTCACCGTCTCTCCGAACGGGTTCCACATTTTGCCGCTATCTATCAAGGTGGGTTGAGCTGGAGAGAGGTGAGGACGTAGAAGGGGAAGGAGATCTTTTGGGCGATTACGACCTTCGGAAGCGAGATCAACTTCCGACTGCTGTTCAAGGACGAAAAGATGGCCGAAAACGTCATCCTCCCCGCGCAGCGCATTTGCAGCACCACGACGCCCGTTCTGTGAGTGATTCCTGTGGATGCTCATGCGCAGGGGTAGTTACACCGGAACCGAATCGGGCATGCTGGAGATGCTTTTTGACAACACGAACGCCCTTTTCCGAAGCAAGCGCATTCATCTGCGATTAGGTGTGAAAGACTGTGAATAGCTTGTTTGAAGAAACACGCAAGTTGGAGCAGAACAAGAAGTTGAAGCGCTTCCGTCCCATCGCGTAGTTGATCTCCAATCGTCCCACATTTCCGAAGGGGATCATCACTCCCACTCCGTAGCTGCTCAGCGCCGCATTCATCGCCTTCTTCAAACCTGCTTCTCAACACCCACTCTCGGTCTCACTTGTATTTGTGTTCCACACATTACCGACATTGTAGAACACTTGTCCACGAATGCCGAAGGGCGTCTTGGAGAAGACGATCGGGAAGCTCAGCGAAGCGCCCAGGGATAAACACCGATCCCCTCCCAGAACATCTCCCTCCTTCCTTCCTCCCTCTATTCTTCACTTCCTCTTTGCACCCTCACCTTCAGGAGCACTTCTCGGTCCGATTTCCGCCATGTCATAACCGCGGATATTCTCGCCCGCTACCCAACACGCCTTTCCCTCCTTCCTTACTCAAGAAGAATCTGTCAAAGTAGCGAGTCTTCTTGCGGTGAAGGTTGCGGATGAAGCCGCCATATCCGTACAAGTGAAGCGCCAATCCAGGCTCTCCGAAGATGGCGGGAGAAACGGCAAAGTTGGTGTTCGCACGGAGCTCCGTACGGAACTGGTTCACGTCGCCGAGGAAGCCGCTGTAGCTCTGGGGGTTAGGCGGAGGGAGAAGCAGCACCAATCGCAATTGCGCGTAGCTTCCCGCGGTGGGAATCACGCGCGAGTTGCGCGAGTCGAGAGTGAGCGTGGAGAAAATGGAGGACTTGATGGAGGGACGGCACTCGTTGATGATGCTAGCGATCATTTCCCCCGCCAACGCGGACCTCTTGCTGCAGTGGCTGTTCATTATGCGCTCCACGTCCAGATCCACAGCGGGACTCAGGTCTCTCCACATGAAGCTGTAGCCAAGGCCGATCATTCCTCCCGGAGACGTCAGATTCAGGACCACTCCCTCGTTCAAACTGTTCACACTGCTTTCCTTGATGAGGTTGCGGTAGTCTCTAGAGGGGAATAGGGACCAGAAAGCCGACTTTATGTAATCGACGGAAATGTGGTTGCCGAAGAAGCCCTTGGGAACTCTGTAGTTCAGGCTGTAGAGAATGCTCTTCCGCAGCACGTCGTAGCGCATGTGCGCGGAGAGGATGTCCGCTCGTCCCGTCACATTGAGATAATCGATGGATCCCTCCTAGGAATTATCGGAGAGGAAAGGGAGCCACGAGACCCGCATCATCTCCAGTCGTGCTGATGCTTCCCTGGATACCGACGCGCAGAGGGCGCGACTCCTTTACGTTGACGCGGACCATCACGTCCGAAGAATTGAAGGTGGGGAAATCAGCTTCCTGTGAAGAAAGGCCATTACAGCATACGGACATCCATCGTCAGCTCCACGTCGTCGAAAACGCCAAGGCTGAGAAGATTCATTTTCATTTTGACGAGCTCGATGTAGATTTCGCCAAATGTCTTCGCGTTCATCAATTCCTACCAATAAATCATCCAATCGTGTCCTCATACGGGAGTCACTTCTCTCGCAATAACAGAGGCTCTATGCTCTCATTCTCCATGCCAGCAACCAAACCGCGTTTTGCCGTGCGAATCCATCTTCAGAGCGGTCGTGCGCATCGGCATGTCATTGATCACAGTGTCATCGCTCATCCTCAGTCCTTTTGTAGCAGCCCCTCCAGCGAATCTGCAGAGACCGTGAACCGGGTGTGAAGGAGAAAACAAGCACAATACTCTCATAGCACAAATGCCTTGTGAAAAACCGGGAACGGCACGGATTACGCCTTCACAGTGCTGGAAACGGTATTGGAACCGGAAGGGTTTACGGACTTTAAGGCTACGCATCATCCCACGCACCAAGACCCACACATATACAGCGGCGTGTCATCGACATTGTTCACCGCGTTGTAGTTGTCGCACAGTCCGACAAAATACTCCACGTTGCAGTAATGCAACGAACTGATCGAGCGTCTCTCCGCCACGATGCACACGTGCTCGTGGGACTGTAAGATAGTAGCGGGGAACATGTTTGAAACGGACATCTCGACCGACGTGATGGAGAGACCGAGCGCTGTGGTATCCGATGAACAGGGCGATGATCTCCTTCGCCTCCATGATCGTGCCGATTCCCATGGTCAGGACGCGGGTCAGGGCGAAGGCAGGAGCCGCCTCATCGTCGCTGTCGCGGTCGTTTCGGGAACAATAGCGATTGTTCACCACGGAGTTGCTGCACGTCTTCAGACGGGTGCGGCTGTCCAGCGAGCTGCCTGGCGCATTCCCGCCGATGGCGCCCTCCGAATCCACTTCTGTACACACGAGGCGAATCCCTCCGTAGTGCTGGATGGCCTTCTCAAAGAGCGCGCACTCCTCCTGATAGTCCGCCGTAAGACCGTTCAGGAAGAACACATGTTCTGGACTCGCGTCCACAAACTTGAAAAACGCGTCGTACTGCTGACAGGCTACACTCCGCGCATCGGTTCTGGGAATACCGCAATACTCCTTCATCTGGAAGAAAACAACGTGTTTGAAGGAGACAAACCCCCTGTTGTAAAGATCCACAAGGGTGACGAAACTAGACATGACGGAAGGGATCCACGCCGTACAACGCAGCATTCTGCTCCGTAGGCGTGGGGAGAACCATGGTGAAGAAACGGTTCTCGGAAGGCGCGAAGTCACGGATGCTCTCCACTACGTACTTGGCCGCGTAGACCAGGAGCTCGTTTGCAGAATTCTTGATTACGACTCTCATAAAACACGGTCTAACACACTTGAAATGGGAGACATGGTTCCACGTTTCTCCAAATGCAACGAAAACAAAGAACCTGTGAAGCAGAAGGGAAGAACATGTGCAACAAACACAACGAATGAAAATGGTTGCGTTAAGAAAACTAACCAATTTAAGAGCGATCCACCTTCGCCATGTACTGGATGAGGTCGACCATACGGTTGGAGTAGCCCCACTCGTTGTCGTACCAAGAAACCAGCTTCACGAACGTGTCGTTCAGCGCAATTCCTGCCTTCGCGTCGAAGACAGAAGAGTAAGAGCAGGTCAGCAGATCGCGAGACACCACGTCGTAATCCACGTATCCCATAATGCCCTTCATGTACGTCTCCGAAGCCTCCTTCACCGCAGCCTTGATCTGCTCGTAGGTGGCGGGCTTCTTCAGCGTGCAGGTCAGATCCACCACGGAGACGTCCTCCGTCGGCACGCGGAAGGACATGCCCGTCAGCTTGCCGTTCAGCTCGGGAATGACCTTGCCCACGGCCTTGGCGGCGCCCGTGGAGGACGGGATGATGTTGTAGCAGGCAGAGCGGCCGCCTCTCCAGTCCTTCTTGGAAGGACCGTCCAGCACCTTCTGCGTGGAGGTCACCGAGTGCACCGTCGTCATCAGACCCTCCTTCAGACCGAACTTGTCGTTCACGATCTTCGCCAGCGGCGCCAGGCAGTTCGTCGTGCAGGACGCGTTCGACACCACCTTCAGGTCCTTCGTGTACGTCGTGTTGTTCACGCCCATCACGAACATGGGAGCGTCCTTCGACGGCGCGGAAATCACCACCTTCTTCGCGCCGCCCTCCAGGTGCTGCGCGGCCTTGTCCTTCGCCGTGAACACACCCGTGGACTCCACGATGTACTCCGCACCCGCAGCGCCCCACTGGATCTTCTTGGGGTCCATCTCGTTGGACACCACGATGCGGCGGCCGTTCACGATGATCGCGTCCTTCTCGGCCTTCACGGTGCCCTGGAACGGACCGTGCGTGGAGTCGTGCATGATCATGTACTCCATGTAGTCGGGCGTGATGAACGGGTCGTTGATCGCCACCACGTTCACCAGCGGGTTCGGCTGGCTGGCGCGGAACACCAGACGACCAATGCGGCCAAAGCCGTTGATACCCACGCTCACGGGGCCCGCGTTCTGCACCGTGGAGTTGGCGTTGATGATGTTCACGAACTCGGGCTTCAGCGAAGCGCCGCCCACCAGGAAGCCGTCGATGTCGGCCTGCTTGCCCAGCTCGTTGCAGTTCTTCGCGTTCACGGAGCCTCCGTAGATGATGCGCACCTTGTCCGCCACGGCGGCGCTCACATTGTCGCGCAGCCACTTGCGCAGTACGGCGTGCACCTCCTCCGCCTGAGCGGGGGTGGCGGTCTTGCCCGTGCCAATGGCCCAGATGGGCTCGTAGGCGATCACGGCGTCATCCCAGTTCTTGATGGCGTCGGCGTAGGCCTTGAGCTGGCGGGTCACCACCTCGGCGAAGCGGCCAGCCTCGCGCTCCTTCAGGGACTCGCCCAGGCAGCAGATCACCTTCAGACCGTTCTTCTGAGCGTAAGCAGCCTTGGTCGCAACCTCGGCATCGCTCTCGCCCTTGCCACGGCGCTCGGAGTGGCCCACGATCGCCCAGCCGACCTTGAGATCCTTCAGCATTTCAGCAGAGGTCTCGCCGGTGAAGGCACCGTTGCCCTGGGACCAGACGTCCTGAGCAGCCACCTGCACGTCAGCGCGCACGGTAGCCACGGTGTCTCTCAGATAGGCGGTGGGAGGGGCGATCACGACCTCAGCGTCGTTGTTGAGGTTGGAGTTGTTGAGAGTAGCCACGATCTCCTGGACCTTGGAGAGAGAACCGTTGCACTTCCAATTGCCACCGACGAACAGTTTGCGAGCGGAGGAACCGAAAGAACGGGCAATGACGGAAGAACGAGAAAGCATATTACCTCTGGATTTGAAAGATTTTATGATGTCATCCAGAGAGATCTCTGCCCGCGGGAAATTCGGCATTTCGGGCGGAGACTCGCGCCTGAGTTGGTCATTGCGAAGCCCATCATGGCAGTTGTCTCTCTCTCCTCCACGCCTTGCTACGAAAAATAAGGGTACATCCTAATGCCACGCGGATTCGTTGAAAAGGAAATGACAGGACTGTCAAAGAAAAAAGAGGCAAAAAATTGGGCTCCGCGGGGAATCGAACTCCGGACCTCTCGCACCCGAAGCGAGAATCATACCACTAGACCACAAAGCCGCTGGTATTGCTTCCTTCCCTACTGCTTATACGCAGCGGAATGCACCAAGATCAACGCGAGGGCGCACATTCTCTCGAAAGATGGGGTTCATTCCCGTCGTACTCGCGCTTTCCCTCTGGCTCATCACGCTCATTGTGGAGCGGAGGCACATTCTGCTGTATGGGAAGGCGTTGCTGCGATTCTCGTTCCTTGTGGGTCAGCTCTGCGTTTCGATTCTTCGCTTCGGGTTGTTTGCCTTATCCGTGTTCTTCGGCTATGAGCTGATCGCCTTTTGCGTCCACTCCAAGCGCACGAGAAGGAAATGGGGGTGGAAAATGGATTACGATGCACAGTTGGAGGAGAGGCTGAATGGCGACGACAGCGAATCGCTGCAGGAGAAGGAGTTGCGAACCGAGATTACAAAGGAGTGGATGACCAGCGAGTCCATCCAACACGAGATTGGTAGGGATGGGAGTGAGAGTTGAGTGTAGACCACATCAACCAGCTCATCCTCCGGAGCGTCTTCGACTCTTCCTTTCTGCGTAGGGAATGGGGTGGAACTGGGATCGTAGTGTCTCGCTCGCTGAACAACGACCTGTATGGGGGAATGGAGAGTCTGCTGCTGAAGAGCGAGAAGGAGCTGATGAAGGCCGCCGTCCGTCCCGATCTCTTCTTCACCATGTCCGACGCGCTGCTTTTGCTCCTTACCGACAACCTCTCCTCCTACCGTCTGATGCGCGAGCAGGCCGCCTATGCCCACCACGACCTCTTCTTCGCCAAGCGCAAGAACCGCTCCTACAGCCCCAAGTTCATTTCCGGGGCCTTTTCCACCCAGAACCTGAAGGACCGCCACGCCGCCATCCACCAGCAGTTCCAGCGCCACGGCCTGCTCCACCCCGCCCTCCGCGACAAGGAGCTGACCGCCGTGTACATGCGCTATGTTCGTTCGACGCGAGGAAGTGAGCCATAGCTGGCCCAGCAGTTGCTCCGCCACTTGGTGCCCGTCTCCACGCACTCGGCGTTCCTCCGCGACACGCTGAGCGAGCTCCTGGTGAACCACGTGCTGTTGCCCTGCTGCTCTCTGCTCACACCCGCACGCTTCAATCGCGCCGTCATCCTTCTGGCCTCCCACCGCCTCCAATCCCTTCTCAACGCGCTCACGCTGCAAGTGGCCATGTCCAATGACTCCTTCACCTCCTCCACTCACTCCCTCGTACTTCTCTTCTCCTCCTCTCAGCGTAGTCCGCCCGCCGAGACAACGCCCTCCAGTATCTCACCTACAACTGCTCCCGCTTCCAAGCCGAGACTCTCATTTACCACGCGCCGGTGGGCACCTTTCTGATCCGCTCGCCACACCCCTTCTCTCCGTTCTTCATCCTCTCCTACGGCGAGGAGAAGAAGGTGGCGACGGGCCTCGACTCCGAGAAGGAGAAGAAGCAATTCGTCGTGACCCACCGCATCATCGAGAAGACAGAAAAGGGGTATGTTTCGGGAGCGACGTACGCGAGTCTGGATGCCGTGCTGGACGCGATGAAAGAGGCGTTGCACTACGGACTGCGACTGGACGCGGAGCACAACGTGATCGGCTGCGAGTCCATGCCGTGGTTCAACGAACGCAAGGTGAAGGAGGTGCGCCGTGGTGCGAGCGATGCGGCGTGAAGAGTAGAGAGGAAGAAGAGGGCGCTGGCGGGCGAGGCGATCGAGTTGGACCTGCTGAAGAAGAGCTACGACCCGTGTCGCGAGGACGAGGCTTCCATTTTAAGACGGCTCAACCGCGTCAATGGTACGTCTATCCTCCCTCCTCCTTCTCAGCCTCCTACCGCGGCCGGCACCTCCGCTCCTGCGAGGACGACATGACCGCTGGCACGCCCGCCTCCTTCTCCTCATCCCCAGACCTCTCCCTCTCCTGGATGGCGGGCCTCGACGAGGTGGAGGACCATCTCCGCCAACGCTCCTTCCTCCTCCACAGCCTCCGCTCCGCCACCACCGCCGTCATCCGCCAGTACCTTCGCCAGCCCGATCACGCGCTCACCGCCGCCTGCCCCGCCGTCGTCGCGCTGGTGGACCTGTATGCGGCCATTCTGGGCTACGAGCTGCTGCCCGCCGTCGACGGCATCTGGACCGTCCTGCAGCAGGCGGCCATCCCCGCGCAGCTGCTGCGGCCCGCAAACACGCTGCAATTCGCGAAGGAGGCCATCGCGTTTCTGCTCAACACGCAGGTGGGCGCTTGACGGGGGCGTGAGTCGCAGGGGCTGTACGGATTCTTTGCCGCCTTCTCGCCCGCGCAGTGGGCACAGTTCTACAAACACTCCGCCATTCTCGCCATTCCGGAAAACGTGGGGTTTTCGGTGATGTGTGGAGGGTAGCGAAAGGAAGTGATGCGACAGGCGGGAGCCGTGGCGGGTGTTCGCTTCGGCATCGAGGAGGTGGCGGAAGAGTCCTCCATTCACTCGCTGCCTGTGAGTGGTGGGAAGGTGGGGAGTGCGAAGGTGGAGAATGGTGGGAAGGTGGAGAATGGTGGAAGGTGGAGAATGGTGCGAAGGTGGAGAGTGGGAAGGTGGAGAATGGGAAGATGGAGGGAAAAGAAGAGACAGAAAATGACACCATTTCTGGCATTCCAGAGGGCGCGGATTTGTTCGGATTCGATTCAAGGACGCCAATGGAAGCACGGACAGAGAACCCAAGCACACCCTCTCCGATTCCCCAAATCGGGATGATTTCGGACCTCGTCTTCTTCGCGGCGCCACTTGACCGGTAGATTGACGAGATCTGCTCCATCGACATCTCCGACTACGCTATTGCCTGGAGCCCGCAGGAGAACAAGAACGTCGTGTGGTTCGTCGTTCAGGTCGCCACGCCCACACAAGCCTGGACGTAACGCCCGTGCAGTGTTCTCAACCCCAGAGTGCGTCATCGATTCTCCACACTCCATTCGTTTCATCTCGCCGTTCGGTCCCTTCTCCCGCCAAAATTCCCTCCCTTCCCGCCAAAACGCTTCGGCGCCAAAAGCAACTTCGACCCGACGTACCTTCGCGTTCGCTGTGTCGCGCTGTCCCGGTACTTCCAAGCCATTCTGGACTGTCCGCGCGTCCGCCAGACCAAGAGCTTTTTGGCGCTCTTTTTGCCGGGAGAGGAGATTCGGCCGCGCGTGGCGGAGGTGGAAGAGGAGGAGGAGGAAGAGGAGGTGAAAGAAGAAGGTGGGTGTGGGTGTGAGGTGTGAAGAACAGAGAAGGAAGAGGCGGTGGAGGAGGAAGCGGATCCGTTCACACGGCTGCAGGTGCTGGAATCGCGGTTATTCGGCGTTGTGGACGAGGTGTTGCAGGTCGATTCCTCTTCGTCGCTTCTCCACCTCCTTCAGACCCTCCTCGAGCAGTGGGTGACGAAGAGGTGTGTTATCTTCAGATCTGCACGCGTCGTGTCTGGAGGCAGCCTGTTCCAGCTTTATACGCGTCTCGAAGCGAAGTGCGTGGAGAGCGAGAATGTGGCGTTTATGCTGGGTTTGGCTCGTGTTTGTTTCTGGCCTGATGAGGCCTGGTTCTTAGGCGACGTGTCCTTCTTCTTGCATCCCGAAGGGGAAGGAATCCTACGAAGATGAGGCGCGGAACGCCATGTTGGCGCTGTTCGCCGACTCGCTGCTCAGTCCCTTCAAGGAGCTCGACTCCATGCGGTCCATCCGACTGAGTGTGCTGCGCGTGTTCGAGCAGTTCCAGGACGAGGTCATGTGCCAGAATTTCTGCCTCCACCTCATCGATTTGGCGGTCGCTTCTCTTTTTCCTCAGATTGAAGTCTGGTCCCATCTGGTCGAAACCAGAGAGGAGGAGCTCTCCTCGGATTCGTGCGTTTGTTAACAAACAGCTTCTAAAGCTACTCGAGAAGGTGGCGTTCTCGTAAAAAGGAATTCACGAACTCGTAGGTCATTAACGTGATCGAGGAAGATGGAACCACCCGGATGAGGTTTGGAAGCAGGCCGCCGTAAAAACCAACAATTCCCTCCTTCCTACGGCTCAAGGCCCATCGCCATTCTCACTTCCAGATCTTCAGCGCGCAGTCCAGCATATTCTTATACGACGACTTTGCGTTCAACTGCTGCATTCGCGACCGGAACACTTGAAGGGGGTACGTGATCATCGACGCACAGAACTTGCTAATCGCGCCACAATACAGACCCGTCTTGTAATCCTACGGGTGAGGCGATTATCCGGTGGGAAGACGATGGCGATGTTGTAGTTCCTCTCGATGCGCTTCAACTCCTCGTAGATCACAAACTGGATCGCCGCATGCGACGTCAATAGCAACGATGGAACGAGACCGCAATAAAGCGTGTGAAACCCTTCTTCTCGGACAATGCGAATCAACGCGTCCATCATCCCATTGTACGGTTTGTAACCCGGCATCTAGTCTTAACACAAGGGAATGGCCACCACCTTCGAGAGCCGACTCTGTAATTGCAGGCGCGTCTTCAAGAACCATAATGGACACGTGATTGTGCTTCCGATGACACCCGCCTCCAATGACGATATCATATTGTAGAAACCGTTGAGCTGATCGACGCATAGCAACCGCTTGTACCGGTTCTTTGCGTTTTCATAGAAGGCAAAGTAGACACTCCACGACGTAACCGATCCAATGACTGCTGGAGTGATTCCCTGATAGAAGACCCGTATCCCCCCTTCCCTGTATGCAGTCTTCATAATCACCCAAAAGTTCTTCATGAAATTGTATCCCGTCTCACTGTTCACCTGCAACCGCGTCTTTATGAAGTCGAGAGGGTGCAAACAGATGGTCGTCATAAAACCTAGTCCCTTCAATTTCCATCGCATCGACTACCTCCACACATTCCAGAGACAAAGTGACGCCCCACATTCTCTTCCCTTGGACGACTCATTGGCTGAACGGCGTATTCCAGTAGTGGCAACGAGTAGAGAAGAGCGAGGAATAATCAACAGACCCTTTCTTTTTCACTGGGAAGAGGAGCTGTGTCCTGAAAAGAGAAGGCAAAAAACGAGCCGATATTGCTATCTTCACAATTACGACCCATGGGAATTAAAAACTTCTGGGCTATTGTAGAGCCACATGGGAGGAACATATCTGTAGAGAGTCTTCGCGGAAAGCGGCTTGCGGTCGACATTAGCATCTGGCTGAATCAAATCGTGCGGGCAGCACGGACCAAGGATGGAGAAACGGTAAATGACGCCCACATTTACATTGTGATCTTTCGATTGTGCAAGCTCCTGTATTACGGTATCAAGCCTGTGATTGTGTTCGACGGGGATGCTCCGGCCATCAAGAAGCGTACAATTGCCCAACGGCGTGAGAAGGCCAATAAGGCGGCAAAACACATGGATGAGCTGCGGAAGGAATTGATCGCCACGGAGCTTGTCGAACAGCTGAATCAAGTTGTGCTTTCCAACTCCTGTTAGGAATAGACTTCCTCCCCAGCAGCCTCGATGCCGCCTCCGTCACAAACTGCAGAACAAGAAGATCAAGCGGAAGAAGAGTATATCGGAATTGAAGAGGAAGAGGAGCAATTATCCAATCTCGTCACTCAGCACACTTCCGAGAATGAGGTCGTGTATATCGACTTACCCTACCACAACGAAGTTCTCCACATAGCCGTCAACACGCCGCAACTCCTCGATGTGCCCCACCGACTGTTCCCTCGCATTCTCGGCGTTTTGAAAGCAAAACTTCAGCGACGCGCTTTGAAGCTCCTGGAAGAGTGTGAGGGGGACCCCAACGAATTGAGTCGCCGTCAGCTCGAGTTCACTCGCTTCCGCTCGCGTGTGCTGAAGCAGGTGTTTTCGCTTATTCAATCCACGCAACCCGAACAGCAGGAACTCCAGAAAACGAACGGATTTGAGTACTCGTTCCAACAAAACAATCACTCCGTGTTTGATGACTACACGAGTGCCCGACGGCGTGAAGTGCCCGCCTCGGAAGAGGAGTGGAGCACCGAATTCGAGGGTGTTTTTGACAAACAGCGGAAACGGATGAATGACGCGTTCTTCGCCTCGCTGGGCAAGCGGCCGAAGGTGGAGGTGGAGGCGGAGGAGGAAGGAGAAGGGTGTGGGGTGTACCTGCACTTGAAGGAGCTGGTGGCGACGGAGGACCCGTCGGTGCACGTGTATGGGAGGGATTGGAGTGTGATGAGGGAAGGGGGTGAAGAGTTGGCGCAGCTGATGGAGGAGGTGGTGAGGAGTGGAGTGAGTGATGTGGAGTGGTGTGAATGGTGTGAATGGCATGAGTGGTGTGAGTGGGGATGTGAGTGAGGTGAAAGAAGATGGGAATGAAGTGATTGAAGTGAATGACGTGAGTGATATGAAAGGAGATGTGAGTGATGGTGAGTGTAATGGTGTGAATGAAGTGAGTGATGTGAAGGAAGTGAAGGAAGAGAATGGACTGAACGAAGTGAAGGATGATGGGAGTAACACGAATGGGAATGACGAGAACGGAGTGAGTGAAGAAGAGGAAGTGAATGCTGAAGGAGGAGTCAAGGAGAAGGTGAAGGACGAGAGAGAGACGGAGACCCGCACAGAATCACCACCACAACCGACGAACGGCAAAGAAACAGAGAAGGAAGAAGAGAACATGATTGAAGGCGACCTTCTCTTTGAAGTCCTCAACAATGGCACCCTCCTCGTCTCAAGAGAGGACTCAAATATTGGGGATCCCCCACACCCCGCCGAAACACAATTGCCTTCCCTCCTTCCCACTCCAGAACAAACCTCTGCTCTTCTCCACTCCACGCCCCAGGAGTTGCAGCAACACAAACACGATCTCCTTCAGCAATACCGCCACTTTTCGAGCCAAAACGCGTTCGTCTCCGAAGATGTGATTCTGGACATTGTCGAGGTTCTTCGTGTTTTTGGCATACCGTACGTGTTTGCGCCTGGAGAGGCCGAAGCGCAGTGCTCCTTTTTGGAAATGATGGGTCTGGTGGACGGAATTGTCAGTAACGATTCCGATGTGTTTGCATTTGGAGGAAAGACGCTCTATCGCAACTTCTTCGTGGATAATCGCTATGTGGAGGCGTATAGAAGCGACGATCTGGAAAAGGAGGTGGGTTTCACTCAGGATCGCATCATCCTGTACGCAATGCTCGAAGGCTGCGATTATTGTGAGGTAGCTTGTGCAGCATCCGGACTCATGCAGTAGGGCGTTGAAGGGCTCGGAAAGGTCATGGCAATGGAGATCCTTTCCTTCTTCCCATCTGCGGACAAAATGAGGACGGCTGGATCGACGTTGTGGCTGACATTCAATTTCATGTGTAGGATTGAAGAAGCATGCCGATTACTCGATCACGATGAGCAGAGTGAAGAAATGAATCCGGATTTCCTGAAGTTTGTCAAACTGCACGAAAAGAAGCTGAAAGAATTGCATTTCAGACAATGTCGTGAATGCGTCCGTGAACAACGCCTTTTTGTTCCCCGCCATTGATATGAGTCTCGAGCCCTTTTCATGGGGTGAGCTGAAGATGTCTTCTTTACAACAGTTCTGTAATCTGCATCCGACGGTAGATTATGAGCGTTTGGAGAAGATCGTGCAGCCTGTTCTTCAGTCACAGCACAGGGATGTTCAGCTCAAGTGAGAATGAAGAATGGGACTCATCTGTAGAATAACGGACATGCTGACCTACGATAGTCACAGTTGCATCCGGAAGGAGAAGTCCAAGCGTTTGCTTGAGGCGATCAAGCGCTTAACTAGTTGCAGCTCTTTGTTTAACAAACCCATGCGAATTAGATCAGAGGCTTCGCTTCCTCGCCCTTCTCGTAACCGCCCTTATTCTTCTTAATCACAATACCAAATATGATGACAAAACCGATGACAATGCAGATTCCACCGACAATGAACCACGGAACGTAGTTCGTAGGCTTCGGCGTAGGCTTCACGGTGGGGGGAACCGTCGGAGGAACGGTAGGAGGGAGGGTAGGAGGCAACGTCGTAGGGCGAACAGTCGGAGGGAGGGTAGTGGGAGGGAGAGTAGTAGGAGGAGTAGTGGTGGGAGGATTAGTAGTAGGGGGAAGCGTAGTAGGAGGAAGGGTAGTGGGAGGAACAGTCGTAGGAGGAATAGTAGTAGGAGGAGTAGTGGTGGGAGGATTAGTAGTGGGAGGGAGAGTAGTAGGAGGGAGAGTAGTAGGAGGAAGGGTAGTGGGCGGATTAGTAGGAGGAGGAAGGGTAGTAGGAGGAGTAGTGGTAGGAGGAAGCGTAGTAGGAGGAGTAGTGGTGGGAGGAAGGGTCGTAGGGGGAAGGGTCGTAGGTTTGTGAGTAGGTCTTCCAACAACATCATCAACACTATTCTTATTCTTACAACCACCCACTGTTTTCACCGTTCCATATGAAGAAGCAGCTACCTACAAGATGAGGGAATGACACAATTCGAAACCCGATTACTCGATTCTGCAGTAGAAACGACGCACAGCAAGGCAATTAAGAGAACAACAAAGAAACTCTTCATTTCACGTTTTCTTCTGTCGCAAAAACGAAAGACACAATTATTCGGGACGTTTTGCGCCAAAACCCTATTCTTTCAAGTGTCTTTCTTACTTATTCGTGAGTAATAGGTGCGTCTGAACATAATATGGGATGAAGGAGAAGAGAAACAAACAATTGAGCAAGTGACAATGATAAACACTAAAACTGGAATCACTACTGCATTTCGCCTATTCCCTCGGAACAAACGCCACCGCCTTGCTCTTGTCCACTTCCAGCCCATTCATATCAATTCCAGTCTTCGCAGAAGGGTTGTTGTACTTCTCCACATTGAATCTCCCCGTGTTGCACAGCCACACAGCCGCATTGCTGATCCAACGAGCTGTTCCGTTGAAGGTGAATTCCTTGAACAGCTTCGACGCAGCCGTGTCAATCACCATTCTTCCGTCCGAATCATCGCCATCCGGCTTGAACACAATCGAGGCGCATCCAGTACTCTCACGAGCAAACACACGGAACCCATTCCTCACCAATCTCCTCTCATCCATCTCACACAACGTCTCACCCTCATAGATGGCCGTCAGACCAAAGTCAAGCTTTACAAACTTCTTCATGTCAAACACATCCCCTCCGTAGGTAGCAAAATGACCACTCGTTGGCGTATCACTCTTCACTCTTGTCATGGACCTCCCTCCGTCGATGCTCTTCTCCTTTGTCCTTCACAATCTCATAGCCATAGAACTTCTTGAAGTATAAATCCGCTTCGTACGTGTAGGGATAATGCTCCAAAAACCAGAACACACCACCTCCTTTGTGATAGAAGTGATCCACCGTCTCAAGGAACGCATTGCAGTAGTCCTTGTTCTTCCCACCACTCTTTGGGAACTCGCCATCTCCAGGAGAACAAGTGATGAAAGCCACTCGAATCCTCCCACTCAGCAACTTGTCAATCGCAGTCTTGTAGTCGTAGGCATACTCAATGTTGAATCCCTTGCCAATCGGCTTGCCATTCCTTGTGGTGGGTCCCAGCTTCAACACGGGAGAGAATCGCTCCCCATTCACCTCCTTTCCATTGATCAACACCTCTTCCGTGATGTCTTCATCAATCACACTTCCATCACTGTCTTTCTCGCCTCTGCACAAATACAGAACCACAAAGAGGATGGTGTAGTCAGTGAAACCACCATCAGCTCCCAGATCGTACTGACGGTTGTTTTCAATGACACCAATAATACTTCCATCCATCCCCTCTGTCACATCATCCATGCGAATAGTCTTTATTTCCAGCTTATACCCACTCTGCACATCGCAAATCGTCTTCACCATGTCATAATAGTGCAACCCATTCTTCTTCGTCAGAAGCACAGAATCCACCTTCTTCTCCTCAACACCGTACACACTCGTGGATCTGGAAGCGTCATCCTTGGAAGCAATCACATCAGACAATCGAAGGGGATTGGCGTGCCAAATCATGCTGGGGAACAGGTCGTGGAAACCGCACAGATAGGAGCCGATGCCCACACCCACATAGCTCATCTCAAAGGTGCTCACGATGGATCGGACCTCCTCTCTCGTCTCCTTGCACAGAACACCGTTCGTACACACCATCATCACCGAAGAGAAGGAGCGAGAGTTGCACGTGCAGCACGCGTAGCGGAGACAGTCATGAAGAACGGTGTTGGGGACAGGCTGACTGATCGCCTCCAGCACGGCAGCAATCACGGGCGTTTCCCACAGGTCAGCGGAAGGCACGCCCGTGGCAACTCGAACCACTCGATCCGTCGCCACCCAGATGTCAACACACGGCAGCTGCAGATTGCTGATGTTGCGGAGGAGCGTGAACAGGGTGATGAAGGAATGAGCACGGTTCGTCTCACTGAACGCCAGCGAAGAGCAGTCAATCACGAACCCACAGTTGTAGAATCGCGTCTTGGCACTGCCCAGCTTCTTGAAGAACTTCCCATCTCCGCTCTTCGTGACAAGGTACTTGATGTACTTCGCAATATCCAATCGCAAACCAGAGCTAGAATAGACAGCAGGGCGATACAGAACAGGGAAGAAAGAACTATCAAGAGAATCAAAGTAGTTTTCCGGCTTCACACAGCCACTCATGCCCCGAATGAAGCCCTCTCCTCCCTTGATCATGGGGACGTAGCTCAAATCCGCGTCGCGGATGTCCACGGGAGTCGCCTTCTTGATGGCTGTGATGGTACTCACAAGAACAGCAGACTGGGGTGACTCCAAGTTGGTGTTCAGAACAGGAGGAACAGTCATGTTTCCACTTCCCGCATTGACTGGCTCACCACCCACTTGCTTGGATGATGGCTTCTTGGACAAGATGCAGGAGGAGAGGAAATCCACACTCTTCACCAAATCCTCCACGGTCTTCACAAGCACCATGTTCTCTCCGAAAGTTGGCCTTCAAACAACTCTCCAGCCTGGTCTGGTTCGCGCCTGACAACGCCTCATCCCCACTGCCAACGATGCACAAGAGGAACAACCTGTCCTTGAACACATTGAAAGCATCCGTCACACCCGTCTCTCTGGACATGAGCTGCTCACTGAAACCATCCCCAATGATCACATTCACCGACTCCCAGACTTCCTTGAAAGAAGACAACAAGTCCAAGGGAGTGGAGGGCACCTTCACAATTCCCTCAACATCAGAAGCAACTGCGAGCAGTTGGTCCATAGAACACTCTCCCAGCTCCACCTGAACAAACTTCTTCCTTCCACAGGACAAGAACAGGTCAAATCTCACACCCAACTCTCTCAGCATCACAATGAACAGAGCAGTTGCCAGCGTTCTCAGTCTCGCCTTTCCAGACTTGTGACTGCAGTTTGTGTCAATGATGAGGTTGATCTTCTGATAGGGACTCCTTCCCTCAGTGTTCTTTTCCATCATGGAATACACACCTCGAGAAGCCGCACTGATCACACACTTTCTTGTAGCTCTCGTCAATCACAACCACCTCCTGGGGAATGGACACGGGAATCAACTTGTCAAGCTTGGGTTTGATGTACTCAACAACCCCTCTGCGACTGTAGGCATTCTCGAAGATGCGGTCGATTGTCTGCTCCTCCATGACCTTGAGATAGTCGCGGTAGTTGATCCCACGGTAGTCAACAACCTTCTTGGTGTTCTGATTCGTTGGCTTCGTGTCTGACCCGTCCTCCCCATACTCTCCAAACGCCACTTCCTCCGGCATGTTGATAATGATGGCCTTCATCATACCATCAATCATACATCCGGTCTCCTTATTCACCACAGTATAGGTCACAGCACAAAAATCATCATCAGCATCATGTGCAGTTTAATCTGTGTTTCCCAGTGGTTTTTTTTATATCTGATAAGTCCCATCTTATCCGAACAACGGAAGAGTCCTCAACCCATCGCAATGACGCCTGATCCTTAGAGATGACGCTCAGCGCATCCTGTGCTCTCTTCTTGATGGATGGGAGAAGATGGGGAGAGTCGATACAGGCACTGAGAATGGAAGCAATCTGCCTTCTTTCCTTATCCGAACAGGACAACAGGACCATGGAGAGATTGGCGAACCCCGACAAGAACTCTGTCATGGTGTGGGACTGAAGGTTCTTGAGTGTCGCTCGAGAATCCATCTTCACGGATAAACTAACAACAACAGGATTGGCAAGCGGGACAGAACGATTGAACACACTCAGCTTGCCCTTCTCATCATACGTGAACATCGTTCCCTTCTTCCCTCCAAGCCATGTCGTTCTCGAGACCTTCACACATGGATAATCCACAACAGTTTCTGTGTTGTAGCCATAGTACCCTTTCTGCAGTGTGACAGTCCGCGCTTTCCCATCAACCCATACTGTCAAAGGAAGAGACGAGGGATTCAAAACATTTGAATACTTAGTCCAAGGAGTGTCTTCACGGATAGAACACTCACAACTCGTTCTAATCAGATTCGGCACACTCGTTCTTCTGAAAGACAACGAGAAAGAGTCCTCAGCCAACACCTCTCCAGACTTGAACAACTTCACCTTCAGATGCACAGTGTTCTCCCCTTCTTTCATCTTGTCCACAGTCACAACAATTCCACTCTCACTCACAGAAACAATACAGTCATCACTCTCAACACTCCACGCCACACCACTGCACATGTTGATGACCGGAAGAATGATGGTTGATCCATCCAACTGAGGATAGTTCTCCGGCAGTCTGTACTCCTTCCCTCCTGGCAAACAGATATGATACTCCTCGTTCTCCTTCACAAACACCACAGCATCCTTCAGAGACTTTGAGTAATCAATTGCGGCTGAAGACTTGGTACTAGACCCAGGGAAGAAGTACTCCTCAATCCTCTTCTTACTCTCTTCCACACGCCTGATTCTGTCTTGCTTCTCCGTTGCATTCATTTGCTCATTGGCGTGCTTACTTGAACACTGCTCATACTCCTCATAGCACTCATTGTACTGACGAACATCCTCCTTCGCTTCTTCACTCTTTGCAGTTGCAGAGTATCCATTGAAATACACATAGTCATCCCAATTCCACACCTTCCCACTTTCATACACCATCTCACTCATTGGAACAATCTGATCATCTGAAGTAATCTCTTCTCCACACAAGAAACCATCATATGAACCACCATGCAAAACACACTTATCCCATCTAACAAATACTGATGAAGCATCTGGCCTTTTGCCTGAGTGAGTGTTGCAATAAGAGTAGAGAGAGTCCTGCTTGAGTCCTTGTGGAAGGGAATAAAACAAGCTGAACCTCTCTCGACACTGTATCATCCTCACCAGCAGTTTGATCTGAGTAAAAGAAGGCTTGGAGAAATAGGCTAACTCACTCTCCCGGAACTTCTCTCTGCAATAGTACTTCATCTGGCAGTACTTCTTTCCAACATCATTAAACTCAACAGTCCACTTGAAGGGAGCCAAAGGCAGAACAACATAATAGAAGCTGCTACCTGATGGTCTTCTTCCAAAGAAATCCTTGTTCACCCAGAAGCTATTCTTCTTCATACCAACACTCAAATGATCTGGTGGAAGAATGGTTATCTCAATATCACCCTTGTATCCCCAATGTGACCACCATTCCCTATCAATTGCAACCACTTGGAAGGAGTAGGGAGAGTATTTATTCTTCAGTCTCTCTCGCCATTCAGAATAGTTGTAGGACCCGTATAGTCTGTAGTAGTAATTGGCAGAGTTACTGTCCATTCCATTCACCGCAGACAGATATGCATAGAAGTGAAGAGCCCTCTTGTTCCGCTCAACCAAATCTTTGTTCTTCTTCAATGCAGTATTACGGTCCTCTGCCAGCAAAGTGAACTTCCTCACAATCTCATCCTTCTGTTTCATCAGCTCACTATACTTACTCTCCTTTTTCTTCCTTGCTTCTTCCACACTCAGTTTTGCTTCATACAACTCCCTCTTCAATCTCTCCAGTTCTTCCTCCAAACTCTCTGTCTTCACTCTCTGAATCTCACTCACAAGCTCATTAATGCAATCCACTCTCTTCAACACATCCATTGCAGTATCATAAAGGTCCTTACTCTTCAGAATGTCTAACACAACACTTCCCAACGCTGTCCTCTTCCTAGGACAAACAACCATCAACTTCTCCCTCATCGACAAACCAGATTGCCACACACACTCCATCTCACTTCTCAATTCACTCATCTTGGTGTGTAATGCGCCCTCTCTCTGCAACACAATGGACGGGATTTCACTTCCAGCCTGAATCTCAGATGGCAAATCACACGTCCAGTTGTTCTGCACCGCACTGATCTCATCCACATTGTAGTCGTCACACTTCTCTTCATCAATAGCCTTGAGAATCAGTGGCAGCCTCAACGTCACTCTCTCAGGAAGGCAATTTCCATCAAGACACAACTCATTCAACAGCTTCTCTTTCAACTCTTCATACTTCTCTTCCTTTTTCTTCTTTTGCTTCACCTTCTCCACATATGAATCATACCAACCATTCTCAATCAAATCATCAACTGCCTCCTCAATCTCCTCCCTTGAGTGATACACAGGACTGTAGAACGGATACTGACTGTAGTTCTGGAGGATGCTCTTCCACCACTTCTTATCCCCACTCATTTCCCGCATTAGCAATGCATTCAGCAGCACAAAGACACTCTCCTTCACATTCTCGTACTCAGAGAAAGCAGCAAGCATGCAGGGAAGCCTCAACTCCAATCTACTCAGCACCTCAATGTACTCATTCAGAATGAACACTGGACAATTGAAGTGCTTCAACTTGTAGATACAGTGAGAAGCCTTGGCAATGAAACGGCCTGAAGCAGCCTTGTACTCATACCGACTGTAGTCCATATCCACTTGGTTCATTCTTAACGCTCTGAATGTCGCGTTGTCAATTCTCCCATCAAATGCCTTCTGAAGAGCACGCTCCAATCCTGCATCACCATTGCAATGACGCTTTGCACTATCAAACGCACATTTCCTTGTTTCTTCATCGTCTTCATCATCATCGATGGTAAACAGCCTCTTCTCCGCTTCTTCCTTCTTGGAATTGCAGTACTGGGTGATCATCTCAACACCTTCCTCGTTCTTCATTGGCAATTCATTGAGACCCTTCACGATCTCATCAGCACATCCAGCCACATTCCCCGCCTCATTCCTCTTCATCTTCTTCCCTCCATCACACAACCCATGCAATTCCTTGTACTTGTGGCAAACAGCCAGCACTGTGGTTGCTTTCTTCACAGCATCATCACACACATCACACGAATCAAGATAGGAAAAGAAGGCACTCACCAAGTACTGCGTCTCAGGATACTCAAAGGACTGGCAGTACTGCTCTCTTCCACACACATAGTTGAGCAGCAGCAACTCATACTCACGAGTGAAGTCCACATCAAACATGCTCGTCAAGCTCATCTGGTCATTCCTGTCAATGTCATCGATGGTGAATCCCTTCTTGAACGGAATGTCAAGGAAACTGGCACAGCTCCATCGTCTCAACACCACTGTATTCTCGTTTGGCTGCCGCTTCAGAATCGTGTTCTCCAAATCGCCACAATTCAGCAAGGCAACCATCTTCCGCACGATGTAGGCAATGAAGTGCTTGGACATGTCATCAACAAGCACTTTCAAAGCGTCGACGACCTCTCTTCTGTCAAAACTGCGAGGAGTGGAATGGACCAGCCGCAGCAGCACTCTCGACAACTCGGCCACCTTCTTCTCTTCAGGCAGCTTCTTCATGTTGTCGTGCAATGACCAGAGCTCAAACATGATGGTGGGTGGAATGACAATGGGATGGATCAACTCATGCATTTTTGGTTTCTTCTCAAACTCAATCTTGAAGGCATCCTTCTCCTTGCTGCTCATCACTCGGATGCAGCGACGGAATCGCTTGCTCTCATCCTCACCAAACCACCTAGGATCGCACTTCGACTCCATGGCCTGGCAAATCTCCTGCACATTCAACGCATTGGCAATCGAGTCGCAATACACAATCACACAACGACTCAGGAACGGACCTGTGAAGTGCTTCAGTGTGTCCTCAGAGATGGTGAAGAACATGCGGAATCCCTCCTTGATCACCACTTGATGATCCGCATCATTTCCCGTCTTCTTCCCCACGTACGTCACCTCCTTGTCTCCTTGCGTCACCTTCAGAGTCGGGTTCTCCTCACACAGCGAGTTCAAGCACTCCATCACATCGTTGTTTGCCAAGTGAATGTCCTCAATCACCACCCACGTGCCATTCTGCATTGCCTCCACTAACGGGCCCGGTCTGAACACCAGATTCTCCTTCCCTCCATCCTTGCTGATGGTGTTTCTTCCAATGAAGGAATCAGGGGTACTGTCGTGGTTCAAGAACACACTTCGACAAGGCATTCCATGCATCTGGGCCACACTCTTGATGGAGTAGGATTTGCCTGAAGGAGACGCACCGTACACGAGAATGGCTCGCTTGGAACGAAGCGCCATGCTCAGCTTGTACACCACCAGATTCTCGGATGTGGACAGAGCATACTCCCTGAACGAGGAGTCGTAGGATGTGGGGATGTCGAGATTCCAGAAGCCCGTCACCGTGCACCTCTCTTCACTCTTGATCACGCGATACTCGACCTTCTCCTGCTTTCCCAGAATGCGCTCCACCTCCTTCCGATCACTCTCTTCATAGCGGCAGGCAAACACAAGCCACAAGGCAGCCTCCAAACTCAAATCGGAGCTCTTGTCCGTGCAAATCTGCTGCACCTTCAACACATCACGAAGAGAGAAGGGAATTGATGTCTTTTGTCCCGATTCATAGGAGTACTGGAATAGCTTCATCACCTTCTCATCCATCCCCTCGTCTGAAACAGTATTCAGGATGGACTTGGCCGTGCAGAACAGCTCACTCAGCGAGTAGCTCAGTCCTCGGTGGTACAGACAGTAGGAGTAGAATCGACGAGGAAGAACACTTCGGTTCGCAGACATGGAGGCTGGATTCATGCAACACACAATCAACAGCTTCTCGGGCAGGTCGATCTCTCTGCTTCCCGGAATCTGGAATCGGGTGTGATTGGCGTAGCAGCGAATCAGCGTCAGCAGCATCTCCAGCACATCCGATGGGGCGAGATTCACCTCGTCAAACAGTAATGCCTTTTTGCTGCTCGCAGGCTCGCGAACAAGCAACTCGGTGATGGAACCATCCTTGAAGGTGGGATTGCCATTCACAATGGTGTAGCAACCAAACAGAGTGTCCGTTGTCGTGCTGTTGGAGAAGTTGATGCGCTTGTACGTGAATCCGTTGTGGAGGAGGTAGTTCTCTGTGGCGGCGGTCTTTCCCACACCCGGATCGCCCTCGAGAATCACGGGAATGTTGCCTCGGTCAGCCAGTGCCACGGAGAGGAGGAGTTGGATGGTTGTCTTGGTCGGCAGCAGCTGGTTCTTCACGTTCAGCGAATCCCACACCGAATCCAGAATCTCCTTCGACAGGAGTCCCTCCAAGGAAGTGGATGTCTCCAGCATCACTTCAGCCACCTTTGCATCCCGCGCAGTGTACAGGAAGTCACTCATGCTCTTCTTCTCCTCGTTCTTCATCATCTCGTCCTGCAGATCATGCCTCGCAGACGTGTCGGATTGGAGATAGGACAAGTAATCGGGAATGGTGACCGACGGATTGACGAAGCAGGCACGCACTCTCTCTGCCTTGCGGAGAATGGAAAGCGGGTACTGCTCTCTGTTCTGGAACTCGTACTTCGCCACTTCAAGGGGTGAGAAGGGAGGACAGAACACCTGAAGGAAACGCTCCTTTCTCTCCACACGCGAGTAATCCGGAGTGTCACAAGACACCATCACAATCGCAGAGTCATCCACAATGCTGTCGCAGGGCCTCGTGTTGTCCTCAAAAAGAACAAACTCATCGGTGCTGAGGTTGAACAGCAGTCCGTACAGTCGGCACAGCAGTCGGTCATTCAGCAGGTTGATGTTGCTCAGGAGGAGAGGCACTCCACCGAGAATGCACTTGAGCAAAGGACCGGGACGATAGACCAGAGCAGATGGATCGGGATTCTCTTCACTTCTCTGTTCCTCTAATTCTGCCTGTTTGTTCTCCAAGTACTGGCGATACTGGAGCAACACGTCTTGGTCGTCGCGAGGAAGGGGCAGGGATTGGAAGATGGACATCAGATCACTCAAGTGGCAGAGTGATACTTCTCCGAAGATGTGAGGCATCTCGATGGATCGAGACAGTTCGATGCTGACAGACGAAGGAGCAAGCAGTCTGTTCACTTCACTCGTGATGTCCGGATCGCCAACCAGCAGGAGAGGAGTGCGATTCCGCTTGAAGGAGGTCAGGCATGCTGTAAACACAGCCAGCTGAATGGACATGTCAACCTTCACAATCTCGTCATACAGCACTTGGGTGTTGATCTTGAAATCTCCATGGGTGATGGAGCAGAACTTGCCCTTTCCACCATCACTCCGTTCGATCACCACATCCTTCGCATCCATGATCAACTGCACGGATTGAGCTGTTTCTTCATCCACTCTTCCGTCATTCTTCATCTCCTCCACCACATCCATCAGCACCTTCTTCCGGTCCTCACGGTCTACAAACAAGCCCGCAGCAACAAGCACTGGCTTGTCCGAGGAAGAGAGAACCTCGTCCAGCACGAAGATCTCCTCCATCGTGATTTCTCCCTTCTCGATGTGCTTGCAAAGAGCCTTACACACATCCGCCTTCACCAATTCTTCAGCCCTCTTCGTTGGAATGGGGTCCATTGACACAGTTCTGAAGAACGCAGGCAGTGACACCTCCAGCTTCTCTCTTCTCGATGTAAACACGAACAGGCAACGGAAAGCAGGGTGAATCATGCCGTTTGTGGGGTAGTAGAACTCGGAGGCGAAGGGATCCAGCAGAGCATCCAGCATCTCGATCAGCTCGGAGGTCATGTTCTCCGCATTCTCAAACACCACCAACTCGCCGTTCTGAGCCGCTCTGTACAAAACACCCTCGTTGAACACTCCTCTGGTGTCAATGCTGCCCATCAGCGTGGTGAAATCTGTTTCACTCGAAACATGGAGAATGTGATGGTACTTGTTTTTGATCCTCCTCAGCAGCTCATTCACCAGCTTCGTCTTGCCACACCCCTTAGGACCATGCAGCACAGACGCCTTGCCAAGGCTCAGACACTTCAGAAGCTCGCATGCCTTCTCAGAACAGCCGCCCAATCCAGCCAGCTTCGAGAAGGGTTGGTTTTCTTCCACCACTTGCAGCAGGTTTGCATCCAGCTCAAGGGAAGAACTGTGCTTGAAGAACAGCAGCATGTCTCGCATTCTCTGGTACTCAAACACGTTCTTCTTGCAATCCTCCAAGAGACCTTCAACCACCTGCTCTTCATTAGACAGGATCCTCTCCTCTTCTTGCACCTCCATGGAATACTTCATGTTCTTCTCCTCCTCGCTTCCAATGTACACTTCCAGGAAACGGTTGCGGAGAGCGGGAGAGAACGCCAGCAGTCCCTTCTCGGAGGTTGTTGCCACGACACGGAAATCCGCTCGCATCTCGTAATCGGGCTCCTCACGGTTCTCATCAAACCGAACCACATGCCGTCTTCCATCCGCGAGACACAACTCGAGGATGGAGTTGAGTCGTTCGATCACATTGGACTTCATCGTTTCCATGGACTGAAGAACGCACACGCCTCCGTTCTTAATCGCGTTCAGCAGCGGCGAGGCCTCGAAAACGGGAAGCATCCTCCCGTTCTGCTCCTTCAGTGTGTAGCTGCCGAGGATGTTCTCCGTGGAGGAGGAAGAGCTGCAGTGAATGATGCCGGTGAGCTTCTCTTCCAGAATGGCATGGCAGTACTTGCGGGCGTCGTACTCCGTCTTGCCAACGAGCAGGATGTGGCAGCCACTCTCAATGCCAGCGACCACTCGGTCATACACATCCATCCATCGCTTCCCATCCAAACGATCGTGGCTGAACGTGATCTGCGGTGCCTTGACCAGCGGCTGCTCGTTGATGTCGTTGAGGTTGTACGCCAGCTGAGCCGCTCGCTTCAACGCGACATCCTTTTGCTTTCCCTCACCGACGTAGTACTTCATGAGACTCTGCAGACGCGAGCAGTCACGCAGCGTGTAGTCCTTCCCTCTGTAGATCTCCTCCTTGCTCGTGTCCTTTCTCCTCTCCGCCTTCTCATGGTACTCTGAAACCGCTTTGCCGATCTTCGCGTCTCCCTTGAACATGCCCGTGATGATCACGCAACGTTCCTCAGACTTGATCATCGGGAAGTAGCGCTCTTTCTTCTCGTCGTGCGTAACCACACGGAAACAATCTCGGATGGAGTCTGACATCGTGCTTCGCTTGTAGGAGCTTCCCGCGGGACTCTGCGTTGCGATCACTCGGAAGAAGGGGTGCATCTTCCGCTCCTCGTTCTTGTCGGACGCCTCGTACAGCAGCTGCTTGCTGAACAGGAAGGAGAGAATGCTCTGCACGACGGTGGATTGGGCGAGGGACATTTCATCCAGCAGCAGGATCTTGCCGAACACGAAGGCGTCCGTGAAGGGGCCGTTCATGTACTTGATCGTGCTGTCCTTAGTAATGACCATGTCGCCCAGCAGCTCTTCGATGGTGGAGGATGGACTGAAGTTGTAGCGGACCAGCGGGAGAAGAGCGTGCATGCAGTACTGTTCCACCGTGAAGGTCTTGCCGGAGGACGTCACTCCTTCAATCAGGGTGGGGATGTTGTAGAGCAGCGTGTCCTCCACGATGCGGTCGCGCAGCTTCGTCTGCTTGGTGGCTTGGAGGAATGGACGGGTTTCTTGCAGGGGAGTAACGCTACGGTAGGGAAGGAGCTCGTAGTACTCCCAATCCCTCCGATCTCCCTTCAGCGCCTTCACCACCTTCACACTGCTCTGGGTGGAATGGAAGAGGAGGCAGTTCGATGAGCAGTAGACGGTCTTGACCGAGCCATCCTCCAGTTGGAAGGCAAGCGTTGCGCCGTTCATGCCGTTGATGGAGTAGAAGTGAATGTCATCCTTGGGAATGGCAGTCAGCTTCTTGTCCACTGGGAGCAAGGGGAGAATGAAATCCATGGACTTCTTCTGGTACGGCAAGCGACCGGAGAAAAAGATGTGATCATCCTTATGAATCGCATCGAATCCGTCGGTGAGAGCCGAAGGGAGGGAAATGTAGTGCTCTTCTTCTGAAGATCGGGTGTAGTGAACAGTCATCGTCTCCAGATACACCGATTTGCACTCCAACGCTGCACCGTAGATTACTTCCACAAGAACTGATTCGTCAATATCATAGGTTCTGTGGCTCTCTATGGATGTCCACTCCTCTCTCTCAAAGTCCTGAGCATCTAATTCATCAATGTGGAGGAGAAAAACAACTGATGTCCTGCTTGACTTCTTCCTCCGACCTCTTGATGGATGTAATCAGTTCAGGATTGACGGGCGGCTTGCCATTGAAGAGGAGTTGGAATGAAGGATGGTAATGACTCTCAATGACGTAGAGATAATGTCGAATGGTGTCAGCAAAGACTCGGTTCTTTGGTTGTTCTATTCTTCAACTCTCATTCTCATGTCAACCAATAACCACGTTGAATGATGAAAGATGCTTACAGTTCTCCTTTATCGCCCACTCAACGAAAAGAAGGAGTTCATCCTGTCTGAAGCATCTATCTAACGGTAAAACCTAATGAAATGCCATTACAAGGAAGATGGATTGCATTAATGGTGCAATCATGTGAAAACGCCATGTCACACTCAAGGGATTCACAAGAATCTGTTCAATAACAGGATCACAGTTAGAGTACCGGAAACAATCACTTCGGTGAGAGAAACACATTCATCACTCTTGAAAAGTGTTTTGATGCGTGCCACGGATAGTGAGCCATAATTCCCTAAACATCATGCTCGTTACTTGATTGTACAGATTCCGTGAAGAGAATGAACCCTTCGATGGTTATTTCCATCAAACTCGTCAACAGTGAATGGTGTACTGAGCCAGATCCTCTCAATACTGCAACCGTAATCTCGAAAGACCGATTTCTATCCACTAAAGAAAAGATGACAAAGAAACGGGGAGAACAAAGAAGACTAAGGGATTGTCTGAAGCAGGCTTGATCTCTTCCGGAGTGGTACATTTTCCCTGTTCATCGATAAGGAACCAATTCTTCTCTGGGTATGCAAGGAGCTAGTCATTAGACGGCCTTCAAGCAACGACATTCACATTCCTAGTGATAGTATCAGCTGTTATCTCCTTCTTGAAACTCCTTTTCTTTCCATTTCTCACATGGATGATGGTAATTTGGGGAGTGTAGTTGACTTCGGATTGAATGCGACGAACTCCACTTCTCTTTTTGGGCCTGATGGCCGTTCCTGAATGACCACTGTGAATAGGACCGGTGCTTGGAATGACTGCGATATTCACATTGGTTTGACTGGCAATTAGCTCCGCAGCCTTCCCAATTCCGCACTGCCCCACACTCTTGTTACTGTCCAGCACTTGTCCATTGAAGGAAAGAGAGAAGCGAGAAAGAAAGAACGGCTGGTACTGAGTCCCGTAAATGGCCTTCAGGTACTGCTCCAGAAGAGTCTTCACGATTGTTGATTCGGTCACATCAAATCCTCGTTGATTCGTTCCCGCGGACTGGTAGGAGATACTGACTCTGAAAGACTTCTTGATAATCGCATTGCTCTGATGCAGACTGCACACTAGAATCGATTGATCCTGCAATCCAGCCGTTTCCACGCTCTTCTCACTATCAAGCGGATTGCCCCCGAACAACAGACGAAAGCTGCTGACGTATTCCTCCTTGAATCCACTCTTGTAGATAGACTACTACTGAAACCACCAGAGGAAGAGCACTCTCAAGTACTGCTGCAGCACGGAGCGCATGGTGTCTGTGTTCTTTACAGAGAGAGTAATAACACGATCTCCCGGACTGTTATAGGAAATCCGAAGGGTAATGGTGTCCTTCATGGGAGACGGTAATGCGCTCTCTTTATCAGCAGCATATCGCAGCGTCAACCGCTCCTTGAAACCATGAAAGGGAATGACATCCGTCATTTCCATTACCTTGCCAGTAGAATCAAGAATTTGAAGTCTGCGTACCGATTCATGCGGTAAGAGAAAAGAAGAAACGCACTGGTCAAGCAAATGACTGATCATGCACCCCCCCAAGTAGGAAACAGACTTTTCTTCGTTTTGAAATTCTACAGTTGTAGAACAAACTGCATAAGCAGTGATCGAGCCTCCACTGGGAATGATAACCGCGATCGTGTCAGTGAGAGACATGGATCTCTGATTGTGATAGAACCGAAGATGAGAAAGAGGTAGTCGTGTGTATCTCTATCAGTAACGGGGTTCATCATTACCTGCTTCTATATCCCCTTTCAGATCATTGATTGTGGTTGACGAATCCACGCACAATGGAATACGATAAGAATCAAACTCCAAAAGTGTACTGCATTGTGTGATTCTGAGGAAAAACAGGCAGCACGTTCCGTAATGGCCGACTGCTTGATTATCAAGCCCCTCCTTTCAACTCGTCCAATCTCTGGAAATGCTCCACAACTCAGTCTATCATTCGTGCAATTGGTTTGTATGTTTGGAGTCGTGCCCAATCACAATCATCCCCTCCATCATCGATGAATCATCGAGATTGCAATTCCCCTTCCACATTCTCACTCTTCCCCAATCAACCACAGAACCCCATTCTGGCCTCCACCTCCGCCTTCTTTGAATCGGGAATGAGGACCCTAATGAATAGGGTACCATTCTGTCAAACTGGGCCTAACTGAGCTTTGTTCCATTCTCAGTCACAGAATGGTGGACAGAAACGCGCTCTATAAGCAGATTCTAACAAAATACGTTTACCATCCGTATGAGGAGGAATCCTGCCGTAAGGGTTTTCTGTTTGGCTGAAATGAAGGCATTTGCTACGGTGTGGAAACAGAGGATAAAGTGTCTCTCCCCAATAAATGTTCTCATTTGTTCTGTACTGACTGTCTTCAGCAATCAGGAAACACTGTCAGCATATTCCCTTCTCTTTAGTGTAGAACAAATTATGCCCCGTTTGTAATACTCGCTATGATTCTATCATATCGCTCTATGTTTGCGCCTTCGTAATTCCTCACGAGTAGTCCTATGTTGACTATCTTATTCAATTATTGAATAACCCAAATGAGAATGTGTGTTCTGTAGTATGGTTTCATTGTAGGTGCTGAATTCGGCTGATGTAAAGAACCGCGTACTTAGCGATGTTTTCTTCTTCACAGAAATGTGAGCAGTAGGTCCTAAATGCTATTAAGACAATCAAAACTCTTAATGACGTATCCTTCCCCATTTCTCTTGATTCTAGAACATGCTGGTCCAGGTGAGTAACAACCCTTCTCTCCTTGATACACTGAAGGGAAAGAAGGTTCGTGTTTTGAATCATCTGATTCACGCGTAGCTTACTGAGTTGCAGAAGGGAAGTGTTCACCAAGGCAGAAACGGAGAAGGAGCGTGACTTCGTGTATCTCTTGTCGGATGAGATGTGCCAGATGATCATTAACAAGAGCAAGACAGTTCGTGAGTACGGAATTACAGTTCATTCAGGGAGAGCGAAATGAAGAGTAGGAGATTCTCAAGGTCGTGGCCCTCGTGAAGGTGGGAGAACTCGCCTCGGTGATCCTCAACGCCCTTCCCGCCAATGAAACGGTTTCCCCTGTTTCTCCTGTTTCCCCCTAGATCGCCGCTCTTCTCCTTCGCCACTGTGCCAACATCAGTTACCTCACTCTGGGCGAATTCCAGTGGTTGGCGTACGTGGTAAAGGATATGAACGCAGACGTGCATATGCCCCCTAACCCTGATTCCTAGTACGTGAATGGCTTCTTCGAGCACTTCTACAACGGCCAGTGGAAGTACCGCATTCTGTACGACATGACGCAAAACAAGGACGAGGAGGGTTCGGTGTGGCCGCATCCTGACGAGACGATTCGAGACGTGAAGAGAGATGAGAATGGGAGAATCTGTGCGGTGCGCGTTCCGTTGTATTCGCGTGACGGTGTGAAGTTGGTGTATGACGGGTTCTGGTCGAATCGCATGCTGAACGGAGAAGGAATGCTGTTCTTGGAGATTTGGCATCGGAGCGTGCTGGAGGAGCTGAAGGCGGAGAAGTACCAGTTGGAGATTCGGATGAGGCGAATTGAGGCGAAGGAGAGAGAGGTGAAGGAGAGACGGAACTGGCAGAAGGGCGAGTTGGAGAGACTGATGAATGAGATCACGATGCTGAAGAACAAGATGGCGGATATGCTGAAACTGCCGATGGAGAAGTTGGAAGACCTGAAGACGGAGGAGTCTGAAACAGGAGAAGGTGGAACGGGATCAGGCGATCGATGAGGAGAAGAGGAGAATCGAAGAGAGTATTATTCGGGTCAGCCGAGAAGGCATTGACTACTACAAAGGGGAGCTTTGTCGACAATGAGCGGACGGGCCACGGAGCCGAGTGGAACGGCGAGAACAAGAAGGTGTACGACGGCGAGTTCAAGAACGGCGTGCGGAACGGTAAGGGCATTTCGTACTGGTCCAACGGCAGCAAGGAGTACGAGGGGAATTGGGAGAACGGTCTGAAGAAGGACAGAGAAGGGAAGGAGTATGATAGTAACGGCTTTTTGAGCTATGCGGGCGGCGTGAAGAACGGGGTGATTTGGACGAAGATCACTCCGGAGCAGCGCGTGGACGATGGCTTCGTGTACCTGGCGCCGACGTGCTGCCAGTTGGTGAAGAACTACGGCAGTAACTCGATGGAGGGCGTGATGTACTACCATCACTTCACGGGCTGCGATTTGGAGAAGGTGGTGTTCGGGCAGCCGTGCCATCCACAGTACGAGGAGAGGGAGGTGGCGTTTGCGCATAACCTGGCGGCGTGCGTCACCAAACCGGTGTGCTACATCTGTTTCCCTGAGCGGGGCGAGTGAGAACTAGACGTGGGTAGAGACACGATGAGCGAAGTGCGAGTGTCCCTTATGAAGCGAAGCACGGACTTGAAGCTGCGTCTGGCGCCGAAGGTGGTGTTCTACGGGAACATCGTGAACGACGTGGAGAAGGACCCGCTGGTGGTGAAATGGCCCGACGCTCTGAGCATCATCAATTGCCAGACGCAGATGGAGGAGCTGTGCTTTTCTTGTGGTTGTCGTGCGGTGGAGTCATGGGTAGATTTGAAGCTGAACATGCTGGCGGAGGTCAAGGAGAAGGATGTGAAGGTGATGAATTGCTCCAAGTTGCGATTCAACAACGTCGTGTTCCAGGAGCAAGAGACGGCGATTCCCGGACGCAGCGAGTCCGTTCTGTCCTTCGACTCGATCTTCTTCGACAACGTGAAGGAGCTGCATCTGTCCGGTGTCTGTTGCTTCTCTCTCTGAGTCGCAGCGTGCTACTGCACCCGTCTCGTCTTCTCCGCCGAGCACATGCGTCATCTGTCCCTTCTCGACTTCGGCAGTGGCACCCACACGCACCATTCAATCGTAGTCATGCCCACTCTGAACATGATCATCTTTGGCCGTGGCTGCTTGAACGAGGTGAAGGCCCTCACCCTCCACTCGCTACCCGCATTACAGTACATCTCGTTCAACGACACCTCGCTCCGTTACGCGTCGCTGACCATCAGCCGTGGGTGCGTGGGAGGAGGATGAGAGGCAGACTGTGGAAGGCTGCAGGCGCTGGAGGTGGGGAAGAGCTGCTTCCAGTGTGCGGGATGAAGCTGACGGTGGTGGAGTGTCCGTCGCTGAAGAGCGTGACGATCGCGGACAAGGCGTTCGAGAAGTGCGAGTATTTGGAGGTGTCCTGTTTGCGAATGGCGTGGGTGTGAGCCGTAGCGAATCGGGAGTTGGCGAGAATGCAGCTGGGTCTGGGCTGCTTCTTCAAGCTGACGTCCTGCGTGATAACGAGTGGGGGTGAGGGAGTGGAGTGAAGCGTAGAGAACCTGGCATTGAGCGAGTTTGTCACGAAGACGAAATGCAAGCCGTCGAAGGTAAGCGTCACGGAAACGAAGCCGTCTGTGAAGGCGCAGATCAGCAAATGGGTAGGACGTTCTCTGTGGTGTGTTTGTTTTCTAGTCCGCGTCTCATCTAAACTCGATATCCAGCCGTTTCATTCAGTTTGGAAAAGAAGAAGGGACACAATCTATTATGAAATGTCTGTGAACGAGCTACTGTTGACACGGAACCTATCCGATTGTATCTACTCTCAGTACAGGGAAAACACCTGCCGTACGAGTGGGAGCCAAAATGAATGATAGCCATTTGCTACTGTAGGGAGGATGTGAGCCGAGTCTCCCTGCCCGACTCCTGCTGCCACCTGTTTTGCACGGAGTGTCTTCAAGAAGCCGCCAAAGTGGTACTACCCAATTGTGTTCTTCTCCTCATAGAATCACCTGTGTCCTCTTTGTAATACTCCTTATGCCTCTATTATTAGCTTCAATGTATGGGATTATTCTGCTCACTTGCCCTTAGGATTATATCCACTACCTGGTCACTCTAGTGCTTTTGAAAGATGACACGGTTGCCGTGATGCCCTCCTTTTATTCATAGACACTTCGCTCACCTCAGGTGAAGCATCGGCTGTATGGAAGAGTGCCAGCTCGCATCAGGACGTGATCTGTAGACATTCGATTATATCCAGCTCCTTCGGCACTCCAACAAGTTGAACAATCCCTTTGCATTCATTTAGTCCAATCGTAAGGGGAAATACTAAAGAATGAAGGAGAATAGCAACGGTATCCAATTTCCCTCTTCTTCTCAGCTGTAGACCATCCCATTGATTATTATTCTTCTCCCATTTGTTCCTTACACAGAAGCACTCACGTCCTCCTGAATGAACCCAAATAGCGTTAGCAATAGACAACCATATGCGCAAGCCCATTTTCAATCCAAATAGATCAACACGATAAAGAACAGAAATGAATTGTGTGGTTTGCAACTCACCCGTTTCATCCTCTATTACTCCTCATTATATAGATTGGGCATGAGGATGCCGTCTGGCAGTGTCCCGCGTGTTATGCAGACTATCACCTGAAATGTGTCGCTTCCTGGTAGTTGCTCATTCCAATCCTTCACGCATCAGGGCCCAAGTGTGTATCCAAACGAAGATCGTGGAAGCCATCAAGAATAAACAATCTGTCTCTACGGTGGACCGAAGTTGGACATGGTTTGACGGTTGAATGATTTGTCTCACGTATAGCAAGTGCTGCGGGGAGCGGTTTGAAACGGTTCCCACCAAGTACTATTGCTACTGTGGGAAGGAGGAAAACCCAGAGTTCGATCCTTGGCTCCCACCGCATACCTGTGGTGCCATCTGCGGCAAGGTGCTTCCCTGCGGCCATACGTGTAACGAGCGTTGCCATGCTGGACGTTGCCCTCCGTGCCCGCGCGTGATAACCATTCAATGTCCCTGCGGAAAGACCAAGCGGACCATTCGCTGTAGTATGAAGCACTTGGAGAGTCCGGACCTGCTGTGCGATCAGCTCTGTCTGAAGCTGCTCCCCTGTGGCATTCATAGATGCCAACAGACCTGCCATTTCGGTAGTTGCCCTCCGTGTGACAAAACCGTTGAGCAGACGTGCTACTGTGGCGCAGAATCGAGACGTGTTCCCTGCGGGACCGCGTCCTCAGCAAAGTACTCCTGCGGCCGAATCTGCGGAAGGCTTCTCGACTGTGGCTTCCACACATGCGAGCAGCCGTGTCATGAGGGCGAATGCAAGCCCTGTCCCTACAAACCCCCTCGCTCGTGTTTCTGCGGAAAGAAGCGTAATGCCCTGCTTCCCCCCTAACCCCCAGAATTTGACATCCCATGCACAGACCCCACGCCCTCGTGTCATCAGACCTGCGGCAAGATCCTTCCCTGCGGCCATCACTGCCCTCTCCAATGCCACCCACCGCCATGCCCGCCTTGTGAGGAGTTCGTGATGAAATCCTGTCGCTGTGGGAGCAAACAGGCGCTCTGCAAGTGCTCCGAGGAACTGCTCTGTCAGCAGAAGTGCCAGGAGTTGCGCGCCTGCGGCAGACACCGCTGTGGGCGACGGTGCTGCGACGGACACCATTCCGTGTGCACCATGGTGTGTGTGAGATGAGGGAATCAGGAGTAGGTGTGTGGGAAGACGCTGGATTGTGGGCGACACACATGCCAGCTGCCTTGTCATCCGGGCGCCTGTCCGACATGCACGATGCAGGTAGAGGTGACGTGCGAGTGTGGGAAGACGACGGAGTGCTTCCCGTGCAAGGGGTTTCGACGGTCCTTCTACCCGAAATGCCCCTATTTGTGTCAAAAACCCAGTCATTGTCATCACGCCAAAATTCAGGACCATTCCTGTCATCCCGGCGCATGTCCTCCTTGTACCCTTCCCTGCGGGTTGAAACTCCCCTGTGGACACGAATGCAAAGCCATTTGCCATGAAGGCGAACCGTGCCCGCCGTGCCATGAGAAGGTGGAGAAGGAGTGCGAAGGAGGGCATAAGAAGGTGGAGGTGTTCTGCTGTGACAGAAATAGTCCTGTTTTCTGTGATGAGAAATGCGGGCGATTATTGGCGTGTGGGAAGCATGTGAGAAGAGTGAATGTCGTCCTAACCGAATAGCACTGTTCTCTGCCATGCCACGGTTCCGACACGCCATGCGAAGTATGTCGTCACCTCTGCGAGGGCCGACGCACCTGCCACCACCCATGTCCGTTGGTGTATTGTCACGCCGGTCCGTGCCCGCCTTGCCAGCAGGTCGTGAAGAGACGGTGCTACTGTGGGAAGACGTCAAAGAACGGGAAGTGCGGTGACGGTGAAGGGCTGTTCTCTTGTGGGAAGGTGTGTGGGAAGCCGTTGCAGAACTGCCGGCATGGGTGTGGGCGTGTGTGCCACGAGGGCCCGTGCGAGGAGAAGTGCGAGGAGGAGGTGGTGGTGAAGTGCAAGTGCGGGAAGCGCGTGGGGAAGGAGGTGTGTTGGAGGGCGCAGCAGATGAAGGGATACAGCGCGAAGATGCCCGTGCAGGTCGTGCTGGAGTGTTGTGAGGAGTGCTGCGGGAAGGTGCAGCCTATCACTCAACCGACGACACAATCAACAACTCCAGCAAAGAGGACTCTACTCTTCGTTTCTGTGTTAGTGGTGGTAGTGGCGATGGTTGTCGCCTTGTGGCTTCGGTATGCCCATTCGTGTGTTTGTGACAAACAACCCAAGATACAGAAGATCATCTACGAGAAGTGGAGGCATAGGAAGTGGAGGTGTGGGTATCACTGTTCGAGTCGTCGTCATAGGATGTCTCGTGATACGACTCGTACGTGTACGTGGGAGTGGGGCGGTAATAGTTGCGCTCCGCACGGGCACGCGCCTTGCCCAGCTCATACCACAGCCAGCCATTGCCAAAGGTGTTCTACGCGTGAGGCGAGAACGAAAACACAAACGTCATAGTAGATGGGCTGGGGATACACGAATGGACCCACCGCCGGGCCTCTGAGGCAAGAAGTGAAGCACTTCGCCATCAGATAGAACGGGAAGAAGAAGCACTTCAGGAAAAAGCAACTAGATGTGAGAGGAAGGAGAATGCGCTTACATCACCTTGCTGATGTTGTTGAAGCCCACCATGAACACGAAAAAGAAGATGGCGGCGGGAACCAAACACCACTATTCGTTAGAAGGGAAAGACAGGGTCAAACGGAAAGGAGCTTGCCAATGAGGTAGCCGATCCAGGAGAAGGGGTTCCAGTACGAAGTAGTGTAATAGGAAGGATGACTCTTCTGCGCCTTGTAGTAATTGGCGTTCTTGTTGAGCTTGAACTCAACACCGCACGAACCAGCGAGGATGTACGGATCCTCTACGAGTGATGCAGACAGCGAGGAACAAACCGGGATAATCGTAGCCTTCGCAGCTCACGATCGTTTCGCCAAGCGAAACGCCGTTGTCGAGCTCGGCCTTGCACTCCCACTAAGCGTCACAGAAGGAACAAGGGCAAACCTGAACATCACGGCCGTCCGTGCCTCTGTTGTAGCACTGCATCGTGGCAGGAGCGTAGCTGCATCCGGCAGATCCGCCCGTGCACTTCATTTGCGGAATGGGTCTAGGCGTAACGAGAAAAACCCACACGAACCTAGAGCGACGGCCCGTTGTATATTGGCTCTTGGAGAAGGTAAGCGTCTGAACGCTCGTCAGGAGCACGCGATTGGGATTGTACGCGTTGTAGTTGTATGCAACACAGCATGCACCGAGCAGCAATATGGCCAATAGAATCGTTTTGAAGCAGTTCATATCAAATAAATAGTGACAAGAGAGAGAAAGGCAGACCGGCTTCCGCACTCGCTCTTCCGCATTTCTTCGATTCGAGAACGTGGGATGGGCTGTGGAAGGTTTCCATCTCGACACCTGCTTCGATTTCCTCTTCTCCTTCGGCTCCTTCCCGCTGACTCCTCACCGTACAGCGGTTGTTGTTGTTAGGCACATCATGATGGGGAGAAGAGAGAATAATGACATCAAATGCATTGCCTCCTCGTTTGCAAGCAGGATATGGATAGAACAGAAGAGACAGAAAACGCATCATGGATCCGAATTCGGGAGAGATTGCAGCTCCTCTGGGAGAGGAAGCGTGGAACGACGACGAACTGCTGAACGTGGCTCTTCTCCCAGTGGATCATGAGTAGGCGTTTGAAAGAGCGGTTGAAACCCACGATTTGAATAAGAAAGCCACAGAGAATACAATGTGATTCTTGCAGGGTGGAACGTTATGTGTAGAAAGAAAGAAACGGAGACCAAAAAGAAGTCAAAAGTGAGTTGATGCAAGTGAAGTGTAAGACACTAGGTCATATTCAAAAGAAGTCCGGTGGAGGAAGAGGAGGATCCCATGGATTGTGCGCATTTTCCCGTTTATTCTCACCTGCTAGGTGGTGAGGCATATGTACCGAGAAAGAAAGAACCCACCGCGCAAACGGCTGCTCAGCCTTCAGTCATGCCAGCCCAGCCCCAGACGCAGCCCTCTACAATGTACACTCAAGCACCGACCTATCCATCGGTGATGCCATCCCAACCCCAGGTGCAATCCTCCATGATGCCCAGTGTGCCCGATGCGGAGGAGCAAGAGGCACTGTCGCAACTGCTCCTGGCCTGGTACCAAGCCGGCTACGCTGCGGGCAGATATGCTTCCATCCGAGAGAGAAAGATGTGGACTGTTTGTTCAAACAACAGAGTACTATGGTACATAAACTACGCGTCGTCCTCGGAGGAGTCGTCGATGAACTCCAGATCCCCGTCGTCGGCCTTGTCGATCACCTCCTTCATTCGCTCCATCTTCTCCTTCATCTTGGCCACCTCCGCCTTCAGCTCCTCCCTCTCCTTCTCCATCCTGCTGACTTCCTCTGCTGACTTGCACTGCGCTAGCCTCTTCCGCTCCTCCGACAATTGCTGGAGGAGGAGTTGGTTGGTGAACTTGTACGCGTTCAGCTCCTTCAGCTTCTCCTCGACCTCCTCGTTGCTTCGCTCCACTCGCGGACACACTGGAAAGGCTAATCGCTCCTCTCGGGTTAATGGCTTCCGCTCCTCCTCCTCGCACTTCTTCTTCAGCGCAACCATCTCCTCCTTGTATTCGTTCAGCGATTTCTTCAGTTCCTCGCACTCCTTTTGGATGATCTGGTAATGCTCTTCCGCCTGCTTCGATTCCTCCTTCGCCGTCTTGTACAGCACAGTCTATTTCTCAGTGAGGCAGAAAAGAGATACATATTCAATCTCGGAGGACATGCTGGATTGCAGCTTCTTCTTGAGCACTTCGGCCGCCTCTTCCAACTACACATCATCACACAGAGGAAGGAACACACCGCATCGTTGTCAGCGATGCACTTCTCCAGCATCTCCGCTAATGACTTGCTCTTCTCCTCCTCCTCGTCCAGTCGTCGTTGTAATTCGCTCAGTTCCGCAGAAGAATCCACACTGCTGCCGGAGCGATTCGTCAGGTTCAGCAGGAGGGATTGATTGTTCTTCACCACGGAGGTGATCACCTTCAGCATTTCCAACACATCCTTCGTGATGGGAAGCGTGTCTTGGGAGGAGGAGGGGGGAGAGGAGGAGGAAGGGGAAGGGGAGAAGGACTCCGGGGAATTGGACTAGGTGAGGAGAGGGAACGCGAGTGTACGATTTCAGAAGGAATGGTGGTGCGATGCTCCGAGATGGATCGTTGCGAGTCCATGATACTGGAGGGATTTGACAGAACGGACTGGCCATGACATGACTACATACTAAAAGCCACAAGGAAGGTTTCACAAAGGGATTTGAAATGGGAGGGAGGTTCACTCTCGTCGCATTGAAGAAGGACTCCATCTCCTTATCGATGTCGATTTTCCGTGGTACAAAAGAGTTTAATCCTGGTCTTTCCGCCTGTTCGGCTTCCACGCGCTGTTTCTTGGTTTCCATCTAATCGTGATTGCTATCAAAGAAAAGGGAACAAGAGGCGCAGAACCACTTTGAGAATCGGACAGGGGAATGACTCTTCTACAACTCACGCTTTCCAAAGCGCCTCTACTTCTTTTCCACAGTTGTCTCCCGTAGCCGTGCAACATACTGGGGTGAACAGTCCTCTTCCTTCATTTTGTGTTTAAACCCAAATCCGCCTTTTCCCTCCAACCCAGGTGATTACATCCCCTGATTCAGCATACGACGACTGTTTAAGAAACAGAGGAAACACACACACAAAGCGACGATTCACTTACACCGAGGCACTGGTGGGAAGAGCCTCGTAGGACGGTTCCAGAGGATCCATCGATAACTGCCAGCCATCTCTAAAGACAACCGAACTACTACTGAGGAGAGAGAAGATGTCCCACATGAGAGTAGCGATGAAGAAACCAACCATGAGATCCACCGTGTAGTGCTTTCTGTACGCAATGATGAAGAAGCAGGTCACGAGCACATACACAACGCAGATGAACACAAGGACACGGCGATCTGTGAATCAGTTTACACGAAGAAAGGAACAGGAGATGAGTCTTCTCGGAAGCGCCCGCAGAATCGCGATGAGACCCAGAATGGTGAATCCAATGTGTCCCGAGGGAATCAGATCGCCGCAGGAGGAGAAGGAAAGACCGTCGGAGGGCATGTGCGAAATCACGTCCACCCAGCTGGAGATGAGCCGCTCACGATGGCATTACTCTCTGGGAGGATTGAAGGTGCTTCCGGGTCTGCAGTGCGTCGCAGGGCCAGGGAGAATGGTAAGACACTCACAGCAGGCACGGATCACGTAATAGATGGAGAAGACGCGCAATTGGTCGTTGAGGAACTTAGCGAGGTGGCGGTAGTCCATCCGCAGAGCGAGGACGATCATGATCAGGAAGGGAATGAAGGTGAGGAGGTCCCTGTGAGTGAAGAAGAGATGAAGGGGTTACCCCACGCGCTCCAGCAACTTGCTCGTAAATTCGGGAATCAGCATAAATCCAATGTCCTTCAGCATCGGTCCCGGAACGTGCAGGTAGCCCGCCAGATTACGAGAAATCTCGTTCAACACCCTAACGATCACAGCAATGGACTGGGTACAACTCGCAACAAATTAGTATGTTGAAGGAATTGTGCACTTCGCGTGATTCGGCAATCTCGAGATTGTAAGCCAGCTTCTGAGAGATCACAAAAACGGCCATCAGCAGCAACGCGTACAGAAATCTACGCTAAGAGGGGGAAGAACGGAACGACTTCATGAAAGAGAAGGCGTGAAAGAGTCTGAAAAACGTGCTCCATGTGTACATGAAGAAGAAAAAACTAGGATGAAGGGAAGAAAGCGGCTCGTACGAAGCACAATTGTACAGAAAGGCAATTATCACGCTCCTCTTGCCCTGCTCGTTCCTAGAGGCGTAACAAGCGATTTCGAATACTACGATAGCATTATCGCTGAGAGTACGAAGAATTGAATGACGGTGTGAAACAAAGAGGGAAAAGGAGGAAGAAGAGGCAACTAAAGGAGCACAGCAGCAGCGCGAAAGACAGGCGTCCACGAAGCGCACCGTCCCTGTACACAATCGGCTGGTTTTCGGTGTCAAACACGCCCGTGACCACGAGGGAGTACGTCTGCGACTGCGTCTCCAGCCGGTGCGCGCGAATGCTGACGGTGATGTTGGCCGTTTCCGTGCCGTTGGCCTGCAGCACCGTCGGGGAGAGGCGGATCATTTCCACGTTGTTGGTGCGGTCCGGCTCGCCCAAGCTACACTCAACGGAAATCGACAACCAAACTTGTTCGGGAAGAAGAGCGTGTCGCCCAGCGCCACCTCCAAGTCGATGTCGTTCACCATCACGCTGGAGCTGAACACCGAGGCGGGCGGGTCGGTCCAGACGAGCGTGAGTTTCACTTCAGCGAGTGTGTGGGGGTGAAGGGTGCCAAACACAGCAAAGAGGATATCGAAACCAGCAGCGAGAAGGAGACGCGCCGTACGTGGTCGTCCATCTCGCCCTCCTGAATGAACAGGTTGAACGCGCTCTCGTTGCGCCAGTATAACACCGCATTCAGGTCCATCCGCCCAAAACCCTGCTTGTTCCCGGGGAACGCCAGCTCCGTCTCCTCCGCGCCGAACAGCGCGCTCTCCTCGCGCGTCGGCTGCCCGCTGTGCACCAGCAGCGCCTTCAGCGTCGAGGCGGCCGGCACGAACGCGTCCTCCGCCCGCGGCGTGCCCGAGGGGTAGTAGCCCTGTTCCAAATACTGCGACAGCAGCAGCGCGCTGGCGGCCACGATGGGCGTGGACATGGAGGTGCCCGTCTTCGCGACCACGCGGCAGGTGCGCGCCTCACTCCCGCTGGAGGCGGCCGAGTCGATCGCCACGCCGGGAGCCAGGAGGTCCGGCTTGATGCGGTTGTCGGAGGTGGGGCCCTGGCAGGAGAAGGAGGCGCGCACGTCGCGGTAGCTGTCCGCGTTGTAGGTGGAGCCCACCGCCAGCACGTTCTTCCCGTTGGCGGGGGAGTAGATGGAGCCCGCGCCCTTCTCGCCCTCGTTCCCTGCGGCAAACACGATGAAGCAGTCGGGGTGGAAGTAGCTACGCTTCACACGGCCCGTCGCGTCTACACGAAGCTGTCGATGGAGGCCGTGTCGGTGGTGTAGGCAGAAGAGAAGGCGCCCCAGCTGGCGCTGTGGATGCGCGCGCCTTGGCTGTACACCGTGTTGACAATCGTGACGATGCGCCGCGGCGTGGACAGTCTGGCGTTGCCTCCCGCGCCTTTGCCGATGTCGAAGAACACCAGACGTGCCTTGTACGCCATTCCATCGTATGGCATCAGCGTAGCGTCCTCCAGCGCCTCGCCCACCAGCGTTCCCGCGACGTGCGTGCCGTGTGCGTCGGCGTCCGCCTCCGTGTCGTCCGCGTAGCTGTTGTACATGAAGATCTTGCGGTGGCGGGTGTCGTTGGCGGCAAAGTCGTACCGCACGGGGTGCGCGGGGTCGTGGAAGAAGCAACTGTGCTGGTCCACGCCCGTGTCGGAGAGCCCGATCAGCCGGTCTTCGCCGTGTGGTGGTGAAGGCGGGAACGAGTGGCGGGAAGAGGATATGGATGCCGTGACGGTAGAGCGGCACGGCGTCGTCGCGCGTGGTCATGCGCTCTTGGGCGCCGTAGTCGCGGAGATGGCGGGAAGAAGGGGAGATGGCGGGAGGAACGGTGTAGCGGGTCTGCATGTCGATGCGGATGATGGAGGGATGCAGGGACAGAAAGGACACCGAACGGATCAGTTTGTCACAGGGAATGGTGATTCTAGGAATGAAGAGGGTTTGCGGATTTGGACTGGAGAAGTCTGTCGGGGGACGGACCCTCGTAAGAAACGGGCGTGTATCGATCGCTGAGTGTGGCAATGCACTGGACCAGTTGCTGAATGGGAGGGGACGCTTCCGCCAAGTCGCAGGAAGGGATGTCCTCCGCATCGAGGACACGGAACTCTTCTTCGAGGGCTGATAGAGGCAAGGAACCCATGGTTTGGAATTCGAGCGTCAGGGAGTCGCACTTCTCCGTCTGGATGCTCTGCAGCGTGTGCATCACTTGCACGGAGATCTTGGAGATGGAGGGAAAGCGGAAGAAGGTGGCCAGCATGGGATTCTCCTCTTCGGCCTGCAGGATGACGGATTCAACTGTGTACACCAGAATGCCGTGCGAGTTGCCTCCAATCAGCTCATATTCGCTACAGTTGACGCCGCGAATCATCCCTCACAGGGATGGATCGTGGGAACGCAGGCGATCGACGACAGAATAGGCGGGAATCGTGGGCTTCACCTGCAGATAGTAAATGGAGGGGATGGGATCTTCGTCAAGTCGCCGATTGTCCATCCGTTGCCGCTGTTCTCTCAGCAGTTCCTTACAGTATCAGATCAGACATACGAAATACGTCAATGGTTTGGAGTTGCTGTTCGGGAGTCAGGTAGCTCATTCCGGATAGAATGTGGGATACAAATGCATGCGCGATTTCGGTGTGGCTGTTCCTGCCCTGCTCCTCACCGGAGGAGAGAGGAAGAAGAATGAACGCCAACGGCAGAAGGATGGAGGATAAGGCCATTTAGAATAGAAAGAAATGAAGGCATTCTCTCATGTGGCGTGTATCACCGATGATATACTTGTCATTTCTGTTTGACAGGTGGCGGAAACAAACAAAAGAGGGTCAGGACTCAAACACGTCGTCAATGACGTCGTGGATTCGCTTTCTCTGGAGCACCTCCATGCATCCCTACTCATCATCCCCAGCCCGCGCTCCCACGTAGTGATCGGGGAGAGAAATCCCCTCAATAACGGGGATGAAGCACTGCTGGAAGCCGAGCGAGGCCGCCGTCTTCAACCGGTTCTCGATCTGCTGAATGGGCCGCAGCTCTCCGGACAGCCCGATTTCCCCGATGAAGCACATCGTAGAAGGCAGGGACTCGCTCTTCAGCGAGCTCAGCAGACTCATCACCACGGGAAGGTCGGACGCTGCTTCGTTCACGTGAAGCCCGCCAACGATGTTCAGGTACACGTCGTAGCTGCTGAGGTTCATCTTGACGCGGGACTTGAGCATCGCGACCAGGAGCAGCAGACGGTCGAAGGAGTACCCGAGACAGCGGCATTGCGGCGGGCGGTACTGCGAGTTCATCTTGCTGAGGAGGGATTGGAACTAGGATGAATGCCTCATCACGAGAGCACTTCCACGGGGATGGCACGCGAGCCGTTGGCGATGATGCCGACGGAAGACCCTTCGCTCAAAAGCAGGTGCTGGGAGAGAGGCTGGTCCTTCGGCACACTGGTGAGGAAGCAGGAGTACAAATCCTTCTTCTATGGATCAGAGCCAATCCGCCGTTTTCACTTCAATCAATCCCTGGTCCTTCATATCGAAGACTCCAATCTCGGGCGTGGAGCCAAATCGGTTCTTGACGCTGCGGAGGATGCGCGTCTGGTTGATGGGATCTCCCTCCATGTACAGGACTGTATCGACGATGTGCTCAAGAGTACGCGGTCCCGCCAAGTCACCGTTCTTTGTGACATGTCCAGTAACGAACACGGTGATGTTCAGGGATTTGGCCAACTCCTGGAGACGCGATGTGCAGATGCGCACCTGCGTGACGGAACCGGGAGCTGACGGGATGTCCTGCATTTCCACCATTTGAATGGAGTCGATCACAATGCACGAATAGAGAGAGGGCTGCACATGAGGGAACGCAACAAGGAACAACATTTGTATACACCAACTTCAGGATCGCGTCCAGATTGGTTTCGTGAAGAAGCAGGAGGTTCGCGTCGCGGATTCCCAGTCGATCGCAGCGTAGCTTCACTTGGTCTTCGCTCTCCTCTCCAGAGATGTAGAGAACACTTCGGGAATCGCATTTGCATATATCGCTCGACACTTTCAGCAGAAGGCTGCTCTTTCCAATGCCGGGCTCTCCTCCGACAAGCGTAAGCGATCCCGGAACGATTCCGCCACCGAACACGCGATTGAGCTCGGCGCCACTGAGCTTATACCGAGAATGCGCGACAGGGTTGATATCTCGCAGCTTGGAAGGCTTGACCACCTTCACTGAGGAAGAGCTGTACGCTTTGGATGGAGCGGAGACGGAAGGCGCGCTGTTCTGCTCAATGGTATTCCAGGCGTTGCACGCATGGCATTGGCCTTGCCATTTCGTGTACTCCTTTCCACATTTGGAACAACGGTAGCCGAAGGAATGATCTGAGGAGAAGAGCCGTCTGCTCATTGGCTGCGTCGGCAATACAAGAGAAAGAGAAGGGAGGCAATAGGAACTCGCCTTGGGCTTCCATGCGCACAACCTTCTCCACGCGGTCCGAGCAATCCTACTCTGAACTCTCTATCCCAGTGCAAACATTCCCGCTTATTACTGAGGAAGGGAGAGTGATAATCTGTCCTCCATGAAATGGGAGGAATAATTGAATATCCCATTATGACTCTACACATTGCAACAACAGACAATTGTGTGTAGCATCACCAAAATGAATGCGTCTGATTTGTGCTTGACAACCTTATCATCAGTCTCTCGCTTCATTCCTTCTGTTTCTAGCACGGCATAGGCCTTTTCTCGAGTGTGACAAAAATCAGCCCGACTTTTTGCAACCGTTTACACGCAATCATTCTCGAAGAGACCGTAACGCAAACTAACATGGTTTGGAGAGTGTATTCGGGTCTGCTCGTTTTTTCCTTGCTCATCCAGTTTTTCTGCTCCTCTATCTTGGTGTTGAACACGGACGATCCGTTGTAGGTGAAAAGTGCATGGGATCACTGTGTAGGGTCCGGTTTTCGGGCAGTGAGGTAGTACTGACCAGCACACCCATCCCCAACCGTGAGCGATGAGCCGTCCTCTCTGAAAACCAAACCACTCGATGTGTCTTCAGATGGCAGCAACCATGCTGATAGTGGAATTCCATTTGCTGTTGCTCCTTCCCAAAGTGTGTGCGAGCACTGTGACGACGAAAACCATCTTCGCCATGTTTTGCCTAGTCATGGCGACAAGGAACAGGAGCATATCAATGCCTCTCTTCAAGATGATGATGGAAACGCCGAGAAAAGACGCGGCATCCAATCGATGTTCCTCTCGGAAGCGGAATCGATACAGGATTTGCCGCTCGAGGACAATTCCGATCTCTCCTCCGAAGAGATCGAGCGACTCCTTCTCGGGGACGAGAACGATCTGAAGGACGAGAGCAACCGTGTAAAATACGCCTATTTCTACTCATCTCGCTCCCGCACGCCCAGTGCGATGACGGAGCCCACGGTCTATGTATCGAAGGAGATCAGGGAGGAAATTGCATCGGAACCGCGGGAATACATGTGGACGCGCATCAACAATGCGATGTGCAAGTTGGACATCAGCAAGGTCACAATTCGCTTCCATTCCTCTGACAAAGCAGCCCTCTCGCTGCTGAGCGACGATCAGCGCAGAGCGCGGGACGAACTGGTGGACAAGGAGCTAATCGCGAATGAGCGTGTGCTCCGAACCGAGGAGGAGTTCCAGAAGCAGTGGGATGAAACCATCCGCAAAGAAGGCGATATTTTCGCCCACGACCACCTCCCCGCCTTTTACGTCCAACGCAGCACACAACTCCTCCTCCAGCGCGAGCGTGCAGTGGTCGGCGCATTGAGCGCCCGCATGCACAGTGATCCGTGCTTCGCGTCGGTGGTGGCGAAGTACGCGGAGGTGCAGAAGCAGCTGTCCGCGAGCCGTGCGGAGATCATCCGGCAGGTGCGCGAGGCGGTGCGGCAGAGGCGCAACGCGCGGACGGTGCGCGAGCTGGTGAAGAAGGAGGAGCCTGCGGGCGTGAGCGTGGGCGTGCGGATGATGCAGCGCGTGCAGGCGCAGCGCGAGTACGAGAAGAAGGTGGCGGTGTCGGATGCGAAGGACGCGGTGTGCGATGGGTGCTTCGCTGCGAAGAAGGAGCCGCTGCTGGCGCGCATCGACTACCATGATGGAATGCTGCTGCGCAAGCTGGTGGGCGACACGGAGGTGGAGGAGGTGAACACCGCCGCGACGCGTGCGTGCGTGGAGATGGCGTGACGAGTAGGCTGGCTGCCGCCGGAGAACGCTGCGCCGGACGTGACGGCGGTGCTGATCGCGTCCGGGTGCAACCGGCTCTTCGCTCTCCGACACTTCTTGTACCGCTGGCGCGGGTAAGCTCGCCTCCTCCGCCTCACGCGCAGGCCCGTGCTGCTGGCCATCCACGTGCCCTCCCAGTTCCAGTCGATGGTGCTTCACTTCCTCAACACCCACCACCTGCCCTCTCGCCTCACCACGCTTCTGCTCGTCACGTCGCAGCGAAGCGCTTTCGGCAGCTCCTTTCAAGTCAACTTGCTTCGCAACTTCGCCATCTTCAATCTTCGCACCACGCACTTCCTGATGCTGGACATGGACGTCCGAGTCAGTAGTAGGCCCGATTTCTGGAGTGTCAGAAATAGCCAATACCTATGATGAGTTGATGAAACTCCCGTCCTTCCTGTACAAAGGCAACCACAACGCGGTGCTTCTTCCCCTCTTCTTTCACAACGTTCCCAAGGTGCTTCAGCACTGCAACACTCCAGAAACCTGCGCGTATTTGTGTCTTCGTTTGGCGTTGGTGATGGGTAGAACGGCCTCGTTCCAGCCGGAGACCAAGGCGGAGCTGATCGAGTGCGTGCAGTCTGGTGTGTGCTCCTCGACGCGGGGATACGAGTTGGACCACAATTACGTGATGCCGGAGTGGTTCGTGACTTCGCCTTCTTCGCGCGTGTCGCGCATTCGGTGCTTCGTGACGGACCGAATGCAGCCCTTTATGATGATGAAGCTGACGCAGGACACGATTCTATATGATTCCAAGTTTTCCAACTATGGCTACAATCATGTTGCTTATTTTGAGAACGTGCGTCAGGCAGGTTATTCGTTTTACATTTTGAATAACGCCTTCGCACTGGATTCTCCTCATGCTGAGTCGGAATGCACGTTGGTGGTTATTCCTAGCTCTATGTTCCGTGCAAACGCGATGCGGTCGGATAAGCGGCTCGACCTCTGGAGAATGATGGTCCAATTCCAAAGACAGTTGACAAGCAAGTACGAGACTTCGCACCGTATCCCGCTTTGCGCCATCCCTCAGACGTCCTACTATGAAGTCCTTTTAGAATCATAGTGTTCTGGTTTGTTTCTCACATTTCGTTGCTGGGTTTTCCAGATGAGTGTGTCCTTGCGTCGGGTACCCTCTTTCCTATCGCTACTCCTGATCGTCTTGTGTAGTCTCTCATCATCTTGTCAAATCGAGTAGCCGTTGCCCGTTTATCCTCTTCCGCCGTAAGCTCTGTAGCTGTTCTTTTCGTTGGAATCGTCTTCTAAAGCAGTCCACGCCATTCGCGTGGCCAATCGGAAAAGGAGGATTCGGCACTTGTCGGCTCGTCTTTACAACCAAACAATGAAGATTCATTATGTAGAATAGCACATGTTTGTTAAAGAGAAGTCGATTCGCGTGTCATGTTACATAACCCAGATTGGCTTATTGATTGACAATCCTACGCGTGAAGAAGGCAAGGAACGACCACATTCGAACAAGGCAGCCGCAAAGCGCGACGTAGATCAGACGGAGCGTCAGGTTGTCCAGCTGCGGATGCTTCTTTCCGGAGGGAATCACCAAGATGTTGAACATCCCGGGCTAATCGTCAATGCGCACCCAAACCGCATACAACACAGCACTCCTCAGCGGTGCACGTCACCGTTCCGTTGCCCATGCCCTCGTTCAGCATGATCCTACGCATAAGCCCAGTCGTCGAATGCTACGTTGCATTGTTGTTGCTCATCCACCACACACCCGTCATAGGGTTGCAACCCGAAATGCAAGGCGAAACGACAATTCTGTTTCGAGAGCACTCCCTCTTCGTCGTGATGGTACACACGGGGGTGTTAGCCGTGTTGTTGAAGAGCGTAAACACACCGCTCTGCATGATCTGCGTCGTGATGCTGTACATCGTGCCGTTCAGCGACATCGTGTAAATCACTCCAATCGTTCCGCGGACCGGCGTCAGTGTTATGACCGGCTGAATCTTCTCATCCACCTGACCGAAGTAATCACTCGGACGCACCTCCAGGGTGTAAGCGAAGAAAGAGGATCCACTATTGCGGCGAGTGACCCAGAACTGTGACTCGTTCAGGAAGGCATCGTATCCGTTCCAAGCCGGAGCTAATCATGAGAATCCACAACCAACACTCACCGGGCGCATTGTATGGATTCGTACTCACCACATTGTTCGTATCCACCACGTTGTTGTTATACGCGGGAGGGTTCAATGTTACAGCCCCAGGAGCGCCAACTCCCTCCATTGCGGAATTCATCGGCTGCGTATACGGCACAGGAATGGGCTCAACCCTGACAGGCTTGTCCATGGGGTTGGGAGTCACTTCGGTCACCTGAGTCGGAACCGTCGCGGGCGCTTCGGCAACAACGATGGGGACAGTATAGTTTGTATTGTAGTTGATGGGGTAGTTCATAGAAATAATATGACTTCGGAAAGGAGGAGGAGAGATACGGTCGAGTAGCGAGTGCGAACACGGAAAACGAATGGATGTTTGTTTGCAATCGAGTGCGAGGTGAGGACTTCAATCGCTGGCGAGAAAGGGCCGTTTGCTGCCTTGTCTTCCATTGCGACTTGCAGCCAGTCGTATGGCTGAGGTAAATGGCAAACAATTCTGCAATCAACAGAGAACGCAATCACCCTCTCTTTCAACCCAAACCTCTTCGTTTGCCATGGATGCAAACGAATCGTTTTGAACAAACACAGACTATCGCGGGAAGAAAATCGTGCTCAACGCAGTGTAAATCACGCGAATCGTCAAGCCATCATACAAGGGGTGTTTCTTCCCAGAGGGGTAGACGAGCATGTAGTACTTACTAGCCTACGCGTTACGAGGGCATCCATTCCATACACAGCAGTAGTTCATCTCCACGAGGCAGATCTTTCCGGTTCCTCGGCCTTCATTCAGCGTTATCCTATTCCTAACGGTTCCAACCAGAACTCACGTCACATCGTTGTCCATAGGATGCAAAACTCCCTCCATCGGAGCAGAGCCGGAAACAGCAGGAGTAATCAGGATGCGTGATCCAGAGCATGTATTCGCAATATACTTGATTGTGCAAATGAGGCTGTTGTCCTTCAAGTTGAACAGTCCGTACGTTTTCCGGTCCTTCTTCGATGATACGACCAAGTAGGAAACGTGGTCAAACAAGATGGCCGCGACATAGAGCGTCGGTGAGGATTTCATCCTAATAACAGCGGGAGGATCCATGGTCTGGTGTGGCATGCTGAAGCCGTTGGTGAAACGCACCTCCAAGTCATGATCATCCGACACATAGTAGTCAGTGACAATAAACTGCGACTCCTCTGAAAAGAGGGGAGTGAGGTCAACAACACTCGCTACGCATGAAGCATCACGATAACATCAACCCAGAGGCTGGGATATCTTGATGCCAGAGCTCGATATCGCATCAGCCAAGTCGAAAGCGGAAAAATCAACATCGGGTGAGGGAATTGCCTTTCGTTTGGGTGAAAAGGAGGTCGGAACGACCTCACCAGGCCCCGCAACAACGACTTGTATCACTCCCTTAGAAGGAGTATTGTCAGTCTATGCAATAGGGGTGGACGGATCAATTACGGTTATATCCACATTCTCCGTGTTGGAGGAATCGTCGGTCGTAATAGGCACTGTAATAGAGGAATAAACGCTATTCATTTGTGAATAATTGAATGGTCTGGATATGAGATACGGTTCGGAACAGCGAAACGCAATTCCCCAAAACCGAAGATACCATACAAAAGCGATCGCTCTCTTCAATGGAGTCCAAGGGTATGATAGAGGGAATACGGCGGTGGGTGCGAGCATTCCCCAGAATCAGAGTTGCCAAAAATCAGCACGATTTTGTCGACCCCAACCAATCTGCACAACCATCCATAGTTTTGTTGGAATAGTAGTTCTATTGTCCTGAGCATAAGGAATAGCCATTGAAACCAAAGATGGGAGACCGAGTTAAGGAATACAATAGTCTTGTTGACTCAAAACGGAGGTAGGTTTGTTCGTTGAAATGGTCACCTTTTCAGATTTCGCTATCTCAATTTTGAGGACAGAGTAACAAGGATTAACAGTGTTGTTCAACTCGCTACCATCCAGTACAGTGGTAGAGCGGAAAAGGTTTGGCATCGTGCGTGCATTGTAATGTGCAGATCGCGGACAATTCGACTCACTTCCTGGAAGAATTGACGAACATCCGCAACAATTTCGAAGTGTGCGATGATTTTGTCTTCTTCTTCAACGAGGTATGCTTGTACGCGCTCGATCAATCATCAGGTTTTCGACAAGGTGCAAAGTCCGGAGATGTTGCTGCATAATCTCTCTTCTGTCATCGACATTATCGTGTACCATCTCTCCATTCCGAACTCCTTGGCGAGAGACTCGATCCTGAAGTTGGTGGCCATTCTCTCTCGGGACATGAGGTTTTGCCGTTTCCCTCCACTCACGCCTAGAGGCGAGCTCATCCAGTACTACGACAAGCTTCTGTCCCTGCTGCTCTCCCTCATGGATCAGAAGGACCCAGAAGCCACGTCCTCGGTGTTCGAGACGCTGATTCTGATGTTCCGCAACCTGAACGGAAACGACATTCGCAACCACATCGCCATCATTCGCAAATACTATGGCCCGCTGTTCGGGAACAAGGCTCCCTTCATCCGACAATTCGCATGTGAATCATACTGCTACCTTCTTCGTCACATGAGCGCAAAGAGCGGCGCTAGCAGCTCCAATGCGGAATACACAAAGCACATGATGAAGGAGCAAGTTCGGGAGCAGATGAAGGAATTGACCATCATCTTGAAGGCGGTGTCGCGCAAGGCAAATGTGAGTGACTCCATGATCCTGGGCATATCCTCGTTGCTGTTCGAGTCGATTCGTGGAGTTGGCGGTCAGAGTCGTAATCACGGCATGGAGATCTTCAACCAACTTCTGGATATCGTCATCGGCGAGAAGACGCTGGACAAGACGGCCGCCCTTCCCTCGCCCTCGTTCATCAATGTGATGTTGGAGTTGCAGTATGATTTGGCGGAGTAGGTATTTTTGATGAGCGTGATGTGTTTTATGTGATGATGAGTGTAATGTGATGAGTGTATTGTAATATGATGTAATGATGATGTAATGATGATGTGATGATGAGATGTGATGATGAGATGTGATGTGATGATGTAATGATGAGATGATGTGATGCTCACCCCTTCCAGATACATCCTGCCCACCAAGAGCGCGCACTTCCTGTCCTCCATTCTCCAGCACATCACGCGCTCCCCTCTCACCCACCGTCATTTCATCCTTGACCTCCTCATCATCTGGATTCAGTTCCGCACCGGCGCCCACATCGCCGCCAACGCCTCCCTCTTCGACGACTGCATGACCCTCATCTCCTCCACCGTCGCCACACTGCCCGCCGACGACGAGCTCACTCGCAGCTCGCTCATGTCGCTCACGTACAACCTGTGGCTGTACCAGCGCGCCGAGAACAAGGGGCAAATCACAGCCCTCACCAAAGTCGTGTCCAAGTTCACGTCCATCATGAATCACTGCACGCCTGAGAACGAAGTGCTGGTTGGGGCACCCCCACTTTTTGAGTCCTAGCTGCTCCGCGTGCACGAGTACGCCACCTTCCTTCTCCACTCCTTCATCGCCACACCCATCGTCACCCTTCTCACCAAAACCTTCTTCTCGTCCCTCTGTTCCTTCCTTCATCCCATCGCCAATCACGTCCTCTTCGTGCATCGTGCATTGCCGCTTCTCGCCGACGCACTCGACGAGATCGACGCCTCCCAGATCACGACGGAGCTCACCTCCGATTCTGCCGTGCAGCAGGTGACCGCCCGTCTGCTTCGCGCCCTCACCGTCGCTCTCCCCGCCCTCTCCGCCCGCCCCATTGCCCAGTTCACTGCACAGTCCACCACTCAGTCCACCACTCAGTCCACCTCAACCTACCACTCAACCTACCACTCAGTCCACCACTCAACCCACCACTCAACCCACCACTCAACCCACTGCACAGGCCACGGAGGCGGAGGCTGTGACGGATGAGACGCTGACGCTGAAGGAGGCGCTGCTGTCGATGCACGTGCTGAACACGCTGGGCGCGCCCTCCGACGAGCTTCTCTCCGCTGCCGAGCAGGCGTTGCGCCGGTGGGTGGCGGCCTTCAAGGCGGAGGCGAGCAAGCCGAGCGTGGTGCGACAGAAGCCGAGACGGGAGTTACAGATGCTGATCGCAGAAATCATCCGGTATTTGCTCGTCCACTCGTCCGCGTATGACGCGATGGAGGCTCTGATGCAGGAGGTGCTGGCGGTGTTCCACTTTTACCCCCTAATTCTGTCATCGCTGGCGGAGTCATACCACCATCTCCCCGACGCCTGCCGTACGGAGGCGAAGCTGGTGGCTCTGATGACGCAGTATGCCTGCTACTTGAACAGCCCGCGCCACACCGAGCGACAGAGCTGGCTGCGACTCTTCCTCGCCTTCCAGCAATGCGATGTGGGATCCCCCGTTTTCGATGACGTGTAGTATCTGGACTCGACGGCGTCAGATGCGAAGTACGTGGGCATGACCAACACTCTGTCCCTTCTGCTGCAAGCCGAAGAATTGCCGCTCAATCTGGCGTCGGATCCGGTTCGCGTGTCTCTTCTGCAGCAGGCGATGACGCCCGTGTACCTGAAGCTGATCAACGAGGCAATGATGGATGTGGTGGTGTGCTTCTTATTGGGCCAGTTCTACGTGAAGTGGTCCCCGCTGTGGAAGACAGTGACGAGCCTGCTGGACGCGCTGGCGACGACGCAGGCGAAGCGCGTGTGGCGGTGGGTGGGAGTGAGTTTGTACAGTGCTGGAGGCTACTGTGACAATGATGAGAAGTGGTACAGCGTGGGAATGAAGAAGGAGGAGGAGGAGGAGGAGGAAGAGGAAGAGAAGGATGTGAAGAATCGCTATGAAGAGCGTGTGCGTCACGCCGTGAAGTGCGCCGAGCTGGTGTGCGCGCGGAGCAGCGAGATGCCGAACGAAGTGGCCATCGCGTTCGGGTGGGTGGCGGAGGACTATCACTGGATGACGCTCCTGCACTGTGTGGCCGCCATCCACGGCAAGTTCATGCCCTTCAACAGGGAGTTCATGAACCTCTTCTTCCTCTTCCTCCGCGACGGGTACTTTGCCCACGCCCGCAAGACCGATCCCTTCCTTGCGCACTATGAGGGCAATGCGAAGATCCTCAACCCCTCTGTGTTCTCAATCGCGCCCGCGATGGGCAACCGAGAGGGTTCGCGCCGGCTCAAGGCGTTCCTGAAGCTCTTCGAGAACCTGAAGGACGCGATCAAGAACTGCTACGGCGCGCCGGTGCTGCGTGACGTGTTGATGTACCTTCTGACGAAGAACGACACGGAGACGCAGAAGGCGGCCGTGACGATTCTGTGTTGCTTCCCGGCGCTGGGCAGCATTTCCTCGCCGTCACAGCTGAAGCCGTACAAGGAGCAGCTTCTGATGATGTGTGACGACGTGCAGTTCAAGGAGTGCGTGACCACCTTCTTCCTGTCGCCTGACGAGGGCATGATTCTGAAGGAGCAACGCAAGGAGGTGATTCGCGTGGTCTCGCGAATTCTGTACGGGCGGCTGTTGGGACGCTCCTACACCAAGGTCCCGATCGCCGTGCGCCACGCCAGCGTGCTGTCCTATCTCAGCACCGTAACGGAAGAGGAGTTGGCGGAGTTCGTGGGCCTGACCGTCTGCCGCTTCTTCGACGACCTGTCGGTGCCCGTGCCCACCAGCACGGCGATGATTGACGCGGAGGTGGCGAAGCTGGAGAAGAACGATCGTGTCCAGTCAAATCACATGGTGGGCGTGTTGACGTTGCTGTACGACATCGTGAAGCATTTGTCGCTGAAGCTGAAGAAGTACGTGCACTTGTACCTGATCCTGCTGGCCTTCTTCTTGAAGCGGATTACGAGAGAACTGACTGCGCTAGGAGAGAAGGAGGAGGAGGAGAGTGAAGAAGACGACGACGAGGAGAAGGAGGAGGACGACGAAGAAGAGGAAGAGAAGGAGAAAGAAGAACCAGAACCAGATGCAGCAGCTGCGCCGCGTCCGCACCCTGTGTCTCAAGCGCCTCACCGAAATGATCGGCTACTTCTCCTATCTCGACTTCACCATCTACTCCCCCTACTTCTTCGCCCCAGTTGGCGCGCCAGCTGCAGCTCCTCCCCACCAGCTGCCGCCACGCCACCCACACGCCCGTGTTGGTGCATCTGTGCAACATTGTGAGCTCCAACAACAACCTGTTCTACATCTTCGACCTCCAGCCCCTTCTACTCCCGCAGTGTTTGCTGTGTCTGAAGAGCGACGAGGAGGTGGAGGAGAGACGGAACAAAAACGGCTTGATTCGCGGAATCGTGGAGAGAGGGAAGATCGGACATTTGAGCAATACAGTGGCGGTGGAGATCGTTCAGATTGTGGAGAATTTGCTGGAGATCGACCCCGAGAACGATTACTTCAACGAGAAGAAGAAGAAGAAGCGATTGAGAGCGTGGAAGACGGAGAAGGAGGATCTGACGGTGATGAGCCAGAACGCTGTGCTGCATGGCGGCGAGGCGATGGACGTAGAAAGCACTCTGGAGGGCATTCAGTTCATTCTGCCTCACGTGAACATGGTGGTGGAGGGCGTCGAGTACCTGCTGCGTGTGATTCACTCTCTCAACGGCAGTCTGTTCACGCGTCTGCTCAGTATCATCTACCATCTCGCCGAGCTGGCCAGCAAGAAGACGGTGACGCTGGCTGTGCCGACGCTGGCGCACGTGCTGAATCTCCTCATCTCCTTCATCAAGTATTCCGCCAACAAGGACGAGGTTCAGGACAACAAGATGCGCGTGCTGGACAGCATCGCTTCCCTCGTGCCCCTCGTGGAGGACTACGACACGCCCATTCGCGCGCTGTCCGCTCTTCTCATTCCGGGCGAGTACTGCGTGAACGCCTTCAATCTCCGCAAGCGAATCGTCAGCGTGTTTGGCTTGATGGCAGGCTCCATTCCCGCCTTCGCCGACACTGTCCCGCTCATGAAGGACCTTCACGCCACCAGCGACAACACCATCGGCGGATACTCCTTCGCCAAGCGAGGCGACGCCTATGACGTGATCGTGAAGAAGGGGCTGTTCGCGTACGACCCGAAGTCGGTCAGTTTCCTGCCGCTGTTTGCGTGTGTGCTGAAGGATGCGACGGACGAGGACATGATGATTCGCACGACGGCGATGAAGTGCTTGAAGGAGCTGGTGGAGCGAATGGCGAAGGAGGAGTGGTGTGAGGTGTACGAACAGTTGTTGATGATGATCATGGGAGTGATCAAGTATGTCGTCAAGACGGTGAACAACGACAATGTGCGTCGTCCTATTGTGAGTCTTCTTCGCACCATCGTGATTCTGTGGAAAGACCACCCTTCTCTCGATCTGTGCTCGGATTTGATCGTGTTGATCGACGAGACGAACGACGACAATGATGTGATTCTGAACCTGATCGACATCAAGACGAGAACGCGCGTGAACGGACTGAGACGCATCAACAAATACGTAAAGGAGGTGGACGCGGGCGAGAAACCGCGGTTATCGGCGAGTACACTGCGGAATATTCTGATCCCGTTGCTGATGAGTTATGTGAAGGAATACAGCAAGGCGGCCGGTGTGGAATGGAAGAGGGTGTGATGACTAGACAACTTGATTCGCGAGGAATGCGCTCAGACCATCGCGCACATCGCCTCGCAGCTGAGTTGGAATCACTACATGGCTCTGTTCCGACGTGTGTTCAATTGCGTGGGGCAGTTGGGGGCGTGTGAGTTGTAGATCAGCAACAGCGAGGTGAACCCGTCGAAGCGCCTGGACCGCGCGGTGACGAGCGAGATGGAGACGTACAACAAGCTCTACACGCGAATGCTGTGTCTGATCGTGGAGAAGTTCCACTTCGAGGTGAAGGAGGTGGACTTCGTGAACGTGGTGGACGAGCGGATGGCGTTGCTGGCGGAGGACGCGCTGTCCGCGAGGGCGCTGAAGCAGGTGGAGTTCATGAAGAAGAAGGAGAAGCCTGTTAAGCCTGAGGAGAAGAAGAGTGAGGAGAAGGAGAGTGAGGAGAAGATGGAGGTGAAGATGGAGGAGGAGAAGAAGAGTGAGGAGAAGAAGTCTGCTAAGGAGAAGGAAGAGGAGGAGGAGATGGAGAAGGAGGAAGAGGAGGAAGAGGAAGAGGAGGAAGAAGAAGAGATGGAGGTGGAGGAGAAGGAGTGGCTGGTGAAGGCCCCGAAGCCGCTCACGACCATCGCCAAGCAGAAGATCCTCCGCCTGGTCCTGACGGTGGTGATCCCCGACCTGCGCAAGTGCGGGCGCTGAGCGCGGCTGACGAGTAGACTCATGATCTCGACGGACGAGCGCAAGAACCAGATGGTGCACAGCGGTGTGGCGGTGGTGATCGTGCAGCTGCTGACCAAGCTGCCGACGAAGCTGTTCGAGATGTGAGTGAGGGTGGTGAGCGTGATGGGAAGCTACTTGCCCGGCGTGACGCAGACGGTGGTGCTGCTGCTGAAGCAGAAGATGCAGGACAACCGTGACGAGGCGCGGAAGACGCGTGGGCGTGTGAGGCGCGTGTGAGTTGTAGTGGTGAACATTCTGAAGCTGTTGGGCGTGGAGTACCTGCACCTGATCCTGAGCCAGATGCAGCACGCGCTGACGGAGGGCAATCAGCTGTTCGTGTTGTCCTACTCGCTGTGCGACATGGTCAACGCGGTGAAGGACAGCATCAAGAACGACCCCGTGCAGGAGATCACGATGGAGGTGGCGGTGGTTTGAAGCGTTAAGGAGTAGAACGAAACGGCCGTGTCGGAGGAGAAGTTGGACGGGACGCGCTACCCGCTGTTGCGGTCGCTGTCTCTCATTCATCAGATCACACTGTACGACCTCTTTGAGGATGGCGCTCGCACGCGCGAGGTGGAGGAGCTGCGCGCCGCCGCCAAGGCGAACTACCACGAGCTGGCGGTGAACCGTTCCTACGAGACGTGGCAGCGCGTCACGTCGCTGCTGCCTTTCCTGCCGAACCCTGCGAGTGCGCGTGTGTGGTGCGAGTCATGCCTAGTTCACTTCTGGCTGTCGCCTATCTTCCAACGCGTCACGACTTGCGAGGACATGACCCAACTGACGCGTCTCCGCGAGGTGATGCGAGCGTGCGTGGCTGGCATGATGGAGAACCGTTCGGTGCAGGCGACGACGCTGATCGCGTACTGCGTGGGGATCATGAAGGACGCGGAGAAGGAGATCGAGAAGCAACGCCAGGACGAGAAGGCCATCAAAGACTCCATCGCCATCTGGACCACCAGCGCAATCACGCAGCGAACCACCAGCGACGGCCGCGACCAGCTGCTGGTGCAGCCCGAGCGCCGGCTGACGGGCAACAACCTGAACGAGGACCGCCGGAAGAAGATCAACAAGACCAGCAAGGAGGAGTTCGTGGGCTTCGCGCTGCAGGTGCGTGTGGTGAGCGGGAGTGAGGCGTAGTTGCTGAACGCGGCGGTGGGCGCGAAGGTCCTGCAGCAGAGCGACCCGCATCATCACCAGCTCCTCGATCTGGTGATCGAGCACCTCCTCTTCACGCTGCGACTCTGCAAGAGCACGCCGGTGCTGGCGCAGTGTCTGAAGTTCGTGGACACGCTGCTGCAGTGGCGGCTGGAGGCGCTGAAGAACAACGTGGAGGCGCTGAAGGGTGGGCGCGTGATCGGGTTTTGACGGCTAGAGTTGCTGTTCACGATGCTGTCGGATTTCTCCGCCACCTCCGCGGAGCTGACGCGGTCGCTGTTCCACACCGTTTCCGTCATTTACACAACCTACCCGTACGCGTCTCTTTTCCCTCTCACTCCCAGCAAAACGCCGCTCTCCGACAACCAGGCGCGCGCTCTAATCATGTTGGTGAAGCGCGATCTGAACCTGCCCGAACGCCAGAGCGCCGCTTTCGCGCTGGTGCGCGTCATTCTCACTCGTCGGGTGATGATCAGCGAGTTATATGATTTGATGGACGAGCTGAGTGTGACACTTCTTCAGTCCTTCAGCGAGACCACGCGGAACCACTGCTCGCGCGTGCTGTTGTTCTTCCTATTGAACTATCCGATGAGCGAGGGCCGCATCGAGAAGATGGTGTCGTTCCTGCTGAAGAACATCGAGTACGAAGAGCCCTCGGGCCGCCTGGCGGACCTGAATCTGCTGCACGCGGTGGTGAAGGAGTTCCCACTGGAGGTGAGTGCGGTGATGTGATGTGATGAATAGTACCTGAACTCCTCTGCTGCGCTGTTCTTCATTCCCTTCATGTTGCGTATGATGAATGAGGGCAACAAACTCTGCCAAGCAGTGGTTCATGAGAGTTCGTCTCTTCTCCCTCTCTCATTCATAGCCATGATGCTTCTCGCCTCGCGCGTCAGCGTCGACGTCTTCAAAAAACTCCGCGGTTTCTGCCAACAGTGGATTGACAGCGACAAGCCTGTGATGCGTCGCACGGGGCTCGTCGGCGTTCTCCTTCTCACGCAGGGACGCGGACAGGTCGTCAAAGGCGATTTGCCGCGGTTATGCGAGATTATTCAGGCGCTGCTGCCGACGCAGCTGGCGGACTTGGACGTGAAGAGCGACGAGACCAAAATGTTGGGGGATGAGGGGTGTTCGGCGGACGACCAATTCTCTTTGTACACGCTGAATCTCACCTCCTTGAATCCGTACGCGGACTGGTGCGTCGCACTGCTTTTGCTGAACGAGCTGTACGGGCGTTTCGCGCAGCCGATGCAGGCGGCGGTGCGCGGGAACAAGGAGCTTCTGAACCGCGGTTCTATCCTCCTGGTCAGCCAGCACTGTTTCCCGCGGTTAGCGGCAGTGATCTTTTTCAAGCACTATTTCGCGGGAGAGTTCGCCGTGTCGTCGGCGTGTGACGCGGACAGCTGGCTTCAGGAGCCGGGTGCGGTGTTCTTTGTGTTGCAGCGTGTGTTGATCGGGTATCACTTGAGTCACACGAATGAGTTGATTCGACAGGAGAGTGAATTGCTGAGTGAGGTGTTGTGTGGGTTTGGAGAAGATGGGGCGTGGCCTCGCCCCACGTATTTGAATAACAAGGAGTTGAGAGTGCTGTGCGGGTTTGGAGAGGAGGAGGAGAGTGAGGAGAAGAAGGAGGATGTGAGACAGTTCTATGATATGGATTTGATTGAAGAGGAGAAGAGTGAAGAGAGTGAAGAAGAGAAGAGTGAAGAGAGTGAGGAGGAAATGGAAGAAGAGAAGGAAGAGAAGGAGAGTGAAGAGAGCGAGAAGGAAGAAGAGGAAGAGAAGAGTGAAGAAGAAAGGGAAGAGAAGAAGGAGAAGAAGGGCTCGCGACTGTTCAGCACACTCCGTCGCGTGCCCAACCCGCACCGCTTCGAGGACTGTTTGTTCCTGATTGGCAGCACTCTGGCGATGAACGAGCCTGCTATCAAGCTGGCGATGATGGGCGTGATCGAGACGATAACCGCGGTGATGTCGTCTGAAGCCATTGAGAAGCACATTGTGGGGACGGGTGTGAGAGGTGAGGTATAGACCCCGTTGCTGCGGCCACTGATGAAGGTGGTGAACGGCGCCAACGCGAATCAGCAGGAGCTGGTGGAGAGAGCGACGAGTGTGATTCACACGAGCATCGAGGAGAGAATGGACCAGACGACGTACATCAAGGCGTACGGCAGGCTTCAGGACGAGGTGAGAGAAGCGAGGTGGGGTGAGGCGTAGATGGGGAAGAAGAAGAACGCACAGAAAATGAAGATCAAGCAGCTGGAGGTGCTGAACCCGAAGGAGGCGATTCGCCGCAAGAGGCAGAAGAACGAGAACAGCCGCGAGAACAAGCGCAGAAAGAAGATGATCATGAAGGGACAGATCCGATTCTAATTGTTGTTTAGTCCCGAGTTTGTTCCACAAACACTCCACTTCTTGCCCTTCTTGCCCTGCTTTGCCTGCTTTGCCTGCTTTGCCTGCTTCGCCTTGGCAGCCTTCATCGCTCTCTTGCCCTCTCATAATCTTCTGCTTCTTCAACGCCTTCTCCTTCTCCTGCAGCTTCATCGCCTTCTTCTCCTGCTTCCGCTCCTTTCTCTTCTCCTGGCGGTCCAACACCGACGTGTCCTCCAGCTGCGCGACGCTCAGCGGACGGCCCAAATACTATCTCTCACCTCACCACACCACACACACCTCCGTTCCGCTCAGCGCCACGGCCTTCTTCATCGCCTCGGGCGTCGCGAACTCCACCGCACTACACTTCACCGGCACTCCACGCACCCACCCGAATCCCGCGATCTTCCCGTCGTTTCTGCGGACCAGGAACACCTTCGTGATCTTCCCCGCGGTTTTGAACACCTCACGGAAGCTGGGCTCTTCGCAGCTGTACGAGATACCCTTCACATACCTGCTTGTGAGACAGCAGCCAAACGTCTACACGCTAGTGTCTTTGTTGAAGGACTTCATGGCCGTCTTCTCGCTCTCCCTCTGCTGGCGAAGCTCCTCGCGCTTCTTCGCCTTCTCCTGCTCCATCAGCTCCTTCGCCGTTGGCTTCTTCGGCGTCTCTTCCTCCTCACTCTCCTCCTCCTCTTCTTCCTCTCCTTCACTTTCCTTCTCTTCCTCTTCACTCTCCTCCTCCTCACTCTCCTCTTCCTTCTCTTCACTCTCACTCTCCTCTTCCTTCTCTTCCTCCATTTCCTCCTTCTCTTCTTCACTCTCACTCTCTTCTTCACTCTCCTTCTCCTCCTTCTCTTCTTCACTCTCCTTCTCCTTCTCCTCTTCATCTCCCTCACTCTCTTCGGAACTCGAATCACTCATCTCCATCTCCATCTTCTTCATCCACTTATCCGGGTTCTTCTGCATCTTCTCAATAGCCTTTATCATCTACCCATGAAAAGACAACAGCAGAACAACTACCTCATCCATATTATCATCACCCTGAGGATTCCACGACTTCTCCTCTTCACTGTTCACCTCAATCTCTTCATCGTCCTAAACATCACCAACCACGCACTGTACACACAGAACTAACAGCAAACTGGGGCTTTGTATCCATAGTCTTTGTGGAAAGCATGCTGCTCAGCAGTCCAGGCTTGTATTCTTCCAAACCTACCAATAAGGGTCCTTTTCTCCATCCGTTACTCTTATTCTTCTGCTCTTCTATAACATCAATCATCTGCATACACACGTACCATTCGAAGAGGGCTTAGTTTCCGTTTCCTGATTCTTCACTTCCTCTCCCTCCTTCTTGTTTTGCTTCTTCTTGCTCTTCTTGCTCATTTGAATGCAGCGGACTCAGCAACAGAATGAACCACAAACTACACTTTCCTTGCGAGTGAGAAGTGTTCTTCCGTCTTTTGTATGGAATTTCCAGATACCGGTGCTTAGCGTGTATTCTCAATGGTAATAAAGGGGCTTGCTGTTCTTTTCGCAATTGCCCTCACCTGCTTCTTTTCTATTCAGTTCTATGCGTTTCGCCGTGCTCAAACTGCCAGTTCATTTCGATTGTATACTGAAACCGAACTCCGTGACTATGACGAGGAGTCAACGAACGCGCCTACAACTCCTGTTGTGAATACTGTGACGGCTGTTGTTGAAGAACGGGAAACCGTTACACCCAGTCCTCCTCTTCGTGAAGAAAGGAAGAATGGAAGCATCGTGATTCCATTCTATAGGAAGTCATGGTATCTACTATTCCGGCACTATCAGAAGGAGATGCGAAAACGAGCGCTGAATAGTCGTCCTCTCTTTTCCTACCAACCGCCCTATTCTCTCTATCATGGTGACCGTTATTCCCTCCTCTACGCAGATCGGGCTTGCATCAACAGTCTCAAGCATGAGGTGTACTTCTTCGATTCTTCCGAACCGTCCGTCCGCTCTTCACACTTGCGACCCTCCACGAACTTTCATCCGTACAAGAAACCCATCCAGTTTTCGGGGTATGAAGGCGTTTCGTTCTTCTTCGTCAACTCTTCCTTTCCCTCCCTTTTTCCAGATTCTCCCTCCAATCTCACCTGGGTTCTTCTCACTCCGCCGGCTTCCCAGAATGAATGCGTCGAGGCGTTTCATCAGTACTTCCCTCCATTCTACCAATCTCTTCATCCACTCTTTTCGTCTCCTGTACTGTGCTTCCCTCTCCATTCACTCTAGATTCAGCGTGTCGTACTCCCGTTCTTTCCGGTTTCGAGGAGACAGCCTTGCTCGAAGCTGTTCTTTGAAATCGCCCATTCGGCGCTTATGGAGCCCTCACTGCTTCTTTACGGGAAGACGCTCAAGAAGGAGTTTAACCGAGATCAGTTACTCTGCTATCGCAATATCGTACCGCCACTCTTCATTCCTTATGATTAGCTGATCTCTTCTCCGTTCGCCGAAGTGTCCTCCATTTTGACGACTCCCATCGAATACGATTGCTACCGTGCTGCTGGGTATCGGTACTTCGGTATTGCGCCTCGGTATGGCAATTCTCGGTTTCTCATTACATCCCTTCTCTATGAACAAGAGCCAGAGCGGAATCTGTCCTCTCTTAAAGGGATACCCGATTTGAAGACAAGAGAGTTCAAATGGGAGGGTTTGGGAATGAGAGAGGTTGTTTTGCTGTTTTGCAACTCGGACGTGATCATCCGAAGTAAGCGCTATGACGATGTGTTTTCTTTGTTCCTGCTTCCAAAGAATGGATATGTGGAGTTGCAAGAGGGTGAAACGAAACCGAGTTGGACGGAAGAGAATGCAAACCTGCTGCGGATTCTGTTTTATAAGTCGGCCTCTCTGTCCCTACTTCCGGAAGTGATTGACGAAGTGAAGAGGAAAAAGTATGCCATTTTATCATGCACTTGTTTGTTGAAGTTTGTATATTGTGGCCATTCATGGCAATTACATTCTTATTGTCATTCAGCGAAGATTGGGACAATAGTTCATAGCCAAGAGGGAAATTGATGCGGAAATCCAATTATTTGACGAAGAAACACGCGAATACAAATGGAATGTGGAAAACGCTCAAGTGATGATTACCATCCGGTCAGAATCGACTTTACCACATGTCTTCGTTCTTTCTCTCCCAACTCGCGGGGTGAAGAATCCAGGCATCCTCCTCCACCACCTCATTCACTGGCTCGATCACCTCAGGCACCACCGGCACCACCGGCACCTCCGGCTCCTCCACCACCTCCTTCACCACCTCCTCGGCAATCTCACTCACCACCGCATCCATCTCCTTCTCCACCGCATCCACCTCGTTCACCACCTCCACCACGTCCTTCACTTCCTCCACCACATTCACCACGTCACTCACCGACTCCACCGACTCCACCACATCCTTCACCACCTCCGTCGACTCCACCTCCTCCACCGACTCAGCCATCTCAGCAGGCTGCTCAGCACACTCATCGCACTCCAGCAGTCCGCGATGCACCGCCTCGGGGTACTCCACCTCCGTCACTCGCTCCACCTCCTCGTCGTACTCCACATACCCCAGCGGCTGACCCACCCTCACCTTCTCGCCCGGCACCACCAGCCACGTGAACTGAGGCGCCTCGAATGCCAGCACGACCGTGGAGCCCATCTCGAACGCGCCCACCTTCTCGCCCTGACCCACCTCCCACGGCGCCTCGTACCGCGCGCGGTGACGGTAGTTCTTGTACAGCAGCTCGTTCGGCCGGTTGGTCACCACGGGGTCCTTCGCGTTCTCCAGCAGGATGCTGCCCACATTGAACGCGCCCACCAGGCCCATGGAGAAGAAGCCCTCCTGCCAACGACCATTCAGCACCACACGTTCGTTCAGCGTGAACAGGCCCTTCACCTTGTTCGCGTAGAACGCCTTCACGGGCAGCAGCTGGCCCGGCACGTGCACGCGGTTCTCCACGGCGAAGTTGGAGGGAGCGTGGATGCGATGGTAGTTGGCGGGAGACAGATAAAGCACCACCGAGTACAGGCTGTTGCTGTCCGCGATGTGCACCGGCTCGCCCACGAACTCGTTCAGGTCGTAGCGCACGCCCTTCACTTGATGCAATTGGATGGCGTTGGAGGTGGGCAGATTCTCCTCGTATATGCTCACCGTTCCGTCCACGGGGGACAGGATCAGGTTCTTGCAGCGGACAATCGGGCGGACGCCCTTCTTCAGATCGCGGGTGAAGAAGGCATTCGGGGTCTTGTAGTCCTCGAAGTTGCCCCTAATTATCACCAACGACACCAAGAATTACTCAAATTCGTCGACATTGATGCCAATCCACTTGGACACTCTGGAATACAACGGCTTTCTCCAGCTCTTCGGACTACGGATGAACGACGGGTGGAGAACTCACATCTCCAGATTCATGGCTTTTCCCATGAGACGACTACAGGTTCTGTTCATCAAAAAGGTGTGTGCGGCAATCTATCGCGTTACCGACCCACGCTACAGCAAATACTTGTTTCGGCGTGAGTCCTTCCATCTCGTAGGCCGTAGGATTCGAGAGGCTCTGAATATAGGTTTCGCGATCAAACGGATGGGTGTAGGCGTACCAAAGAACGCCTCCCGAAGCAGCAACCGCTACGAGTGAGCAGAAGCGCACGAAATCCGCACTCACTGTGGTCATATTCACAATACGCCTCCAAAACGGTTTTGCTTCTATTCCATCACGGTTGCGCCTGACACATCCCACTTTTGGCAGTTCCGAAAGATCTCCACACACTAGGGTTCCTAGTGGCGGTGTGAACAGCGTTCGCCACGGAGTACATTCTCAAAGAGCGAAATCGCAATTCGTCCCCGAAAAGAACAAATCCTGAAAACAAACAGACCGACCGCTCCGCAATTAGTAACTATCCAAAATGATCTGCTTGACGGCATTGGGGGTGATGGCCTTGTTCTCGCCCAGCACGGTATGTCTCTCCGTGAATCTACCCATTACCCTCCGCCATCGCTCCCACTTCTTGTAGAGACGATCCACCCACGACTTGTCATCGCTCTCCACGAACGCCGAGATGTGCGTCGGCATCTTCATGTCCTTCTCGTAGAACTCCACAATGCAGTCAATCGTCTTGTGCGCCAGCGCCTCGTCGTCGTCGCCCTCCAGATCGAACACGCGACGGCCCATCTGCGCCAGCTTCGCCTTCTTCGCCTCGAACTGGAACTTCAGCACACGAGGCTGGATGCACGCCAGCGTGCGCGCGTGGTCCATGCCCAGGTACGCCGTCAGCTCGTGGCCGATCATGTGCGTCGACCAGTCGTCCACCACGCCCTGCGTGATCCAACGGTTCAGCGCCTGCGTCGATGCCCACATGATGTTGGCACGGGCGGCGTAGTTCTTCGGGTCCTTCATGATCAGGCGGCCGTTGTCGATCAGCACCTTGCAGAGCGCCTCCGCGTAGCGGTCCTGCACATCGGCATCTTCGCATTACCCACTCTCTCTGAGCGTACTGGCACACACCGTAAGGTACTGCTCACATACGTGCACGAACGAGTCCACCACGCCATTGATCGTCTGACGCTCGGGAAGCGACATGGTCGTCTCGGGGTCGAGAATCGAGAACACGGGGAAGAGAACGGGGTTTCTCACGGAGTACTTGCACTACGCATGATGGAGAGCTTAAGGGACGGACATTTAGACGGCGGCACGAAACCACAGCGCCCCAGTTGCTCTCCGATCCAGTCTATCGGTGACACTCTGGAGGAACACCTACGGCGGGAAGAGTCATCACGCACGCCATGGGAAGAGCACCCTCCAAATCACTGCCCCCGGCCAGCACAAGGTTCCACAGGTCATCCGACTTGGTGTACTTGCAGGCTGCAGCGATGAACTTGGTGCCATCCGCGACAGAACCGCCGCCAACAGCGAGAAGGAACACGCGGCTCATGTCAAGCTTCTTGACGACGTCGACAGCTTTCACAAGCGTGTCGAAATCGGGATTCGCCTCGATTCCACCGAACTCGATGATCTCGTATCCCTTGAGCGCGTCCATCACCTGATCGTACACACCGTTGCGCTTGATGCTGCCGCCACCATAGGTCATGAAGACGATGGAGTTCTTGGGAACCAGGTCGGACAGTCTCTTGATTTCACCCTTGCCGAACACGATTCTCGTAGGGTTCGCGTAGTTGAAGTTCTTCACACCGCTCATTCTGGAAAAAGAAAAACTGTTCCAAGTCAGCTGCTTCCCCGTTTGCACGAATGGAGTTGATGGACGGTGTTCTCCTCTCTCTCTTCGAAAGGGAGTGGTTGATTCTACGGGAATGGTGAGAGGCACTTGCTTCTGCGATGTGTCGAAAAAGGAAATGGAATTGCTTTTGTGCAAAACAGATGCAACCCTATACATTGTACTTCACTAAATACTGGATGAGAATACTCCTCAAAATGTCGGGAAGATCCTGCACTCCGTGCTTGATCGGGTGCTCGCGCAGGATTCCCTTCTCGCGATAGAACTCCATCACAGGTTTTGTGCGCTCCTCGAAGACATCGAACCGAGCCTCGATGATCTTGGGGTTGTCGTCTGCACGAACGACGAGCGGCTCGTTGCAGTCGTCGCAGAGGTTCTCCTTCTTGGGGAGAATGGCGGGCAATGCGATGGAACCCTCGTGAATGGGGTGGAGGATGTACGAACGGTTGCACTTCGGACACACGCTATGATTTAGACAATGAAAACAGTGGGAACCGCCGATTCATGAGCTTCTTCACCACAACACTCTTCGGCAAACTAAACGCAATGGCAATGTCAATCGGAGAGAACTAGACATGAACAAAGGCAGAAGGGTTCCACTTCTTCCATTGCCTCGGCTTGGCGAATGGTTCGGGGGAAACCATCCTAGAAGGAACGAGAGTGCAACGTCCAAACCATGATGAGGCCGGAGCGGTATTGGGGCTGATGAAGGACTTCCATGATCTTCGGGATGACGTACTCATCGGGAATCAACTCTCCCCGCATCACATATTTCTAGTGTGAACAGAGAAGGCAACTCCCCACTTCGGCGGTCTTTCCGAACTCTGTACCCTGTTGCATTTCCTTTTGAATCACGTATTTGGACCGGAATGTAGGGATCTACAGAATGACACGAGAGGCGAATCGATACAAGAAGCACCGGAGCAACGAGCCGCATGCAGGTTCCCACTCCCGTTCCGGGGGGTCCCATGAACAGGATGTTCTTTCTCTTTACATCTAACGCTTGGAACTATCAGTGACTCCTCTCTCGGGTGATTTACAAAACAGTTATAAAAAGAAATGGGATCCTGGTCGGCCTACAGAGTTACTCGCTCCTGTAACACGGACGCACAACCTGTCGAGCTCCGCACCCAGCTGGACAGAAGAAAGACCCTTGAGGTTCGCTACAATAAACTTAAGCTTCCCGACGCTTAAGGAATTGAAGGACATTCAATGGCGGGCACTAGAGGAGCGACGACTCCACACGCAAAAGAATGATGGTTTGTGGAAACAAAGCGCGCTCTCCAAAAAAAACACGAAAGGGTACAGTGCACGTCACGCTGGAGAATAGCGTGTCCCCAGCTTCATCTTGTTAATCTCCACATTCAAGCACGTAATCGCTATATATTATACCTCCTCACCACCGCCAACCTCGGTCCTTCATCTTATTCGCATACTCCAGATTCCTCATCGATTCCTCCTGTTCACTGCATTTCTGCCTCAGCTCTGAAAGCTGCACCTATGTCTCACGCTCTCTCAGCACCCAAACAGCCAGCGACTTCATCGTCTCCTCATTCTCGCTCAACTCCTTCTTCTGCATCTCGATGGTGTTCTTCTGCTGCTCAGCAGCGCTCTCCATCTGTTGGATCGTTTCGCTCTGCTTCTTGTTCTCCTCCTGCAGCGCCTCCACATTCTCCACAATCGCCACCTTCTCCTTCAGCGTGCTCACGGTAGCCGTCAGCTGGTCCCTCTCTCCCTGCAGCGCCAGGCTATTCGTCACCCATCTCCTCCTTAGTCACAGCTGGTTCTGCGATTCGGTGAATTGAGCCTGGATGTCCTCCAGCTTCTTCTGCCACTGGGCGTTTTGCTCCGCCAACGTAGAGTTATGCTGCTCGTCGATGGTGGCGAGCTCCTGCTTCAGGGACTCGATCTGCTTCTCGAGCGTCTCCTTCATTTCCTTCATCTGCTGCTCGTACTGCTCCTTCGTCTCTGCCGTCTTTTCGTTCAACTTTGCGTTGAATTGGAAGGTCGTGCGGATCATCTCTTCATTACGTGTCTACCGGGTTAGAACAAGGGTGTACCGCAAACCCCATTCTGGTAGTTTTGAATGATGGACACAAGGTGATAGGTTGTCTCTTCATTGGTCGCCGAACGGAAAGGGAGCGAAATCAAAGGGAGCGTGAGGAAATTGGACTTCTGAATGATGGAGAGCGCCTTGTTCTCCTCATCTCCCTGGAGAACGATCTGTAGGCTACACTTCAACCCTCATCTCATCGCTACGAAAAGAGACCGCCGTACAGCTCGCTGTTGTCTTGGACCTTGTCCAGGATTGCGAAGAAGTCCGCAGTGAACGACTCGAAGGGAATGGAGAGCTTTTGGGGCTCCACGATTTGCTGGTACGCCTCCTTTTGTAAGTCGCAGTACAGGAGAAAGAGAACGTCCGTGAACGAGCTCAACTCCAAACGCAATCCCTGCTCCCCATTCTACCCATGAGTCCCTGAATAGACAAAGGACGTACAAAGGTAGTGGCATAAATGTGAAGCTCGAGTTCCTCCTCCTTCTCGCCAACGGTAACGAGCAGCTCGCGACTCTCTACGGCATTGCCCTCCGCGTCGACGTCTCTGAATTGGTGTTCTGGATCCATCCGAAGAAAGAAAGGAGCCGCAGTGACGAGAAACGGGTCAAGTGGGAGCCCTCCAATTAGATGTGCACGATCATTCAAATGTGTGCGGGATCCCAAGACAGTAATCATTAGCCCAGTTCATTTGTTTGTGTGCGTAGAATGAGCGACAGCGTTGACAACGTTCCAAAGGAAGCAGTGCATGAAGGGGAAGGCGATTCTCAGAAGCAGGAGGTAGGCTTTCGTTTTGGCAGCGACCGTAATGCGAATAGATTGACAAGCTCAAGAAGGTCGTTCAAATCATTCAGACCAAGATGAAGGCCCAAACGACAAAGATTTCGGAACTCACAAAGCAGTCGGAGCTGAAGGACAAGATCATCGCTGCCGCGAAGGAAAATCTGGAAAAGATTCAGAAGGAGAGGGACGAAAAGGACAAGGAACTGGATGTCTGCAGTGGCGCAGATTTTTGACGCGTAGTTGCTGCGGTCGAAGAAGGGGGAATGTCGCTGGAGGAATTCGAGGGACAGACCCCCGAATCGGTGCTGGAACGCATTCAGGTGGGAAACAGTGTCTGGTGCTTGGTCAAATTCCCCGAGCGCGCCGAGGCGGACGAGTCCTTTTTGTCGAATCACTCAACGCATAGAGATGAGGATGAGGACGAAGAATACCACGACAACTCCACCATCTGGCTGACGCAGGACGAGCTGATCGACCACGTGAACAGCATCGGGTGCACGCTGGACCTGCCTCCCTTCTCGTTGTCCTCCGGGCAGGCTGCACAGCTGGTACGGGCTTGATTCTGTTCTCACATTCAGCGATCGGAGCTGCAGTCTCTTCAGAAGATGTACGAGTCGCTGGAGGCGGAGTACAAGAAATACCGCGTGGACATGGGTGTGTGTGATGATGCGCTGTAAGGTGTAGAGGTCTCTCTGTGGAACAAGAACGCGCAGATTGAGAGCGTGGGCGTGGTGTGTGGATGTGAAGAGTAGTTGAAGGCGTCTGCGACCGAAGTGCCGGCACTGCCCGCGCAAACGCCGGGACAGGAGGACGTGGAGGGTCTGAAGATCCAGAAGGAAGCGATGCGACAGAAGAACGCGGAGTTGGCGCGCGAGATTGACGGACTGAAGCTGGACGTGGAGGAGTTGAAGCTAAACGCGGAGAACGACAAGAGAAAGCTGGAGCTGTTGAAGAACGAGTGCGAGGATTGGAGACGGAAATACAAGGAGGAGGTGAAGGTGGGCGTGAGCGATGGGAGTGAGGCGCAGAAGAAGCAGGAGCGTGTGATCAACACGGAGATGAGCGTGGTGGAGGACAAGGAGACGATCGAGTCGCTGCGGCGCGAGCTGGAGTACATGAAGAGCAAGAACGAGCAGATGGCGAGGATGATGCAAAAGTCGGGCGGTGCGGAGAGCGTGCGGACGCCGGAGCCCGCGCTGATGCCGGCGAGAGAGGCGGACGTGAACAGCTCGGACCTTCTGACGAAGAATGTAAAAATGGGGGGTGTGTGGGATGCGTAGCAGTATCTGCGGAATCTGTTTTTCAACTACTTGTGTGCTAGGGACCGGAATTCGAGGTGGGCGTGAGGAGGGCGCGTGAGGCGTAGGAACCACATGCAGACCGCGCTGATGACGATCTTCCAATTCACGCCGGAGGAGGTCGTGGAGATCCGGGTGAGCGCTGATGCATCCGATAATGCGTAGAAGCGTGCGAGCCAGTGGAGATAGTGTTGTTGTGCTGTGTGTTGGAACAAATGAGCATTATTCACAATCGAGAAGGGTTTTGATCTGCTGGGGCGTGTGGAGCATGAGCGTGTCCACATTGATGTAGCCGTTCTGCGGATCGTGGACCGCGTTGTAGAGACGCTCGTATTCCGCGGAAATCTGGCGACTCACGGCCAGACGCACGCGCGTGCGCAGCTTCGGGTGGATGGCGTAAAACTCGTTGTTGATAAAGAGGTACATCTTGGAAACAAGCAATTGCGTTCCCTTCTCGATCACCGCGGGAGACGCAATGGAGTGAATGGAGAGCGGCGGCGACAGCGAGTCCATCTGCTGGAGCAGGCGGAGCAAGTCGCAGTCGCGGAACAGCCCGTCGATCTACACATCATCCCAATGCGCAGCGCAAACCTTTTCCTTGATGATGCTGTCCATGTACATCTCGCTCTTTTCGCACAGGTAGTAGTTGTAGTTGATCGCGAAGCCGTACTGCGAAACCACCGATTTCAGCTCCTCCATCACGTTCACCAGCGTGATCGCCAGCTCCATCGAATCCAGAATGGGGAAGTAGTCGCGCGCGTTCTCCGTGATTGGCTTCAGCGCCATTCCCGCCAGATCGTCGAACAGCTCCGTCTTGCGGGCCATGTCCATCGTCGCGTTGTTGAATCTACCCTCAGAAGCGCAAATGAACCCTCACATATCGAAGCACTGCCGAAGCAGGAGGAGCAATTCCGTAAACACGCTGCTCGTATCCACCTTCTTCTTGCTCGATGCGTCCGAGAGATAGCTGCTCGTGACGAAGGGGAACAGTTTGAAGTAGTGCTTGACGCGCATCACCAACAGAGAGGTAATGCGCGACCACAGTGTCTGCTCTACCGACACCAGCGTCGAACAAATCGAACTCGTGGGGGAAATGAGGTTCGAAAGCGTGTTTTCGTAAAAGGCGAGAATCTGCATGGATTCAAATAGTTGGGGCAGGTTGGAGTTCTCCTCGAAGAGGCGGCACGACGTACTCCTGGATGAAGGAATTGGCTCCCGAGAACACAATGTCCAAACACTCCGACACCACCTTCTCGTTCTTGTCCTTGCCCAGCAGGAATTGAATGCCGCTCCGCTCTTCGTTGATATACTCGTGCAGCCACGTAAACAAGTCGCTCAGCAGCTGGTTGGGGTGTTCGTGAGATTGCTGGCTCCACTGGCCCAGATTCTCGGAAAGCAGAATCGTGAGGAGATTGCGGCGGTTATTCACGAAATCTGTCACGCAGTGGTTGAAGAAGGACTCTTTCTGCTGTAGGACGCGCAGTCCCTGCTGGAGACGGAGATAGCTGGCATTGCTGCCGTCCAAGCAGTACTGCTTGTCTCCCGCGAGGCGGCACTCGCCCTGACACCAGGTGAACAGTCGGTGGTACGCCGTCTCCTCCTCCGAGGAAATAGTCTCCAGCAGCTCGATGGTCGCCGTCATCATGCAGTAGGGATCCTGCATCAGGGCTGTGCACCGCTCCTTGATCGCGTTCGCACGTTCGAGCACCTTGAAAAACGCGTCAGAGCCGTTCTCGAAGATCGGGCGTTTGAGCAGAATCTCCTTTTCCTCCTCTGACAGAGAGTACTCGTGGAGGAACTTTTCGATGGCTGCTTTGCGTGACCGCAGGCGCTGTCTAGCCATCACCGAATCCGAGAAACATTACTCATATTCCACCGTATCCGAATGAAACGAATTCAGCGGGCGGGTTTGCTTCTCCGTCTCGTCGATGGTGGTTTCGATGTCACTACAGAGCTTGTTCACTTCTTCCAGGGAGGAGGAAAACTTCTCGAAAACCTAGTCGCATCAGGATCCGGCCCGCACTGCCCACAGTGTAGAACTTGCTCAGCTCGGATGCAAACCGCTTGGTAAGATCGCAGCTGATTCCTTCGAGGGAGTAGCGCAGGTTCTTGCGGCTGTCCGTCGAATTGTCCGTCGTATCGTAGTACTCCGCGAAGGAATCCAGAGCCTCCTGAATATCGCTCTGGGTCGTCTTCATATTCAGGACCTTCTGAATCTTCTTATCTAGAACACGCATCGCAGGCAATGAAGAAAAGAATGGTACCGCGTTGTGCAACAAACATGGAATTGCGTTGTGTTCTGTTTCCGGTTCACGAAATTAATGTTCCGCTCATTCTCACAGTGGATGTTCAGGAAATCCACATCCAAGCCGGTAATATACCGCTGCGCATTGGTCACCGTTTTGTTACTACGCATTACAACCCATGACTGATAAAACTCCTTCAGAATGCACAGGCTCTCCAATGCCAGAATCTTCTCTCCTCTCAAACTGAGATCCACCGTTCCGATCGCCTCGATCAGCGTGCCTGCACATCACTCATGATCCGAATGGCTACGCTTCTTCAGAGACGGCAGCATCGCGTACAACTTCTGGTACGCAGGCTCGTCCTTGTTCTTCGTCTGCTTGTCAACCGCCTTTGACACCCCCACGAACAGCTTCACTAGAATGCTCCGCATGTTCAAGCAGGCGTTATGCGAGTCGTAGGCGTCCGCGTCGTAGTAGAAGTAGGCGTCTTGCTTCGCGTCGAAGAACACGTTGCTTGTGTTGACGAAGATGAACGTCAGAGTCTTCGCGAACCTGTCAATCATCTTCGCCCAGCACTCTCACTTTCGCACCGACAGCACTTCGCCCACCACGCGACACTTCGTGCCCACCTCCAGCGCCGCGAGCTCCGCCGAAGAGGTGAGTTGCTCCTTGCCCAGACAGAAGGGAAGAATCACTAGTCCTAAATCGAGGGGAAAAGGGTCACTGGAATGATCGGTGGGAACGGGGTGGTAATCGCCCTCCCATTGCAGAGCGGGCTTCACCCACACGCGGACGGTGTTCTTCTCGCTCCAGATTGCTTCGTCGGTGAATCTGGTGATGAGAGGAGACGACGCGCATACTCGAAAGTGGGGGATTGCCCCATGAACTGCTTCTGCACCTCGAAATAGTTGCAGCAGGGGAGAGACACGACGCCGAGGACGCGCTCGCACTCCACAGAGCTCATAATCTGCTGAAAGGACAGGTGACAGTGGATCATCACAATCACCGCGTTGCGACAGCGGATTCGGACGGCCTCGACGAGGTCGCCCACGATGTGCAGGTTCGGAACTTCGTTCCACAGAGCACGGCGGTTCTTGCGCACCTCGTCCATGTTCTGCCTCAACAATGATTTTTCATGATTCAGCGTGTGAATGAAGCCCTATTCTGTCAGAAGAGACAGATAGCAGGCACCTCCTTCAGCTGGGGATCGATGCTGTAGCATTCCCAGGACGGAAAGTGCAGAGCGAACAGGGCAGCAGACCGAGGAGTCGAGCCATCGCCAACGCACAGAATGGCATCCTTCAGATCCCCTTCGGCGGGCTTGTCGGTCATCTCTGGAATCACGTACTTCTTTGCATGTGCATAGGCTGCCATGGCTTCGGTCACCTCCTTGTCGTTCGGAAAGCTAGAAATGAGCCCTTTCCCCTGAACTACATCCGCATGTCCGATAGCCGCGCCGCAATGCTCTTGTCTTCGTTGTACATCGTCAGATAGGTGCGATTCGTTTTGTCGAACGGAACAGACGATTCCGCCGTTTTTATCTTCTTGGACTCCATTTTGGGCAATACAAATGTGAACTAAACTCAACGGCAATGGAAAGGAAGCAAACTGGGCTCTGGAATCGATTTGTGTGATACTCCGGTTCCAAGTCACGGATGAGTCGAGTGCATTCTGTAGTGTGTTTAGACAGTGGAGAAGACCACAATTCGGTGACTGCCAAAAACACGTCGATTTGCGCCATTCCTTTGCGGCTCTTTTACTGAAGAAATAACCATCCAATGGCTCTTAGCATTGCTTCGGTGTTGAAAGAGAAGGCGCAGTTCCTCTCCAAAGAGGAAACCAACTCCATGAACGACATGTCGGCCATCATTGTCCTCGACGGAATTGCCGTGGTTGACGAGGTGAAAGCGAAGAAGCTCACTCTCTTCTTGCTGAAGAAGATTCAACCCTTCGGCGCCGTCGTCCGTAACGACATTTTCATCCCTATGGACCCTGCGACGAACATGAGTCTTGGGTAGGCGTTGCTGTAGATTGCGAAGAGCGAAACGCTCATCGTTTTATAGAATGGCCATCTTCGAGATGCGAAATGCGGAGGAAGCCAAGAAGGTGATCGCCGGCCTGGACAACACGCCCATGGATCGCGCCCACACATTCCATGCGTACCGCTACGCCGATATCGTGAGCGTGCTCGCCAATTCCGAGGAAGTGGCGCTCCCTGTGAAGGAGAAGTTCGCTCCCCTTGCCAAGGCGACTGAATACTTGTTTTTGTTTCCGTCGTTCTCTGAGGTGTAGTGAAGATGCTCACAAATGGATGGACGACCCGCTGCAGCGCGACCAGTTCTGCATCCGCTATAACAACAACACGGAGGTCTACTGGTGCGACTCCCCGAACCCGATCTCCGCCCTGGACAAAACGAACCAATCGCTCTCGCTCTCGCTGGACAAGGTGATGTGGTCCCCGCTGGGCACGTACCTCGCCACATTCCACTCCAAGGGAGTCATCTTGCACGCGGGTCCGCAGCTGATGGAATGCGGGCGCTTCTCGCACGTGGGCGTGGAGGCGCTGCTCTTCTCGTCGCAGGAGCGCTACGCCGTCACCTGGAACGGCCAGCTGGGCGTGACCTACAAGGACGCGATCTGCATCTGGGACGTGGCTTCCAACCAGGTGCTGCGCAAGTTCCCCTGCACGGACAAGCTGTGGCCCTCCTACTCCTTCAGCGCCGACGAGCGCTTCCTCGCCACGAAGGGCACCAACGGCATCGGCATGTTTGCTCACTTCCTCTCCCTCAGCGGTAGATTCGAGCTGCCCTCGATGCAGATGGTGCCACGCTCCTGCTTCGGCGTGCCGAACATCCGCGAGTTCGCGTGGTCGCCCGCGGGCAGCCTGCTGGCGTACACGATCCCCGAGACCAACGGCAAGCCCGCGACGGTGGTGGTGCTGGACGTGGCGCGCGACGCGCGTGTGCAGGCCGTGTCGTTCACCAACGTGGAGGAGGTGCGTGTGGGTGGGAGAGATGACATGAAGGTGCAGATGGCATGGGCGCCGAGCGGCGAGTTCTTGGCGGTGGTGGTGGCGCGGTACCCGAAGAAGCGCGGCAAGAACCTGACCTACCAGATCTCCGTGGTGCGCGTGAAGGAGCGCAACGCGCCGTCGGACGTAAGCGTGAGTGGGGTGGCTGACGCATAGGCGCTGGTGCTGGCGGAGAAGGTGGAGCAGCTGCGCTGGGAGCCGCAGGGCACGCGCTTCGCGCTGCTGACGGCGGCGGCGAGCGGCGCGCGCAACGTGAGCTTCTACAGCGTGTACCGGCAGAAGGGCGGCGAGCGCGTGAACGAGACGTGCCTGCTGTGTAGGCGCGGGCGCGGGCCGTGAAGCTTAGACACGGTGACGAACAAGCCGTGCAACAACCTGTTCTGGTCGCCCATGGGCAACTACCTGCTGATCGCGGGTCTGGGCGTGGGTGTGGGTGTGGGTGATGAGTCGTAGACGGCGATGAAGGGCCGGCTGGAGTTCTGGGACGTGACGGCGCAGGCGTCGCTGAAGGAGCAGGAGCACTTCTCGTAGGCGTGCGCGGGCGGGTCGAGCGTAGGTGCACGAACGTGGAGTGGTCGCCGAACGGGCACTTCTGCGTGACGTCGAGCTGTTACAACACCAGCAACAAGCAGGACTACGAGAACGGCTACGACGTGTGGGACAACCGTGGCGAGCGCGTGTTCCACACGCGGCTGCCGCGATTCATCTCACTGCAGTTCAGACCGTGGCCGCTGGCGACGCTGTCGGAGGAGCAGAAGAAGAATGTCAAGAAGATGCTGCCGCTGACCTCGGAGAAGTACCGCAAGCAGCACGAGCAGATGGAGGCGCTGAAGCACATCAGCGAGATTCGGAAGAAGCTGGAGGCGATTGACGCGTTCCTGGCGAAGAAGAAGGAGCTGTGCGAGAAGATGGCCGCGGTGGAGGCGGAGAGGAAGCAGCGCTTCGGCAAGGAGCCGGAAAGGGTCGAAGTGTAAGATGCGCGATGGGGGAATGAGCGGTAGGTCCAGACTGGTGGAGGAGGTGATCGACGTGACGGAGGAGGTGTGTTAGTTTATCTTTGGGCCTCGCCTGTTTGTTGCTAGAAAGGGGAAACGCGGAAAACGAAACGCCAAAGGAAGGGACAAAAGCGCACTGATTTATCTGTGTTCCAAGAAAAAGGTCAATTCGCCACAGAAATCATGACGAAGCCACTTGAGGTGCGTTATCGCGGTTGTGGAAGTCACACCTAGACAGCTGCCAACTTAGTGAAGGTTTGCTTGGGCATTAGTATTCTCGCCATCCCTAACGTCACCATCAGCGTACGGACGCTGTAGCAGTGTAACCCGATAGGGAGGATATGTTCCGATGGCTGCTATCACTTTAGTTATCTCGATTTGGAATGCCTTTGCAACACAGCGCGTCGTCGACGTCATTCCCTATCTCACGAAGCCCGTGACCGATACCGACGATCCGCTGCTCCTTATGATGGAACAGGTGTGCCGTGAACCGTGATTCTCACCCATAGGCCATGGGAAAGTTCGGTGTTATCCTTCTGGATTTCTGCTATCTTATCACGCTGGTCGGTGGCGGTCTGGTTGCGTATGAGGTCGTCTCTCTCCCCTCCGTTAAGCCGTAGATTGTGTTCAACAACCTGCTGACGGGCCTCCCCTGGATCGAGTGGAAGTTCCCTCTCGGAAAGAGCAAGATCTTCTGGGGCGTCATCTACCTGGCGATCGTTGCACCGCTCTCCCTCCTCCGCGACCTCAGCTCCATGTCTTTTATGTCGATTGGCGGCCTGATCGCTCTCCTCTCCTCCATCATCCTCTATGTCGTTTACGGAGGCCTGACCTACAAACTGCACTTCGATGCTTCCTTCCTCTGGCCCAAGAACATCACCGAGTTCGCGAAGATGTTCGGCGTGTGCTGTCTCTGCTTCGCCGTGCCCTTTTACGGAACCTCCTCGCAGCGCTCGATGGACGATAAGTCGAAGTTCCCCGCGGTTCTGTATGGTTCTCTTCTTTTCTCGGGATTCTTCTATATCATCGTCGGCGTGGGCTGCTCGCTGCTTTACAACACGGCTCCGGGTTTGTTTGCTTGGTGGGAGTGATTTCGCAGGAGGCATTAAGGACATCTTCATTGACAACATCAGTCACGGAAGTGTATTCTACATTGTCGCCGCCTGTCTCCTGTCCCTCAACTCCATCTTCTCCTATCCCATCATCGCCTATCCTCCCGTCCTCTGCATCGAGAATGCGATTCACGATGGTGGTATCTTCATCTCCCATTCACCTCTAGAGACCAACGAGGACAAGACCTTCGTGAAGTCGCCCAAGAAGTGGGCGGTCCGCCTGTCGGTCCTGGTGTTCGTCGTGGCGGTGGGAACCTTCTACCCCAAGTTCAAGGACATCATTTCGTTCGATATCCTTTCAGTTCCGCGAAGCAGGACCCTTGACCCCACTGGGCAGCTTCGCCGTCACCTTCGGCTGTTTCGCTCTGCCTTCGTTCCTGCACTGGAAGCTGATCCCGAATCTGTCCACCACGCAGAAGGTGATCGACTGGATCTTGATCGTCGTCGGTCTCACTCTGATGGTCGTGATCACCCTCCTCAATTTCATTCATCTGTAAAGCTGTGTTTCCGCGCGTTTGTTCAACAAAGCCGTCAGGTTACAACTCCTGAATTCCCGGTGTTTTCTCCAGGGATTGGAAAAGCGCCAGTGCCGTTCTGGCGTGGCCCTCCACGATGGCATCCTTGTCATCACAGGCCTGCTCCAGGATGTGCCGAACCGTGTCTTCCTGTCCGTCCAGCATCGAATGCGCATCGCCCTCGACTCCGCACAGCAATCTGTACAGCAGGAACACGGCTGCCCTGCGCACAATCACCGCGTCGTCTCCCTTCTCAAACAGCAACACACCCCTGCATTGACTAAGCAATTGCTACTTCTGACTCCCTTGTCTCATTCCCACGGGAACAAACGGCGTGATCGCATAGCCCAGGTACGTCACCAGCTCCGCCAGCGCGGACAGGCAGGACGCGCGCAGCGCCTGCACTGCAAACACTGTTCATCACTCCGCAATGCCAGAAATACCCTCGTTTTCTGCCGTTGCCTTGACTTCCTTCTTCTTCTCCACGGTCGTCCAGGAAAGGGAACTTCGCACCTCCAGAAAGGACAAGAAGGCGTTCATCACACGATCTCCGAACCTATTCTTCACTCCTGTCATCCAATTCCACTTCGCGCTCGCATCTTGCATGAATCGCACACAGCACACGATCGCCTCGCAAACACGAAGACGCAGGTCCAACGGTGCCAGCGCGTTGTTGAACAGCTCCAGCATCAGCGGCAACACCTATGGATCATCACCCCCACACACCCCCACTCTTTCACTGTACGCCGCTCCAAGAATCATCATTCCGTTTATCGCCGACAGATAGACGTAGCTCTCCGGATCCAGTGCGCCCTGCTTCAGCGTGTTCAGCAGAGGCTGCAAGTATGGATCCAGTTCCTCTACTCGTCAATCATCGCAATGCACGATCACCCTTGCTCTTGGTCTGAATGATCTTTTCCAGTTGGCTCAGCGCCAGAGAACGTGTCGCCTCGTACGGACTGCGCAAATCGCGTGTTGCCTGCTCGATCGCCTCGCCCAGCGCCAACGTCGATTCCTCCTCCTCCGAGGGGGCCACAACATTTTCAAGACGACGCTGCATGGCGAGCAAAGACGACTGCATGGAGAGGAACAGCGGGTTGACCTCCGCCTCCTGCAACTTCGCCACGAGGTGAAGAAGAACCCCTGTTTCTTCCTTCAGCGCGTTCCAGTAGGCTTCCTTCTCCTCCTCCTCTTCCTTCTTCGTGACGTTCTGTCTGGACTTTTCTCTCTTCACCGAAATCTCCCTGACTTTTGGAATACTGATTGCTTGCTGGGAGATGGTGGATAGAATGCCTGCTCCTCATCCCCACGCCTCTTTCTCACCCTCCACCAGCGCCACGACCGATTGCTTGAAGTCCTCGCTGGCCCCAACGACGTCGGTGCAAGTCTGTTTGAGAAGGATGCGAAGGATGTGCTCGAGACTCTGAAGCCCGCCGAGCAGGTGGTCTCCGAACAGCGAGGGAATGTTCATGCTCATAATCTGAAGGAGCAGAGATGCCACGGCGGTGGTGGTGGGAGAAGGAGTGTTTGACGTGAAGAAGAACTAAGGGTAAGGACAGCGAGGGAACAAACATCCAGAAGCGCAACAAACAGCTCGCTCAGCCAGGTGAAGCTCCCGTTGATCACCCAGCACGACAGAATCGCGTCGTGCTCGCGCGTGGAAGGAACTTCGGCTGCTGTGGCGAAACTCCACTCTGTATCTTCGGGCGTGTTGGAAGCGGCGCGAAGAATAACAGCTCCGTCAGCGTCGAGCGCAAACCGCACGGGCCGCGGCTCTGTGTCGTGGTGTTGGATGATGGAGAGAAACACGGAGACAGCCGTGGGGCTGGAGCGAATGAAGAGTTTGATGAGTTTGTTGAGAGTGGACAGAAGAGCGTTTCTAGAGTTGATGGAGGCGTGTGGAGCGACTTTGAGGCGAGGCAAAACACGTACAAATGGAAAAGAGAGGGAATGAGAACAGACACTGCGTCCACTACGTGGGGTATCGTGGAACCCACTTGAAGGAGGCGGGCGGCGCAGCGCACGACGCGAGTGAGGAGGTCGGGCGGTGTGGGAATGGAGGGAAAAGAGGACGGTTGGAGGGAAATGGAAGAGAAGAAGGGTTGTTTGGTGACGAAGAGAAGAGGAGAGAACAGAGCAGGAAAAAGGATGGAGAACACAGCGTTCGGGTCTTTGAGGAGAAGATGATCGAGGACGTGGACGCACACCGTCATGACGTACGGATTGGAGCCCTTCTCTTGAAGGATCGCCGCGAGTTGGGACCCCAACGATTGCATGTACTCGTCGTAGGCAACACGCTTGGAGCAGGAAGCGATTCCGCGCGCCACGCACACGATCGCCTATGCCTAAGCACCTTCGCCATCACCCACGTTCAAATCGCCCTTGTCGGTGTAGGACAGGTAGGTGGCGATCACTCCAGCCAGCCCGCCTTGCATGATGAGAAGCGACATAAGCTCGCTTACACCAGGTCCCAGCCACTTCTCGCGGGCGAGCGTCTATGCTGGAGGGAGGAGAGAAGGGGTACGGATTGCTGGAGGGAGAGAATGCATGTGACGAGGAGCACGTGAGAGAAGGAAGAGAGGTGAGAGAAGAAGAAGCGAATGGAGGAAGAGAAGGGGAGATGGAGGGACTTGGCCCTGAGGATGAAGCCGATGAAGTAGGAGAGAGAGTAGATCACTCCCGCGATTTCGAAATCGTCGATGAAGCCCGTGCTTAGGGTCGTGATGACAATCGTCTCTATGGCATCGTTCGACAGAAACGAAGCGATTCTCGGATAGCCCTTTTTCAAGATTCGCTCCTCCACCTTCAAAACACTGGAAAACGCACTCCAAGGCACCTTTTCCTCCGATTCAAAGAGAGTCGGTCCAATCACATACAGTGCATTCAGCACGATGAGTTGGCGCAAAAGCGCACAGTTGTCGAGGTTTATCGTCATGGTTTGGGAATCGCCAGAATGATTTTCCCTGTAAACACGCAGAATGCTTTTGAGCGACGTGTTCATTGCAATCACAATCGTTGCGGCCTCCTCGAATTCCTCCTTGTCGATAATGGGAAAGAGTCGGGAATAGTCCTCGCCGATTGTCCTAAACAGCTCGCTTTCCTCCATGAACGCAGCAGCCGTGTAGGGAGACGAAAGGGAGATGAGACAGAAAAGAACAATGGAGGATTCCGAAAAGAAGAAATTCGAGTGGAAGGCGTACAGTAGCTCACTGGCTGTGTTGCATGCTTATTCTAGAGTTCCCCACCAACATCACCTATTCTGGGCGTGTCACGCGTCTCTTTATCGGAACGTACTTCTCTGATCTGCACCAGAGTCATCCCTAGGGGTCTGTTCACATTTGGCTTCTGGAAGCGCAGACCCGTCTTTTTGTTCTTTGGCATCACGGAACTGCTCTCCGCTGCTACCGGTTACACTCCCATGTGGGGGCTCTGTGTTGGAGTGATGGGTAGATACGATGGGTACGGCATTTATTGCAAGAGGCGAGGCATTCCGAACCGGCTCGAGATGAAGCAGAGCGAGGAGGAGAGCAAGGAAGAGTTGAAGGAGGAGTAGTGGGTTTCTTGTTTAGTCTGTTCTTTGTTGTTCTCACAGGAGTTTGTGGCCATTCGGAGAATAACAGCCCTGAGTACGCAACGCAAAGCGCGGAAAACGGTTTTGAATGAAGGGGTCCCGATTTCCCCATTTGAACACAATCGTCATTTGTTGGAATGCGCAAGGAAACGCTGATTGCCTGTGAGTGAAATGGTACTCTATTCCCACTAGGCTTGGTGAATCTCTTCGGAGGATGTGTGTTTGGCTACAATGTGGGTGTGGTTTCTGGACTGACGAAGCCGCTCATCCAGTGCACTCTCTTCAAGGAATCCGATAACATCCCTCTTTCTCTGTATCAGGTGCGATATGTGCGAGAGAGATGAAGGAATAGGGTTTGTTTACTTCCACCATTTTGGTGTTTGCTACGATTGGATCGCCTTTTGGCGTGTGGATTTCGAATAAGTGGGGAATGAAGACTGTTTGCGCCAGACGGCTCGTTGACGCGTAGTCGCTGCAGATCATGGCCATCATCGGTATTGTCTTCCCACTCCTGGCGATTCTCGTGCCGAACTTCTGGTATGTGCTTCTGATGAGAGGTCTGCTGGGTCTGGCACTTGGTTTTGCCTCTGCTGTATGCCCCATGTACAGCAGTGCGATTGTTGACGATTCGGTGAAGGGTAGCTGTTGGTAGGTGGAATGAGGGCTAGGCCGTGTCGGTTCCACCCTGCAGCTGTCCATCACCATCAGTATCCTGATCGGTGAGTTTATGAACTACCTGCTGATTCCTTCCTCCCCGAGCGGCAAATGCGTTCCTCTGTCCGCGTTCAGCTGGAAGATGCAGATCGGCTGCTCCGCCGTCTTCGCCGTGGGTCTTCTGATCGTCCTCTTCTTCGGTTCCAACCCCAAGCGTAGATCACGCATCGCGATGCTGATGTGTAGCCGGCGCGAAGAAGGTGGCTTCTTCCCTGTCCCTGTCCGCTCAGGAGTCCTCACAGGTGTTTGATATTACTCATAGAACGCTGGTGGAGGGTCGTGTGGTGCGTGAGAGCTTGTTCGCCAAGTCGGTGGGCGATTGTGTGGCGCGTGAGGCGTAGAACTTCAAGTGGCTGGTGCTGGCGATCATGCTGGCGGTGATGAACCAGTTCACGGGCATCAACGGCGTGATGTACTACGCGTACGATATTCTTCACGACGCGGGCGTGCCGAATGTGGGTTGCTTGTTTCACTTGATGTTGAGTGATGATCTTCTGTTGTTGCAGCCTTCATGTTACCACTATCACATAGCACTCTCTGTCATTAACACATCATCATCATCATCACATCATCACATGACATCATCACATCACCACTCACCCCATACAGGCCATGCTGGTGCAAGTCTTCGTGGTGGGTCTCTGGAACATGCTCACTGTCTTCATCTTCATGGCCATCGTCGACTGCCTGTCTCGCCGCACCATCTTCATGATCGCTCTCTCCATCATGCTTATCGGCTCCATCACCCTCATTTCCTCCTTCCTCATCAAGGGTCTCTCCATTGTCGCCGTCTTCGGACTTCTCCTCTTCATCCTCGGATTTGAGAGCGGACCGGGTCCCCTGTTCTTCGTGATGGCGTCTCAGGACTTCCCATCCGATCTCGTCGATCAGGGCACCTCCATCGCCAACATCTTGATGTGGATCCTCAACATCCTGATCGCCTTCTTCTTCCCCATTATCACCTCTTCGCTCGGTGCCGCCACCACCTTCATCATCCTGGCGGGATTCCAGATCCTGTGCATGTTATACTTCGGCATCACGATGAAGTCGTAAGTCGTTGAAGATCCAAATGATGGGTAGAAAGGCTAGCGAGGAGAAGGTGACGAACAAGATCATTGCCATGAGCAACTCCCACGAGAATCTGCAGGATCTGCTTCCCTAGAGGGCTGTACTGTGCACTGTTTCTTCCACCACGCATTGGCAACAAACACGCCAAAGGATCATTCTGAACCATGCTCCGCTTTCGCTTAGATCATTCTGTTCACCAGCTTGCCGATGAGGACCTCGTGGTTACCGTAGTCACCGCCCTCGTTGAAGTGCAGGAGCTTCTTGCTGAAGCCACCATCGGGGCTGTTCAGCTTGAAGGGCCACAGGAAGTTGTTGCACTGCTTGAAGTGGGGACCCACGGTGTAGATCTCGTGCACCAGATCCTCCACGGAGAAGATGCCGAACTTGCCCAGCACCTTCTCGATCTGCTCGTTGCAGGTAATAGGCACGCGCTGCATGTTCAGCTTCGCGTAACCGCGCTTGTAGATCAGGGAGCGGATCGTCTTCAGGTTGGGGTAACCGTAGGCGATGTAGGGCTCCACGATGCGCAGCATCTCCTTCGTGGCCTTGTTCATGCGCACGAACACGGCGTTGTGAATCTGGCGCAGACGCAGCAGCTGCAGGGTCTTCTTCACCTTGGGAGACACCTGGTTGATACCGCGGATACGCACCACGATCGCAATGCGGCCCTCGCCCTCAACGAAGTACTTGCCCTCGTTGTGAGCCTCTCTTCTCTTGGCGATCAGGTCGCGCTCCATCTGCTCGTACTCCTTCTCGTACTGCTCGCAGCGCTTCACCATCTCCTCTCTCTTCGTCTTGTTGGCAGCAACAATCTCAGCAGCAAGCTTCTCCGCAGAAGCCTTCAACTCAGCGTCACGACGCTGCTTCAGAACAACGGACTGGGGACTACATAAGGGTTAGGAAACGGATCATCACGACATTGGGGCCAAACCCCCACCTCCCATGCTCAATCGCGAGAGCAGAGGTGCGCCAACAGGATAAAACACTTACACAGGCATTATTTGGTTAGAATAATACTTCTTTGCCAATGGATGGGACCGAGCCGCTTGGCTAGCACTCGCAACGCGCAGCCCCTTGCTCCCGTCATTTCACCCCAACAGCTACGAATCAACAACCCATTTCAATTATTCTTGTTTGGTTTGTTGTCATTCTGCTGAAATTACTTAGTGTAGACCATGGAAGAAGAATGAAGGGATTGCGTGGAATGGGGCTGCGATGTTCCTATCTGAACCAACACGGGAATGGTCATGAAGTAAAGAACTCTGCTATCAAGCGTAAGATTTGATAGGGTATCATTCTTGTCAAATACTTCGTTGGGGATCCGCATTAATCCATTATTAATATTTGATCCTAACCATGAAGGATTCGTACAGTTGTGATAAAAAAGCATCGATGGGGCAGAATCACTCTATGGAGATGAGTGAAAAGGATTCCTTCGATGTAATTCCAACAACAGACATTTATGTGCGTCCTTCTGATTCCGAAATCATCTGCAACACCAATCCCTACCTCAAATTCGTTGCCGAGGAGCAGGGTTCTGCGTCGCTGTTCACTTTCATGCATAGCCTCTCCCCTCCACACATTCATCACCGGGTTCTACCAGCCGGAGAAGGACATGCACATCTTCTTTCGCCTCAACTACGATGAGCTCTATCGTATTGCAGAGTACGCGAAGAGTCGCACCATGCCCCGCCCATCATCCCTAGACTGGAAGATCCTCCCCTACACCGGCAACCCCGACGAGAAGGGCATCATCTATTGGATGGGTTGTTTGAACGAATCCCACACCTACTTGAACCCCATCACGCATGGCCTGGTCCGGGTCCTCACCAGCAACGACTACCACGTGAACTACTCTCGCAACGAAGCCGCCGTGAGTCGGGTGTTGGAGTACCCGTCCCTCCGCGACAAGGACTGCTACTTTGACCCGGGGTGCATCATTTTCTATTTTCCCAACCATGTGATTCACCCCACGGGATACACCTACCGCAACGGCGGCGGTCGCGGCTCGGTCGTTCGAAAATGGACGCTGGAGGCCGCGAAGTCGCTGAACGGTCCCTGGACGCTGATCAGCAACCATCCCGAAGACGACACCTTTTTCTACGATGTCACGGACGGCCAGAACAAGGAGAATTCGTTTTTGTGGGCGATGGGAGGAGGAGTGACGCGTAGAGCGCATTGCTGGCCGATTGACTGCAACCAGAGTCGCAAGGAGTTCTACTCCTTCTTCCGGCTCCAGTCGCAACACACTCACCCCAACGGACGGTCTCACGCGCTGTACATTAGCGGTTTCGAGCTATTCGGAATTGTCAAATGGAGTCACGAGTAGTTGATTGTACTATATGCTGTCTTGTTTATTTGGTGCCAGAAGCAGCGTGTGCGAAACCACTGAGTAAAGCAGTTTGTTACCACCCCACGCATCCCACGCATTTCGGTGCTCGTTCACAGACTGGAACAAAACGATACAGAACAAATCTAGCCGTGGCGATGGATTATCAGCCAATTTCGAAATATAGACATGTATACTGTCCTGGTCTGAAGCGTATTGGGGAGAGAATTGTCGTGATGGGTAGCGGAGGAGATATATCAAGGATTCCGAGTCGCCACCACAACAGGAGATCAAAACTACATCAAGGGCAACTCGAAATACTTCGCGTTCCCCGCCGGAGGCGGTGGTGGTCCCATTTGCATTCAAAAGCATCACAATCCTGGAAGAATGCCTTCCCAGCTCCCCGTACTCGCGGGCCATAAGTCGTTTCTGCTCAGTTGTTGTCATTGCTAGGGGCGATGTGTGCGATTTCGACTTCAACCCCTTCAACGACGAGCAGATCATCAGTTCGTCCGCGGATCTGACGGTTATGGTGAGCGTCGTTCGTCCCTTGTCAATGGCAGCTCTGGCAGTTCCCGGAGGGAGGCTTGACGGAGACCATCACAAAGCCCTTGCTGAAGCTGGAGGGTCATCACAGAAAGGTCGCCTTCGTGGAGTTCAATCCCGTCGCCAATCTCATCGCCGTCTCTGCTTCCGCGTAACCTTATCTTCTCCTTTTCACTGTAGCGATGGAACGGCGAAGGTGTGGGATTGCAAGTATGGCGACGAGGTGGTGAGCTGCGACTGCAAGGCCCTTCCCCAGGACCTGCACTGGAACTACAGCGGCTCTCTCTTCTGCGTGTCCACAAAGGACAAGATGAACCGCATTTTCGATCCTCGCGAGAACCGCCTGATGTGCGAGTGGCAGCCCCACGACGGCACCAAGTGCACCAAGATGACGTGGCTGGGCGAGACGCCGCGCATCCTCACCACCGGCTTCAATCGCGCATCGCAGCGCGAGTGGAAGATGTGGGACCTGCGCAACCTCCGCAAGCCGATCGCCTTCGACTCGCTCGACCAGGCCAGCGGCGTGATCCTGCCCTTCTTCGACCCCGACACCAACATCGTCTATCTGGGCGGTAAAGGCGACGGCAACATTCGCTACTACGAAGTGATGGAGTCCTCCCTCTACCCGCTGTCGCAGTACTCCTCCACCGTGTCGGCGCGCGTAGGCGTGCTCTAACCAATTCACCGTAGGGCCTGTGCATGCTGCCGAAGAAGGCGTGCGACGTGAACAAGTGCGAGGTGGCGCGCATCATGAAGCTGACCAGCAAGGGCGACGTGGAGCCGCTCCCCTTCATCATCCCGCGCAAGTTCGAGGGCTACCAGCCGGACGTGTACCCGCCCACCTACGCGGGCATCCCCGCGCTGGACGACGAGCAGTGGCGCTGTGGCGAGAACAGCAATCCCGTGTTGATGGTGCGTGTGGAGGGAGTGTGTGAGGTCTAGTCGCTGGAGCCGGGCGTGAACGCCACCTCCAAGCACGACTACAAGCCGCTGGAGATTGCCGAGTTCCGCCAGGACAAGCCCGCGCCTGCCGCTGCTCCCAGCTCTGCTGCTGCTCCCAGCTCTGCTGCTGCTCCCAATCCTGCTAGTGCTGCTGCTCCTGCGAGAAGCGCGTCGGCGGCGTACGTGGCGAAGCAGGGCGACCTGACGGTGGACGAGGTGGAGGAGGAGCTGGGCATGTTGCTGGAGCGCATGGAGTTTTTGGAGAAGACGCTGCAGCGCCTGAAGAAGGAGAACGCGAAGGACCTGTGGCGTGTTTGTATCAAACAGAACAATTGCGAAAGCGTTGGAAAGCCTTCAAGTCCTCAAAAAGACTGGCATCTAGGCATCACTCTTGACGGAACACACACACTGGAAAGGGTCGCCTCCTGCACCGACAAGAACGCGTACGGCAGCGAGAGTACCTGCAGACTCGGGATGTCTGCGCCTCACGCCCCACACACATCCCCCACTTTCGATGATCACGCTCTCCACCCACTGGAACGAGCACCCCGACGACTCCAACACCTCCAGCTTCGGCAGGTCGCGCAGCGTCAGCGAAAAGCCGCGGAAGTAGCGAGACGCCCCCAGCGCATAGCTCCCCAGTTCCAGCTGTTGGAGCACGGGCAGGTCTAGTGTGGAGAGGGAAGAAAGGAGCCACTTTCGATGACGGTGGAGGCCGAGCGGAAGAAGCAGGAGTCGCCCAGCGTGATCTGCTCGAGGGCGGGAAGGTCTGACGTCAAAAACACCCCCGATTTCTACCCGAGATGATGCATTGTGCTTGGGTGAAGTCCTTCGACTCTGTGTCCAGCACTCCGATGGCAAGCGTCCGAAGCGAGTCGTTGTCTACGGTGAACGCCACGCATCACGCACACTCTCAATCACACACTGCTGGTACTTCTCGAAGGACGACGCGCCGACGCTCAGCCGCGTCAGCGCCGGACACCCACTCAGCTCGAAGATGCCCTCGAACGCCGAGAAGCAGTAGTTCCCGATCTCCACAGACCGTAGCGCCTGCATGTCCTTCAGCAGCAGCATCGTCGCGCCGGTGAAGCAGTTGTCGCCGACCTCCAGCCACCCCAGCTGCGTGAAGCGGTCGAAGCTCACCGAGTTGGTGAAGTCGTTGCAGCAGCCGTTGCCGATGGTGAGCTTCTCCAGCTTGCATGGCAACGTCTTGAGGTCGTCCATCTTGGTCACGTTCACGCCGTACTGCTGCTGCGGGAAGGTCTTGTGGAGGTGGAAGTCGCCCGCGTCTATTGGAAAAGTGGGGGTGTGGGGGGTACTGGAGATGGAGAAGGAGGCTGGATTGATGAGAAAGGAGTTATCGGGGATGTCCAGCCATGAGAGATTGGGGGTATCTGTGCGTGAGTGTCCCTATTCGACCCGACTGGAAATGACGAGATTGGGCGTGTGCTCGAAGCAACCGGAGCCTGTCTCGAACTTGTGGAGAGAGGGCATGTCTGTGTGTGAAGGAGGAGGAGAAGAGAGACTGGTGAGCTTCACCACAGCAGGGTCCAGGCGGCAAGCGAAGACGGCCTGTCCGAGCGTGATTTCCGTCAGCGCGGGGAGATCTACGTGAGAAGGAGAGAGAAGCGGCACTGTTGAGAGTGATAGTGGTGGCGAGATTGAAGGCGTAGTCGCCCAGAGTGAGGACTTCGAGGGCTGGGAGATCTACGAGTCAGAGCAGGAGGAGGAAACGGCCCTCCAGCGTGAAGGCGCGCGCGTTGTAGAAGTTGTAGGAGTTCACCTCCGTCTCGCCGATGTAAACCTCCTCCAGCCGCGGCAGCTCTGCGCATCACGCCATCCTCTCGCGCCCACGAGCCAGACGACAGGCGACGAAGTCGTAGAAGGACCAACACCCCACCCACAGCCGTCTCAGCTGCGGGCACTCCGCCACCTCGAACAGCGTGTCGGGCCGCCCCTCTGTGCGTCGCTTCCAGTCGCGGTTGGCGCTGAAGGACTTCTCGCCGATGACGACGGAGGCCAGTCGGGGCAGCCCGCGAATGGACACGGCGGTGAGGAACAGGAAGCAGTTGTTGCCCACCTCCAGCGTCTCCAGCCGCGCGAAGGGCTTGTCCAGCACCCACGAGGCCCCTGTGTTGAAGCCGACGTAGTTCGCCACGACGATGGAGGTGGTGGTGGGCGGGAGGTTCGCCGGCTGGCCGACCTTCACGTTGGCGCGCGGGTTCTGGTTGAACTGGCGACTGCACTCGACGGCGGCGGGCGCGTCGACGACGGTGAAGCAGGTGGCGTTCTCGAAGGAGTACTCGTTGTAGGAGAAACGGTTGAGCATGGGGAGGTCTGACGTGAAGGAGGAGAAGAAGCGAAACGAGAGAAGTGGATGGTGCTTATGTAGCGGCAAATCCCGCGGCAAAAGAAGGTGGTGAGAAACGGCAGGTCTAGTGGTGACGGCCACGCGGCGAAGCGACTGGAGAGCGTGAAGAAGGAGTCCTCGCAGGAGAGCGAGCCGTTGCACACGTCCTCGCCGAACTTGAGCACGCGGAGCTGGAACAGGTCTAGTGAGGAGAGGCGACGAAGGAGCTACTGGCGATGGTGCTGTGCTGCGAGAACTGGAAGCAGCCCCTGCCGAAGGTGATGTGATCGAGCGTGGGCAGGTCTGGAGATGAGAAACAGAGCAAACACCCACCGGTGATGGAGAGCGGCGCGTGGGCGAAGCAGCGGGCGCCCGTACCCTTCTCGCCGAGCGTGAGCGTGATCAGCTCGGGCAGCTTGCGCAGAGTGAAGGAGGCGAAGTCGGAGAAGGAGTAGCGCGCTATGGCGAGTGACTGCAGCTTTGGGCAGTTCTCCAACAGGAAGTGCGCGGCGCGCGGCGCGCTGGGCGGGCGTGTCCACTTGGTCCAGGCGGTGAAGGACTTCTCGCCGATAAGGATGAAGTTCAGCTCGGGAAGGTCGCAGCACTCGAAGCCGGTGGCGTCGCGGAAGCAGGAGGAGCCGATGGTCAGCTCCTTCAGCTTGCGGAAGCAGGTAATGCAGATGGTGTTGTGAATGTCGTTGCCCGTCTGGTCCGCCAGGGTGAGCTTCTCGATGCGGGAGTTGACGATGTGGTTATCATCCTCGTCCAGGGACATGAACGTAACGAGGTGGCCCGAGAGCCACTCGTTGAATATGTCCTCCTTACCGGGCGAGACAGAGCCGAAGCCCGATGGCTTGACTCCGCACATCATCCCTTGATATTGGATTTTACCATCTGGTAGATAATCCGTTCCGTAGCAGACATAGTCATGTTTGACGCGGAATCCCTCAAAGATGAGTTGCTCGTTTTCGTCATACCAACACCCCCACCCGCAGGGAAGGTTCTCCCACACATCCCCTTCCCATCTCCTCTTATCCGCCTTGTAGGAAACGGTCACATTATGCTGCACCTTCTCCAACGGGATCCCATCGCAGTAGAGGAGCCGCTTTCCTCTGATATCCGCTACAACAAGGCTGTTTTCTGCACCATCGACATAATTATAATAAATAGCGATCTTTCTGTCAATCGACACGATTCCTTGCTTCAGCCGGAATTCCGCTGCTTCATCGAATAGCTCAGTCTCCACGTTACTCACTGCCCGGTAATGGTCGCGATTCATATGGATCTTGGCAATCACCTTGTTGTTGTAGGAGAATTGCAGGTTCTTTCCACGAACATCCGTGCACTCGTCATCTTCAATGACCATCGACCACTCTCGGGGGTATCGGGCCATCCTCTTCGGGGGCGTCTCCGGAAGCTTCCTCTGATATGCCCTCTCCTTCTGTGACATTTCGGGTTGTTGCTACAGAAGAAATGTCAGGTGAGAAAGAATGGAGTGTTGTTCCCTTTCTTCATTTCATCTTTTCAGAGCACATACAACCACACCAACAATGGAATGGAAGCGAGCGAGGACCAAACACTTCCTTTCTGTTTGGGCGTGGACTCTATTCTTGTTGCCGTATCGGTTTAAATCGTGAGCCATGCCTAATACCGCAGACGCTTATCGTCAGAATGCGATTATCGAGTATCGCAACCAGTTGAACGCCAAACTTGCTGCACAGCATGTACAGCGCGAGGGAGAGGTGCCCATGTATCCACTTCTTCCATATTCGTAACGTGTAGTAATGGCAACGCGGAGCAGTTCAATCTCGGAGAAATCATGGTGACGAATCTCATGGAGTCGAGATACTTCTTTAAGGTGCTGTAAGAGATGAAATTCTTCGCTTCTTATCGCGTAGGGACATTATGAATTTTGAAGACATCATTGAGGAGATCAAGCGTGAGGTACACAATTTGGAGCCGCTGGTGGTTGGTTCTGCGCGCCATCCTTCTTCCGCCTTCTGCATCCTATATAAGCTCTCCAAGGTGCGCATCACCTATCCGGAGCTGAACCAGCTGATCCACGACGTATGAATCTTCGCTTAGCCTCATCTGTAGGAATCGCCCTACGTCCGTGGAATCGGCTTTCTCTACATCCGTCTCGCGATTCCGCCCCGCGAGCTCTGGCCCTTCTACGCTCCCTACTTCGACGAGAGCCAGTCTTTCGTCCCCTTCGCTGATGAGACTCCCATGTGTGTTTCCTCTTCGTTCTTCATCAATAGGACGATGGGCAAGTTCGTTCTGAACCTCATCGAGAACAAGCGGTACCAATCGCTCATGCTGCCGATCATCCCCGTGACGGCGAAGCGCGAGTGGGACGTGAACATCCTGAAGCTGCAGGCGCTGGACAACCGCGAGGTGCTGCCCGGCGAGATCCACGAGGGCGACAGTGTGATGGGCTTCTACGGTGTGGACCTGATGTGGTACCCCGCCCGCGTGCTGCGCGTGCTGTCTCCCAACTCCTACTACCTGGTGTACGACGGCTACAACAACAAGGAGGTGCGCACGCGCGGACACGTCCTCATGAAGGGCGAGAACCCCATGCTCGTCAACCAGTCGCAGTCCTCTGCCCATGCTCACTCCCACTCCCACTCACGATCGCGATCGCGATCTCGATCTTCCAGAGAATCGCATTCACGCTCGCGATCTCGATCTTCCAGAGAATCGCATTCACGCTCGCGCTCGCGCAGTGGATCGCGAGGGCATCGCGAGGACAGTCGCGAGAGAGGCCATTCCCACCGACACGGTCGGCGCAGCGGATCGCGGAGTCCGGCGCGCGAGGAGGCTCGGGGCATGTTCGATGAGAAGAGGCTGGTGGAGCTGGCGCGGGAGAAGGAACGACAGGCGGCGGTGAGCGACGGGCATTCCGGCAATGTCGGTCATGTGAAGTACAGTCTGCTGCTGAAGATGGACCGGTTCACGGCGAGGAAGGAGGACTCGACTCCGGAGAAGCCGGTGATCGTGAACACGATCGAGGCGGAGGATTCGCTGCTGAAGGCGAAGGAGGAGGAAGAGCGGAAGCGGAAGGAGGCAGAGAGCAAGAAGCGACTGGCGGCGATCCAGAAGATGTACACCCGCAACAAGGAGGAAGATGAGTATAATCGCGACTATTATTGATTTGTTTGTTCAACCATTGCATCCGTTCCAATGGACCAGATGGATCAGAGCGTTAGGAAGGTTGGAAGAGGGAAGAGAGTGCGAGTGTAGGAGTTCGAGGAGCTGGTGGAGAGAACGAGGGAGGAGGCCGAAAACATCATGCAGGTGGAAATGCCGAAGAAGCTGGTGTTTCTGAACGACTTTTCGAGGGTACGGAACAATCTCCCCTCCCTCACGCTTCTAGGAGATTCTCGATAGTATTTCGGAAGTGAGCACGGACGTGGACATGGAATCGACAACGATCGCCTCCAACGAAGTTGTCCTCTTCGTTTTTCCTAACGGTTAGAAGATTTGCAAGTTGCTTGAACGGATAAAAGCAGGAGCTGTGGGATATGATCAACTACATTATTACCGTAAAGTGGGAGGCGTGGGGTGTGCGTGATGCGTAGGTTTTTCATCATGCTCAACCAGCCGCGCAAAGAGGACGGAAACACGTTTGGCGTGGAGGTGCAAAACGAAATCGTGAGCGATCTCACGGACTCCCTCGAGTCTGCGCGTCAGATCCTTTCGGACATGATCCAGTACTTCTCCACGAGGGGATCGTACGTTGTGAGTGTAGACGTTGCTCTTCCTGTTGATTCGCAGAGTCTGAACAATCCTCATGTTGCGGACTTCATCAGCGGCGTGAGCTCCTTCGATAACAAGGAGTAGGGGTGGTGGATGGCGTGAAGAGTAGACTGCTGCTGATTTCGCAGAATGTGATCGATATTCGCAACACCTACGCTGCTCTTTACGACAAGATCATGAAGAACTATGACAAGATTGTAAAACCCCGCGGAACCCACACCGGCCTCAAGTGGGATACGATGTATTAGTTTGTCTTTTCTCGTGTTTGTGCAACAAAGAGAAGAACGGAAGTGCAGTCGTTGGATGATCCAGGTCAGCTCCCTCGAAAACGGGGAACGGAGATAGTGATCGTCTTTGGGGTTGAGGTACACTCTATTCCATAACACTAGATAGCGGTGATCACTCGACTCTGTGATGTGTGGCTCTCAGCACGCGGACCACCTCGAGAGTCTGCTGGTTCACCACTCTGCAGTCCTTCTCTCCCAGTATGAAGTAAATTGGAGCCGTAATCTAACGATGAGCCGAATCTACGATGCATTCCTTGTCAACCTCTCTGCGAGGATTCACTTGTTGTAGAATGCACAGGTCATCTTCCGTGTATTCGTACTTTCCATCCACTGCCTGTTCTAGCACATCCGAGGAAGCAAGCTGGGATGGGATGATTCCCGCGAGAATCAGCATCCAGTTGGCCATGTCGGAGCTCGTCATCATCGTGACCGTGTCCGCCACGGGATTGCGCAAGATGGCTCCCTGCATTCAACAATCGCCTCCAATTCGTACCGCAAACGAAGAAGGGTGCTTCTCCAGTAGGTGGAGTCCGATGAAACCGCCGTAGCTGCTGCCCATGACGTACACTCGGGAAGCATCGATCATCGATGGATGCGCTGTGAGGGTGACATGAACGGCGTCCATCACATCCTTCACCTCAATCTCCCCGATGTGTCCGCAGAGGCTGTGCAGGAAGGCGTCGCCGTAGCCGAAGGAGCCGTGGTAGTTGGGGACAAGCACGCAGTACCTGACAGTGACTCAAACAGAAGGAGCAAACCCGTGTTGGAGACAGCACAGCGTCTCCACGTTGTAGGAGGCATTGAAGATGTTGTGCGGTCCCCCATGGAGTTTCACAATCAGAGGCAGTTTCGTGGCAAGAGGAGTGGGGTAGTACAGAATGCACTCGCAACCGTCGTGTGCGTTGGAGGAGAAGACTTCGTAGGAGCAAAGAGCGGTGAGTGGGGGTGTGCGAAGAGAAGAAGGAAAGGCGGAGAGGAGCGGAAGCACCTCGTTCTTCTCCGGATCGAACAAACACAAAAAGGAGGGGCAGTCGGGGCCGTTGACCCGGAGAACGGCTCCGCGCTGCAACAAAGCCACCAGCTCCACAGAAGGGTACGAAACACAATCACAGAACAGCCGAGGAGACGAGGGACACGAGGTGGAGACAACGTAGCACACCTTCCGGCTTCGAGAAAAGCAGTTGAGAAGGAATGTGTGAGAGGAGAGGAACGGCGAGGCGGGAACGCTGGCGACGAAGATGCCCGTATAGTGATCGGCGGGTGTGGGTTGATGATCAACGAGGAGTTGGAGTTGGCGGGAGAGGCAGGAAAAGGACCAGATTTGCATGGAGGAGTTATGGGTGAGGATGTCCCTACGAGGACCCAATAGGATGCATTGGGGCAGGAAGGGGTTCTTGCGAAGATGTTGGGGATTGAACTAGAAGTCAGCGGGATGGGAGAAGACAACGGAAGTGGGGATTTGGGTCATGGTGGAAGAATGGAGGGAAAAGAGGAAGAGTGCGGAGGGAAGCGTAGAACAGGAGTCGAAGGTGTCGTGGTAGGGCTGCTCCTTCCAGCCGATTGTGAGAAAGGAGGAAGAGTCGATCCACGCGGGCTGACCGAAGGAGAAGCCGGGAAGACAATTCGCAATGCGCCTCACTTGGTTCGTTTTGTAGTTGTATAGATAGATGTGGGAATGAAATGCACGCTTTCCCGAAAACCACGTGAACTGATGCGTGAAGGATGCCAAACCGGGAGAATCGCAGTCCATGGCACTGTATCTACTCATCATGCAGCGGAATAGGAACGACAAGATGCATGAAGTGTCCTCGTCCCAGGAAAAGGAGGCAAACGGATTGTTCACATTGCAGACTGGGAAATCCAATGTGAAGGAAAACTGGCTTTGCGCTTCCAATGACGTACAGTCCACTACAGCCATTCCATCTGCTTCCCTCTTCAAAAGCAGGCAGAAGCGCCCCGATGGAGAAACAGAGATGATCTTTCCGTATTCCGATAGGGTTTGAATGATTTGCGGGTTTTCAATGAGTTTGTTGGATGAATCCAGCACATAGGAAGAAGTCCTTCGATTCACGCGGATTCCATCATCCTTGATGGATTCAATCACCAGAGTGGATTCTACGTGAGAATACAAGCCAAAGACACACTCTGAGGACCGAGAGCAATACAGTTCACGTACTCTTCGTAAAACGAGTTTACAGTATCCCGGTACTCCTGTTGGAGGGAATCGAAGGACATGCAGTTCATTTCTGTTTGTCGTAGCATATGGAACTGCGCTTTTCGGAGTTGCTGGAGTATGAACTATACGATGATGGTAGAGAACTGTGACGTTTCTGAGGAATAGTCATGATCCTTGCCGAGGAGTTTTACAACAAAAACCATGATGAAAAGTGGTTGCTGTGGATTGCAAAAGCACTATACGCAAAGCAGCTCTACTACCGGTGTTCTCTCTGTTTGCAGGAGTGCTCTTCTGTGGAAGCAACGTGTGCATTGTGAATCCAGAATGAACAATAGCATCATAAAAGCCCGTTGCTGCGTCCATATGGAGCAGGCGCAGGAAGCCCTCGCTTTGCTGGAATCGATTGAGGTATTCATTCATGCATGATGCAAGTAGTAGGATGACACCGTTCGGACCGCTTCGTTTTTGCGATTCCTGGGGGATGTGTATATGAAGCTGCAACAAAAGGATATGGCTAAGAGTGCCTATTTGGAAAGCTACGAGAAGGATCCGAATGTATATTCTACCCGAGTCCTGCTCCATCGTCTGGGTGTTTGTCGTATCTCCTGTTTGCATTGATAGCTAGCAGTAGAAGAGTCCGAAGAACCCTCCTCTTCTCCCATACACGATATGGGAGTGGCGGACATGTGTATTCAGCATCACACCCCTCCTTCCCCGTTTTCTTCCCCTCTCTCCTTCTACTACCAGTTCATCTACCACCACGACACATCCCAATACCTCAAAGCCTATACGGACTATTCGGCTCTCCATTATCTTCTTCCCTGGTGGCGAGAAGGAATCGACCGCTTCAGCAGCGTTCTATTTGTGTTAAAGAAGGAGGAGGAGCTGGAGTCGCTTTCTATCGACACAAGGCAACATGAGCGACAATGTCGTGAAGTGTTTGCTTTGCATTCCTCTGAATTGTAGACAAAGCTCATTGAGTGCAATCTGCAAGTCTTGCGGAATTCGGAGAATGCACCGCAATTGCTGACAGAATTGTGTTCCGAACATCCTTCGTATGTATACGGTCAGTACTTGCGAGGTGTGGAGTTCTTGCAGCGTGGTGATGTGAAAACGGCGCTGGAGGCGTTCCGAAGTGCACTGCGGAACAGCGAAGAAGACTATCGTGTGTGGTTGGGACTGGGGGACTGCTATGTGTTCCAGAAGGAGTACAAGACCGCGATCGCGCATTACTCCAACGCAGTCACTCTGTTTCCCCATTGTGCAAATGCATACACGCGCCTCGTTCAAGCGTGGATACAGTTGGATGAGCTGAGTACTGCCCAGCGTGTGCTATCAAAGGGACTGTCGATTGATGGGGAGAATCCTGGGGTGGGTAATGCCGCGCTGATTGAAGTGTAGCTGCTCCTACTGCAGGCGCAGTTGTACAAACACCAGAAGAAGTACAGAGAAGCGGTTCGGTTCTACGAGCGAGTCAAGGCGAAGTGTGATTTGGAAGTCTCCGTTTATGTCGATATGGCGCAGTGCTACCACGAGCTAGGGAACAGGGTGGAGAGCAAGCGGTTGCTGTTCCAAGCGAGCAAGATTGAGAATGCCACTCAGGGAGAGGTGATTGATTTGTTGAAAAAGTATAGCTTTGAGGAGTGGTGTGTTTGTTTGATGGTGAAAGGGTGTGTGGTGTGTCTTTCGCAAATGATAACAGTATTGGGTATTCTTATTCAGGAATGGTTTTATTTGCAAGTGATTATGTTGAGTGTTTCCATTTTGATAAGGATAATCCACGGATACAATTGAAAGAGCGATTTGTGGGAATCCCACAAACTCCACTTCACGACATGTTCATTTTCGCGACTTTTATTCCTTTCGTCTATTCCTTTCCATTTGTCACGGCTTATAGCATGTACACATCTCTAAAGCACTGTATTCGCTGTTCCTCAGAGATACAGAGTGTTTTGTCCTCCATGAGAATCGCGAGTGTATTTCATCCTAATAAGCATGCAGAACTGCCATATTTCATTATGATGTTATATCGGTGCAGTATCTTCCCTATTCAACGTTTACAGTGATATGCAGCCTTATCTATCAAACACTTGTCATTATCAAACTCGATAGTGAGAGAGCGTTTCATGAACAGAATAGTCAAGATATTGGTATGGCAACCCAGTGTCGCAGTTTATTCTTATTTGGATAAGGTACGTGGAAATCATGTCTGCAAACGATTATGAACTAATACGGGAAATAGGACAGGGGTATGAGCTGGAGTGGCCAATTGAATCGTAGAGCCTTTGGTGAGATATGGATCGCCAAGGAAATGGTATCCGACGTGACTATTGCAATCAAGATGGTAAAGAAGACGGAGAGTGTGAGGGAGCTTGAGAAGGGAGTTGAGTCGTTGAAGAAGTGCATTTCTCCTTTCATCGTGAGATATTCCAATGTCTTTCAGAAGGGTGATGAGGTGTGGGTGAGTGGCTACTGTGCCCTGTTAGGGGTAGATTGTGATGGAGTACTGTCGTTGCGGCTCTGTGGCTAGGATCATCCGAAATGGCAATCGCTTGACGGAGGAGCAGATCCGTGAGATCACAAGCTGCTGTCTGTTGGGGTTGAATTATCTCCACAACATGAATACCATTCACGGTGTTTGTGATTGGGATGGAGAATGAATGATAGGACTTCAAGCCTGACAATCTGTTGCTGTCCCAAACAGGCGTAGTGAAGATGTGTGATTTTGGTTTGGCATTGAAGCAAAACCAAGAGAGGATCTGCGGTACTCCCGCCTACATGGCCCCTGAGGCGTTTGAGGGGAAGGAAGAGCCGAAGAGCGATGTGTGGTCGCTTGGCATCACGCTGATGGAGTTGGCGGAGGGGAAGAATCCGTACGCTGGATGTACGGTGGAAGTGGTGAAGAAGAGGGTACAGGAGGAGGAGAGTCCTGCTCTTTCCTCCTCCAAGTGGTCTGTTGAGCTCGTGGACTTCGTGAACAGGTGTCTGAAAAAGGAGGTGAAGGAGAGAGCATCGGTGAATGAGTTGATGAGCGTTCGTGCTGGGGAAGCGAGTAAGGTGTAGCATTCGTTCGTGAAGGACAGTGTGGCGAGACTGAAGGAGAATGATTCTTCAAAACTATTGCATGAATTGGCAGAGAAGGTGGGAAGAATGAGTGAGGAAGAAATGAGTGAAGCAACGAAACTGAACATTATCGAGATGACTGTGATTGGCGGCATGAAGACAGGAGGTGTGAAGGGTGATAAAGAGGTTGTGGAAAGTGTAACGAATGAGTGTGTCACCCCAGTGGCAACGTACGAGAATGTGTTTGAGATGAATAAGACAGATGACTTCTATGAACACTATGCGAATAGTGATGCAATTATGGTGAAGAATGGAGTGGGGAATGATAGAGACGTGGTGAGCTGGGATATGAATGTGTACAAGAATCTGAAGGAGTTAATCATTGGAGATAAGTGCTTCTGGTATATGAATGGATTGGAGCTGGAGGGAATGAGTGTGCTGGAGAAGTTGGTTATTGGAAGTGGTTGCTTTTCGAGATCGGAAGGCGGATTGAAAATGATTGATTGTGAGAAACTGAAGAGTGTAAGCATTGGAAAGGGCTGTTGTGTGAAGTGGAATGAGTTTGTGATAATGAACTGTGGAGTGGAGAGGGTGGAGATTGGAGATGGATGCTTCTCGAAAACGGAAGGAAGGATGGAGCTGAATAATTGTAAGAAGCTGAAGAGTCTGAGCATCAGGAAGGGTATGTGCGTGAAGTGGAATGAGTTTGTGCTGAAGAATTGTGGAGTAGAGAATGTGGAGATTGGAAGCAAGTGTTTTGTGGATTGTACAAGAATGGTGTTTGAAGATTTGAATGAATTGCAGTCACTGAAGATTGGTGCTGGTTCCATGAATGGTTCTGAAAGCGTACTCGTAATGAAGAGTGAGCAATGACAAGTGTGCTTTATGAGTAGATTTGAAAGCACTCACGGTTTTGTGCATTGAAGGCAAGTCATTACGAGGTGTGAAGGAAGCCACGTTAGTGAACATCCCTAATCTGAAGGAGATGAGTATTGGAGCCGTCTTCTGGTTTGTTCAGGAGGTTGTGATCAGCAATGCGAGTCTGCTTGAAAAGGAATCAAGAGGCGAAATGATTGTGAGAGGCAAACGAGAACTACAGAATGGTTCTCGTTTCAGTGGAAGACTTGTGTTCAATAGTTCTTGTTTCCCTTCATTCATCGATAGTGTTGATATGGCTGCTTTCCCTGTGTTGAGAGAGTTGATTGTTGGAAAGGGTTGTTTGAAGAATGTGGATGAGCTGATACTGGTTGAGAAAGAGTATTTGGAGGTATTGGAGATTGGAAATAAGTGCTTTTCAAAGTGCAAAGGCAAACTGGAAGTGAGTGATTGCAAGAAACTGAAGAGTGTGAGAATTGGAAGCAACAGCTGCGTTCTGTGGAATGAGTTTGTGCTGAGAAACTGTGGAGTGGAGAGTGTGGAGATTGAAGATGACTCCTTCACCAATTGTTCGGAAACGGTGTTTGAGGATTTGAATGATCTGAAATCACTGAAGATTGGGAAAGAAGTATTCAGGGGAGATGAGGAAGAGTATAATGCATGCGTCATGAAGAGTAAATGATCACTGCAAGGATAATACCTAGATTTGAATTCGCTGACTGTGATGGTGGGTGGAATGAAAGCCCTGAGAAATGTGAACCAAGTGGAACTAACGAATATTCCAAAGCTGGGAACGCTGACACTTCGAGCTGCATTTGTGAATGTAAGGGAGGGATGGGTGAAGAATGCAAGCCAGTTGGAGGAACTGAAGGAACTGAAAGGAAGAGTAAAAGGAGAGAAAAGGCCGTCTTCTCCTGCCAAAGCGCCTTCTCCAGCAAGGAAACTGGTTACTGTGGAAGAGCAATGTCCTACACCAGCGCCATCTCCTGCACCAGCGCCTTGCCCTGTGAAAGAGAATAATGATGGTAATCGATGGGCCAGTGTGACTCGAGCAAGAGGGACAAGAAAGGAAGTGAGTATTGGGAGTGCGAATGAATTGATGCGGCTTGAGCGTGGTGTTGAAGTGATTGAAGTGAAATCGAATAGTTGTAATAATGAGCTGAGAGTCTTTGGATTTGAGTCGCTTTGTGAATCTGAGAGAATTCATAGTGGGTGACAAGAGTTTTGAGGGCGTGGAAGAGGTGGATTTGATTGGATTGAATCGACTGGAGAGAGTGGTGATTGGAAAGAACTCCTTTAGTCATAAGAAAAGTGAGAATGAGGATAAGGATAAGGATGAGGATGAGGATGACAACAGTCATTTCTGTGTGAAGAGATGTGAGAGATTGAAAGAATTGAAGATTGGTTGTTATTCTTTTTTGAGTTATAAAGGGTTTGAAATTGAGGATGATGACAGTCTGGAAGTGATTGAACTAGGAGAGATGGGTGAACTATTAAGTTGTCCTTTCATGCTCTCTTCATTAGTAATGAAAAGTAAGTACAATGAAATGTAGTAATGAATAGACTTGCCCAAATTACATGAATTTACGTGTGCTAATTTTGCTTTCTTTCACTGTACTCGTGCAGTATTTGAGAGTGAAAGGCATGAAAAGAGGATGATAAATAGACTTACCTGAATTATTCTCGATTCAAATGGGTAGTGGTGTCATTCCAATTCAATGATGATGATGATTCAACTGAATTGGTAATGCGGAGTAAACATGATGAAATGAATTGATTATTAGATTTACCAAAACTCACGATACTCACTGCTCTTGGAGAGAGTAGCACATTCGAGAATGTTCGTTCCATCACTCTGGAAGGTGTTTCCTACTGCTATATCCTCACTCATAGACGTGCCCGCCGTTTCTATTGTATCTCTTTGCATACCAAAGGCTTTCGCAAAGAAGAAAACGGTCCATACGAAGAGTTATCCTCTTCTCCCCTCCCTCATTCCTAGACGTCAATCCCCTTCTCTTACAGTATCTATCATTTTCTCTTTCTTCCAAACACTCATCACCCATTCGATTCTATTCACAAACGCACGACCAACAAACACAATCCACTCAGTAATAAACCTCCTCTCTCCCCTCCCCAATCATCTGCGAATCGAGGAACGTCTGGATCCTCTCCCTCTCCTCCTTGTTCATCCCCTCCAATCCCTCCTTCTCGTGCTTCTGACACTCCTCCACCGTCCCCAGCACCAAGTTGTCCAGCGCCGGCGGCACGCGCACGTCCCACCGCGTGAACTCCAGCTTGTTCCCCGCCAGCGCGCAGCCGCTGAAGATGCTCTTCTGCTTGAAGATGCTCTGCATCAGGTAGTACAGGTCGAACCGGTCCAGACTCAATCTACGCCTCACCCCACACGCCCTCGCCCACTCCGTGTTGCCGTACAGCTGCTTCTCCTTCGTCACCAGCCGGTTGAACATCTTCACGACGATGTCCTGGTTCAGCGGCACCACCGTACTCGGGCGAAACACCTTCTGCGCACGCGAGTGCAGGATGTAGGAGCAGATCGCGTTGCCGTACGCCGCCGGCACACACCCTTCAACTCACACGAGACAGACGGTCTTACCATACACGGGAATGCACCGATAACGCATGCCTGAACTCTCACCCTCCGAGGGCGTTTCATTCGAGGGAGTGGGCGTTTCATTCGAGGGAGTGGGCGTTTCATTCGAGGGAGTGGGCGTTTCACTCACGGGAGTGGCAGCTCGCATGACGCTGTCTTCGGACGACTACGCTTCATGCCTCAAATCCGCCGCCACCTTCGCCGAAGCACTGTCGTCATAGGACATGATCTTCACCACGGGCCGCTCGTAGGAGGACACGCAGGGAATAAACACGCCGGTGCTGGTGTTCACCACCATCTTCTTCAGCGGGTCGGCGTCCGTCACGGGGATTGGCGCACTGTGGCGCGTCGAAGTTGATCCCGCGCTTTTTCAGGTGGTAACGGATCTTTGCCGCCAAGGGGTCGTCTAGCGCTCATACAGCTAGGAAAGAACGACATTTCACGTCTGTGATGTTCGTGATGAGCAGGGTGGTGGTATTGGAACGGCAGCCGCTGCCCATGCTGGAGATCACCTCGATGTTGTTGCGGATGCAGTACTCCAGGAGGTCCGTCTTCGTGTTGTAGTCGTCGATGCAGTCCACCACGAAGTCGGGGCGGTTGTCCAGGAGTTGGCCTAGATTGCTCTTCGACATCATGACGTTGAACGTGCGGATGGACGCAATGGGGTTGAAGTCCAGAATATGTTCCTTCATCACCTCCACCTTCGGCTTGCCGATATCCCTTCTCGTGGCCACGGAATGGCGATTCAACGAAGAGACGGTCACCACATCGAAGTCGATGAAGGTGAAATGGCCCACTCCCGCGCGGGCAAGCATATGCGCAGCATGACTGCCGACGCCTCCCAACCCAACAACCGTAATGTTTGCATCTTCAATACGCTGCTGTCCTTCCGCTCCGAAAAAGGCGATATTGCGGATGAACTGCTGACTGTGGAGTTCCTCCTCGGTAACGGCTACACATCAAAGACCGACTACAAAGCAACGCGACGGGGATTCGATTTTTGCTTTTTTGGTTTCGGACATCCTATGAATGGTTTTGAATGCGGTACAACCGAGATTAGGCTGGACTAGCGAATGACCACTCCAATACAATGCACGAACAAGTTGAAAGGAAAGGTGAGCAGACAAGACCCCGACACAACGATCGGATTCCAAGCATATGCGAAAGGGCGTGGGGTGTGGGCCCACAGATTTGAATTGCAGTTCTGTTGAGGAGTAACAGTTTTCCTTTTTCCTATTTGCAATGAAGAGAGGGGAGTGAGGGAAGTGAGTTGTGGCACTAATCGATGTCATTGACGTGATGATCACAAATAGCTAGAGCAACTCTGTAGAATGACTTGACTACCAATGAAAATCATAAATTCAACAAAAAGGAAGGAAACACATCGATCATCTCAACAATCCTCCTCTGTCACCAATAACAAGGCAAACCATCACCACAACCCAAAACAATTCAGATATCATCTTACAACAACAATCCAACAATGATCTCCTCCTCCTCGTAACCATCCATGTCCCCTCACTGTCAATTACTGTACTCACGATTCACACACACAATTCCAAGAAAGCAATCCCACTCCAGTAAACGGGCCGATTTTTTGCCGTTTTCGATTTCGTGTCAATACTAGCTAATCTTGGCCAAATCAAGAAGCTATGGATTTCACATTACTGATTCTACTGATCCTATTCCCCATTTTCACGATCCTCATCGCATGCCGGTTAGTGGGGTATTACTTGTCCGATGATTTTGCGCACGGTTACTACATGGGTAAAATTGCATTCGTTGCTATTCCGATCGATTCTTCTCATCGTATAGGTGTTCTGTATCACTGTTGCCGTGTGCGCTATCTGCTTCTTCCCGTTGGATGTCGCCAATGCTGGCGGGTCGGCGACATGCGGAATCGGCATCGAGTCGTGCAAGAAGATCCCTTTTACCTACATCTGGTACGGTGTCTTCGCGTTGATCGTTCTCCTGCTGTGCGTCGTGCTCCCCTTCACCGTGTTCTTCTACGAAACGATGGATATCGACCAGCCTCCGATTGAGAAGAGAATGCAGTCGGCGTGCTCCTATACCCTGGGAACGGTGGTCGTTGTGGCTGCGCTCTCCTTCATCTTCTGTTTCCTCATCCGCAAGGCTGACATCGATATGGTTTCCTACAACATCACGGCCGCGAACACGTTTGCGATTGCTGATGACGTGAGCCAGTTTTTCATCGGTTCTACTCCTCCCTTTCCATAACGTCTAGTCGAAGAGCCCGGTATTGTCTACAACAAGTCCATCCTTTCGGTGGATGAGCTGGAGGCCGCCGATGCAGTGAGCTCCGTCGCGGACGTGTTCTCTGTCGACGTTTCCTTCATCGTCCGCCTGATTGCTCTCTTCTGCATCTTGGGCTGGCTGTTCTTCGTCATCTTCGCAGGCATCGGCGTGATCGGCCTGCCCTACAAGCTCATCTAGTGTGCGTCGTTCCGGTCTGTAACATATAGTGGATTCATCAACCGTCCGACATACATGCCGAAGGAACGCTTCAACGAGGAGAAGCAGAAGATCGGCGTGCGTATTCAGGCGCTGATCGCACAGGGCGAGTCGATCACCAAGATGATGGATGTGCGTGCGATCTGCCCTCATGAGACGTAGGGCGCGAAGAACGGCAACTACGGCTGGAAGGAGAAGCGCCGCATGAAGAAGGAGGCGAAGGCGGCGACGGCGGAGTACCGCGCGGCGTGCAAGGCGCTGGACGAGGACTATTTGACGCTGCGCGCGGAACACCTGAACTACAAGGAGAACAACCCGCTGCTGCCGGTGGCGAAGCTGGTGCTGGGCATCCTGAGCATCGTGGCGTCGATCCTGTGGCTGCTGCAGCTGGCGCTGTACGTGTTCCCCATCCAGTTCACGGGCGGCGCGATCACGCCGTTCTTAAACTCCATGTTCATCGGACTGAACGACTACCTGCCCATGTTGGCATCGGTGCTGGTGCGAGTGCTATGACTCGCTCACGTATAGCTGCTGGTGTTCGCGCTGTACTTCATGTTCTGCACGATCAACGGCGCGTTCAGCTTCGGCCTGCGCATGTTCCTGATGAACGTGCACGAGATGGAGCCGCACGACACCCTCATCACCTCGCTCGTCTTCAACGGAGGGTACGGGTGCTGCTGCGTCTTCTCCGTAGGCTCGTGCTGATGGTGGTGCTGCCGCTGCTGCAGTTCTGCTCCAAGGCGTTTGGGGACTATGCGGCGCGGTCCGAGGTGATTGATATCCTTGACGGGCGAGAGGGCGTTCTTAACGACAGGGATCTTCGGCGTGCAGATCGAGTACTTGCGATATGTGTCGTGGCTGTTCAAGCATAACGTGTTCTTGTGGATCATGCTGGCATTCATCGTCTTCGCGTGCTTCTACTATGTTGTGGCGGAGTGTGGGTCTGAAGAGTAGTCGTGCAGAAGAAGCGATAAGGAGAGAAAGATGAGGAAGACGATGAAGAAGCTGAAGGAGGAGGACAAGCACGGAATTGAGCTGAAGAAGATGAAAGAAGAGCGCGACGCGAAAGAAATGGTATAAAATAGTACTTTGGACTGTTTTGCTCCACAGAATTGTCTTATGTCCTTTCCCTCCACTTGGTTTTTGCTCATCGAATTGCTGACGATTAGTGACATCGCAATCACTCTCCCGCGACCAGAGCTCGCGGTAATTGCAAAGCAGGCGCTGGAAGTCGATCCCGAACTGTCTCCAGATAAAATTGAAAAGCAATTTGAGGTCTCATCAAACCAATTCCTCGTGTAGGGAATGATTGTCGTTCCCCTAAACCATAGACATTTCAGAGCCGTAGATGAGAAAACACTGCGTCTAGGTGTTTCTACTTTCTTCGATATGGTGCAAGTGGTGATCAAAGCCTTATCGGAGTTTTCATAGTCAGCGCTTTGTTCAACAAACCCGATACATAGCAATCTTAGACCATAGGAGCCTTCGCGTCGGTGCCCTTCTTGTCCAGCATGCTTCCCAGCAGATAGAAGACACCGCTCACCATAGCAATGATGGCAGCCAGCCAGCCACTCTTCCAATAAAGAAGGCCCGCAACGACGTAGATAATGCCCTTGTAAAGAGGAGTTCTCAGAGGATTGAGCTTCTCGTCGATCGTCTTCGCCTGAGAGAAGCACTTGAAGCAGGAGAGGAACTCAAGCATGCAAAGGAAAAGAGAGATGATGATATTCAACAGGCCAAGCCAGAAACCAGCACGGAAGCCGAAACTGGCGAGGAACATAAGAAGCGCAGCGAGCATACTCAGATACTTCGCCCAGACTCCAAGTCTAAAGGACTTAAGCTACGCATCAGCATCACCACGAAAACCCAGACATCCTCACACATCTTGGAGAAGAAACCATTGACAGCACTACCAGCAACAGCGTCCATGTTTGACGATACAAATCAGAGAAGGAATGCGAAAACAAAGAATGCAAAGGATCATGATGATCTGGGCGGAACCGTTATGCTAGTCTTTATCACAGTAAAACCGAATCGAATACTCGCTAGTGTTTCCTATTTCTGGACTGGCTATTCTTGTGGAATCCAAGAGGCCATCACGTGCCATTCTGCTTGGAAATAGAAGCGTTATCCAATAAACACGACATGACACAGATCCAGAGTACTCCTCACTTTGAAGCGGGATACTTCTTCATATAGCTTGCCACGAATTCTCGCACCATCTTTTCGTACTTCTCTGGAGAGTTGCGATGAACCTAAACTCAACCCAAACCACCAACGCTACCATCACCGGTTCTGCCTGTGCTGGATCCTGCCAATTGGGGGACTCCAGGAGGTGCTGGACTCCGAGCAGGATCTCCTTCACAGAAATGGATGGTCTCCATCCATATTCCTTTTTAGTCGGGTTTAATATACTCAAGCACACCGTTCCAGAAGGGTAGACGTTGGGATGGAACAGCACGGGTTTGAATACGCCTTCGATTAAGCAGCAGAATCATGCCTACACTTTGGAGGAGCAGCAGGGTAGTTATCAGGGAAGTAGAGCATGCATTGGTACTTACCGTCCTCCCATATTGTCTAGGATGTTAGGCGGTACATACTTAGCAACTCCTTTCTTTCCCGGGATCACGCACTTCCAGGTTTTTAAATCCGTTGTTCCGTCAGGCAGATCGACGGGGTGAGCCTACTGTTCACTCTATATCAGGATTCACTTACAACAAAGCCAACCGGATGGTCCTTCCTCCACTGTTTTCTCTCTCCCATCAATCTCCTCTCCAACAGTTCTAGTGCTTATGTTATTCGTTCAGGATGAACTAGAATCGCTCATAGAATTGGTTTTTGAAAATGTGAAAAGAATGATGAGTTGTGTTGTTAACAAACAGCCGTAACGGATAATACAAATCGATTTAGCACTTGCAGGCGTCGCCGCACTTGCACTCCTCGCAGCACTTCTTATCCTTCGTGCACTTGCATTCAGCACCACACTTGCAAGCATCGCAGCACTTGCAGCACTTGCATTCAGCACCGCACTTGCAAGCATCGCAGCACTTGCAGCACTTGCATTCAGCACCGCACTTGCAAGCATCGCCGCACTTGCAGCACTTGCACTCCTCGCAGCACTTGCATTCTTCACAACACTTGCATTCTTCACAACACTTGCACTCTTCACAACACTTCTTATCCTTCGTGCACTTGCATTCAGCACCACACTTGCAAGCATCGCAGCACTTACACTCCTTCTCGCACTTGCAGCACTTGCATTCAGCACCGCACTTGCAAGCATCACCGCACTCGCAGCATTTGCATTCCTTCTCGCATTGGCAGCACTTGCATTCTTCACCGCACTTGCACTCCTCTCCACACTTGCACTCTTCACAACACTTCTTATCCTTCGTGCACTTGCATTCGGCACCGCACTTGCAAGCATCACAACACTTGCACTCCTTCGTGCACTTGCATTCGGCGCCACACTTGCAGGCATCGCAGCACTTGCATTCCTTCTCGCACTGGCACTCCTTACCGCACTGGCAGCACTTAGACTCTTCACAGCAGTTCATTTCCAAAAGACAAAAGACAGTAAATCAAATAAAAAAATGAGAAATCCTCAAGTCACCAGAGCAAATGAGTGAAACTCCTAGTCATTTGTTTCGAAGAAGCCTCGTTTTTCGGCACCACTTCTTCGTTTTCGAAATGCTCGCGAATTCTAAATTCGTCACACCTGTAGGCACACGTTCTAGGTTGCTTCTTCTATGCCCTCCACTCCATAGGATGATAAAGTGAAATGAACCACTCCATTTCATTGACAACGGAACATGCGAAGAAATCACTATTACCTCATTCTATCGATACTACACAACATTGTCCACTGCTTAGCAGCCAGTTTACCCCATAACACTTACTGGAAAGGGGGCATCCCAAATCACCATCCATTGTCGTCTACCTCACTGTAGTGTATCGTTCAGTACCCTATCTATTCGTCTTCGCTATTGGTTTCCCTTTTCCGGGAATCTTCATTCGATTACCAACGGGCTCCTATTCGGCTTCTACACCCTCCCTCAGCTTCATTTTGACACAGAGAGTACGATCATTGTGATGCTCATGAATTGCACCTCAACAGACTGCCCCCCTCTTTTTTTGTACACCGCCGCACTCAATAGCAACCAAAGAACCCATTACCGATTTGAATGGAAAGGAGTACCACGGCAGAATCCGCAACACCAAATTGTACAATAGATAATACAGAGGGATTGATGGGCTTGTCTATGAGAAGGGGTGTTTCAGACCGTCATGAATGAATGAAAAAGGATAGATTTGATATCCTACACACGTAAGCGCACTGCTGTGTTGCTGGAGAGAGGGCTCTCGATCTAACGGTATTTAGATATTGGCAATAATGGCTGATTCTGTCCTCCACTTCAAGCTCGTTCTTTTGGGAGATACTGCCGTTGGAAAATCATGTCTCGTCGTTCGTTTTGTAAGAGATGAGTTCTTCCCCTTCCAGGAGCCCACTATTGGTGGTAGGTGTTTGAAAGTGTCGAACTGATGACATAGCCGCCTTCTTAACTCAGACCGTGAACGTCGACAATGTGACTATTAAATTCGAGATTTGGGATACGGCTGGTCAGGGTAATCGCCAGGGAGTGGACGTGAGTGGTAGAGCGTTACAGAAGCTTGGCTCCGATGTACTACAGAGGTGCTGCTGCGGCTGTGGTCGTGTACGATATCACGAGTCGCGTACTTGTTGATTCGAGGATGACCCGTAGGAATCCTTCAACGGAGCCAAGTCCTGGGTGAAGGAGCTCCAGAGAAGAGGCGATCCCAACGTTGTGATTGCCCTGGCGGGCAACAAGTGCGATCTGGAGGAGAACCGCCAGATTCCTCGTGAGGAGGCTGAAGAGTACGCTGCTGAGAACAACCTGCTCTTCATGGAAACGTCTGCCAAGATGGCCCTGAATGTTCGTGAGATCTTCGAGGCGATTGGCCACAGACTCCCCAAGGGTACCCCCGTTGCGGAAAAGACGGACACATTCGTGATTGCTGCCCCCCAGCAGAACGATAAGAAGAAGTGCGATTGTTAAGACTGTTTGCATGTATGCTCTGGAATGATAGTATATTCCCTGTTCGTTCAACAAACCCGGCCACGTCAATCACTTCTTCCTCTTGTTCTTCTTCCTCTTCGCGAACTTCTCCATGATCTCCTTGTCTCGCTTGTACGCGGGCGACTGGCTCTTCTGCTGCTCGCGCTCCTCCCTCTCCAGCAGCTGCTCCACGCTCATCCCGTACGGGTTGCTGTACGCCTGCTCGCTCACGCCGCACAGCGGCAGCCTCCACACGCCCTTGTACTGCTCGCTCAGCTCCGCCTCGCGAATGCGCATAATCTTCCCGTTGATGTCCTTCTTCTGGTCGTAGCGCTCCGCCAGCGAGGACTGCCGGTGCCGCAGGTGGTACAGCCACGACTGCCCCAGCAGCGCGAAGTGGAAGCCGCTGAACCGCAGGTGCGTCAGCCACTCCAGCCGGTTCTTCCCGAAGTCCTGCAGGCGCGTGTAGAACGCGGGCACGGCGCTCGTCTTCTTCACGATCACGAAGCTACGCGTGAGGCGGCGCGGCGGGTGGTACGGCTGCTGCTGCGTGTTCGCCCAGCAGGTGTAAGGCATGACGGCGTCCGTGGCGGGCAGTGTCAGCCAGCCGGGCAGGGAGTACTGCTAGAAGTGAGGAGGAGAGGAGGGGGGCACGTTCACGCCCGTGTTGCCGAGGTCGATGCAGGCCTGCGTGACGGTGCACATGCGAAGGTCGTACTTGGTGAGAGAGAAGAATATGGTCATTCTAGAATGGAGGCGGAGGAGGACCCGTACTCGGACTGGCAGTCGAACCAGTTGTGGCAGTTCCGGGTGTAGTGTGCCATTTCGAATAGGGGTACAACGAGGGCGAGATGAGGATCATCGAGGATGGCGTGCGGGAGAGATAGGAAGGTGGAGTGGAGAGAGGCTATACATGAAAAAAGCATGAAGGCCATACGGGAAGGGAGAATATCAATATCGGTCACTAATACATGGGTGGAGTCACTGTTGGAATACGCTAAATTACGGAGTTCGTTAATGGGAAACGTAGTCTTTTCGGCTACAAACATGGAAACACGCACACGGGAAGGCAGGAGGGAGGAGTCCAAAAGAGATTGAAAAAACTCCTTCTCTTCCTTTTGCACACAAATCGCAGCGGAGATCGATCTACGCCTCACCCTCGCTCCAATCCCTCACCCTGGCCAAACCACTATCTGGTTATACAAGAACTGATAGTGTCCCAGGCTATGGATCAAAGGCAGAAGGCAAATCCCACTCACCGACAGTTGCCAGCGTAATCGACGACACGGCAACAAGCCTCCTTTCTATGTCCTGCGCCTTGATTATTGTTCCACAAACCAGTACATCTTGACGCAGGTTCTTCTGCTGGATCATGGTCGCGGAATGATGGGCCGAAATGACAGCAATGTACTCGCTAGGTCTTACCCACGAACGTGGAGAGCAAACTAGTAGCCAATACACAAGAGCACGAAGGCCAGCAGCATCGCTGTGCGTAGAATCATGGAGACCACCGTTTTCATGGCTTGTCACCTCCCGTTATTGAAGTGAGCGTGTAGGAAGGAATCTCACTTCAATCAGAATGAGAATAGGAACGAATCGGCACTTGGACAAAAGAGTCCCGATTTTGTAATACTCCATATGCAACTTGGAAATGGATAGAGAGGGTTGAGAGAAGACAGTGGGGAGCGTAGAAGCGAAAAGGAAGGTTCATCATGTTAATCGTTCCCCTTTTCACTACCCCCATAATGACCTCTGCACAATACTGAACAACCTCCACAAGGAGCAGAAGCGCATCCAAAACTGGTGCGCCCAGATTTTTCTTCTTGAACGGATGCTATCCGTAGCAGCGATCGTTTGGATTTGTATTGCTGTTTGCGTGGCCCTACTCATTGTGGTCATCGCGATCCGCAGCCGAGTGGCGTTTTATCCGCAGCGTCAACCGTAGAACGTGGATTGGGTGGATGGTAGCAGTATCAACTACATCACCTCCCCACGATTCCGTCCCACGGCTGTCGTGTACTGTTTGCTCCATTTCAAGGACAAGATGAACCCTGACACCTTTAAGGAGTGGTATACCAACACGTTTCCTCTGGCTCGTTGAATCACGTCCTAGTTTCCTGCAGCAGCCGGCTTTTACCAATCGCTTTGTGATTCGCCGCTTCCTGTGGAGTTACTTGTTCCCATTAAGTCACCGACCATCAGTTATAGCGAAAAGGATCCCGACTTCAAGCTGGAAGACCACCTGTTCATCCGCGATGAGCCGATAACCCTGGAGGAATTCCGCGTCTTCAGCGAGAAGCGCATCAATGTCTTGATAATAAAGTCAGAATAACGACTAGGTGGAGCTGGACATCCATCACGCGATGTGGGAGATCTTTTTGTTCACGAACGTCGTCGGTGCGGAAGACTGCAAGTCCGCACTGCTCCTGCGCTACCACCACTCGCTGCTGGACGGCATCAACATCATGCGCATCCTCCTCCAGTCCACGAACTACAACGGCAGCGACATTCGTCCTCGGCCGCCCAAGTCCTTCCGCATGAATCCGTTCGTGTTCGCGGGGAGCTGCATCAAGTGGACCTTCAAGACCATCTTCTCGCCGCACGACAAGGGCAACCCTCTCGTGAGCGCGCCCTCCCTCGACGCGATGACGCCGCGCCACATCATGTTCCGCACGATGGACGCCTCCGTGAAGGACGTGAAGAAGCTGAAGGCGAAGGGCTTCTCCGTGAACGACGTGCTGATTTCTTGTTTGGCGGGCGCCTTCGGGCGGTTCGCCACCAAGGAGTACAGCGAGCTGGTGACGAAGACGGTGCACGGGTTCCTGTGGGGCACGATGACGCCGGTGACGGACGCGTTCAAGCCGATCGCGGCGGGCGAGAAGGTGATCGGGAACAGGAGTGGGTGTGTGTGGCGGGCGTGAGCAGCAGACCTGACGCTGTGCATCATGAAGATGGCGATGAACATCCAGGACCCCGTGGAGCGGCTGCACGTGGTGGGCGAGGAGATCCACCGGCACTTCGCGACGGCGGAGTTCTTCGTGATGAACAAGCTGATGAATTTCATGGGCTCTCTCCCGCGGTTCATCGCCGATCCCATCTACATCGACTTCACGTGAGGGTCGGTGTGCGGGCTAACCGCTAGCAAGGCGGCCTCCATCTCGCTTTCCACGCTGCCGGGGCCGAAGGAGCAGCTGGTGATGAACGGCAACCCCATCAACCAGATCGTGTTCTCCGTGCCGCCCACCATCGACCTGCACGCCTTCTGCACGCTGCTGAGCTACCACGACCGCGTCACCGTCACGCTCACCGTGGACGCAAACCTCTTCTCGGAGGCGCAGTGCAACGCCATGCTGGAGGCCTTCAACGAGGATCTGAATGCGATTGTTGCTAGTGTTCGTGAGAGTACCTTTTGTCTTTGTTTCCCTAGTGGAGAGTCATAATACCATCTCACTTGTGAGTCCAGACAATCCCCATCTCATCGTAATAAGCAACACACACAACAGAAAGGAAAACACGCATAACCAACAAACATACAAACAACAGTCAACGCTTACTCGCGACGCACCTCGCCAATGTCCGCGTCTCTCTCCATCGTCATGTCGGGGACAATGTCGGTGTTCTCGGCCGCGTTCTGCGCGTACATGCTGGACTCGTTGGCGGAACGGATCGCCGTGTCGTAGTCGCCGTCCTCTCTCACCTCAGAGGGGCGAGCCATCAGGTCGTCGTAGACACTGTTCACCATGTCGCCGCTCAGATCGCCTCCGTCGCTGTCCGAGTCGCTGTAGCTGTAGTCGCTGTAGTCGCTGTACTCCTCGTCGCTCAGGTTGTGCGCGTTCTCCATCTCCAGCAGCTTGCGCTTGCGCTCCGCACGCTCCTTGCGCTTCTCCTCCAGGTTCTTCTGGCGCTCCTCAGCGAAGCCCGCCCACATGGAGTCCACGTCCACGGGCTCGGCCGGATGCACGTACACCCACAGCGTGTAGCTCAGGCCGATGAACAGCAGCACGAAGATCACGATCGCCATCACCAGCACCACCGACAGCGCCTTCGGGTTGATCTTCGCCGGCTGCGCGCCCGTCGGCTTGTGCGTCGTCACCACGCCGAAGCGCACGCCCTCGATGGCGGCCTTGCCGTTCGAGAAGAAGCAGTCGCTGTTGTTGTCGGCCTCGCGCTCCGTCCAGCCCACGGTGGTCAGGTCCGCCTTGGAGGCGCAGTGCGTGTCGTCCTTGTCGCGCTTGTCGTACGTCAGCCGCATCGGCTTCTCCAGCTCGTTCATCGTCGAGCCGTTGATCAGCACCTCGTAGCAGAAGCCCTCGGTGATGTCCACGTCGATCATGAAGCACTGGAACTTGTTCACCTTCACGCTCACCGCCTCGCTCTCCGCCAGGCGACGCGACGACGACACCGGCGAGAAGGACACGGACGAGCCATCCGAGAAGTCTAGGCTCACCTCGTCGCTCGTGCTCACGTCCTTCTCCGCGCTGCTCGCCGTGCTGCGCCAGCCCTCCAGCACCTCGCGCATCTTCTCCTGGTCGCCGTTCACCGACGCCATCATCTGCAGCAGCAGCTTCTGCGGGTTCTCGCTGTTGCCGCTGCTGTACGCCACCGCCACCTGCGAGGCGTAGCTGCCCACGAACGGCGCCACCTGCGTCGCGTTCATCTCCTTCACCACTCTCACCGCGAACGCGTTGATGTCCAGGTTCATGCCGTACAGCACCGCCATCACCTTCGCCGACAGTGACACCTCCTCCTGCACCAGCGCCGACGACGCGTCCAGGATCAACTCCTTCTCCGCCTTCTCCGCGTCCATCGCTCTCAGCAGGTAGGTCACGATCGTCCGCGTCGCCGACGCCTTGCGGTACACCGTCGCCACCTCCGCCGCCACCAGCTTGCTCTCCTCCGCGGGCAGCACGTACGTGCGGAAGCCATCGAAGGCGAAGAAGCCCGCCGACTCCGCGAAGTTGTAGCACAGCTTGTAGTCGTTGAAGCCCTGCGCCACCGTGAACTTCGCCACGCCCTCCTCCAGCGTGAACGCCACCGCGTTCGCGCCATCGCAGGAGGCGGTCGCGGGCACGAAGGTGAACGCGTCGGCGGCGGAGGCCTGCAGCGAGAACGCGTGCGACTCCTCCAGACCGGTCAGCAGGAACAGCGGGTCCGCCAGCGGGGTCACGCGCGCGAAGCGCAGCACCACATCCTTCTTGAAGCCGAAGAACGGGCTCGCCTCGCTCATGCGCATGCACACCTGGTTCTCCGCGTCGAACACCACGTCGTTCGAGGGCGTCACCTCGATGCGGCCGCTCGCCACCACCGCGTCCACGCCCGCCGCCAGCGACGTGCAGCTTCCCGCCGCCGAGATCACGCGCACCGTCACGCCGTCCGGCAGCACCTTGCCGCCCTTCATCGTCAGCGCCAGCGACTGCGTCTGGTCCTGCACCAGCGTCGTGAACGACACGCTGTCCAGGCGGTACACCGTCACCGAGAAGGCCGCGGAGCCCATAGGGATCAGGTGGTACGGCGAGGCCGCGCCGAACTCCGAGAACTGGTAGCACACGAAGAAGTCGTAGGCGTTCTCCGGCAGGCTCACCGTCACGCTGCCGCTGTTCACCGTGATGCCGCTGTTCACGCCGTCGCACGCCGCGCTCTGCACGAACGCGATCTTGTCGTCCACCTTCAGGTTCTGGCCCTGCAGCGTGAACGGGATCGCGGACACCGTCGACGACACGAACGGCGTCGGGCTCTCCAGCACCGTGAACGTCTTGAACACCTTGCGCACGCGCGACGCCACGAAGTAGTCGCCGGGCAGGCGCAGGCACAGGCTCAGGCTGTTGTACGCGCGCGTGAACTGCGAGCTCACGCGGCGCGCGCTCTGCGAAGCGCCGCTGGCAATGCTGGCAATCGACGCCGTCAGCACGTAGTTGCTGCACACCGACTCCGTCCACACCGCCGTGATCTCGCCCGACACCAGGTCCAGGAAATCGGCCGTGATCTCCACCTCGTCGGCGATCGGCTCCTCGGACAGCACGAACATCTTCGCGTCGTTCAGCTCCGTCTCGATGGCCGTCGCCTTCACCGTCACCGTCAGCGGGTAGTGCGTGTACACGCTCGTCGTCGGGTCGTGCACGATACACAGGTAGTACACGCCCGCCGTGCTGAACACCACCGGCATCAGCTCCGCCGTCTGGCCGCTCTCCGACTCCGTCACCGTCACGATCTGGATCGGGTCCGTCGACACGCCCGTGCAGCCCTCCGCGTTCATCACGAACTTCACGCGGCTGCTGATCGAGAAGTTGCTGCCCGTCACCGTCAGCGGCGTCGTGTCCGCCACGCCCGCCACCGAGAAGCCCGCCGTCGGCAGAGGCACCGTCGTCAGCCAGCTCGCGTGCGACAACGCCGTCGCGGAGAACACCACGATGGGCGTCGGCACCATCACCACGCCGAAGTTCACGAACTCGTAGCACATGCGGTTCACCGCCGCGCTCGTCACCGTCAGCACCACCGCCGTCGCGTCCTCCACCGTCACCGCGTTGGCCGGCGCCGCGCCGCACTCGTCGCGCGCGAACCACACCTTGTCGCCCGCCGCGAAGCCCACGCCGCTCAGCGTCGTCGTCGTCGGCGCGTTGAGCACGAACATGCTCGGGCTCACGCCCGACACGATGAACACGCTCAGCGTCTTCGACGCGTACTTCACGTACTCCGTCTCGCCCGCGAACTTGTAGCACGCCTCCCAGGCGCCCACCGTCATCGACTGCGGGATCACCAGCGTCGTCGTCATGTCGCTGCGCACCGCGTAGGTCAGCACCGACGGCTCCGTGCAGCTGCTGCCCGCGCTCACGTAGCGCAGCATGTCGCCAGCGCCCACGTACGGGCCCGCCACGCTCACCGTGTACGAGCCGTCCGTCAGCTTCAGCTGGTTCTCCATGGCCTCCACGCGGATCGTCGTCAGCTCCTTCAGGTACAGCTCGATGGGCAGGCGCACGAACTCCTCGCCCTTCAGCATGCAGATCTGGATCGGCACTGCCACGCCGCTCGCCACAGTCAGCACCGCCGTGTAGTTCGTCACGCGCACCGCCACCTCGGCCGCCGGCTCGCTCGCGCAGTCGCCGCCCTTCACCAGCTTCATCTCCATCGTCTGGAAGTAGCGCACGCCGCCGTTGAAGGTCAGGCTCTTCTCCGTCGCCTCGTCGCCCTTCACGATCGACACCGTGTTGCCGTAGCCCTCGATGCTCACCACGTACTCCTCCACGCTAAACTCCACGTGGTCGTACGAGATGAAGCGGCGCTCGCCGAACTGCACGCAGAACTTGTAGTCGCCCACCTCCGTCATCGTGAACGGCTCCGCCACGAAGTGGTCCGTCGTCGTCTCGTTCAGCGCCAGCACCGTGCCCAGCGCCATGCAGTTGCGCTTCGCCTTCACCAGCTTCACCGTCGCGCTCATCAGGCCGTGGCCGAACAGCACCAGACCCTCCTCGTTCACCGAGCCGGGGCTAGGCAGCGGCAGGTTCACCAGCCACTTGCTCTCGCTCGCCGAGTCCAGGCCGAACATCTCCACCGCCTCGCCCGTGAAGTGGTACTTCTCGTTGTACGTCGCGTAGCGGAAGCACACGTACAGCAGCGGCGCAAACTCCGCCACGTTCACCTCCACGTAGTTGCGGCCGAAGGCGTCCACCGCCACGGCCGCCTGCGCGAAGCGACGCTTGCAGTCGTTCGTGTCGGACAGCTGCACGTAGCCCATCTCCACGCCCTGGCCCGTCAGGTACAGGATCGAGTCCGTCTCCGCGATGACGTAGCCGGGCTCCACCGTCGACAGGTACAGCAGCGAGACCGCGTCCTCCAGCATCGTGTACGCGTGCTCGCCGAACTTGTAGCACACGTGCAGCGTCGGCACCTTCTTCGTGAACAGCACGCGCGTCGCCACGTAGATCTTGTCCGTCGAGTCGTCGAACTCCTCCATCTCGTACTCCGTCGCCTCCTCGCCGCAGTCCAGCGACTCCACGAACTTCACCTTGTCCGCCAGCGTCACCGTCTTGCCCACGAACAGCACCTTGTGCGTGTCTCTCTCCGCCACCGTCGTCACCGGGTACACCGTGTTCTCCACGTACTCCATCGCGTGCTCCGCCACCACGCCCGCCACCACGCTCGTGATCGCGTACGACTCCTCGTCGCCCTTCAGGCGCATGCACAGCACGAAGCTGCCCACCGTGCCGAAGGTCGTCGTCATCACCACCGTCTCGCTGTCCACCAGCACCGCCGGGTCCACGCGGCACTGTCTGCCGCGCACGAAGCCGAAGGCGTCGCCCTCCACGAACATGCGGCCCTTCACCGTGATGGCGTTCTCCTCCTCCACCACCACGAAGCGAGGCGTGATCGCGGACACCTGCGCCACGCGCACCTCGAACGCCGGGAACGCCACGATGTTCTCGCCCGCGAACTGGTAGCACAGGAAGAACGCGCCCACGTCGTTGAACGTCACCGCCACGCGCTTGTCCGTCACGCGCCACGAGGCCTCCATGTTCGCGCAGCTCTCCTTGCGGAAGTACAGCTCGTCCGCGTCGCTCAGGCCGAAGCCCGTGAACGCGTACACCTTCTCCATGGCCACCAGCGCGTCCGTGCCGTAGCCCGCCGCGCCCGCCATCGAGTGGATGTCCTTCACCGCCAGCACGTACGGCACCTCCTCCTCGTCCACCACCTCAGGAAGCAGGTACCAGCCGCTGTTCGCGAACTGGTAGCACATGCGCACCGCGTCCTTCGCCGACGCCGCCAGCTTCACGCGCGCCGTCATCTTCTCCCCGAACAGCTCCACGTTGGCCTCCATGCCACTCACGGCCTCCTCCGCGCACGACTCGTACACCACCTTGAAGCGGTCCGCCTCGCTGATGCCCACGCCCGACAGGAACACGTTCTTCGACTCCGTGTCGCCCACCACCACCGAGTGCACCAGCACGTTCTTCACGTACGCGAACTTCACGTCCAGGTTCACCAGCGCGCGCTCCACGTACTCGCTGCCGCCGAAGCGGAAGCAAGCCTTCATCAGGCCGTACTCCGAGAAGTACAGCAGCGCGTCGCCCGTCGCCAGGTTCACCGGGAACGCCTCCGCCGGCGTCTGCGTGCACTGCGCGCCGCTCGCCGCGGGGATGTAGTAGATGAACGCGTTCTCCGCCGCCGGCGAGCCCACCGCGCGCACGCGCGACAGCGCGTACTGCTCCGTGGACGCCTCCGCCAGCGCCAGCTTCACCGTCAGGCGGTCCGCAGCCACCGTCTTCAGCAGCGTCAGCGTGATCACCGCGCCGTCGTCCGCCATCGCGCAGTCCACCGCCAGCTCGCGGCCATGGAACAGATGCGTCAGCGTCACCGTCGGGCGCGGCAGCACCGTGCCCGCTCTCGCGGCGATCACCTTCAGCGACAGCGCGTGGAAGTGCACCACCTGGTCCGCCACCACCGTGAACTCCAGCGGCAGCGACACCATCGTCGCCTTCGTCGAGGACACCACCTTCGTCAGCACCTCGTCGCGCGCGCCGTCCAGCTCCGCGAACCAGCCGCTCTGCTCCAGCGCCGCCGCCTCGCCCTCGAAGCCCGGACCGTCGTAGACCACCGCGATCGGCACGTCGCGCACCACCGCCTGCTCCGCGCGCACGCTCGTCACGTCGATCACCTCCATCGCGTAGGCGTACTCGATCACCGCCGGGTACTCCGCGAACTTGTAGCACACCTTGTACGTCGAGTTGGAGCCCACCTCCACCACCACCGCCGCGTGGAAGCCCTCGCTCTCGTACACGTCGAAGTACGACGCCTCCAGCGAAGGACAGCTCTCCTCCGCCGGCACCACCGCCATCTTGTCGCCCGCCTGCAGGCCCACGCCCTCCAGGTCCAGCACGTTCGGCGCGCCGGCCACGATGCGTCTCTCGCTCACCTCGGACAGGTGCACCACGTCCACCGTCACGTTGCGGATCAGCAGGAACTTGTCGCTGTCGCTGTACTTCACGCACATGCGGAAGCCCAGGCCCGCGCGCGCGAAGGTCATGTTGAAGCGGCCCTCCGCGTCCACGACCGCCGCCTCCTCCACGACCGCCTTGCTCGTGCAGTCGCTGTCGTCCAGCGCGTCCGCCTCCGTGAACAGCACCTCGTCGCCCTCGCTCAGCACCGTGCCGATCGTGCCCACCAGGTTGAACGAGCGCGCCACGTCCTTCACCGCCACGTGCTCGCCCGGCAGAATGTCGCGCACCGTCAGCGGAATGTGCTCCGCGGAGTGCCACATCTCCTGGCCGCGCACCGTGATGCCCACGCACAGCTTCTTGTAGCCGCCGATCAGCGGGTACACCGCCACCGTCATCGTGCTGCTCACGCGCACCGGCGACTCGTGGTGCGGCGACGTGCACGGCTCGTCCAGGTCCATCATCTTCACCGGATCACCCTCCTGGATGCCGTAGCCCTCCAGCGTCAGGATCGTCAGCTTGTACGAGTCCATCAGCAGCGGCGCCACTGACGTCAGACCCACCACCTCCACGTCCAGACCCGTCGGCTCGTACATCGTGCCGCACTCGAAGCTGAAGCACACCGCCTTGCGGCCCGTCGTCATAAACGTCACCAGGAAGCTGTTCTCGTCGTCCACGTCCACGTTGCCCTCGCCCTCCGCGTCGCAGCTCATGCCGAACGGCACGAACTTCACGCAGCCGGTCACCAGGCCCGTGCCCACCAGCGTCATGCGCGCCTCGTGCATCACGTCCGCGTAGCTCGGCACCACCGCCGAGATCACCAGGTTCGTCGTCATCACCTCGATCGCCGGGTACTCGATCCACTGTTCGCTGATCATGTGGTACTTGTAGCACGCGTGGTACAGCACGTTCACCTCCGTGAACAGGAACACCGCGCGCGAGTCGTCCACCACCGCCTCCAGACCCTCGTCCGCGCACGTGCGGCCCGACTCCACCAGCTTCAGCTCGTCGCCCGTGCGCAGCGCCAGACCGCTCAGCGTCAGCGTGTTGTTGCGGTCCACCACCACGTCGTGCGGGTAGATGCCCTGCAGCAGCGCGATCGTCAGCGTGCTCGGCACCGTCACGTACTCCGTCGTGTGGTCGAACAGGTAGCACACGCGCAGCGTCGGCTCCGGGAAGTTCACGATCACGTTCGCGTACACCAGGTCCGTCACCTCGCCCGCGCGCAGCGTCAGCGGGATGCGCACCGCGCCGTCCTCCGGAGGACACGTCACCGCCAGCATCGCTCTGTCGCGCGAGGACACGCCGTGACCCGTGATGTTCAGGCGCGACTCCACGTTGCCGATCATCATCAGCGGGCTCGACGCCAGGTTCGCCTCCTCGAACACCGTCACCTTCAGCTCCGGACGCGTGAACAGCACGAACTCGTCGATCAGCGCGTACTTGCTGAAGTAGTAGCACGTGTAGTACTCTCCCGCCGCCGTGAACGTGAACGCCTCCTGGTTCACCTTCACCGCCGTCGCCGCCAGCGAGCGCGCGCACTTGGCGCCCTCCGTCGCCGGCACGTAGTACACCTTGTCCAGGCCCGGCGCCACCAGGTCGTACAGCGCCGTGTACACGATCGTCTTCGGAATGCCCAGGATCGCCGTGTTCGACTCCACCTCCTTCAGGTCGTCCACGAACTCGAAGCCCGCCATCTCGTACGGGTAGTAGCGCTTCCACGTCGTGCCGAAGAACTTGTACCACACCTGGTAGTTGCCGCCCACGCCGAAGCTGTACTCCACCGAGTTGTCCAGCGTCGTCAGCTCCACCGCGCCCGCCGCCGCCGTCGACATCGGGTTGTACTTCTCGATGTACATCGCCTCCGCCGGCGCCGTCTCGAACGCGGGCGTCGACGGCGAGTACTGCAGCGACGCCATCGTCGCCCGCACGCTCTTCGTCGCGTCCTCGGGCACGAACTCCACCTTCACGTAGCGGCCCACCAGCGAAGCGGCCACCACCACCTCGCTCATCGCGTCCTCGCGCAGCTCCGCGTCCGAGAACACCTTGAACGTGTAGCTGCTCGGCGAGTGCATGTAGCTCACTCTCACCTCCTTCACGTTCACCAGCATGCTGAAGGCCAGCTTGCTCACGCGCGCCGTCTCGCCCAGGTCCAGCACCACCCATCTGCCCGTCGTCTCGGGGCAGCCGTCGCTCGCCGGCAGCTCCAGCGCCGCGTTGAACAGCGCCTCCACGCTCAGCGCCGGGTGCGACACGCGGCCGCACTCGCTCGACAGCCACGCCGTCTTGCGGCCGAACAGCTCGCGGCGCGCCTTCATCGCGTCCATCGTCGTCGAGAACACCAGCGGGATCGCGTCGAACGCCACGTACGGCAGGCTGCTGCCCGCGTGGAACGTCGCCACGCTCTCCAGGCGCGAGGCGAACACCATCAGCGACGCGTCCAGCACCGCCACGAACGGCGCCGAAGAGCCGTGCGCGCGCAGGCACATCACGTTCAGGCCGCTCGAGGCGAACTCCACCACCGCGCGACCACCGGCGATCGTCGCCACCTTGCCCGCGGGCGCCTCACAGCTGCCCTCCGTCGACACGAAGACCACCTCCAGCTCGTTCAGACCCTTGCCCGAGAAGGTCATCTCCGTCGGCACGCCCACCACCACGCGCTCGGGCGCCGCCGCCACTGGCGCGGCCACTCTCAGCACCACGTCGCTGTACAGGATGAACTCGCTCGTGCCCTTGAAGCGGTAGCACAGCAGCAGCGAGTCCTCGAAGGCATCCACCGTCGTCGTGCGCACGCCCTCCGCCACGCGGCCCTCGTAGAACACCGGCGCGCTGCACGAGCCGATCACCCACTTGAAGGCGTCCTCGTCATCCAGAGAGCCCTCGAAGGCGTCCAGATGCAGCACCACCTCCTTGTGCGGGATCGCCAGGCCAGCCACGCCCGCCTTGATCTGCTTGAAGCGCACGTACGTGTTCGGGATCTGGTAGTAGTTGAAGTCGTTGAAGCTGTAGCACACGCTGAACGCGCCGTCCAGGCCGCTCGCAACCGACAGCTCGATCGCGCCCTCCGCCACGGGGAACAGCAGCTCCGAGTCCTCGTTGCAGCCGTGACCCACCTCCTGGAACTTGATCATCATCTGCTGCGAAGCGTCGTAGTTGCCGCCGATGCGCACCGTGCGGGTCAGACCGCCGCGCGGCACCGCGAACACCGTCTCCTCGATCGTCACCGACGCGCGGATCACCGTCACCGTGTGATGCACGTCCACCGGCTGCTGAATCTCCGCGAACTTGTAGAACAGCGCGAACGCCTTGCCCACGCACGACGCCTTCACCGAAGGCACCGTCACGCGCACCGTGTTGCCGTCGATCAGCTCCAGCACCAGCTCCGCCGCGTTCCAGCACTGCTTCTCCTCCTCGTCCACCGGGCGCAGCTCCACCGCGTCCATCGAGGACAGGCCGTAGCCCGTGATGATGATCGTCGACGGAGAGCCCGCCCACAGCGAGTCGCCGTCGATCGACTCAATCTCCATGCTCGTGCCGCGGGCAAACTCGCGCGACTGCGCGCACTCCGCCTCCAAGCAGTACGACAGCGTGAAGAAGCCGCCGAACGCCGGCACCACCGTCGCCACGCCGCTCTCCAGCGGGAAGAACAGCTTGTCGCCCTCCAGGTACGTCAGCATCACCATGCCCTCGTCGCTGATCAGCACGCCGCGCACGCGCACCGCCGTCTCGCTGCCCTTCAGCACCGTCAGCGTCGTCGTCTCCTCCTCCACCGACACCGCCTTCACCGAGAACGAGCGCGCGATCACGCCGTTGAACCAGTAGCACACCGTGTTCATGCCCGCCGCGAACGTCAGCGCCGAGTCCACCGGCACCTTCTCCGCCGTCAGGCAGTCCACGCCGCCCGAGATCATGTCCGCCGCCGAGGCCGAAGACACCTCGATCGCGAACGTCACCGGCGTCTCCGCGAACACCGCCGCGGGGCTGAACGACACCACCGACGGCATCACGATGTCCAGGAAGAGGCCCGTGTTGAAGAACTCCTCCGTCGCCGCGTAGCGGAAGCACAGGTGCACGCCCGTCGCGTCCGTGATGAACGGCGCCACCACCGCCGTGCCCTGCGCCACCGTCGTCTGGTACACCACGTGGCTGCACGCCGCGTCGCTCGTCAGCTTCAGCACGTCCGCCTCCGAGAAGCCGTAGCCCGAGAAGTGCAGCGTGTTCGTCTCGTCCGCGTACAGGAACGCCGCGTCCACGCCCTCCACCGACGCCACGCGCAGCACGTCCGCGTACGCGTGCCACACCTTGCCCAGGAAGCCGTAGCACACCGTGAACTCGCCGCCCACCGGGATCATGCCCGACACCATCTGGCTCACCGACACGTGGAACTCGTACTCCGTCTGCGAGCAGTCCGCGTCGCGCACGAAGCGCACGCGGTCGCGGTTCGACAGGCCCGTGCCCACCATCTCCACCACGAACGGCTTCGAGGCCACCACGAACACCGTGTTGCGCATCTCGCGGAACTCCTTCACCTGCACCTCCACGCTCGTCAGCACGAAGCCGTAGCCGCCGAAGTTGTAGCACAGCTTGCTCGCGCCGCTGCGCGCGAACGTCACCGTAGCCATACCATTAGACACAGTCGCCGTCGAGCTGCTCACCATCGCCTCCGCGTAGCAGTCCTCGTTGCTCGCCGCGCTGCTCAGCACGAAGCGCACCTCGTCGCCCGAGGCAATGCCCACGCCCTCGACCGACACCTCCGCCGGCTGGTTTGCCACCACCACCTCCGACTGCACCGCCATCGCGCTCACCGCGCCCAGGCGCAGCGTGTACTGGGGCATCAGCAGCCAGCTCTTCTCTCCGTACTTGTAGCACAGCGTCGCGCTCTCCTCCGCGCGCAGACCCACCAGCGTGAACGAGTTGTCGCCGCTCAGGAACATCGGGCTCGACACGTAGCGGTTCTCCGCCGCGCACAGGCTCTCCGCCTCCTCCAGACGACGCTCGCTGCCGCCCACGAACACCACCTGCTGCAGCGCCACCTCGCGCATCACCAGCGTCACGTAGTTCAGCGTCAGCTGCTCCTCGCCCTCGAAGCCCTCCAGCTCCAGCAGCACCGTGCTCGTCGCGAAGCCGCTCTCCACCGCCAGCTCGTACGACGCGAAGTCCTCGTCCAGCTCCGAAATCGACGCGGAAGCCACCGCCACCATGTCGCCCACCACGTTCTTCAGCAGCACCGTCAGCTTGCGCGGCGACGTGTGGTTCGTGGGAGCCACCACCGCCACGCGCTGCACCTCGTACACCGCCGGCAGCGTCACCGTCAGCGACATCTTGCTCTTCTCCACGTCGAACGTCATCAGGTTCATGTTGTCCATCGTGAACACGTCGCTCAGCTCGTCCTCCGTGTGCGCCGACGACTCCAGCACCACCGCGCTGCGCACCGCCACCTCCTCGTTCAGCAGGAAGGCCGCGGAGGGCGCCACCACGTTGTGCAGCGGCAGCTCCACCACCTTCTCGCCGCCCAGCGGCATCACCACCGGCGCCATCGCGTCCATGTACACCATCGTCACCGCCGCGTCGAAGCCTCTCGCCATGTAGCCCTCGAACGACACGCACAGCTGCGCCAGGTCCGCCGGCTCCGTCATCTTCACCACCGCCTTGCCGTCCACCACGCTCGCGATCGTCGACACGCGCGCCGCGCTGCTGCACGCCACCGCGTCCGACACGTCGGACAGGCGGCGCTCGCCCACGCGCACGAAGTACATGTCCACGGCGTACGCCAGGCCCGTGCCGTTCACCGCCACGGACTCCTCCAGACCCAGCACCATGTCCGCCACGTCGATGCCGCTCACGCTCACCACCGCCATCGTCACGTTCGACTGCAGCACAAAGTCCACGCCGTTCGTGCACACGCACAGCAGCAGCTCGTCCGCGCCCGCCGAGAACTCCACCGTCACCTCCTTGTTCTCGTTCACGCGCACCGGCTCCATCACCATCTCCGAGCAGTCCGCCGCGTCCGTCCACGACACCTTGTCGTCGATCTCCAGCTCCGCGAAGCGCAGCTTCTTCTCCACGCCCACGAACGACACCAGGCGCGCGCCCTCCATCTCCACCACCTCGGGCTCCGCGCTCTCCACCACCGCCAGCGTCACCGGCTGCTTCGTCATGCCCAGGTCGAACTGGTTGAACGAGTAGCACACGTCCACCACGTCCGCCGCGCCGCTCATCACGTACAGCGCCACCGCGCCGTCCGTCACGAAGCCCACGCCCATCGGCGTGCTGTCGCACGCGCTGCCCGCGGACACCACGCGCACCTCGTCGCCCTCCGCGATGCCCACGCCGCTCAGGCGCAGCTCCGTCGTCTTGCCCACCGTCACCTGCGCCGGCGTCACCGCCGACACGCCGTACACCTTCACCGTGGGCTCCACCAGCGCGAACGTGCCCTCGCCGTAGGCCACGCACACGCGCAGCTCCTCCTCAGCGCTCTCGAAGCGCACCGTCGCCGTCTTCTCCACCAGCGTCGCCGTCGCCACCGACTCCTCGCACGTCGTCTTCGTGAAGCGCACGCGCACCGCGCCTGACGTCGCCTCCAGCGCCGCGCCCTCGAACGTGAACACCGAGTCCACGCCCAGGAACGCCTCGCGCGGGAGCATCGACTCCACCACCGGCGCCACCACCTCCAGCGACACGCCCGTCTCCATCACCGCGCCGTCCTTCACCAGCGCCACGGCCAGCGGAGACGCCATGTTCGCCGCAGGCGTGAACACCGCCTTGCCCTCCTCGATCGCCACCGTCGCGCAGTGCTGCTCGCCGTCGCACAGCTGCAGCGCGCAGCCGCTCAGCTCCAGGTCGCTCGCCACCGCCAGCGTCGCCTCCACGCCCGTGAACACTCTCGCGGGCGTCACGGTCATGGTGCTCACCGACAGCGCGAAGCGGTCCTGGCTCAAAATGTCGCCGTTGAACAGGTAGCACAGCGTGTACTGCGCCTTCACCTGCGGCAACGCCAGCGTGATGAAGAACGCCGCGTCCTTGCGCACCGCGTACTGCGCCACGGCCTCCGCGCCGCACGCCGCGTCCTTCGCCACCACCTTCACCACGTCGCTCACGCTCAGCGCAGGACCCTCGAAGACCACCTTCGACACGGGGAACACCTCCAGCGAGGACGCCACGCGCACCACCGTCTCCACCACGCTCACCTCCGGCGCCAGCATCATCACGCTCTTCACGCCGTAGCACGCGTGCAGCGCACTCTGCTGCGCGCCGAACGTCACGCGACGCACCGTCGCCGTCTCCGTCGTCGTCGGCAGCACGCTCGTCGCCTCGCAGTCCTTCGCCGTGAAGAAGATCGCGTCCTCCTCCGCGATCGCGGCGCCCGTGAAGGCCACCGCGTACTCGCTGCCGGCGATGAACGTCTTCGGCGAGAAGTCCGCCACCGCGTGCACCTGCAGCTTCACCGACGGGAACAGGATCCAGTTGCCGTCCATCTTCGCGCACATCACGTAGTCGTTCAGGCCGTGCGTGTTCAGCACCACCTCGTTCGCGTAGGCGTAGTACTTCACCGCCGGCGTCTCCGCCGACTCGCATTGCATGCTGCTCACCGTCGAGGGAGCCACGAAGCGCACCAGCACGTCGCTCTCGCTCTCCACGTAGTACAGCTTCAGGTCCGCGATCTCCGTGCTCGACGCGCCAAAGTTCGCGTTCACCACCACCTTCACGTACTCCGCCACCTCGTACGAGCCCAGGTACTTCTTCGCCTCCGTCGGCGCCTCCGTCTCCTCGATCGTCATCCACTTCTCCCACGGGCCCGAAGCCGAGTGCACGCTGATGTACACCGTCGCCTTCATCACCGAGCGCGCGCCCGAAGCCGACTTCAGCGCCACGCTGCTCAGCACCACCGGCGACTGCAGCTTGTACACCACCGCCACGTCCGCCGCGCCCAGGAAGCGCGCGTACGTGAAGTCCTTCTCGTCCGCGATCGAGCTCACGTCGCCGTACACCGCCGCCGTCGACAGCTCGCGCACCACCGACATCTTCTCGGGCGCCAGGTACTTCTCCTGCTCCGGAGAGCGCTGCTCGCCCAGCAGCGAGATCGTCACGCCCTCCGTCACGTCCGCGTGCACCGGCAGCACCACCGCCTCCTCCGTCGAGTGCACGTGCATCACGTACTCCGGCACCTCAAGGTACGTCGCCTCGTCCGCGTACTTGTAGCACATCTTGTACTCCGCCGCCTCCGCGAACGTCACCTCCACCGTGTACACGCGGCCCTCCATGTACGCGTACTCCGCCGCCTCCGCCGCGCAGCTCTCCGACACCGGCACGAACTTCACGCGGTCCTCCATCGAGATGCTGCGCGCGTCCACCGTCAGGTACGTCGTCAGGCCCGTGAACGCCAGCGACGGCGACACCACGAAGCCGCCGCGAATCACCAGCGTGTTGTCCATGTGCAGAATGTACTCCGAGTCGTCGCGGATGCGGTAGCACGCGTACAGCACGTCGTCCACCACCGCCTCGGGCACCGTCACCGTCACCGCCTCGTTCGCCACCGTCGACACCAGCAGCGCGTGACTGCACGCACTGCCCTCCGTCGTCGGCGTCCAGCGGATCATGTCGCCGTCGCGGATGCCGTTGCCCTCCAGCTCGAACACCGTCGCCATGTTCACGCTCACCACCTGCGACTTGGGCTCCAGCGTCAGGAAGGTCAGGCGCAGCTCCTCCACCTCGCGCCACGGCTCCTCGCCCGACTTCTGGCAGAACGCGTACTCCGCCGCCTCGGGGAACATCAGCATCGCGCTCTGCAGCGGGTACGCCAGGCGCGTCAGCGTGTTGCCCACCGCCTCCTCCGAGCAGTTGTGCGCCACGTACTTCACCTCGATCGGCACGAACTGCAGGTACGCCGACATTGTCACCGGCACTGCCGTCATCGGCTTGAACGCGTACACCTGCTTGAAGTTCACCAGCGTCACCGTCGAGTCCACCACCTCCACCTGGAACGGCGCCACGAACGTCTTGCCCACCGACGCGAACGTCACCTTCACCGCGTAGTTGCCCGCCTCCACGAACACCACCGGCTCCAGCAGCGCGCCCTCCGTCGACACCTCCGTAACAGTCGTCGTCACCGTCTGGACTTCCGTATTGTCACGCACGAACGCCACGACGTCGCCCACCGCCAGGAAGGCGGGGTCCAACACGAACGTGTCCGCGGCCGTCGTCACCTCCGTCAGCCACGACTGCGAGGAGATGTAGCTCACGCCCATCACCTTCAGCGCCACCGGCGCTCTGTAGAAGTCCGTGCGCGGAGACAGCTTGTAGCACACCGACACCTCCGGGTAGCTCGCCGACAGCGTCACCTCCACGCCCTCCGCGTAGGCCACCTCCGCCAGCACGTGCGTCTCGCAGTCCGTGCCCTTCACGAAGCGCAGCGTGTCCTCGCCCGTCAGGCCGAACACCGTCACGGGCTCCGCCACGCCGCTCACGAACGCCGTCGGGCCCTGGTACTCCACGTCTCTCACCGTGAACTCCGCGATCACCATCGAGCCCACGTTCGCGTAGTAGTAGCACAGCTCGAACGCGCCCGCCGCGGGGAACGACAGCACCGTGTCCGCCGGCACGCCCTTCGTCGCCGTCTCCTCGCAGCCCTCCGACGACACCAGGATGCGGTCCGCGTTCTCCAGCGCGAAGCCCTCGATCTCGAACGCGCGCGACTCGCCCGTCACCAGCACCGTCGGGTACACCGACTGCACCTGCGCCACCGTCGCCTGCTCGCCCGTGCGGATCCACGCGTCGCTCACCAGGAACTTGTACAGCACGTCGAACACGCCGCTCACCGGCACCTCAATCAGCACCGTCGTCGTCGCGTTCGCCTCCACCGCAAACTCGAACGCCGCCGTGCGCGACTCCAGGCGCACGATGTCGCCCGTGTTCGCGTTCACCACGTTCACCGCCACCTCGCTCGGCAGGTTCGCCGCGAACTTCAGCGCCGACAGGCCCGAGTACTTGCTCACCGTGAACGTCGCCAGCTCCACCGCGTACTCCGGCAGGTTGCCGTACATCACGCAGATCGACTGCTCGCCCGCCACCGGCTGCACGCTCTTGCGCAGCGTCATCTCGCCCGTCATCGCCTCCGTCTCCTCGTCCGCGTACACGCAGTGCGTCTGCGAGACGAACACGCGGTTGTCCTTCGTCACCACCACCTCGGGGCGCAGCTCGATCGTCACCTCCGCCGCCGTCGCCTCGCCCATCACCACCGGGTTCTCCGGCGTGACCGACGCGGGGAACTTCGCCGGGTAGATCGTCATCACGTGCTCCGTCGCGAACGTCGCGTCCAGCAGCTTGAAGTAGTAGCACACGCGGTACTCCTCCGCGGACTCCACCACCGGGAACACCAGCGCGCTGCTCACCGTCACGCGCTCCACGCCCGCCGCCTCGTAGCGCAGCTCCGTCAGCTCCAGGCCCTCCGCGCACGTGCCCGTCGTCAGCACCACCTTGTCCTCCGCGGACAGGCCCAGGCCCGACAGCATCAGCGCCTCCACCTCGTCCTTGTGGATCGTCGTCGGCAGCGGCAGCGTCGCGATCCACTGCGGGATGCTCAGCGTCTTCACCGCCACCACCTTGAACGTCACCGACGTCACGAAGTAGAACGCCGGCACGTTCTCGTACATCACGCACAGGTGGTAGTCCAGGTTCTCCGCCGACACGCTCACCGTCATCGCGCCCTCGCGCACCTCGAACATCTCCACCTCGCTCGTGCACTCGCTCACCGCGAAGCCGATCGTCGACACCTTCTCCACGCCCGCGCCCGTCACCTGCACATCCGTCGCCAGGTTGTAGTACGTGCCCTCCTCGCTCAGCGCCACGCGGTACACCGGCAGCGTCATCGTGATCTGGCCCGCGTACGCGTGCTTGTACACCATCGTCACCGTGTCCTCCTCCAGGTCCATCGTGCTGAACGACACCACCTTCTGGCCGTCCCGCACGCTGCTCACGCCCTGCACGCCGTTCATCGTCACCGTGTCCTCAGGGTTGAACGCCGGGATCACCGCCACCAGCGTGTTGCTCGCACCGCTCACCACGAACGCCGGCTCGTAGCGCAGCGACTCCATCACCACGCGCACCACCACGTCCACCGGCACGAACGCGTTGAAGCCCGAGAAGCGGTAGCACAGCTGGAAGCGGCCGATCGCGTTCAGCGTCAGCAGCACCGACTTCGCCTCGTCCAGCTCGCCGCCCAGGCTGCGGTCGCACACGCCGTCCACCATCACGCCCACGCGGTCGCCCGCCGCCACGAACGCGCCCGTGAAGAACACGCGGTGCGGCACGTTGATGATGTTCGTCACCTCCTGCGCGTCCACCGACGCGATGCTCACCGTCGCCATGCTCACCACCGGCTCGTTCGGGAACTTCACGCACAGGCTCAGCTCGCCCGACACCTCCGCGCTCGGCGTCAGCGTCGCGCGACCCTCCACGATCGCCACCAGCGACTCCTCCGCCAGCGCGCTGCACTCCTCCTGGCTCACGCCCACCAGTGCGCCCTCCAGGCCGAAGCCCGTGAACGTCATCGTGCTCGCCACGCCCGCCACCAGGAACGCCGGCTCCACCGACTCCACGCTCTTCACCATGAACGGCGTCGCGATCACCGCGAAGCCCTCCTCGTCCAGGCGGCGGCTCAGCACCACCGCGGGGAACTTGTAGCACACGTACACCGCGTTCGCGCCCATCTCGAAGGTCACGTTCGCCACCACGGCGTCCACCGTCGCCAGCGTCTCCAGCGTCGCGTTGTTGCACTTCACCCTCACCGTGTCCAGCGTGTCCGTCTCCTCCGCCACCACGAAGCGCACCTCCGTCTCGTCCGCGATCGCGCCCGTCAGGCGCAGGTCCTTCGTCGTCGTCGCCACGATCGAGGTCGCGTCGCCCGAGGTGAACTCCACGCCCGTCGCCTTGTACAGGTCGAAGTGGCTGTTCGCCACCAGGCGCGGCTCGTTCTCGCCAAAGTCGAAGCACACGCTGTAGCCCAGGCCGTAGCCCGGCGTCACCGTCGTCGTCGGCTCGCACAGCGACAGCGTCGACGACGCCACCACCTGGCTGCAGTCCTCGTTGCGCACCACCGACAGCACGCCGTTCAGCTCCGGCGCGAAGCCGTAGATGCGCAGCATCACCACGCGGATGTAGTTGAACGACGCGTCGTAGTTGTCCTCAAACACCATGCGGAAGTGCGTCGCCTGCTTCGAGAACGCCGGCGAGTCGCTCCACGCGTACTCGTTCTCCTTCGTCCACGCCGCCAGCAGCTCCATCGACTCCTCAGACACCGCGTACACCTTGATGTTCTTCGGGGAAGCGGGGCCCGCCGCCGCGAACACGCCCACCTGCGTGAACACGTACGGCGCCTTCAGCACAATGTCCATCACGCCGTTCGTCGCCGTCGCGAAGCTCAGCGCCGTGCGCGGGCTGTTGTCGAACAGCACGCTCGCGCTCGCGCCCTCCGGGTACGTCTTCGACAGCGTAATCGACTCGATCGCCTCCTCCGCGAAGCCCGTCGCCGTCAGCTCCGACGCGAAGCCGCACGTCTCGTAGCCCAGGCCCACGCCCGCCAGCTCGAACTCCACCGAGCTCGCCTCCAGATCAATGTTGCGGATCGCAATGCTGTCCACGCCGCGCGCCATGAACGTGATGTTCGCGAAGCGGTAGAAGTGCGCGTACAGGCGGAACGACACGCACAGCACCAGGTCCGTGCCCGTCTTCTCCACCTCCAGCGCATCCGCCACGCCCGCCAGCGCCGAGAAGCGGTCCTCCTCGCTCGCGTCGCACGTTCTGCCCAGGTAGTACAGCGTCGTGTCGTCCAGACCGAAGCCGTGGAACGTCGGCACCTTCGCCACGTCGCGCGTGAACACGCGCGGCTGCACGTCGAACACCGACAGCACCGACAGCTTCTGGTTCGGGTACTCCGTCCACGAGCGCGTGCCCACGAACTTCATGCACAGGCTCGCGTTCGCGAACACCTCACCGAACGTCATCGTGAACTTGCGGTCGTGCACCGCCATCTCCGTCGTGTCCGCCACGGAGCTCGCGCAGCCGTCCACCGACCACATCACGCGGTCGCCCTCCGCCACGTTGTCCTCCATGATCTCGTACTCCTCCGTCTCGCCCACCACGCTGAAGTGGTGCTTCGTCGAGGCGAAGTCGATCAGGTTGCGGTCGTCGCGCACCGTCAGGCTGAACACCTCCAGGAACGTGAACGCCTCGTCCACCGGCTTGTAGCACAGGTAGTACTTCTCGATCGACGCGTCCGTGAACAGCACGTTCACCACCTGCTGGTTGCCCAGCAGGTACTCCGCGTACGCCGCCGACTCGCACTCCGCCGCGGACGGCACGAACTTCACCACGTCCCTCGGCTGCGAGCCGAACGTCGAGATCGCCACGCGCGCGAACGTGTTCAGCTGCACGAACGTCGGCTGCACCGTGTTCACCGTCACCACCGACAGCGTCGCCTCCTGCATCTCGAACGTCTGGCGGTTCGGGTAGCGCAGGCAGATGTGCAGCTCCGGCAGCGGCGCCGGCGTGAAGCGCAGCACCGCACCGTAGCCCGAGGCGATCTCCGTCAGCGGGAAGACCACCGTGCCGTCCGCCAGCGCCACGCGGCTCGCCTCGCAGTCCACCGCCGACTCCGTCAGCACCGCCTCCACCGGCGTCTCGAACAGCTCGCCGCCCAAAAACTCGCCGCTGAACTCCACCGTCTTGTCCACATTGCCCACGATGCGCGCAGGGTACACGTAGCGCAGACCCGGCGCCACCACGTTGATCGCGCGGTCGCCCACGGCGATGAAGGACTCCATGGTCGCGTACTTGTAGCACATCTGCACCTGCATCTGCTGCGTCAGGTACACCATCGCGAACGCCGACTCCACCACCTGCACGTCGAAGATCGCTCCCGACGACTGCGTGCAGTGGCTGCAGCCCAGGCTCTCCGACACGAAGCACAGCTTGTCGCTCGCCGTCAGGCCCGCGCCCTCCAGCGGGAACTTCACCGTCAGCTGCAGCGGCAGCTTCTCCACCGTCGTCGGCAGCACCTCGCGCACGTTCACCACCACCGTCAGCTGCAGCGGCTCCATGCCGCCGAACCAGTAGCACACGTGCAGGTTCACGCCCGTCTCCGCGAACGTCTCCGTCTCCACGCCGTACTCGTTGTGGATCGGGCGCACCTCCATGTACGTCGCCTCCTCGCACGTGCCCGCCGTGAACGCCACCTTGTCGTTCTCCGACACGCCGTTGCCCGTCACGATCACCACGTTCGGGTAGCGGTTCACGAACTCCGTCTTCGACAGCTCCACGTTGCCCGGGGTCACCAGCGTGAACGCCGGCGCCATCGTCGCGCGGAACGCCATCTCGCCGAACTTGTAGCAGAACTGGTAGCTGCCCACCGGCGCCGCGAACGTCATCTCCGCCGCGCCGTCCTCCACCGTGAACACGTTCGCGTCCGTCACCTTCACCGCCTTGCAGTCCGCGCCCTCCGGCACGAACGTGATCTTGTCGCCGCTCTGCATGCCGTTGCCCTGCAGCGTCACGCGGCGCACCGCGCCCACGAACACGTTCTTCACGTTGTTCACCGCCTCGATGCCGATCACGTTCATGTTGAAGTTGTACACTGGCGTCCACGCCTCCTCGACGCTATCGAAGCGGCACAGGCCGTACGTGCCCACCTTCGGGATGTTCACCAGGCCCGTGCGCGTGCACTCCTTGATCGTGTACTCGTAGCCCGCCGCGCTGCAGTCCAGCGCGCTCTCGCGTCTCACCCACTTCACGCGCACGTCCTCCGACGTGTCGTTGCACGACGTGCCGGTGAAGCGCACCTCGCTCAGGATGATGAACATCGACGTGCTGTCCACGATGCGCAGACGCAGGTAGCGGCCCGACACCGCCAGGTTCGTGCCCAGCGTGTACCAGCCCGCCTTCGTGTTCACGATCTCGATCACCGCCTCCGTCGTCCACAGCGAGTCGTCCGTCGTCAGCACGTCGCTGCTCTCCAGGCGCACGAAGCGCGGGTCCGTCTCGATGCCCAGCAGGTACATCTCCATCGTGCGCACGTGGTAGCACGAACCAAAGTCGAACACCATCCACTGGTTCGTGCGCTCGATCGGGCGCTGGCACGTCGGGTTGTACGCGATGTTCGCGCCGAACACCATCGACGTCGACACCTTGCCGTCCACCACCAGACCCGTCTCGCCCACGAAGATCGAGCTCACCCAGTCGCAGCCGTTGTCCACCGTGATGTCGCGCGCCGGCTCCAGCACGCACGACTCCGACGGCGTCGGCGTCAGGTACTGGTAGTTCACGCGCGTCTCCTCGTTCGCCACCACCGTCAGCGTGTTGCGGAACTCCAGCACCGTCAGGAACGGCAGGCCCGAGAACCGGAAGCCCGCGCCGTAGTTCACGCACACGTACAGATGGCTGTACGCGCGCGAGAAAGTCACCTCGATCGCCGCCTCCATCGGGTTGATGTACATCACCTCGTTGCACGCCGTCGACGCCGAGAAGCCCACCTGGCTGCCCGCCGGAGGATCCACCAGCGACAGCGTGAACGGCGTCATCACCGTCGTCAGGATGCTCGGCGCCGTCGTCGTGATCGCCTTCAGACCGCGCACGCGCACCGTCACGCCGTCCACAGGACCGTAGTAGTCGCCGAAGCGCGCCACGGCCGTCACCTCCTCCGTCTCCGCCGCCAGCAGGAACGTCAGCTCGTCCACGCTGCTCGTGTACACCGCCACCTTCACCTCCGCGTCCGTGCCGAGGCCTCTGAAGTAGTCCACGTCCACCGAGGACAGGTCCTCGCTGAACATCGGCGCGATCGTCTCGAACTGCAGGCCCTCGCGGTGCGCGTTCGGGTAGTCCGCCACGAAGTAGCAGCCGTTGTCCACCGGACGCTCAATGTCCTCCCACACCGACTCCGTCAGGCTGCTGCTCTGGAACATGAACTTCATGCACATCTCGCCCGCCTTCGGCACCGTCGCGAACGAGCACTTGATCGGGATGCGGCCCTCCGCGCGCTCCGGACGCGTCAAGCAGTAGTACGGCGTCATGTCCGTGCCCGACGTGTACTTGAAGAAGAACACCATCTGCTGGATCGTCGTCGAGCCCTCCACCAGGAACGTCATCTCCTTGCGACCGAACATCGTGTACGGAGAGTCCACCGTCGCCGACATCGACACCTTCGCCACGCTGAACGACAGCGCCAGGTCCACCGGCACGTTCGTGCTCGACGGCACGTAGAACACGCTCATCTTCGCCAGCGTGCACGCCTCCGGCAGCAGCGGCGCCTCAAACTTCGCGGCCACGTACTTGCGTGTGAACTGCACGTCCAGCGTCATCGCCTCCATGCCCGCACACACCGCCTCGTCCGGCACCATCAGCACCTTGTCGCCCACCGTCATGCCCGAGCCCACCAGCGGGATGTTGCGGATCGTCACGCCCTCCGGCACCACCGACAGCTCGAACGACACGATCTTCAGCACGTCCACCAGCAGGCCCGTGTTCACCGTCGTCGTCGGCATCTTGTAGCACACGTTCAGCTTGCTGTTCGGCGCCGCCGTCGACAGCTGCAGCGTCGTGTAGTACTCCGGGATCAGCGAGCCCGCCACGTTGCGCTGGTGGATCTCGCCCGTCGCGTACACGCTCTCGCACACGCAGTTGCTGTCGCACAGCACGATGCGGTCGCTCTCCACCATCGGGATGCGCACGCTGCTCGCCAGCACGAACTCCGTCTCCTGGTACTGCGACACGATCTTCGGCGTGATCTCCGTGATCTGCACCACGTTCACCACGCCAATCTGCGCGTTCACCAGCGAGCTGCAGTACTGCTCCGCGAAGTTGTAGATCACCGAGTACACGCCCGCGCTCTCCAGCTGCACCGTCGCGCGGCCCTTGTTCTCGTACAAGAAGTCCAGAGGCAGCTCGCTGTACACCACCTCGCCGTTGAACAGGATCGTCACCGTCTCCGAAGCCGGCGCCTCCTCCGAGTACCCGATCTCCAGAATGTGCTCGTAGCCCGCGTACATCTTCGGCGTCAGCACCGTCGGCGTGTGGCGCACCACCAGCACCACCGACGCCAGCTTCACCGCGCTCGGGTAGTCCTCGAACGTCGCCACCACGCCCAGGCGCGCGCGGCCCTCGAACAGCGCGCTCGGCGTGAACGTGAACACGGAGCCCTCGAAGGACACCGCGCTCGCGCCCAGCACCTCCTGCGTCGCCAGGTCGTACAGCGCCACGCTGCGCAGCGTGCCGCGCACGCGCAGCTCCTCCTCGCGGCTGCACGCCACGTCGTTGAACAGGTCCATCGTCTTCGGCGCGATGCCGAACACAGTCAGCGTCACCGTCTTGATCGGGGCGGTCGCGCCCTGCGCGTCGCTGAAGCGGATGCACAGGTGCGCGTCCTCCTCCAGGAAGCTCGTGATGCCCGCCCACGCGAACACGCCGCTCTCCAGCGTCGCCTGCTCGCTCACCGCGTGCAGGCAGTCCGTGCCCGTCGACCAGAAGGCCTGGTCACCGTCCGCGAAGCCCGTGTTCTCGCCGGTGATCGCCAGCGAGAAGCTCTCGCCCATCACCGTGTTGATGTGCTGCGGCAGAATGTTCTTGTAGTACAGCGTCACCGGCACCTCCACCACGCCCTCGCTGCCCACCACGTAGCACAGCTTGTACGTCTCGTCGTGCATGCCCTCGATCACGTACTTCACGCTCACCGCGCTGTAGCCGTACACGCCGTCGAACGACTCCGTGAACATCTCCTCGTCCATCTCAGGCTTGTTCGCCACGCAGTCCTCCGTCGTGCGCAGCACGAACGGGTAGCTGCCCTCCAGAATGCCCACGTGGCCGTACAGCACCAGGTCCGTGCGCACCTCCGTCGTGCCGTCCAGACGGCGGTACAGGCTCGAGGTCGGGATCAGGTACGCGCCCGAGGACACCGATTTCACCGTCAGCGCGCTCGGCACGTGCAGCAGCGTTGTGTACTTCATCCACGTCTCCGTGCCGAAGCGGTAGCACACGCAGCTCTCCTCCGGCAGCTCCGCCGTCGGCACCGCCTCGCGCGTGATCGCGCCGTACTCCGTCGCGTCCACCACGTACTGCAGCGTCGTCGCGTCGCACTCCAGCGCGCAGCCGGGGTTCAGCGCCAGCACGTCGCCCGTCTGCAGGTACGCGCCCATCACCTTCAGGAAGTCCTTCTTCTTGCTGTCCTCCGCGGGGATCGTGCGGCCCTTCACCCAGTACAGCACGTCCACGTTCGTCACCGACGACACGTAGCGGTTCAGCGCCTCCGTGTTCACGTACTCCACCGGCTGCTGGTTCACGTACTTCACCACCAGCCACCATCTGCCCGCCAGCGCCAGCGTGAACGGCGCGCTGCCGTCGAACAGGCTCAGCTGCTCCGACTCCTCGCCGCTCTCGTGCTTCCACCCGATCGTCTCGATCAGGTGGCGCGTGCCCGACTCGATGTGCGCGATGAAGCGGCTGTTCGCGATCACACGCGCAGGCGTCGTCGTCAGGTCGATCCGGTCGTACATGCTCACCAGATGCTGGCTCGTCGGGATCGTCTCGTACGGGTTGCCGTAGAACGACACGCACGCCTTCAGCACGCCGTTCTTGCGGAACACCGTGCTCTTCAGGCCCTTCAGGTTCTCGCCCTCGTTCACGTTCTCGCACGACTCCTCCAGCGGGATCCAGTTCACCAGCACGTCCTGGTCGAACGGCGTCTTGATCGACACGCCCGTCACCTGGAACGGGATGTCGAAGAACGGCGTCCACACCGACGGGTCGAAGAACACCGAGTACAGGTTCAGCGTCGTGCCCGTCGCCTTCGCCGCCTCGCTCGCGAAGCGCGAGCACACCGTCAGCGCCGAGTCGAAGCCCGTCGCGAACGCGAACTGCACCGTCGCGCTCTCCGTGATCTCCACCGCCTCCACCAGCTCCGTCGCGCAGTCGTCCGCCGACACGAACACCACCACCGTCGTCATGTTCTCCGCGGACAGATGCACCGACAGCTCCACCACATGCTTCGTGTTGATCAGCTGGTTCACCACCGCCGGCGTCGTGCTCACCTCCAGCTCAGACACCGTCACCTCGATCGCGCTGAACAGGTACGCGTGCGACGCGCCGGGGGACACCAGACACGTCTTGAACACGCCGCTCTCCGCGAACGGCACCTCCACGTCCAGCTTCCCGTCCACGATCGGCACCTCCGGCACCGCCTCGTCGCAGCTCGCGCGCACGAACTTCAGGCTGCTGCCCTCCACGAAGCTGCCGCTCACCGCGATCTCGCCCACCAGCGAGGCCGCGATCGGAAGGCCCGTCACCCAACGGTCCACGCTCAGACCCTCCAGCGTCACCGCCGTCACCTTGCCCAGCTCCACGAAGTACTCGCCGTCCGTCGACAGGCACACCGCGCGCTCGCCCGCCGTCGCCTCCTCGTAGTCGAACACGAACGCCGTCGCGCTCTCCTTCAGCGTCATCGCTCTCTTCTCCTCCGCGCCGCAGGACTCCGCCACGGCGATCACGCTGTTCTCAGGCACCTTGCTCGTCGCGATGCGCACCGTCTCCGCCTCCGCTGCGCGCACCACCATCGGCACCACCGCCTCCGTGGCGATGATGTAGCGCTCGAAACCGCTCAGCAGGTAGTACTTGTTGCTGCCCAAAAACTCGTAGCACAGCACCATCTTGCTCGTCGACGCCGTCGTCCACTCCGCCTCGAAGAACAGGCCCTCCTCGAAGGACTTCACCGTGAACGGGCCGTTGCGCACCGACGACGAGCAGAAGCCCTTCGCGAACAGCACCTTGTCGCCGCTGTTCAGGCCCTGGCCCGTCACCTTCACCGTCTGCTTCTGACCCACGATGCCCACCGACATCGCGATGCCCTGCAGGTCCTTCACCACCACCGACGTGCCCTCCACCAGGCGCGCCGCGGCCTGCGCATCCCACACCACGCACACGTACAGCTCCGAGAAGTGGTAGTCCGCGATCGTGAATATGAACGTGTCCACGCTCGCATACACCGGCAGCACCGTCTCCGTCGCGCACGTCGCCGACGACGACAGGAACAGGCGCATCCGGTTCTCGAACGTGTGCGGGTAGTTGCCCTGCGTCACCACCGTGAACGCCTCGTTGCGCACCGCGAAGTACTGCGACTGCTCCGTGTGGATGTCGATCGCCTCCACGCGCAGCGTCTTCAGCTCCGCGTCCATGCCGAACTCCGCGAAGTGGTAGCACAGCAGCACCTCGGGGTACGTGCTCGCGATCGGCACGCGGAACACGCCCTCCGTCTGCGAGAACGTCTCCAGCGCGAACTCGAACGCGCACGTGTGACCCAGGAACAGCGAGTCCTCCGGCTTCAGGTTGATGCCCGCCACCGCCAGCTTGTACGGGTACTCCGTCACCAGCGACGTCGACTCCATCTCCACCGTCGCCAGCAGCACGCGCATCTCAGCGATGAACGTCGGCTCCACCTCCACGCCGTCCGTGTAGTACTTGCAGAAGAAGAACATCGTCTCCTTCGTGAACTCGAAGCCCGCCGTGCTGAAGAACAGCACCTCGCCCTGTCGCTGCACCACGCTCTCGAACGGCGCCGCGCCCGACGCCGTCTCGCTCATCAGGATCACGTCGCCCACGTCCAGACCGGGGCCCTCCACCACGATGTCGCTGCCCACCACGAACGCGTTCGCGGGAGTCAGCGTGATCGCGCCGGGCAGCTCCACCGTCACCGTCACCTGCGTGTTGATCATCGTGCTGCGCACCGCCGGGAAGATGTAGTGCACCGTGTACACGGCCGCCTCCATCGAGCCCAGGTTCAGGTACAGCTTCTCCGCCTCCGCGAAGATGCTTCTCGCCACGCACTCCTCCTCCACGCACAGGTACGCCTGCGAGGCCGTCACGCCCACCGCGCCGATAATCTCCACCGCGTTGTACTGCATGCCCGTCAGGAAGTGCGAGCGCGCCAGCTGGCCGAACGAGTACACGTCCACCACCACTGCTCTCGCGCCGGCCTTCAGTGCAATCGTCGCATTCAGCTCCGTCACCGTGTACAGCAGCGCGTCCTCCAGCACGCCCGCGGTGAAGTGCAGCGTCGCCACGCCGTCCACCACCGCCGTCGGCTCCACCTTCTGCTTGCTGTCCACCACGCGGTTGTTCGCGTTCAGGTAGCGGCCCTCCACCGTCAGCACGTACGGCTCGTACACCGTCCACGCCGCCGCGTACGCCACCACCTCGATGTAGCCCACGCTCATCACGAAGCGCTGCGGCTCGTACACCTCCTCGTCGCCGTACATCACGCACAGGCGCATCGCATCCTGGTCCTTCGTGAAGCGCACCGTCACCTCGCCGTTCTCCACCATGAACGGGCCGCTCGACGCGAACGACACCTCGCACGCGCCCGCGTACGGAACGAACAGCACCTTCGTGATTGCCTCGCCCGTGGACGCCGTCAGCGACAGCGCCTTGTCCACGCCCGCCATCGCGAACGTCGCCGCGCCAGCGGCCGACACCGTCGTGTAGCGGAACGCGAACGACAGCGCGTCGTACGCCACGTACTCCGAGTAGCCGTCGGGGGCCGAGCGCTGCGCGTAGCACATCTTGTACGTCTTGCTGTAGTCCGCCACCGTGAACGGCGCCAGCACGCCCGTGCACGCGTTCAGGCGCGCCACCTCCATCACCGCGCCCGTGCGGTGGTCCAGCATCGCCGACGCCGCCGAGCAGTCCTCCTCCGCCGCCACGAACTTCACGTCCACGTCGCTGCGCTCAGCGCCCGAGGACGAGATGATGTCCAGACCCGTGAAGTAGGTGAACGGCTCCAGCGTCTCGTTCGCCTCCTCTCGCTCCGCGAGCAGCGTGTCCACGATCGAAATCGTCCACGTCGTCGACACGCCGTTGAAGTCGCTCATCGGCGACATCTCCGCCTGGTTGGCCGCGTACGTCGTCGTGTAGCGGAACGCCAACACCATCGCGCCCTCCTCCTTGCGGTACACCTCCACCGTGCGCGGGGAAATGTCCTGCTTCGCCGCGTGGATCCAGATCGCCGCGATCGAGAACGCCGTCGGCGCCGTGAACGTCAGCTCCAGCGGGATGTCCGCTCTCCGACGACAGGCCGTACTGCGTGTTGCCCAGCGCCGCCATGATGTCGCTGCGCGTCAGCGTCGCGTCGTTGCTGGACACCTCCAGCGCGCGCAGGAACGCCTCGTCCTTCGTCACCTCCACGTGCGCGCAGTCCGACGCCACGTCCACGCCCGACACCGTCATGTGCGCCACCAGGTCGTCGCCGATCACCTCCTTCTCCAGCGTCACGCCCGAAGGACCCGCCACGCGCAGCTTCTTGTTCTCGTACTTCACCCACTGCTGCGCGCGCGCGAAGTAGTAGCACAGCACCACCTCCTCCGCCGGGCGGCAGTTCAGCGTCGCGTTGTGCGCCTCGCCCACCGTCATCAGGCCGCACACGCCCATGTCGCTCTCGCACGCTCTGTCCGCGCTCACGAACTTCGCCTTGTCGCCCTCGTCGTGGTCGTTGAAGAAGATCTCCGCGTCCAGGTTCGCCAGCACGCGGCTTCTCGACTCCTCCTCCCACTCCTCGAACGCCGGCACTGCCATCGCCGTCACGCCCAGCACGTCCAGACTGTACTGCGTCAGCAGCGTCCAGTCCTCGTCGATCGCCTTCTTCACGCACAGCTTCAGGCCTCTGTACACGCTGCCGAACACGAACGTCACCTTCTTGTACTCGTTCAGGATCTCCACCGAGGACACCACGGCGTCCGACATCGGGTCGCACGCCACCGCGTCGCCCTTCATCCACATCACGCGGTCGCCCGCGCTCTGGCCGGCGCCCGTGAACTCCATGCTGTACGGGTAGCCCATGATCGCCACGTCCTCGCTCTCGTACTTCACCTCCAGCACGTCCACCTGGATCGCGGGGAACAGCACGTGCTTGTTGTGCGCCGCGAAGTAGTAGCACATCGCCAGGTTCAGGCCCGGCTCCGTGAAGCGGAACGCGCCCTCCGTGCGGCCCTTGTCGTTCAGCGTCAGCGTCACCTCCGGCTGGCCGTGCAGCGCGTCGCCGCTGCTCAGGCACGAGTACTCCGCCTGGCCCATGCGGTCCACGAACTTCATCTTGTCGCCCGTCTGCAGGTTGAAGCCCTCCGCCTCGAACGTGTTCGTGCTGTCCACGTACACCGCGTTCAGCACCGCGTCGCCCTTGAACACGCTCGTCACCTTCAGCACCGGGATCGCCACGCTCATCAGGCGGAAGCCCAGCGCGCCGAACTTGTAGCACACCTTCAGCTCGCTCGTCTCGCTGTTCACCTGGAACGTCACCTTCGCGTACTGCTCCGCCTGGCGCACCGCCGGCACCTCCGCCAGCAGCTGGCTCATGTCCTCGCAGCTCGTCGCGTGGGCCGACAGCACGCGCAGCGCCTCATCCTCGCGACCCACGGCGGGGCCACGCACGATGAACGAGCTCATGGCGTTGTTCACGTAGAACAGGTCCTCCGCGTCCTCCACGTTGTGCATCGTGATCGTGTTCGGGATCACGCGCACCTGGAACGGCAGCACGTGGAACGCGCCCGTCACCTTCAGCTTGTAGCACACGTCCATCACCGTCTCCTCCGCCGCCATCAGCACCACCGTCTTCGTCAGCTGCACCTCGCCGGCCACCACGTCCACCGCGGCGTCGCTCATGCTGTACACCAGCGTCGCCTCCGCGCAAGGCGTGCCCGCCGGCACGAACGCGAACGCGTCGTTCACCGTGATGCCCACGCCCGAGAAGGTCACCGGCTCCGGCACTTCATTCACGAACACCGCCGGCTGCACGCTCGAGATCAGGTACACCTCGAACAGCAGGCCCGTGTCCACGAACTCCGTCGCCAGGCCCCATCTGTAGCACACCTTGCCCGTGATCGGCTCCGTGAAGGTCACCGTCGCCTTGCCCTCAGCGTTCACCGCGTGCTGCGGGTACGCCGACTCCTCGTTGCAGTTCAGGTTCGTCGGGATGATCTTGAACATGTCCGCCTCGCTGATGCCCTTGCCGAAGAACGACAGCTCCTCCGGCTGGTTCACGAACGCGTACGTCGGCTCCACGCGGAAGATCGAGGGGTCCTCCACCTCCAGCGTCACCTCGGGGTACGCCATGAACGAGTCGATCGAGTTCACGAACTTGTAGCACAGTGTGTAGGTGCCCACCTCCGTGAAGCCCTGCAGCAGCACCGTGCTCGTTCCCATCACCGTCAGCACCGGCATCGCGTCCTCGCACGTCATGCCCTGGTGCACGAACTTCAGCTCGTCGCCCGTCTCCACGCCCTTGCCTACCAGCTGCGCGAAGCGAGAGCCGCCCACCGCCAGCTTGTTGCTGCCCGCCAGGCCCGAGATGTACTTCAGCTGCATCGTGATGTCCGGGTACTCCACGAACTGCGGGTACGCGGGGTGCTTGAAGCACACCTTCTTCTCGTCGAACGACACGTCGAATGCCTTGATGAAGCGCTGCGAGCACGTCGACACCGCAATCTCCTCGCCCGGAGCCGCGCACGCCGCGCTCGGCGCCACGTACTTCAGCGCAAAGTCCGGAGAGGCCGCGCACGCGTGGCCGTACAGAGCAATCTTGCGGATCGTCGTGTACAGCGGGTGGCCGCGGTTCGTCAAGAACTCCAGCTTCATCAGTCTACCCGAGAACTCCAGCTCCTTCTCGTTCAGACCCACGCTCACGTGGTTGTCGTTGTCGCTGAACAGCACCTCGCTGAACAGCATGTTGCTGTCCGCAGCCGCCAGCACGCGCCACGTGTTCACGTCGCTCGACGAGTCCTCCGTCGCGATCGTGATCTTCGTCACGTCGAAGCAGCTGCCCAGGTCCAGCACGATGTAGTTGCCGTTCGGGCCCAGGCGGCTCGAGCACGCGTTGGAGCCCATGCCGCCCAGACGCACCGCCGGCGCGTCCTCCGAGTCGTCGAAGATGTTCTCCACGCGGCCCGTGTACAGGTTGTTCGTGAAGTCGCAGCCGTAGTTCACCCAGCTCTCAGCGAACGGCAGCTTCGACGCCTCGCACTCGCCCGTGATGTGCGTCGCGTTCACGAAGAAGCTGTACTCGTAGTTCGCCACCACCGACTCGGGCACGATGTTGCTCAGACCCAGCACCGGCACCGTGAACATACGCACCCACTTCGAGTTCACCGCGTAGCACACGTCCGCGTACGCCGGGATCAGGCCCGGGAACGTGATCACGCCCGAGATGCGCAGCATCTCCGACAGCGTGAACTGGTACTCCGTCGAGTCGCACGCCTCGCCGCTCGCCACGATCGCGATACGGTCGCCCGCCATCGGACCCTCGAACGACGCCGTCGTCAGCACGCGGTTCACCACGCGCTCCAGGTTGCTGCTCTTGATCGTGCTCGCGCGGAAGGCGTAGTGCAGGGACACCACGTCGCCCGTGGAGAACTTGTAGCACAGGTGCAGGCGCGCGTACGACGCGGGGATCGACACCGCGAACGTCAGGCGCGTCACCTCCTCCACCGTCGGCACGAACGACCAGTCCGCGCTGCACGCCTCCGTCGTCGACACCAGCAGGCGGTCCTCCGCAGACAGGCCGTAGCCCGACGCCACCACCGTGTTCACGTCCGCCACCACGATCGCGTCGTTCTCGAAGTGGCTCACCGCCACCGCGAACGCGTTCAGGGAGAAGGTCGTCAGCGCGAAGCGCGGCTCGCTCTGGAACTGGTAGCACACCTTGTAGGACGCCGCCTCCACGCTCTCCAGCAGCGCCACGAAGGACAGCTTCTCCGCCGCCTCCAGCACGTCGAACACCGCCGCCTCCTCTTCGCAGGACTCCTTCACCAGCTTCACCTTGTCGCCCAGAGCCACGGAGCGGCCCTCGACGCCCACCTCCACGCTGCTGCCCTCCAGCAGGTACTTGTCCTCCACGGCCGACACCACCTTCACCGTGTAGACCAGCGACGAAAAGTCCGCCGTCATCGCGCCGAACGCGTACTGCACCGTCGCCACGGGGCACGCCATCGCGAACTCGAACGTCAGCGCCGCCTCGAACGAGCCGTCGCGCACCGTGAACGCAATGGCGGCGCCCTCGCACTGGAACGTCACTCTGTCGCCATCCTTCACATTCAGGCCCTGCACGTCGAACACCTTGTTCAGACCGTGCACCAGCGCGTGGGCGTCGCCCTCCGCGGACAGCACGTCGTACACGTGGTACACGTGCAGCTCACGCGGAGTGAGGTAGCAGTCGTCCAGGAAGCAGTAGCCCAGGAAGTAGTCGCCCTCGCCGGGGATCGGCGCGTCCTCCAGGTTCACCGTCGTCGCGCCGTCCGCGAACACGTAGTGCGTGGTCGCGTTGTCGTACGCCTGCGACAGCTCCTTGATCAGCACCAGCGAGTCGCCGTCGTGCACGTCGCCCGTCGCGCGCACCACGTAGTCGCGGTTCAGGAACACGTGCTCGTTGTACACCAGGTCCACCGACACCGTCGTCAGGTGCAGGTCCAGGTTCTGCACGCCCTCCTCCGCGAACTGGTAGCACACGCGGTAGCCCTCGGCGTTCGCCACCGTCACCAGCAGCTCCACCGACTTCAGGTCTCTCGCCAGGCGGTACGACGCCAGCGGCTGCTCGCACAGCAGGTCGTTGCTCGCCGCCAGCAGCACGCGGTCCTCCGCCTTCTGGCCGTAGGCCTCGATCAGGTACTCCTTCGGCGCGTTCACCATGATGAACTCTCTCCGACCAAACTCCGGCGCGAAGGAGTCCACCGACAGGATGTGCATCGTGATGTAGTCGATGAAGAAGTACGGGCCCGTCGTGAACTTCCAGCACAGCGCCAGCTCCGCGCCCTTCGCCGACTGCGTGAAGATCACGTCGTCCTTCAGCTTGCCGTCCTCGCTCGGCGACAGCGTGCGCACGCCCGCGCCCATCGCGTCGCTGTCGTCGTCCGCGCAGCCGCCGCTGCTCTTCTTCACCCACTTGTACGTGTCCGTCAGGCGCGCGTAGTCGCTCTTGAAGAAGTACGTCTTCTGCACGCCCAGCACCGCGTTCAGGTTGTCCGTCGTCGTCATCACGTCGATCCTGATCGGCACCAGCACGTAGTCGTAGCCCATCCACAGCTCGTCGCCGTACTTGTAGCACACGCGCACGCCCGTCTTCAGCGACTCCGACATGTCGTCGAAGGTCACCGTGAACTGGTGGTCCTTCACCACCGCCACCTCGCCCACCGCGCTGTAGCTGCAGTCGCCCCACTCGGGCACCAGCTTCGCCGTATCGCCGTCGCGCACCTGCGCGCCTCTCGCCGTGAACACCGTCGGCACGTTGTACACGATGCGGCCCTCCAGGTCGTACAGCGGCTTCACCTCGGGCTTCGTGGCGATGTTCACGCGCCACGCGTCGATCGAGGGGAAGATGCTCACGTGCACGTCGTAGAAGGCCGAGTACAGGCAGCCATACAAGTCGAAGTTCTCGTCGTCCTCCGTGAACGCCAGCTCACGAGGGAAGCTGCCGAACGGCGCCGAGAACACCGCGTCCTCCAGCGACGCGCACTCCGTCTTGCTGAAGTACACCACGTCCGTGCTGTTCACGCCGTAGCCTCCCAGGCTGAGCATCTTCGGCTGGCCCACCACGAACAGCGACGCGCTGCCGTGGAAGGGCAGCACGTCGTTCACCACCACCAGGTTGAACGCGAAGTCGTACATGAAGTACTCGTCGTCCTCTCCGTGCTTGTAGCACACCTTGTACGCGTGCGCGCCGAAGCCCTCCACGGCACGCACCTCCACCGTCACCGGGTCGCGCGCCTCCACCACCTTCGAGCTCACCGCGCCCTCCAGCGAGAACATCTTGAAGGCGTACTCCTCGGAGCACGCGGGCGCCGCCGCGTCCACGAACATCACGCGACCGCTGCCCTGGCGAGGCTCGTAGCCCAGGATCGTGAACTGGATCTGCTCGGGGTACATACCGCGGATCAGGTCCTCGTTCGCGCCGTCAAAGTACGTGTTCACCGCGGCCACCATCTTCACCACCGCCAGCGTGCCCATCGGCACGCGGTGCTCGCGGGACACCTCGTAGCACACGTTGTACACGTTGATCGCGCCCTCCGACTCGTCGTACTCCTTCAGCACCGGGAAGCCCATCGACGTCGTCGCGTTCATGCCCTCCGACGCCGGCAGCGCCATACAGTCGCCCGTGGAGATGTACACGCGGTCGAAGAAGTGGCGGCCGAAGCCCGGCACCTGCACGTACTTCGTCACGCCCGACACCACGTGGTTCGACTCCATGCGCGGCGCGTCCACGACGTAGATCAGGTAGTCCTGCACCTCGAAGGTCGACTGCTCGTCGTTGCCGTAGATGATGCACGCCTTGAACACCGTGGGCGCCGAGTTCGTCGTGAAGGCGATGTCGATGAAGTACGTGCCGTTCACGTGCATGATCGGCGCCTGGCGCGCCTCGTAGCTCTCGCCCTCCGCAGGGAACACCTCCAGCATCACGCCCTCCGCGTTGCAGCGCTTCATCTCGGGGATGAACTTGATGAACGACTGCTCCCAGTTGCTCAGCGCCGACACCTTCAGCTGCTTCTCCACGCCCACGATGGCCTTCTCCGAGGAGTAGAACTCCGAGTAGTCCTCGATGGACACGGACAGCACCTGCAGCGCGTACTCGTCGTAGCGCTTCCACGGCTCCTCGCCGAACTTGTAGCAGAACACGTACGCGGGGTTCGTCTCAGACGTCAGCTCCGTGAACGTCACTGCGAAGTGCATCGCGCCGTCGTAGTACACCGACGCCGACGCCACGATGTCGCTCTCCGCCTCCGACGCGCAGTCGCTGTGGCCCTTCATGTACTTCACGCGGTCGTTCACGCGCACGCCAGAGCCCTCCACCTCCACCACCTTGCGGTCGTTCAGGAACGCGCGCGTCGCCGACGGCGTCGAGTACAGGCCCGTGATGTCCTGCACCAGCATGTAGTAGCCGTACTCGAAGCCCGCCTCCTCGTCCGCGAAGTAGTAGCACATCTTCAGGTTCTTGTCGTCCGAGTGCTCCGCGAACAGCACCTCCGCCACGCCGCTCTCCAGCGCGAAGCAGTTCTCCGTGCAGTTCGTCGCGCACGCCTGCTCCATCGGCACGTACGTGAACACGTCCGCGTCGCCGTAGCCGAACGACGTCGCGAAGCTGAACTTCTTCATCTGGCCCGCCACGATCGCCGACGACGAGCCCGTCTCCGCCTTCGGCGCCGCGATGTGCGCCACCGTGATCGTCAGATCAGGGAAGAACAGCGTGTTCGAGTTCGCGTCCACATCCCAGTACTGCGCGAAGCGGTAGCACACGCCGTACACGCCGGGGCGCTTCACCTCGGGCGACTTGGGGTTGAACGTGAACGTCGGCAGCCCGCTCAGCAACGCCAGGTTGAACTGGAAGTAGGGATCGAACTCGCCCTCGCAGGCGCCGCGCGTCGCGGTGAAGTAGATCGCCTCCTCCGTGCAGTGCGGGCAGTCCAGACTCAGCACCTTCGGGTGGTTCGACACCACGCGGTAGTTGGAGCCCTGCTGCGCCACGAACTGCAGCAGCTGCAGCATCGTCAGCGAGTACTCCTCGTAGCGGTAGAAGTCCTCCTCCTCGAACTGGAAGCACAGCGTGCCCTCCAGCGGCATCGAGCCGTCGTCGTTGATCACGAACTTGCCCGTCGCGTCCAGCGAGAACACCGGGCGGTCCGCGTGGCAGTCCTCGTCCGCCGCCACGAACTTGATCTTCTCCTGCTGGTGCGACAGCTCCGCCATGTCCGGAATCGTCGTCGGGATCGCGTACTTGTTGTGCCCGTTCACCGCGATCGACGCCGTGCTCGTCTGGTTGCGGCCGTCCAGGAACAGGAACTGCTGCAGGTACAGCACGTCCAGGTAGTACTCGGGGTACGCCACCAGGTCCGCGTCGAACCAGTAGCACATGCTCATTCTCTCGCCAGCCATCTGGTGAGCGATCAGCACGCGCAGCGTGTCCGCCGTCTCCTCCCAGCGCTCAGGCACCGCCGCCTCCGCCTCGTGCTCCTCGCAACTCTCGCCCGCCTTGATCCAAGCAATGCGCTGCGACTCCGAGTCGCCAGCGCCCACCTTGAAGGAGTAGCCCTTCGGCTTGTCCGCCACCACCTTGAAGGACGTCACGCCCTCCACCAGCGGCTCGAACACGTACACGCCCTTCACGTACACCTTCACGCGGTGGTCCTCGTCCACGTTCGGACCGTAGCGCACCATGTCCTCGTCGCCGAACTGCACGCACGCGTAGAAGTCCTCATCGCGCGTGGACTGCGTGAACGTCACGGCCTGCTCGGAGACGAACAGCGAGCGGTCGTACGTCAGCTCCTCTCTCTGCAGCTCCGTGAAGGACAGCGGCGCCTCCATGATCGCGCTCGCCTGCGAGCAGGTCTCGTCCTCAGCAGAGGTGAAGAACACCGTGTACGGCACCTCGAAGGCCGTCGTGAACCGGATGCTGCTCGGCTTGCGCATGGTGAACATGTACTGGTCCAGCGCGAACACGCCCAGCACCTTCGCGCGGAAGATGGACGCGTCCAGGTTGATCAGCGGCTCGTTGCGGATCTTCATCGCCAGGCGGATCTCCTGGCCCACCAGCGACACCGGCGCCGTCAGCAGCAGCGTGCCGTTCACGTACTCCGCCGTGCCGTCCTCCAGCACCTCGTAGTCCGAGTCCAGCACCGTGTACTCGTCGTCGTTGCGCAGGTTGCAGCCCTGCACCTCGAACGGTTTCGCGAACATGCCCACCAGCATGTCCTTCGCGCCCTTCGCGGCGTTCACGCCCGAGAAGGTCACGATCTCCAGCGTCTGCGAGTACATGTCCGCCACGTACGGCTTCGCGTTGTAGTTGAAGTTCACGCACATGCGGTACGTCGTGTCCTGGAAGCAGCCCGCGAACACCACCAGCGCTCTGTCCGCCTCCAGCGCGAACACGCGCGCCTCCAGCGCGTTCTGCACGCGGCAGGCCTCGCCCACCTCCACGAAGTAGAACGACGCCAGGTCCACCTCCACAGCCGACAGCTGGAAGGACTTGTGCACGCCGGAGATCACCACGTTCGTGTCGCCGCGGTTTACCGTCACCTCCTTCATGCCGATCGCGCGCATGCTGTACTCGTCGTTGCGGAACGCGTAGAACACGGGCTCCTCGGGGTTGTACTGCTTGAACGAGTAGCACAGCACCAGCTTGCTCGACACGCGCGTGAACAGCAGGCTCACGCTCATTTCCTCGTCCAGCGTGTAGTAGTCCAGGCCCGTCACGTCCTTGTTGAAGTCCGGCTCCTCACAGCTGCTCTCCACGAACTTCACGCGGTCGCCGGGGCGCACTGCCTCGCCGCGGTACGTCAGCTTCTTCTCCACGAACGTGAACGCCAGGTTCGGGTACTCCTCCGCCTCCACCACCGTCTTCGGGATGATCAGCGTGCTCACCGACGGGAACCGCGCGAAGCGGCTCACGCCGTTGAAGTAGTAGCACAGGCTCCACTGGTGCACCATGCTGTCCTGGAAGTAGAACTCGTTCAGCTCGCCCTCACCGGCCACCGGCTTGTAGGAAGTCAGCGTCTCGGGGCAGGGCAGATTCGACGGCACGAACGTGAACTGGTCCTCCGCGTCGTACGCCGGCTCCACCGTCAGGTGGAAGTAGGCCACGGTGTTGTTGAACGACAGCAGGTTCAGGTCCGAGCGCACCGAGTACACCAGGATCTCCGGCTCGTACAGCACCGCCGTCTCGATGCCGAAGCGGTAGCACGCGCGCTTGGGCGACTCCGTGCCCGCGGGCAGCGTCACCATCGCCACGCCGTTCTGCACGGGGTAGATCAGCTCCGTCTCCACGCTGCAGGAGCCCTCCGCGTCGATGAAGAAGACGTGGTCACCGTCCTCGATGCCCACGCCGTTCGCGTGCACGGGCGTCTCCTTCTCGGCGATCAAAAAGTTGATCATCGAGTTCTCGATGCGCAGGTTGTAGAACTCCTTCTGCGCCACGGCGTAGTAGAACTTCGCCGGCTCGTTCACGTCGTTGTAGGACAGCGTGTAGCACATCACCAGCGACGTGGGATAGTAGTGCTCCAGCAGGATGGACACCTGCGACGTCTTCTCACCGGGGAACACCACCGCGCCCGCGCAGGACTCCTCCGCCAGCGTCACGAAGCCCGTCACCAGCTGGGCGTTCGGGCCCTCGATCGCCACGTTGAGGGTCTTCGTCTGGCCCACCACGATCACGTCGGGCGCGCCGTTCACCGCCTCAATCGTCACGTCGTAGACGTCCACCGTCACGGCCGAGAAGAAGTACTCCTCCGTCGCGAACTGGTAGCACACATGCAGACTGCCGGCAGAGGCGGCCGACACCGTGGCCGTCAGCTCGGCAGAAACGGTGCTCACCGAAGCGGGCACCGTCTGGCAATCGGCCTCCGCGGTCAGGAAGAGGTGGTCGTTGGCGGCCACGTACTTTCCAGCCACGATGAAGCGCTTATCAAAGTTTGAAATCAAGACGCTGGGAGAGCCCACGTTGGACGTCAGGCCGTCGAGATGGCCCACGCGCACCGTGATGTTCTCGAACACCTTCACCGCCTCGCCAGCGAACTTATAGCACAGAGGGAACACCTCCTCGCCCTCCACAGACTCGTACTCGAAGGCGAAGGTGAAGCCGCTCGGCACGAACGGAACCATCACGCACTCGCCGTTGATCTTGAAACCCACCTGGTCGTCCAGCGTCGCGCCCAGCACGTCCGCACGCCACACCTTCGGCATGCCCTTCACCGCGAAGTCGCTCGCGCCGGACAGCGCGGTCAGAGAGTAGACGTCGCGCATGCGCAGCGAGAACGAGCCCGGCAGCATAAAGTACTCCTCGGCGTCGTACGTCTCGTCGTACTGCAGGCGGTAGCACAGGTGCAGCTCCTCGGTCGTGCTCTCCTCGAAGAACACCGTGAACGTGTGGTTCGCGTTCACCGGGAACTCGCGCAGGAACGGCGCGGCGGAGCAGTCGGTGCCCACCACGTACTTCACGCGGTCATTCTCCAGCATCTCGTGGTTGCTCACCGTCACCTGGAAGGTCTTCGGCACGCCAACCACCAGCGTGTTCTTGTTGCCCAGCGCGCCCTCCTCCAGGTCGATGGAGTGGATGCGCACCACGGACAGCTTGTAGCCCTTCACGTTCAGCGGTGCCTCGCCCTTGAACGTGTACTCCAGCACGTAGTCCGTCGCCTCCAGGTCCGCGCCGTTCACCGTGATCTCCTTCGCGCCCGACAGGCGGCGCTGGAAGTGCAGGTCCTCGTTGAAGGCGCCGAACAGGCGCACCTCCTTCAGCTCCACCTCGTCCGCGCCCCAGTTCGACGTGATCTCGATCTTCCAGTAGCGGGCAGCCACCACGCCGCCCTCCGAGGAAGGCACGGAGACCGCTCCCTCCACCAGCTCCTTCATCTCGTAGTGACCGAACGGGCGGAAGGGACCCTCCACGCCGTCGAAGGAGTAGGAGATCGTCCAGGCACGAGGCGCGCTGGCAGCCTTCTGGATCTGGAACTCCACATTCTGGACCATCACAAGCTTCTCGGTGTCGAACACCACGGAAGCACTGAGGTTGTCGCAGAAACTACAATCCGAAGAGCAAGACTGCTTCGCAGCATCGTAGCACTTCATGCCTCCCTTCGCCTGGTTCCACCTAGTCGTCACTCCCTTTTAGCTTTACCTACAGAGCCACGACGCTGCCGTCGCGGTCCTCCTCAACGCAGTTGATCTCGTCCACGGGGCACTTCTCCTTCAGAGAAACGGCCTTCCAGGCAAAACCACTCGCGTTGTCACCATCGAAGAGGTTGGAAATCGATCCGGAGACCTGAGAAACTGGGCAATACGGGGCACTTTGGGAAACAAAGCCCCACTTTCCATTCTCATCTCCACGGATACCCCAGGACGCGCGCAATGCCTCGTCCGGAATCCAAGTGAACTGGGAATCGGTAACCACCACGTCCTTGTTCACGAAGACGGTAGAATCGTAAGTATTCGCATCATTCGCACTCACTGCTACGGCCATAACAGCCAGCAATAAGCACAATAGTCTACGACCGTTACGCCACAACATCCAAAGCCCGTACTTATGAACACACATATCCATTCCTAATTGAACCTTGTCGATAATCGTAACGAAAGACAACAAGAATAGATCTATAGAGTAAACTCTATGTGTCTAAAGATAATTCTGGACTTCTGCAACGCCCGTTGGGTACAAAATACCACCCCGGTCCTTATTGCCTTGCCACAAATAAATGTCACCGTAACCGTCCCCCGTTAGCCAATCATTTCGCTCCTTTCCGACCCCTTCGGTCTATACTTTCCCCAGACAATAAATGTCCGCTTCGGTTCAAATAGCCGGCGGTCGTCTTTTCTACCTCTTAGGGCACTCCATTTATCCCTCCTAGGCGAAGCGTTACGTCTTTCCCTACGTTCCTTTGAATGTATATTATCTTCCAACACCACAGGCAGTTGTGTAGGCCATTCTTCGAATTCCGTTTTTCGATTCTTCAAGCACGCTCGAAATCATCCCAAACTCTCACACTTGCAGTGCTCATAAAGCGAGAATGGAAAGGAATCGTTTCTGTCCATCATGCCTTCCATAGAAATCGAATCACGTCCAATGGATTAAATACTCCATCCTGCATCCAACGATTCAAATTCTCTCTCCAATGCCTCCTCTCTGTGGAGAGCGCAAAATCGAGGCAATTTTGGGAACACTGAAAGCACATCGCAGTCTGGCTTTCTCCACAGTGCTACTATGAGCGACATCTGTGACGACGAAGCGATTCGCGGCCTCTACCTGTCCGCGTTGAGGACCATCGAGATTGCGGATGAGAGGGAATTCCTCACAAAGAAGTATGCAGAAACGACCGGAGAATCCGCGTACGCTCTGAAGGGAGAGTTTGGTGGGATGCAGCTGCGGCTCACCTGGAAAAGGGGAGTGGTGGAGGGTCCCGCGACTCTTGTTGCCAACGATGGTTCGACGGTCTGCACCTTCTCCTTCCGCGACGCCTCCCCTCACGGGAGAGCCACCTTCTTCTGCAAGGGCGCTCGCTTCTGCTCCATGAGCGTGATGGACGGAATTTATATGGGCGACTGCGAGTTCTTCCGCAACGGTCGTATTTTCTACACCGGAGACTTCTTCCACGGCGATGTCAACGGCCAGGGCATTCTGTACTACCCCACCGGCTCCATCATGTACGAGGGCGAGTTCCGCTACGGCTACGCCGACGGCTCCGGCACCTTCCACACCCCCGAGGGCGATGAGGTGTTTTCCGACAGTTGGAAGCGTGGCTCCTGCGCGAACGTGCAGACCACCGTCGTGACGCCCCCCATGGTCGTCTGCATCCAGCAGACGCGTGATGAGGAGGCCTACACCGAGGAGATCTTCTCACGGCGCCTCTCCTACGGTGCCCATTCCTCTCCTCTCTGACTCGTAGCGCTTCCCTACATGAAGACCTTCGATCTCGTTCCGGCCTCGACGCCCGTGCAAAACCCGGACGTCACCATCAAGAAGCGGATGAACTACACATCCTCGGACACCTCCGACTACCACAGCGACTCCGCGATCCCCATTCCGCGCGGCGAGCTCACGCGGCACATCCGCGACCAGCAGGTGACCGTGCGCACCTCCGACGAGGACGTCATGGCACTGCCCGTGGTGGGAGAGGAGCAGCCCGCCGTGCGCCCCTCCAAGCGCGCCGTGAAGACCTTCAAGGCGGAGGTGATCCCCTCCCAGCCGGTGGAGGTGTTCCGCGAGCCGCGCGAGTGCCTGCAGCCGCCGCCCATCTCCGTGCCCGAGAAGTACGTCATGGTGGCGTCCAGCGATGAGTGGAAGCGCGTGCCGCGCGGCGTGACGGACCTGACGGTGGACACGGAGTGCTTCAACGACCCGTACATGAAGTACATGAAGCTGTCGCAGTTCCGGCACCTGAAGAGCATCACCTTCAACGACTACTGCTGCTGTGACGTCACCACGCTCGCCCTGCGCAACTGCCAGTACCTCGAGTCGCTGGTCGTGGGCGACGACTGCTTCTCGCCCCTGGGCGTGCGCAACGCTTCCGAGTACAAGTACGTGCTGAAGGCGCTGAAGAAGGACCCCGAGGGCGGCTCCTTCTACGCCGGCTACGACTACTACCTCGCCAGCATCCAGATCGGCCGCCAGAGCTTCCTCAAGTTCAGCCACTTCTCGCTCTACCGTGCGTATAGCGTCGCGGCCTCACGCCTAGTGCTGCCCAACCTGAGGTCCATCGTCATCGGCGAGGTCAGCGCCTACGACGACGTGAACCTCGGCTCCTTCAACTTCCTCAGCGTGCTCACCGTGGTGCTGGACAGTCCCGCTCGCTCCGCCTCCTCACCGCTAGACCTCCCCGCCCTCGAAAGCGTCATCATCGGTTCCTACTCCTTCACCGAGGTCCGCTCCGTCACGCTGTCCAGTAGCCCTCGAGCACGTCTCTCACGTAGACCTCCCCGCGCTCAGGCACCTCGAGCTGGGCCACCAGGTCTTCCGCGGCGACGACACCTGGGCGCAGAACGCCATCACGCTGCACGCGCTGCCCAGCCTCACCACACTCATCCTGCGTGACAGCGTCGGCTGCAACATGCGCTACCTGAGCATGCACGGTGGGTGCGGCGGTGCGCCTTCACGCTAGACTGCTTCTCCTCGCGCGAGCGTCTGTCCTTCCAGATCGGGGCAGTCTTCAGTCAGAATACTGCCGTCTCGTACGAGGGCTGTCCCCAAGATGCCATCGACATGATCGTCCAGAAGGTCCGGATGGCTTGAGGGGCTTTCCTCTCCCCGTTTTTCAATTGTTTGTTTCCCCAATGCTCAACGCGCTGCGGTCGTCCGCCTCCAAGGGGCTCCGCAGGGGAGCGGCTGCCCAGACGGGGCTCCTCGGCTTCGCCGGAATCCGCGTCCCCTACGACTGCATCCTTTTCGCAAAAGTATGTGTGTCCCTGTGTCGTGACCGTGCAGGAGAAGAAGAAGGAGGTGGAATCCCTGCGCTCCCTGCTGCTGTCCTCCAAAACGCGGTGCGAATTCGGCTCCTCTGTCATCGTAGGAAGGAACGAGCGTATTACGTGGACCAAATCTCCAACACGTTGGACTATGTTTGCATTCCTTCACCGTTGTTCCATAGACCATGAACATGCTGTGCTTCATCCATGGAGCACACGAAAACACCGATTTTGTGCAGGCGGCCAACACCGCCAATGAAGTGGGCGTCTTTGATCCCCTTGAGTGCAGATTCTGTTCCAAACGATGAACCAGTTCAATTCGGATGAGGAGATCTATCACTGTCTCCGTGATGCGCTGAAACTGCCTCCGGAGGGAGATCATCGCGAGGAGGACGCCGTCCTCAACTGCATCATTGCACTGCATTCTCTCCGTCCTAATGGAATAGAGGGAGTACGAGCACGACGGCATTTCGGAGAAGAAGGACCCGCGCATGGACGCCGTGAACGAGCGGCTTCAGCGCATCGAGTTCGAGTACGTGAACGTGCTTCCCGTCGCCGTGGGTGACGACTAGAACATCCGCCGCAACACGGCCACCTTCCCCCTCGATCCGTCCGCCGTTCCCCCCGCGGTGAAGAGCACGCTGCAGAGGATATCCTGTCCTGCCTGCCCCAGTCCCTTGACGGCAGTCGAAGGGCTCGCTGCTGCTGCCGCTGAACCTGCGCTCGATGTTCAACACGCTGTTCTACATCCCCGACGAGCAGCAGCGCCGCGCGGTGATGCGCGCCATGAACCGCGCTTGCCCCGCGAACAAGGCGCTGCTGCAGGAGTACGTGAACCTGAAGAACGCGGTGGCGCTGGCGCACGGCAAGCCCAACTTCGCGGAGTACAACATGTACAACAGTCTCTACGGCAGCGCGCGCGCGGTGGACGGGCTGCTGAAGCGCAGCGTGCAGTGCTACTCCCCGCGGCTCCGCGAGTACATGGCGGAGGCCGCGGAGGAGAAGCGGCGGCTGGGCGGCGACGCCTCGCTGAGCGTCTGGGACGAGGAGTTCTTCATCTGCCGCGTGGTGAATCGCCGCCGCGCGCTGGGGGCCGCCGTAGGGGCCTGCGAGCGCCTCACCCGTAGGACGTGGCGAACACCCTCACGGTGGCGGGCGCGCTGAAGGGCGGCGTGGAGCCGCTGCTGCGCGCGCTGTTCGACGTGACGCTGGAGGAGGTGCCGACGGCGCGCGAGGAGCTGTGGAGCTCGCGCGGCCTCATCACCAAGTACCGCGTGAGCCACGGCACGCGCGTAGCGGCACGGCGCGGCTGAGACCGTAGGGCTACCTCGGCGACCTGTACCTGGACCTGTTCGCCTACCCCGGCAAGCGCTGCTCCGCCGCCATGCACACCATCAAGGGCCGCTGCCAGCGCGCCGACGGCAGCGTCCAGCACCCCTCCGTGCCTGCGCGTCGCGGCCATCACGCATAGTGCATCATCGCCACGGACCTGCCCTTCTCGCGCAGCGCCGCCGAGTCCTTCATCTCCATCAGCAACGTGGCGGCGGCGTGCGGCGCTGAGCCGTAGGTGGAGACACTCTTCCACGAGTTCGGCCACGCCATGCAGCTGCTCCTCACCGACACCCGCTTCCAGATGGTCTCCGGCACGCGCGTCGCCGTCTCCGCTCATACTGCTGCTCACGCCTAGGCGGACGCCGTCGAGATCCCCTCCTCCATCCTGGAGTGTTGCTGCGGCGACCCCGCGGTGCTTCAGCGAATCAACCAGGCCTCCGTGGAGCTGAGTCGCCAGGCGCGCACTGCCAACGACAGGGCGCTACGCTTCTACCACGAGTACTGCGCCTCCGTGCCGGCGTACTCCTTCTTCGTGGGCGCGGGGCGAGGCGGTCACGCGTAGAACAGCCTGCTCACCAGCATCATGGACCAGTACTTGTTCGGAGAGGGGGCGAACACGATGCCCGTGGAGGACGTCTTCGCCTACGTCCACAACACCTTCGGTTTCTCCAAGGCCACCAAGGACTGCTCCTATCTCCACCACGACGAGTCCTGGATCCACTACCCCGGAGTTTTCTACACGTAGCATTTGGAGACGAGTATAATTCACAGCTATCCCCTGTCCACCATCATCGCCACGGACATCTACGACGACTGCGTGCGTCGGTTCGAGAGTCCGCTCCATCCCGGGTTCGGCGATGTGTTGTACAAGGAGGTGCGTTTGTTGCCGCGGATTGAAGCGTAGCTCTTCACGAAGGGCGGTAGCATTCCGCAGAGCACGATTCTCCGCAACATTCTCGGGAGGGAGTACTCGGAGGAGGCCTTGTCGAAGCACCTCGCTCTTTTGTAAGCGTGGCAGTTTTTCCCCCTATTTTGGATTGATTTCATTATTGTTGGGAACAAACAGAAGACGGTCATGGCGGAGCTCGTTGCTCAGCTGTGCCAGTCCAGAACTCCAATCTTGGAGCAGCTGAAACTCGATCCTCCCGACTCTGCCTTTTCCGCCACCGACCACGGGGACGAAACGAGGCAGCGCATTTCTTCCGTGGACGATGACGTATTTTTGTATTCATACTGGATAAAGGGAAAACGAAATGGCCGCGCCTTCGTTAAGGATAGCGATGATAACACATTGATAAACATGCGATTTGTGGACGGTCTGTTGGAAGGAACAATGATCCTAACTGATTACACCAGTCAACTCTTCATTTCCTACAGTCGGAACAGTCCAACAGGGAAAGTCAAGGTGGTGAAGGACGCGGAAGTGGAATTTGAGGGCGAATTCGAGTACGGAAAGGCGAATGGCAGTTGTGTTCAGTACTTTTCAAGTGGGAGGCGTTTTCGCGGGAGCTATAGGTATGGGCTTGCGTCTGGAGAGGGATCTTTGTTGTCCGAGAACGGCAGCACATTGCTCTCTGGCGAATGGAAGAATGGTCAGCTCGACTCCATCTCTGTCTGCTACCCGAGGTTGATCGCGTTCATCTGGTCCTTCTCTCCCGTCCCCACGATTCAGACCCCGATTGTGCAGTCGCTGAAGGCGTGTCTTAACGCATCGGGTATCCATCGCCTGTATGACTTCTACAAGTACAGAACGGACAGCCTCATCTTCAAGGAGGAGCAAAAGGTGTTCGTCGTGACGGAGGAGCAGATCCAGGAGGATAAGGACAGGAAGCGGAGAATGGAGAAGTTCACGAGTTGGCAGAGTTCGATGGAAGCCTACGTCACCGTGAGGGACGAAGCCTTCAGGAAGTACAGTGCGATACGGAAGAGAATCGAGCAGAAGGAACGGGAGGAGAGGGAGAGTCAGATGCGCTTGCAGCTGGCGATGAAGGCGAAGGAGGCGGAGGAGGCGCGCAAGAGGGCGGAGGAGGCGGAGAGGAAGAAGAAGGAGAATGAGCTCATCGCCGCGCGAAAGAACGTTCCGGTGTCTACAGTGAAGCCGGTTGTGAAACCGGTTGTGAAAGCCGGTTGTGAAACCGGTTGTGAAACCAGAGGTGAAACCAGTTCCAATACCGGCGGTGAAGCCTGTTTCAAAGGCTGCTAAGAAAAGAGCTAAGAAAAGAGCCAAAGCAAATGCTGCTGCAGCCGAAAAGCCTGTTGCAAACCCCACGGCTCCGAAGCAAACACCCAAACCAACAGCTCCAAAGCCAGCAACAGTCACAAAGCCAACAGAGGACTCGAGTGACTCGGACACCTCAGCTGAAGAGTCGATTGAGCCGCAGTGCAGTCGGCAGAGAGGAAAGCTGGCGGAGGAAATGGACAGACAAATCGTGCGGTTCGACTCATCCGACGATGATATTGCCGGTTTGGATAGCTATGAGTGAGGTGTGACACCACCACCTAGAAGGAGACAGTGGGTTGTTTGTTCCACAAAGACAAGCAGAAAAGGCCAGCACTATCGAAACACTTCATCAGTCCCTCCACCATCTCCATGTTCACAGGACCGCTTTCCTCCTTCCACTCGGGAATCTCCTCTTCCATCTCCCCCGCCTCTCCCTGCAAGGAAACGGCGAGCTGCCGCACCTCGTCGCAGATCGCCTCGCTGGTTCGCAGCGTGTTGATGTCCTCCTGCAGCTGAGAGATGGAGATGGAGTCCGCGAGAGCGCCTAACCGACGCAGAGCCTGTCCAAACTCGGATTCGATGAGCGACTGCTGCAACTGGAGGATGTTCTTCTTCCTCCGACACTACATCTCAATCCCTCTCCAAGCGAAAACCTCCAGCAACTCGTGCTTTCGCTTTGCCAACTTCCGGTTCAGCTCCTTCTCCTCCTCCGAGAAGGCCGTTTGCGGCGTAACCTAGCAATGAGGGAAATGGAGGATGGACAACATGGCTCTCCGGGAATCGAGGGACCAGCACGTTCTTGTCGCAGTACAACTCGAACATTGTGATATACTTGTCGCAGATACGCTCAAACTCGCGAAACACGGTCATTGTTGCCTAATTTGAATCCACTATCAATAGAACGTACTTCAGAGATAGTATGAGGCACTTCTCTCCCTGATTGCGTGTATCGGTCCTGTTTGGGTGAATACAACTCGCTTCACGTACCTGTATCCGCTTCTCAAACTTTAGTAGCCTGCTCGCTGTGAAAGACTTCAGCTCTTCACGCACTATCCAGTAACACGCCCAACCCGTCTCTCTACCATACGAATTCACCTTTTGCTTTGTGAGCTCCTTGGCTGGGGTTTTCTCCTCGACTTCCATTCAAATCATGTGAATTGTGAAAAGGGGTGGAATCTCCTCTGAACACATGTCCACCGTCACTAAGTCCTGCTCTTCGCAAGTCTTCCCCGGGCTTTCACAACCAACGCTTTCCACATTTCGGGTCTTATTCCGCCCCATTCAACGACCCATTTCGGTCGCTTTTCTGGAATTCACCTTGGACGCCTTCCCTTTCACAGTGAAATCACGTGGGACCTCTTCTTTGGAATCGAAAGAGAGGGGCGGAACGCCAGGGGTTGTCACATTAATCCAAATGCACAGCTACTACGCCAGAGCCAATACTGTATTCTTCACGGCAGTGTATTCTCTTGCCGCGGTGGGCGTCTTTTACGCACTCTTGTACTCCTCTCTCTTTTCCGTGTTGACGTGTGTAGGAAGGTTTCGAAGCCCTTCAAGGGAGAGCTCATTCGCTTTGATAACGCCACTGTTGACGAAATGTGCGAAATTTGCTTCCCTGGTGATTTCGTAGCATGTCTGACCGATATGACCGTTTTGTGTTTCCTTTGATTTCACTGAATCTTGCTTACGGTATACAACCTCAATTGCTGATTAGGGATAGACCTGAGAGGCGATTGGGACTACAACACCCGCAGTCTGTACGCCTATATCGTGGTGAGCTTTGATGGAGATCATGTATTGACTCGGGAGAGTGTTGAGGTATAGGAGCAACATGACATGATTATGTGGGATAAGATCATCATGAGCAAGGAGGACGCTGTGTTTAACAAGACGATTGAGAACAGATACATTCTCTTCAACGATGATCGGAGCATATTGTAAGAGTTGGTGCGGGGAGTGAGGGACAGTGGAAAGGAAGTGACGATTTCTTTCCGTTACCAGATCCAGCCCACTGTGGGCTTCCAGCGTGACTTCGTGTTCCCCAATGAGCAGAAGGTGCTTATCCCCGATAGGAAAAGTCAGTAATTGTATTCTTTTGGTGACCCTGCTTGTTTTCACACACATCGCGACTTGCTGACGAGACCCTTCAAACTGAGGGGTATCCCACAGCCCTCTTTCTGTTCAATTCCTGGTCTCTGACTGGTTTGTTCTCTCTGTCGACACAACTATCGTGATACGATGCAGCATAGCTATCAGAGGTACATTCTGGATAGTACGATGGGGCTGATTACCTCGCCCAACTCGAATGTGGTGTATAGTCACGATCACTCCATGGCGATTTCAGGGACATTGGAGGAGGTGTCGGTTTGGAATATCAAGTTGGGTTCAAAGGTGCTGGCGCGCGGTTTCTGTGATGCCTAGGTGTGCAGCTTAAAGGACGGAACGGCGGAGGTGAGCAGAATATGCCGCAGTCCGAAGAAGAATATCTTTGCCGTTGGGTACTCCGACGGCTATATTCGCATCTGGGACGTGGAGAAGCGCGAAATGAAATGTGGTTCTGTCTGCACCCTCTGAGCGGTAGTGAAATTGAAGGGACACAAGAAGGCGATCAGCGCTCTGTCGTTCAACAAGGAGGGAAACCTCCTCGTGTCCGGATCGAACGACTGCACAATTGTCCTCTGGGACCTGATCAGCGAGACGGGCATTTGCCGTCTGAAGGGCCATCGTGACATGGTGACCAGCGTCCTGTTCCTGGAGGAGTACGGCATGCTGCTATCGGCCTCCAAGGACACGCTGCTGAAGGTGTGGTCGATCGAGGGCCAGTACTGCCTCGACACCTACATCGGGCACCGGACGGAGATCTGGAGCATGGTGCTGTTCTCGCAGCCGGGCTACAAGGAGGGGAAGGAGGGAGCACTGGGCAAGTACAACCTGCTGACGGGCAGCAGCGACCAGAGCCTGCGGCTGTTCAGCGTGTACCGCGAGGCGCAGAGCGTGCAGACGGACGGCGAGGACGGGCTGGAGACGAAGCACCACCTGGAGTACCGCGGGTGCCTGACGCTGACGCAGACGGGGCGCACGGTGGAGCTGCAGGCGAGCGAGGAGGGCACGCACATCGGGTACTACAACGCGAGCAAGGCGTTTCTGCTGTACGCGATCCGGCCGCTGCACGAGAGCCTGAAGAAGATGAAGCGCCGCGTGCACCGCCGCAAGGAGAAGGGCGGTGAGGCGGTGAGCAGCGTGCAGTGCACGGACGCGCTGGAGCTGGTGTCGACGGTGTCGACGTCGCACAAGGTGTCGTCGTTCGACTTCGGGCGGACGCTGGCAGCGAGCGACGAGGTGGAGGTGCTGTTCGGGCTGAACAACAACAGCATGCAGGTGTACAAGTTCGGGCGCAGCAACGGGAAGAAGGAGGAGTCGGGCGGCGCGGTGGAGAACACGGGCTCGTACGAGAAGACGCTGTCGATCGCGCTGGCGGGCCACCGGTCGGACGTGCGCGCGCTGTGCCTGACGTCGACGGACGACATGGTGCTGTCGGTGGGGCAGAAGGAGAGCAAGATGTGGAGCGTGCGGTCGCTGGAGTGCGTGCGCAGCCTCGACGTGGAGAACGGGCTGTGCTGCTGCGTGCTGCCGGGAGACAAGCACGCGGTGATCGGCACGAAGGACGGGAAGCTGGTGCTGGTGGACCTGAACACGGGCGACGTGCTGCAGACGCTGCAGGCACACAAGGGCAGCATCTGGAGCGTGGACGTGCGGCGCGACGGGAAGGGCATGGTCTCGGGCGGCTCGGACCACAACATCTGCTTCTGGGAGATATCCTTTGCATGGCTGGTATGGGTTCTTGACGGCAGTTCAACATCGCGGTGAGCGCGGCGACGAAGAAGCGCACGCTGCAGATCGTGGCGACGCGCACGCTGAAGATGAGCCACGACGTGCTGTGCGTGCGGTACAGCAACAGCACGGACCCGTCGAAGCTGCTGGTGGCGGCGTCGCTGCTGGACAACACGGTGAAGATCTTCTACGAGGACTCGCTGCGGTTCTTCCTGTCGCTGTACGGGCACAAGCTGCCGGTGCTGTCGCTGGCCATCTCGAGCGACGACAAGCTGCTGGTGACGGGCAGCGCGGACAAGAACCTGAAGGTGTGGGGGCTGGACTTCGGCGACTGCCACAAGTCCTTCTTCGCGCACGCGGACAGCGTGATGAGCGTCGGCTTCGTGAACAACACGCACTACGTGTTCTCCTGCGGCAAGGACGGCATGCTCAAGTTCTGGGACGCCGACCGCTTCGAGATGATCACGCAGACGCAGGCGCACTACGGCGAGGTGGCGTTAGAAGCAGCGTGTGAGGCGTAGGCGTGGTGTCTGGCCGTGTCGCACCTGGGCGACTTCGTGGTGACGGCGGGCCACGACCGCGCGATCCGCGTGTACCTGCGGTCGAACGAGCCGGTGATCCTGGAGGAGGAGCGCGAGCGCGAGGCGGAGGAGCAGATGGACCAGACGATGGACGTGGAGGGCGACCGCGCGCTGGGGCTGGAGGACGAGGCGGCAGCCCCGGACGCGGCGAAGCAGGCGACGGGCGAGGCGCGCGTGAGCGAGGTGACGCTGGAGACGAAGGAGGGCAGCGACAAGGTGTCGTCGGTGCACAGCGGGAGCATGCGCGCGGCGGACGCGCTGATTGCGGCGCTGGAGCGCGCGGAGGCGCAGCGGAAGCGCGTGAAGGAGTGGGAGGAGGAGTGCGCGTACATGAAGTCGCTGCTGACGGAGGAGGAGTTCGAGCAGCGCACGGAGAAGGGCACGAAGCCGCTGATCCCCGCGCCCGAGAAGGACGTGTACATGCTGGGCATGAGCCCCTACGAGTACGTGGCTTCCACCATCAGGTAGCGGCGGCGGTGGGCTGTGAGCGTAGCAACATGCCGCGGCTGGAGCTGGAGTCCACGCTGCTGGTGCTGCCCTTCGAGAACATCTGCCAGCTGGTGGAGTACCTCTGCGAGATGCTGCGCACCAACCAGCAGAGCGAGACCTGCGTGCGGTCGCTGCTGTTCGTGTTCAAGCTCTACGAGGTGCGTGCGACCGTGCGGCGTGAGGCGTAGAAGCAACTGGAGGCCAACGCGCAGCTGCAGAGCGTGCTGCTCGTGCTGAAGTCGCTGATGAAGGAGAAGCTCTACCAGAACCGCGTTGCCGCTCCGGGGACGGGTGAGGCGTAGGACCGCATCGGAATGAACCAGGCGGCGCTGCAGCTGCTGAAGAGACAACTCAACGAGAGAAACGGCGTGTTCGGCGATGAAGAGATGGAGGATAAGCAGGCAAGAGTGTAGTTGGTTCCAAGTTCGTCTATTTACCACTTCCCTGTTTTTTCACACGCGTGGATGGGAGTTTGAATCGGTGCAAAAAAACGGGGCGCTTTTGGTTTCTCAAATCGGGGGCGCTTTTGCCATCCTGCGTTCTCCGCCACTTGTTGACCCATCGCCATGAGCACATCTCTGTTTGATTGCTACGTCGAAATCCGAAAGTCTTCAAATTACAAGAAGTGCCCAGATAGTGCCAACTTGAAAGTAGTGCTGGAGTGGACGGTTCACGGAATAGAAATTGAAAGCGAGTTTGAGTTCGCTGTTTCACATAACCGGCGGGGAGAATGGTGAGGGGTCGTTTTCAATCGTCTCTTTTCCCGGAGTGAGCGAGGAGGAAGTGCACCACACGATACAGCAGTGGTAGGAAACCAAAGGAGAATCCGTTGATGCGTTAGGTGTTTGAATATTCTGCGTATCTTCCCAAAAGAGGAGGCACGCACACACGAGCAGGCCTTTGTATGGAAGTTCATTCTTCTCTCGCTGCTGTACGCGAATGAGCTGTCCGAGTCCGACGTGAAGGATCTCATTCTGGTTTTCCGTTATTCCGTGTCCTGACGGATAGGCTGCAGTTTCACAGTACTCGCTGTGCATCAAGAGAGCGAACGAGACGGGAGAGGAGAAGATCAAGCGCCAGATGGGCAGAGTGGCTTCCTTCCTGCTCTTTACGCTGTCCTCCCTGTTTGCCACGAACGACTCCATTCTGGAGCAGATTGTCTCCATCCTCCAGCCCGCCTGTCTCTCTTCCTTATATCTGTGAGGCGTAGACCCCAAGGTCGTGTTCTACTCCGCCTTCTTGGCGAAGCGCTCCGCGCAGGCGTTCCCCGTTCCGTGCAGTTTCCTGGTGAGCTGCATAATGTCGCTGAAGGGCTCCCTGCGCCACAGTGAGAGCCTGCTGCTGCTGGCACTCCTGGTCAGCGCCATGGGCAGTAACCCCAGCACGCTGCTGGCGCTGTACCCGAAGGACCTGGCGGGCATCGGCCAGAGCATCGAGCTGTTCATACGCCATTGGTGCCTGCTCCGCGGCAAGGCCTTTGCTGTGTACGGCGCGCTGTGCGACGAAGCGTTCCGCTGCTACCTGGGCCAGCTGCCCTTCTCGCACGGGTCGCTGCGGCAGCTGGCGCAGAGCACGCTCTTCTTCCGCGGACTGCTCGCCGTCTATGGTGGGCGTGCGGCGGGCGTGTGAGCTGTAGAGAAGGAGGAGGGCGGCGGCAAGCGAGCGCGTGTGGAGGAGGCAGGTGCTGCGAGCAATGCAAGCAATGCGGGTGAGGCAAGCAATGCGAGCGAGGTGAACGGTGTGGTGGCGGTGAAGGAGAAGGCGGCGGTGAGCAGTCTGTCGCTGCTCAACCACTTCCTGCTGGCGGTGCAGCGCGCGCTGGCGTGGGGCGAGGGCGTGAGCGGCGCGGCGGCGTGCCGGCTGCTGGAGCGGCTGATCGAGGTGGGGTCCGCGCGGTGCAAGGCGGTGTTCAAGGAGAACGTGAGCTTCGCCGTGGGCGAAAAGAAGGCGCGCGTGGTGAGCGTGTCCGCCGTGCAGCTGCTCATCCTGGACCTGGTGCAGCTCCTCTGCGGTAAGATGAGTGAGCGCCTATGACAAACCTCATGCGTAGTTGCCTGCACAGCCAATGCTGGCACGGCCAGCAATGCCAGTAATACCAGCAACGCCAGCATCACTGCTGACACGGCCAGTGCGGCGAAGACGTTCTACCTGGAGTGCATCGAGTGCGTGCTGGCGCGCACGGCGGCGGTGCACGACGCCAGTCTCACCACGGAGCACGTGTTCGTGAGGGCGGACGGCGATGGTGAGCCGTAGTACAAGTATCTGAGCGACGTGCTGGCAGTGGTGGCGGGCGAGCGCTCGGAGACGCCGCGCGTGTTCGAGCTGCAGGTGCGCGCGCTGACGGCGCTGACGGCCATCTCCTCGCTGCTGCTGATCCACCACCTCGCCTTCGTCGTGCGCTTCGTCAACGAGCACTCCGCTTGCTTCCTCCGTCACCCCGACGCCGCCACCGAGGCCGCGCTGGGCGCCTTCGTGGCGCGCGTGCTGGCGGTGTACACGGAGATGCGCGACATCAACAAGGCCTTCGCCTGCGTGCTGGACACCGACCTGCCCGACCTGCCGCGCCTCTACGCGGGGCCGGCCGTGGAGTCGGCGCTGTGCGGGCTGGCGCAGCAGATCCTGCCGCTGCAGCTGCCCTCCGTGCTGGCGCTGCTGCGCGAGTACGCGGTGAAGGACGCGTGGGGGCGGCGCGAGAGCGTGAGGCGTAGCTGCCCCGGCGTGGCGCACACGGCGCTGAGCTACCTGCACTGCCTGATGACCTCCGCCAAGCTCACCGAGGCCAACGTGCAGAGCGTGCAGCGCTTCACCGGCGCGCTCCGCCAGGTGGCTTCCCTTCCCTTCTCCTCACGCCTAGTCCGTCGGCGCCATCGTCCTCCGGCGCATCCACACCACCACCACCAATGGCAAAGGCAGAGGCAAAGGCAAAGACAGCATCGCGTCGGACGTGTAGGGTCGGCGTGGGGCGGTGAGGCGCAGGCTGCTGGCGCACTACCTGGCGGTGCTGCTGGACGCGTTCGCCGTGGACCGGCAGGTGGAGGTCTTCCTGCCCGTGCGCTACGGCGCGCCCGTGGAGGCGGCGGTGGAGCAGAAGACCAACGTGGACCTGAAGACCCTCTACTTCGGCGGCGCGGTGCCCTCGCTGTGCACCTGCCTGCTGAACGGCAGCGTGGAGGCGCTGAGCGACGGCGCGCTGAGCGAGGCGCAGCTGACGGAGGCGCTGGGCCAGTTCGAGGCGCTGAAGGTGCCGATCCTGGTGGAGCGGCTGCTGCTGCTGGACAAGTTCTTCAAGGCGACGGGCGCGAAGGCGGTGAGAAAGGAGGCCGAGTCACTCTGCAAGTCGCTATTCAAGTCGCTATTCAAGGGCGACCCGCAGACGCAGGGCTGCCTCTCGGACCGCTACGCCGTCGTGTTCGCGCACTTCGCGCTCATTCTCTCCTACATGCCCGCCAAGCACCTCGACGCCGTCACGCGCTTCGTCCTCGCGCCCTGCGCCTGCCTGGACCACCCCGACGCGCCCTGCTACCGTCAGCGCCTTCTCCGCTCCGCCTCCTTCTACGAGAACCCCTTCGTGCGCGACCACGGTGAGTGTGCTTGGGATGCGTTACGCACAGCCATGGACGTGATCCTCCAGCAGGCGCGGGGACCGCAGGCCGCCCACGTCGTGGCGCTGCTGGTGGGCTTCCCGCCGAGCTACTGGACCGACGCGCAGCGTCTGCAGGCCTACGAGTGATATCCTTGTCGCCCGCCGCACGGCTCCTTCACGCCACCGCGTTCGCGCAGCCGCAGCCCGCGCAGGCCTGGCGCCTCTTCCTCGCGAAGGAGGCGCGCTACCACCCCGCGCTCCTCGCGCAGTTCGTGACGCAGCAGCAGGTGCCCGCCGCGCGGCTGCTCGCTCTGCTGCCCGTCGACTTCTTCTCCTTCTTCGCCACGGCCATCGCCACTGCCTCGTTGCGCGACGCCGCGCTTCCCGCGCCGGCCGTGGCGCTGGTGCGCAGTCTGCTGCGCGAGCCGTCCTCGCCGCGCCTGCTGGCGGTGCTGCAGTGGTTCGCGCATTGCTTCGTGAAGCAGGTGCTGTTCCGCGCCGCCGACCGCCTCGCCGCGCAGGCGGAGTCGCCATACGTCCTGCCGTCGCTGCAGGTGGAGCTGATGTACTGGCTGGCCGTCGCCGCGGACTGCCCGCCCTTCTGCCCGCGCATGCTCTTCGCGCTCTTCGCGCGGCTGCCCGCCGCACTGGACGAGGACGCCTTCGCGCTGCTGCCCGCCCACGACGGCCAGTCGGCGCTGCGCTGCGTGCAGGCCTGGAAGGAGACCGGCCGCTTCCCGCGTGCGGTGGACGCTGCGGCGCTGGGCGAGAGCCTGGAACAGGCGCTGCAATCCCACGGCGCCGAGGCGGACATGGCGTGCGACGAGCTGTTCCTGCAATGGAGCCTGTGCGGCGGCGTGAGCGCGGAGGAGGCGGTGCGCGGCGTCGTGCGCTACGCGGTGGCCGTGCAGGGCCGCGCGCTGCGGGCCGAGGGCTCGGTGCTGGCGCTGGCGCTGGAGAACACGGTGGAGCTGGTGGTGCCGGTCGTCGCGCGGTCCTTCCTGGGCGACGCCGACGCCACGGAGGCCTTCTTCCACAGCCTCATGACGCTCAGCGAGGCCACGGAACCGATCGCCAGCACTGCGGAGGGTGGTGTGAGTGATGCTGCGGAGAAGGAGGGTGACATGAGTGGTACAACGGAGAAGGCGGCGTGGCTGGTGGCGCAGCGCGTGCGCGAGGCGTTCGTGCTGCGGGCGCTGGAGGAGAAGAGCGAGTTCTTCGCGGCGCACGTGCAGGAGGTGGTGGCGCAGTGCAGTGGGGCCGCGCGCGCGGGCTGAGGCGTAGTGACGGCGCTGGCGCAGCACGAGGGCGAGCGCGCCGTGGTGGTGGAACTGCTGGGGTTCCTGGGCCGCCGTGGGCGAGAGTGGGGTGGCTGAAGCGTAGTGATCCGACAGTGTCCGCACAGCGTCAAGGGCACGGAGCTGGAGCTGGTGTTCGAGGTGGTGGCGCAGATTCCCGTGGCGGTGCTGGCGGGCTGTGACGCGTAGAAGTGGTTCGAGGCGGAGGGGGATCCCACGCTTTTCAAGGCGTGCTGCGAGCTGCTGTTCACGATCATGAGTCTGGGCGAGCACGTGATCACGTACAGCGTGGCGAACATCATCAGCATGACGAGAGAGCTGTATCGCGTGATGTTCCGAGAGATGGCGAAGCAGCAGGGAGATGATGCGCAATGCGAGAACAGTCAGGGAGTCCTCGGGGTGTACATCAACAACTTCAAGTCGATCACGGGGAAAATGGTTTCCAAACCGCTTCTCTTCAAGTACTACTCGATTTACATATCCTTTCGCATTTCCGCTCCTTGTGTGCTCCTTTACCCCACCTGCTGTGCGATATGCTGAATGAGAGGGACAGTGACATCATCCTGCTGAAGCTGAGAGATGTGGGGAACATCAACAGCGTGGTCTTCATCGACATTTTCAACGACGTCCTCGACTTGTGTGGATATCCTTTGCGACATCCAGATAGGAATCCCTAACGGGCAGGCAGGAAGGCGTGAAGCAAGTGAACGTGCAGCTCTCTCTCGCGAAGCGTGAAGTATTGCGCGGCGTCTACGAGAATTACAAGAAGGAGCACAAGTACCGTGGCCAGGTCTAAGTTCTTTTATTCCCCTGTTTGTTTCACTCGGATATGAACGACAAGAACTTTGAGCTGGCGAAGAACCTGATCCCGAGCACCTACGTTCTGCAAGGACGCGATGCGATTAAGCGCCGGGAGCATCTCACCACGGAGCTGCTTTCCCATCGCAAATTGCCGGAGGTTGGCTGGGATGACGATACGATTGAGTGGGAGATGAGAAGAGGACTAAGTGGATAGGCTCTTCCTGAACGATCTCGCGATGATGGATAGCAACAATTTCCTGGGTAATAGTGGTGTGGGCGAACGAGAAGGACGAATTGAGAGCCGACTCGTTTGCATGGAGTGCTGCATTGACCCTAGGTTGCACAGCGCCATTACAACCTGGCCCATGGAATCGGAAGGGCTGGCGATGTGGCTGCCATTCAGGTGCTTCTCGTTTCCATCGTTTAGGCATAGCCAAAGGCAGCGGGATCGTCCATTATATGCGAGCTGACGCGCAAACTGTCACTCGACTTCATCCACATGTGCGGCATTACGGAGGTGAAGGATTGCATCGTCCTCCCACTGGCGACCGGGATGTCCATCAGTATGTGCTTGCTGTCGCTCCGCCTCCAGAATCCGAAGGCGAAGTACGTGGTGTGGTTCCGCGTGGACCAGAAGACGTGTCTCAAGAGTATTTTGAACACAGGCCTGGAGCCGATCATCATCGAGCCGAAGCAAGTGGGCGATGAATTGACGACCGATCTGGAGCATCTGAAGTCCGTTCTCCAGTCCACCCCGCTCGAGGAGATCCTGTGCATCATCCCCACCACCTCCGTCTTCGCGCCGCGCCTGCCGGACGACGTGGTGGGCGTGAGTCGCCTCGCGAAGGAGTTCAACGTGCCGGTGGTCGTGAACAACGCCTACGGCCTGCAGAGCGGCGCCGTGTGCAAGGCCATCAACCGCGCGCTGCGCGTGGGCCGCGTGGACCTCCTCGTCAGCTCCACCGACAAGAACCTGATGGTACCGGTGGGCGGCGCCTTCGTCTACGCTCCACAGACCGCGGCCATCGACCTAATCCGTGGGAACTACCCCGGCCGCGCCAGCATGTCGCCCATTCTCGACGTGTTTATCACGCTGCTGCACATGGGCCGCCGGCGCGTGGCCGCGCTGCTGCGCGAGCGCGAGGAGTGCTTCGAGTACCTCCACACGCGGCTGGCGACACTGGCACAGCGCTTCGGACAGCGCGTGCTGGAGACGCCGGGCAATCCCATCTCGATGGCAGTGACGCTGGACAACCCGTTCGCGGAGTGCGAGGGGTTTGAGTACGGGGACAAGGAGGTGACGAGATTCGGGGCGATGTTGTACACGCGCGGCGTGTCGGGAGCGCGATGCGTGCCATTCCACAACAAGAAGAGCGTGGGCAAGTATACGTTTTCGAACTACGGGAGCCACTGCGAGAACTACCCGCATGCGTACTTCACAGCCGCGGCGGCGATCGGCATCACGAGGGAGGATGTGGACGTGTTCGTGGAACGGCTGGAAAAGAACTGGAAGCAGTACCTGAAGGAGCTGGAGAAGCAGAAGAAGGCGGGTGAGAAGTGACACTTTCCGTTTCAATCGCGATATTTTTGCCTGTTTTCCACATCAAGCAATGGAGGTGACTGCTGGGACACTGCCGCTCATGCGTAGTCCGCTCGCAAGAGGATGATGATCATTCAACGCGAGTATCCCGACGAAACGGATGACATCAAACTTCACAACATGTGTGTATGCTACTGCCGCTATTGTGGAGAGTATGCGATGATTCTGCGTTTCGCGTATGCGTTTTGAATGAGACATAGCCTGTCCTATCGAGACTCTCCCAATTCGCAAAAGAGACATGTCCCGAGTCCTATCGGTGGAGATACTCCTTGGCACTGACAGATAGGAGAATGGAGTTGATTTCAAGTATAACCTGAACTACGAAGGCGATACATACATTCGGAGGCACTGACTGTGTGGTGGTGGTGAAGTGTAGGGAAAAGGGCTTGGAAAGGCAGTGCCGCTTGTATTGCACTCACTGCAGATTGGTCATTGCATACCGCCTTGCCCCTCCTGGAGGGCCAAGCAAGTGGGAGAGAGTGGTGAGGATAAGGAGTAGATTCTTTTATATAGTGAATGGGAGCATGACAACGGATCCCGATATCATGATTCACGAGGTGAAGAACTACAAGATGCGTATTCCTCCCTATGTTGAAGTATTCCACTGCAACGAATATAAATTATAGCGCGACCCAGAGGATCCTTCCAATAGCACCCTTCTGTTTGTGAACGTTCGCTTCGGGAAGGGAGCGAACAAGATCGTCGGGGAATCGCAGGATTGCTTGATCATCGACATGAAATGTGGCTGTAATGTGCATTCATGATGGAATAGACGACTTTGAGGAGGAGGGGAAGAGTAATGCGTTGCTGCTGCAGTATTTGAGCTCTCTGCTCAACTTGCCGCTGTTCAATCTTTCCATGTCCCATGAGAAGAACCGTCTTGCGGTGCGTGTGAGCGAGATGGACTACGAGGACTTCTATATGCGTCTAAAGAACTACCTTTCGCGTCCTTGTTCAACAAACAACAGCACTTTCTCAAACTTAGAAAGTAGGGTAGGAGTTCATCTGGTTAATACCGCAGATACCAGCGCCAGTGGCCTTGTACGCGATCTTGATGTATCCCTTGTCACCCCAGCTGGCACCCCAGGAGTTCTTCACAATCCAGTACTCGTCAGTGTAACCGACAGCCAGCACACCGTGGTTCAGGGAGGTACCGCAAGCAGTGGAGTCGACCACACCACCAGTGTACATCTGGAACACAGCGGAGTCAGCCTCGACAGCCACAGACACGGGGGCCTTGGACACAGCCTGCTTCAGAGCCTCACCGTCCATCTCAGGCACGTCCTCGAAGCCCTTGATGTGGATGGCAGCAGTGCACTTGTCATCCTTGCAGTCCTCGTCCTTAGCGTGGTAAGGATAGTCCTCCTCCGTGCACAGACCCTTCTCCATGACGTACTTGAAGGCGTTGTCCATCAGACCACCACCGCAACCGCTGGACTTCTTATCGCAATCGACCAGCTGCTGCTCAGACAGGGAGATCAGCTTGCCGTTGGCAACGAAGTTACCACCCTCCAGAGAGCCGGTGGCAGAGAAGGCCCAGCAGGAACCGCAAGAGGCCTGGTTCTTCACGGGGGTCACAGCACCCTTCTCTCTCCAGTCCACAGTCTCCAGAGCGGGCTCCATGATGGGAGTGGCGGGCTTGGTCATCGTAGGCTTCAGCATGCATCCGCACATCTTAGAGGTGGCGAACTCCTGGTTGGTCATATCAGCGAAGGGGGTAGCACCGACGGTGTAGGGATGGCCCTCAGAGTTCATCTTCTTGGCCCACTCCATGTTGTAGGCGAACACTCTTCCACGGAAGGTTCTCTCAGCCTCGTTGATGTAGTTCTTGCCGTATCTGGCCTCGAAAGCAGAGAAGGTGTTCTCGTAGCGGAGGCTAGCAGCCAGCGCGACAGCGAACAGAACGTAGACAATAGACTTCATTGTTAGCGCTTACTAAAGTTTTTGTGACTCCTGATATCTTTCGACGGGTGTTTCTCTGACGCCGAACCGAACGCACCTCATTGGCTGAACCAACAGCAATTTGCCGCAAATCGTCTCCTTTTTGATCGCCGTCACTCGCACCAATTCTGGATTTGCTGTTCCGTTTCGACAGTCGAGGCTCCTGGGCACCTCTGGAAGGAGGACAGTGACTCCCCGCGTAGTACCATAGGGTTTGAAACAAGCAGCCGTGAAAATGGAAGTGAAAATGAACGGACGCTGGCGAGGCGTGAAAGCCAGTCAGTGACTCTCGAAGGAGGACTCGATCGCCGTCTCGTCTTCTTTCTCCCGAAGGGATGCATTCTACGTTTCATAGCCGGGAAGGCTCCCCTACTCGGTTCGTGCACTTGTCGTGCTGGCACTTGCACTGGGCGCCACACGCCCGGCCATAGTTTCGACATGGGCACTTTCGACTGGAGCACTTTCCCTTGCAGTTGCAGCCACTCGTTTCAGAGAGCAGAAGTTCGATCTCATCCTGCTGCTGCTTCGCAAACTGCTCCTTGCTCAACTTGGTCGCCGAGGCTGAGCGGCTCTCCTTCATCTCCAATTTGGGCAAGTGCAGGCTCTCCATCACCACCGGCGACAGCTCCACTCGCGAATGCGACAGCGCTCCTCCATTCTCCTTACTCGGCATGAACCCGTTGGCCTTTTCCATCTCTTCGTAGTCCTGAAGCGACAGCGGCTGTTTGGGGTGTCGTGGAGGCGTGTACAGCGCCAGGCTCATTCGGGTCTTCTTCGCCGGCGTTTGCGGCGGCACTGGCCCCGCGGGCGCCTCTCGCTTATGTGATCCTGTCTCCTGTCCCTTTGCCGGCCGTCCAGGCTGTGTGAGAGGCTTCGCGATTCTTCCGGGCACACTAGATACAGCAGGCACAGCAGACACACTAGATACAGCGGGCACACTAGACACACTAGATACAGAAGGCACAGCAGGCACAGCCGAGATGCCCCGCCGAGGCGTGCCGGGAGCGGAGGCGTCGCTGTGGAGGATCTTCTCCTCCTCCAGCTGCATCTGCAGGAGCTGGTTCTCGTCCTGGTACAGCTACGCTCGAGCGCCCCCACAAGCCCCACCTCCAGCTGGTTCTGCAGGAAGTGTCCCAGCACCGACTCCTCGTGCGACAGCCGCGCGGAGCCCTCCAGCGAGCTGTCGTTGCCCCCGGGCGACAGGCTCTGGCTCGCCCGCGCCCCGCCGCGCCCGCGACTCGGCAGCGGCAGCCGGCTCATCAGGAACGCCGTCTTCTGTTCTTCCTCCTTCACTACACCTCACCACTCCCCCGCGCGCCCACGCTGCTGCAGCAGCTCGCGGTTCTCCGCCAGCACGCGCCGCGTGTCCTCCTCCGTGCGCTCGCGCGCGCGCTCCCGCCGCAGCACCTCCTCCAGCAGCACGTCGCAGGCGCAGCGCAGCTGCTCCAGCGAGGCCAAGTTCACCCAGCGGCTGACGGAGGACTGCGCGCCCGCCGCGCCAAGCTGACCGTTCACCTGACCGTTCAGTTGACCGCTCGACGCACCGTTCAGCTGGTTGTTCAGCCGGTTGATCTGCGCCGTCTGCGCCGCCTTCTGCTTCTCCAGCGCCGCCAGGTGCTTCTCGATCACGGCGCGCCGCTGCAGGTCCGTCGCCGTCTTCACCTCTGCGCCTCACGCACGCCGCCTGCCCCCACCCTCCTGGATCGCCGCGATGCGCGCCTGCAGCTGTCCGCGCCGCGCCACCGTCTTGCTCTACGCCTCACGCCGCGGCGCCGCACGCACCATCAGGTCGCTCTTGCTCTGGTCCGTGATCTCGTGCTTCACGATGCCCAGCACCTGCTGCGCCACCGCGTCCCGCCCCACCTCGCGCAGTCCCCTCGCCGCCGGCTTCTCCGCGCGGTGCTGCCGACGCTCCTTCTCCGCCTTCTCTGCGCCTCACACACACCCCACTCGCCCACCGCGCTCGTGCGTCAGCCGCACCTCCAGCTGCCGGATCTGCTTCTCCAGCGCCTCCTGCTCCTTGTGGTCGCGCAGCCGCTGCCGCTTCTCCTCCAGCTCGCGCCGCCGCTGCTCCAGCTGCACCTCGCGCGCCTTCTTCGCCACGTCCTTCTGGAACCGGATGCGCTCCGCGCGCACCTGCTTCAGCGTGCTCTGCAGCTCGCGCACCTCCACCTCCTTCAGGCGGTACTTCGCGATGATCTGGTTGTACTCGCCGCGCCACTTCTGCAGCTGCTGCGCCGTCGCCTCGTTCTTCTTCAGCTTGCGCCGCAGCTCCTGCAGCGTGCGCGCCGTCGCGCTCCCGCTCGACGCGCCCGCCTTCTTCTCCGCCTCCTTCAGCTGCTGCTGCAGCGCCGCGTTCTCCTTCTACGCCTCACACGCCCACCACTCACCCACCGTCAGCAGCTCCAGCTGCGAGGCGATCTGCAGGATCTTGTTCTCGTACTTCTCCTTCAGCGACTGCATCTGCTTCTTCGACTGCAGCAGCGTGTTGATGCGCGTCTCCTGCTCCGCCAGCGACTCCAGCTTCGCCTTGTCCTCCTCGTCCACCTCCAGCAGGCTCTCCTCCGCCAGCGACGCGTCCAGCGAGGCGTCCAGCGACTCCTCCAGCGCCGCGCCCAGCTCGCCCTCCGCCTCGCTCAGGAACGACTACACGTCACCGCCGCGCGCCACGCTCACCGGCGCCGCCTTCTCCTTCAGCCGCGCGATCTCCTCGTTCTTGGCCTGCAGGATCTCCTCGAAGCCCTCGTTCTTCTTCTGCGCCATCAGGAAGCTCAGGTCGCGCTGCGCCGTCTCCAGCGCCTCGCGCGTCTTCAGCAGCGCCTCGCGCAGCCGCGTCACCTCGTTCTCCAGCAGCAGCACCTTGTTGCCGCTGGTGCGTGGCGGACTCCTCGCCCGTGCTGCCGCGCGCCGACGCCCCCAGCAGCTCCTCCAGCTCCGCCACGCGCTGCTTCAGCCGCAGGATCTCCGCCGTCGCGGGGTCCATGTTCACCACCGGCTTGTTCTGGATCTTCCGCGCCTGGTCCGCCCACCGCAACGTGTTCAGCGTCTCGCTGCAGTTGCTGTCCGCGGGCGACACGCAGGCGATCATCACGGTCCGCGCGTTGCCGCCCAGCGAGTCCTTCAGCAGGCGCGTGAGGCTGCTCTCGCGGTAGGGGATGTGCAGCTGCCGCGTCACTAGCGCCTCGATCACCTTGCTCAGCGTCGACAGCGACTTGTTGATCGAGATGCCCTCCTGCGCGCGGCTGCCCGTCGCCTTCGTCTTGTTCAGCCGCTCGCTGCCCGCCAGGTCCACGAAGTTCAGCTTCCCGCGGTACGTCACCTCGTCCGCGCACTTCTTGCACACGCTGACGGTGAAGATGGCGTGGCTGCGACTCGACTCCTTGTTCATCTCCGTGGCGCCCGTGGAGCGGTTCTCGCAGCCCAATTCGAGCAGCGAGTACACGTCCTCCGCGTTGTTCACCTACGGATGAGGCGGACACTGCGAATGGCGTACGCGGCGCTCGGAGAGGCCCTTCACAAACACGACATCGCCATTCATCACCAGGGGGAAGACTGTCCCTCTTCTCCCCCAGCAGATCGTACACCTTCTCGTTGTAAATCTCCGAAAAGCTACACATCAGGCACAAACAACGCCAGAACGAAACAGACACTGCGTAGGAGCACTCTTCCTCGCTCCTTTTCGCGGAGCTGCACAAACAGATCGTTCACCATTCGAGGCAGAATGCCCTGGGTCTCCTCTTCGCCCTTCTCCTTCATGTCCGTGCCCATCGTGTACGTTTTTCCAGAGCCCGTTTGTCCGTATGCAAACACCGTCGCGTTATAGCCGTTCAGCGAGGAACACAGCAGCTCTCGGACACTCTCCTCGTACACGAACTCCTGCGAGCAGTGGGATCCAAAAACGCGATCAAAGGAGAACGGCCGGTTGTTCACGAACACGGTGTTGTTGTCTTCATCCACTGTCACGCAATCGCTCGCGCCTCCCTGCGTCTCGAGCTCAATCAGCGGCCTCACGCGCACAACCACTTTTACCGGGATTGTGCCTGTCGGAGCGGGAGTTGTTGAACTCATAGCCAAATCAGAATCTTTCAACAAATCGGCTCAAGAATAGCTTGCGCAGTTAAAAGAGCGGCACAAATCACGCGAATTTGCAGTAGATACTGACAAAACGGGAAAAAACGGTGGCACCCAAAAGGGCTCGAATTCTGGACTTCGTCGCGCTCTCCGCAACAAAGAGCTTTTCCTCGTTGCTTGGTATCAGACTTCCGCTGCAATGGTAGGTGCTGCTGGTTGCGCTGATCTCCCAGGCATCGTGGTTCCATGACGATGATGCCACTCCCCAATTGACAGAGGAAGACATCATTGAGCAGAACGTTGCACTTATTATTGACTCTTGATCGTAGCAACGCCTTTTGCACGATGAGTACTACAGGATCATCAATTCGGATCTGTCTCGAGATGATTTGGTATTGCATTCAATTTTTGTGCTGAATGATGTAGAAGCAGCACGCAATCCAGGAGCTGGTCTCGATTTCGGAGAGGGTTGATTCCTGTGACAAGCACGACGAAGAATCTTGCTTCGACGATCTGCCCTTTGAATCCCAGCTCCTGTATATGTGCTACTGCAAATGTGCCTCTCTTTTCAACGAGTTGCACAATATTCCCAGCTGCATTGAATTCACTCTGAAGGTATGTGCATACTCTACCCATGTCGATTAGGCGCTCTCCGTCTTCTCCCAAGACGTGGGGATGTGGACCACACTCTACGAAATGGCCTCCACATATCATCTGTTGTCTTCTCTCACACACCTCACCGCTAGATTGCTGGTGCAGAAGACCAGTCTCCATCACATCATCTCTCTCCTCCTCTCCCTCTCTCCCCACCTTGTGGACGACGGCGAGCTCTCTCACTACCTCCTCCTCTTCTTCCAGCTCTCCTGGCGCCTGCAGGACATCGCCAGCGTCCAGCACGCCCTCCACCGCCTCCACACACGCCCACTTCGTACCCCCTCCCCCGAGCTCGAACCCCTCCTTCACTACTTCATCGTCGCCACCTCACCACCCACTCACGCATAGCAGCTCTTCACCCCCGCCTCCCCCTTCGCCTCCCTCCCTCCCCTCTCCCTTCCTCCTTCCCTCCAGCCCGCCACCCTCCACACCCTCTTCCCCTCCGCCTCCCTCCTGCCCTCCGCCCTGCCCGCCGTCACGCCGCAGGTGGAGGTGCTGCACGTCTCCGAGATGAGCTGCTGGTCCTCCGTCTTCGACAAGCTCGTCGACTGCCTCGCTGCCGACCGCACCACCTGCACCCTCACCTTCGTCTTTGCTGATGCTTTCATCAACAGCATTGCCGATGACAACACCAATGGCAATGCCAATGGCAATGCCAATGGCAACACGGACAGTGCCGAGCCAACGGCCACGTTGTCGCTCGCGTCGCAGTCGCAGAGCTCCGACACGGTGCTCATCCCTACGGAGCCGGCCGCCGAGCCTTCGCCACAGACCGCCTCGCTCGCCGCGCTGCTCGCCTCTCCCGCGCCCACGGGCCCCGCGCCGGACGAGCTGACGCTGGAGAACAGCCAGTGCGGGCGCCGAGCAGCCATCATACATAGAGCCTTCCTCCAATCCCACCTCCTCTTCCTCTACGACAGCCCCGTCCAGGACCCCCCAGCCCCCCACTATTCCCTGTCCTCGCCGGCCGTCATGAACCACCCCACGCCGGTCGCCCAGCACGCCGCCCCGCACCCCGCGCCGAAGATGAGTCTGGTGCAGGCGGACCACCTCCGCCAAGTCAAGTGAGTGTGCGTATTAAGGGTAATACTCAGCTGCCTTCGCCTGCTCCACCGCATGGTGCGCGACACGCCCTCCACGCCGCTGGTGGCGTTCATGGACGACCTCTGCGCGCAGCTGGCCGCGTTCCCCGTCCTCATCATCTTCGAGACGCAAATCCGGATGAAACTCCTCCACTTCCTCCAGCTGCTGGCCAACGCCTTCCCCACAATGATCGCTTCTCGACCCAGCCTCGTCCTCCTCTTCTGCGAGCTGCAGTTCTGGTTCCGGAAGAACCGCGCGCGTCTGCGCACACAGCCGTTCTACTCCTTCATCAACGCCGGTCAGGCTCGTCCGAATGTCTCACCATCAGACTACCAGCCGGACCGCTTCTTCGCGCTGCGCCTGGCAGGACGCCGCGCCGCTCACGCGCCTGCGCTACGCCTACCTGCAGTACCAGCAGCTGCTCCAGAACACCAGCCCGCAGGCCCGCGCCCTCCACCGCACGCACCTGCTGCAGTTCCGCACGGAGGCCTTCGCCGCGCTGCGCGAGGTGCTGGAGGCGGTGCAGCCCGCCACGCCCCTCAACACCATGGTGTCCTTCAGGCAGAACGTGATCCTCACCGACAACTCGCCCGTCTGCGCCAACCAGGGCGTGCTCGGCGTCATGCTGCCCTTCTACGGCTCCTCCTCCTTCCTCACCTCCGACGCCATGGAGACGCAGATGAAGAGCGACGCCGTCTCCGCCGCCGCCAGCGAGCTGGGTCTGCGTCTGCGCGCCGTGGGCTGGCGGAAGGAGACGCAGGCGCCGGAGGCCCGCGAGGAGGCGTGGGCGGTGCTGGAGCGCTGCGAGGCGGTGGCGGACAACCCCGACTGGCTGCTCTATTTGAGGTAAGGGCTCCACGGCGGCTGTTCCGTAGTGAGCACGCGGATCTGGTACCGGCGCTGGCGGCGCTGTACGGCTTCTTCCAGCACGTGCCGCAGCTCCTGCTGCTGACGCAGGCGGCGGCGCAGCAGTTGCTGGACAGGGAGTTCCCCTCGCCCTTCACCGCGCTGCTCGCCGCGCTGTTCCGCGCCCTCCTCCCGCTCCTCTCCGATTCCCACACACAGTCCACACAACCCACACAACCCACACAACCCACACAACCCGTGCCGGGTGCGGACGTGCAGGGAGAGTGCGTGGAGCTGGCGCTACTGTTCCTCCAGTGCCAGAGCATCGAGCCCACCACCTCCCTCCTCGCCGCGCTCGCCGCGCTCGCCTCCACCCGCGGCGCCGCTCCCTTCCTCCTCTTCCTCCACCGCCTCCTCCCCTTCCTCCTTGCCCACCACCTCGCGCCCAAGCCTCTCGCCGACCTCCTCGCCGCCGTCGCCGCAGGGGTGCGCGCCATTGTCCGGCAGTGGTGCGCCGACCCGCAGCCCAACACGCTTCTCTCCCTCTTCCTGGCGGGCGGCGCGGACTCCGCGGCGGTGCTGGCCGCGCTGAAGGACTGCGCTCGCGCCTTCGTGGCGCTCACAGGCCGCGTGCCCGTCGTGCAGCGCAACATCGCCGTGCTCTGCAACCTGTTCTACCTTGTGGTCGTCTTTGCAGACACTGCCAGCACTGCCAGAACTGCCAGCACCTCACTACAGCAGTCTCGCGACGTGCTGGTGGTCGCCCGTGCCGTCCACCGCTGCCTGGGCAGCCTGCCGAAGAGTCCCTGCTGCGACAACGACGGCGCGCTGCTGCTGTTCGAGTTGCTGCTGCTGCAGCGGTACACGGGCCGCCCTGAGCCCTTCCTCGCCCAGGAGGTGTCGCAGTGCGTGCAGTGCCTGTTGGGCGTGAGCGTGAGTGGCGCGAGCCGACTGTCCCGTAGATTCCGCCCGCCGCGTTCCACGCCACCTCCGCCATTTGCAAGGTGGCTGCGCTGGGCTACAAGGAGGTGGCCGTGTTCTTCCCTCCTCCTGCGCAGCACGGCTCTCCCGCAGAGCGCGCAGCAGCGCATCGACTCGCTGGTGCTGGACTGGTTCGACCTGCACAACCGCCGCAGCAGCCAGGGCCGCGTCACCAAGGAGCAGGTCACACTGGGCGTCTACGACCCCGTGATCACCGAGGCCGCCAAGACCCTGATGGCCATTCGCACACAGTCCACCACCCCCGGAGACTTGGAGGCGTTGTTCGCCAAGTACAAGAGCCTGCGCGACCCCTTCCTCGCCTCCCTGTTCCTGCGACGGGTCAACTCGGCGGTCAGCCGGAAGGGCCGCGACGCTGTCGTGTTCTCGCCCGCCGTCGCCACCGAGTACTACAAGGAGGGCTTCTGGCTGGCCTGCGCACTCATCCACGACCCCGCCCAGATTCCGACGTGGCGCCTGTTCCTGCAGTGGCTGCTGCTGATGCACTACTACGAGGAGGACGAGCGGCTGTTCTCCCTCTTTCTCACCACGCCCGCGCCCGACTTCGCCATCCTCTGCCCGCTAGAGTACGACCCGGCGCTTGCCTGCGCGGTGCGCAAGACGCGCGAGGAGCTGCCGCTGCCCTTCTCTCTCAACGCCGTGCTGTCGTACCTCCTGCAGAGCCACCGCGACGCTCTCCTGCAGTACTTTCCGTCGGTCATCCCCTCCCCGACGCCTCTGCCGACCATGAGTGACTCCGCTGAGTGTGAGTGAGGCGTAGCCGACGCCCTACTCCTGCTGCCCTTCAAGCCCATTCTGGAGGTGATGGTGTACAACGCGCTGGCAGCCTGTCCGTTCTCTCCTCAGGTCTCTTCCTCACCCAGCACTCACCCACAGGTCAAGACGATGTACGCGCGCCTGCACGCCGTGCTCTGTGAGGTGACGGACCGCAACGTGCTCGGCGGGGCGGACTGGACCGACTTCTTCTTCCGCGCGTTCCTTGCCGTGCTGTGCATCCGCGCCCAGCAGCGCGAGTTTGCGACGGACGACATCGAGCAGATCGTGGCGCTGTTCCACAGGGCGGAGGAGGTGGCGGCTCTGCAGTGCAGCACGGAGGGCCGCGTGATGTCCCGGCTCCTCCTCACGCAGTTCGTCTTCGATATGTTCGTTCGCACTGACGCGGCGACGCTCCGCCTTCAGTAGCCCTCTCCGCCCCCTCTCACACACAGAGCCTTCCTGGCGGCCAAGGGCAGCTCGTTCTTCCTCTCCTTCCCCAATCCCTTCGTCTTCAACACCTCCTCCTACTGCCTCTCCACCGTCTGTGCCGCCTGCGGTAAGCCCATCCACGCCAAGGCCGCCCAGCCGCTCTTCTGCTGCGCCTGCTGCGGCCTGCGCCTGCACCAGAGCTGCCTCGGCAGCGACCTGCTCATGAAGGTGTCCTCGCGCGCCTGCACCGTCACCGTGTGCGCCAAGTGCTGCGCGCAGGACGTCGCCGCCGTGCAGCTGATGCTGCTGCGCAACGCGCTGGCGGTCAGCTCCATCCTGCTGACGCTGAGTCCTGCCCTCACGCTCCCGCGGTTATTCCAAAACCGCGTGCTGCAGATGATGCCCTCGCTGGTGCCCGAGTCGCGCGAGCAGTGCAACGCCAGCGAGATCGCCAACCTCTCCTTCTTCCTCCGCCACAGCCCCACGCTGACCCTCGCCGACCCGCTGTCCTCCACGGGGCCCATCGCGCACATCTTCTACCGCAAGCGCGACGCCATCCTCCGCCGAGAGATGGTGGGTGTTTGCCTCTCTTATTCCCCGTAGATTCTGCAGCGCGCGGTGGAGACGGCGGTGCTGGCCTGCCACCACGAGAACGCGACGCTGCTGCTGGAGGCGATGGCGCGCGTGGGCGTGAAGCCGTACTACCCGTACGAGGACATGCTGCTGAGCGCGATGCCCACCATCATGACCGGTCTGCCCATCATGCGTGGGCGTGTGAGAGCGGACTGAGCGGTAGTGGACGGCCTGCAGGGCTTCAACCGGCTGATGATGGCGGTGATGGGCGTCGTGAAGGAGCGCGGCGGAGACGACTTCCTGGCGGGCTGCCCGGCGGTGGTGACGCTGTACGACATGTACGCCCGCTACGCCGGCGAGGTGGTGGAGGACCTCAAGCGGGCGCAGCCGACGGAGGCGGCGCTGCTGGCGCTGGAGAGGAAGCTGCAGAAGATCCCGCTGCCGACCAGCCGGACGTTTGCGGACATGACGGCGTTCGTGAAGGCCATGACGCGGGCGTTTGGAAAGACGAAGTGAGGTGTTTGTTGCAACTTGCAAGAGACAGACGAAGTGAAGTGTTTGTTGATACAGAGGAAGAGTGTTGCAACAAACAGAGGAAGAGTGCTTCGTCTTCATGTGTCGCTTCAGCGCGTCTTTCCGCTTCGTGGCGAAGGTGCAGCCCTCCACCGTACACTTGTAGTGCTTCTCGCCCGTGTGCGTGTAGATGTGCATCTTCAGGTTGCTCGGGTCGCTGCACGCAAACGAACACCCCTCGAAGGTGCACTTGTACGGCTTCTCGCCCGTGTGCGTCATCACATGCGTCGTCAGCGCCCGCTTCGTCCGCGCCGCGTACTCGCAGCCCTCGAACGTGCACTTGTACGGCTTCTCGCCCGTGTGGATCATCATGTGCTTCTTCAGCGCGTTCTGGCACTTCGCCGCGTACTCGCAACCCTCCTCCGGACACTTGAACGGTCGCTCGTCCGAGTGCACGCGCATGTGCGTGCGGACGTGCGCCAGCGTGGTGCTGGTGTACTCGCAGCCCGCCACGGGGCACTTGAAGGGCCGCTCGGTGGAGTGCGTGAGCTTGTGGGCCTTGAGCGCGCTTTTGGTTTTGGCGCCGAAGGAACAGCCCTCCGCGTCACACTTGAAGGGACGCTCGGTCGTGTGGGAGAGGAGGTGGACGTTGAGGGACTGCTTGACGCGCGTGGAGTAGTGGCAGCCGGGAACGGGACACTCGTACGAGGGGTTCACATCGTGGATGAGAATGTGAATCTTGTAGTACCTCTCGTTGTTCGTGGAGAAGGAGCACCCCTGGATGGGGCACTTGAAAAGCTTCTCCTCGGAGTGCGTTTGCAGGTGCTCCTTCAATTCCATCTTCGATTGCGCCGTGAAGGAGCACTTCGGGTACGGACACTTGAACGCGTTGTCCATCGAGTGGCTCATCAGATGCAGCTCAAAGTCCCCGCTGCGCTTCGTCACGAATGGACAGCCTTCGTAGGGACATTTGAAGGAGTGCGTGTAGGAGTGAGTCCTCAGATGCGACTTCAGCCCCAGCTTCGTCATCGCCTCAAACGCACAATCCTCAAACATGCACTTGTAGGGAGGGCCGTCCATGTGCGTCCTCATGTGTCTCTTCAGCTCCCGGTAGGACTTTCCGACGTATTCGCAACCTTCAACGCTGCACTTGTACTCCGCGCTGTCGGGATGGGTCTTTTCGTGCTTTTCCAGCTTATTTATATCGGTCGTTTTGAAGTCGCACCCCTCGTACCAACACTTATACTCCATTTGATTCACATGCTCCAACGAGTGCATTTTCATAAGCACAACGGAATCCGTCATATAGTCGCAGCCCTCGAAGCTGCATTTGAGAGTTTTCTGCTCGTTATGCGACTGCGCGTGTAATCGCAGCTCTTCTTCACTCTTTCCGCAAAAATCGCATCCCTCCACCTTGCACTTCAACGAGGAATCAGAACCAACCGGCTCCATCCCGAATTGGAATCATTAGTGATCATCCCTTCCCTACTCCTCCTCAGCAGCTCAGTGAACTCTGTGTGTTTGCTTTCCACACTTGTTTCTATCCCTTTTGCAATCATGACTGCTGTGCTGCTGCAACCCTCCAATCGATTGCATCCAACTCTGTTCCGTCTCAACACAGTGGCAAATCAGTGAGTACACAATCACCTTCATTCTCTGGATCTTTCTGTACCCTTCCCTATCGCTTCCCCTCCCCTTGCTCTCCACCTACACTCATTTTCAGGAAGAAAAGAGCTGTCCCATTCTCGCACGTTCGGTGGTCCATGTAAATCAAGGATCACCGTCCATTCCTGTTTTGCCTTTCATCGCTCAAGACATTCTTAAGAAGGACTCTAATCAAACATGGTTGTGAAGTAGGTATGGTGTGCTTTGCGGAGAACAAAAGGGAGTGCTTTGCGAGGAGAGTGCTTACGCGTTTGTAGGACTGTGACTTGCTCTTTCTCTGAGTACAAGATTTACCCCGGACACGGTGGCATGTACATCCGCAAGGATGCCCAGGTAGTTGGTTTGTGCGGAGCGTGAGTGGCTAGCCCGTGCGCTACATCAGCCGCAAGGTCTGCTCTCTGACCGAGCAGAAGAAGAGACCTGCCCGCATCAGATGGACTGTCGCCTGGAGACGCAACAACAAGAAGACGGAGGTAGATTGCTGCAGTCCCTTAAGATAACGCCATAGGCTGCTGAGAAGAGCAAGAAGAGAAGCAAGAAGTCCTTCAAGGTGCAGCGCGCTATCGCTGGTATGAGCATCAACGATATCCAGAAGAGAAGAGAGCAGAAGGACGAGATCACGAAGAAGTCGAAGGAGGCTGCTCTGGCGTGAGTGTTTCTGTGGCGGTGTGAGGGGTAGTGAGATTAAGAACAGAAAGGCGAAGAGACCTGCTCGCAAGTAATTTCAGTTATGGGCGATTAGAGTGATGTTCATAAGAATAAGTAGCGTGGTTTGTTCCAAATTCAACTCGCAAAGCAGAGCGAAACGCCCCCTTTCCCTGTTTCCACCCTTTCGCATTCTCTTGTTCTCCAGATTCTGTTGTCTTTCGCGCAAAGCACTGTTGACAATGCCTTCATACAACGAGGAAGAAAAGGAAAGCATGTACGGTTACGTCCTGAAGGTCTCTGGACCTCGTATGGAGTTGGGGTGGGGGCTTTGACGCGCTAGTGGTCGTCGCTGATCACATGTCCGGAACGAGCATGTTCGAGCTGGTGCGTGTCGGTTACGACCGCCTGGTGGGCGAGATTATCAAGCTGGAGGGAGATACCGCTTCCATTCAGTGCTACGAGGAGACGGGTGGGCTGCAAATACTAGCATTAAGTCGTAGCTGGTCTGACCGTGGGTGATCCTGTTTTGCGCACGAACTCGCCTCTTTCCGTGGAGCTGGGTCCGGGTATCATGTCCAACATTTTCGATGGTATTCAGAGACCGCTGGAGGTCATTTACAATAACTCACAGTCCCCTTTCATTCCCCGTGGCGCTGATGTGCCCGCGCTGAACAGGTAGCTACTATCTAAAGAGAGTGATGGCTAGAGAGCGCAAGTGGCTGTACACGCCTCTCCACTTCAAGGAGGGCGACCTCATCTCGGGCGGCGACATCTTCGGTGTGGTCTACGAGAACGAGCTGATCCCCGAGCACAACATCATGTGTCCCCCCAACATCAAGGGCACCGTGGCGATTCCCAATCACTGTCATGCGTAGGTGGTGAAGGTGTACGGCGGCGAGACGGACGGCAAGGAGGAGCTGACGCTGAACGACACGCTGCTGGAGGTGCGCGACGAGAGGACGGGCGCCATCACGAAGCTGTCGATGTCGCACCTGTGGCCCGTGCGTTCGCCGCGCCCCGTGGTGGAGAAGCTGCCGGGCAACCATCCGCTGATCACGGGCCAGCGCGTGATCGACACGCTGTTCCCGTCGGTGCTGGGCGGCACGTGCTGCATCCCCGGCGCGTTCGGCTGCGGCAAGACCGTCATCAGCCAGGCGCTGTCGAAGTACGCCAACACGAACTGCATCGTGTACGTGGGCTGCGGCGAGCGCGGCAACGAGATGGCCGAGGTGCTGTACGAGTTCCCCGAGCTGAAGACGGAGCTGAACGGCAAAGAAATCGGCATCATGAACCGCACCTGCCTGGTGGCCAACACCTCCAACATGCCCGTGGCCGCGCGTGAGGCCTCCATCTACACCGGCATCACCATCGCCGAGTACTTCCGCGATATGGGCATGAACGTCGCCATGATGGCCGACTCCTCCTCCCGCTGGGCCGAGGCCCTCCGTGAGATCTCCGGCCGTCTCGGCGAGATGCCCGCAGATAGCGGCTACCCCGCCTACCTGTCCGCGCGTCTGGCCGCCTTCTACGAGCGCGCCGGCCGCGCCAAGCTGCTGGGCTCGCCCGTGCGCGAGGGCTCCGTGACCGTGGTGGGCGCCGTGTCGCCTCCTGGCGGTGACTTCTCCGACCCCGTGACGACGGCCACGCTGTCGATCGTGCAGGTGTTCTGGGGCCTGGAGAAGAAGCTGGCGCAGCGCAAGCACTTCCCCGCCATCAACTGGCTGGTGTCGTACAGCAAGTACGACCGCGTGCTGGAGCCGTTCTTCGCGGAAATGGACGGCGAGTTCATCGCGATGCGCAACCGCGTGCGCTCGATCCTGCAGGAGGAGGACAACCTGCAGGAGATCGTGCAGCTGGTGGGCAAGGAGTCGCTGTCCGAGGACCAGAAGGTCATCATGGAGGTGGCGAAGATCATCCGTGAAGACTTCCTGCAGCAGAACGCGTACTCCGACTACGACTTCACCTCGCCGCTGCACAAGTCGGTGGGCATGCTGCGTGTGATCACGCACTTCTACGACTGCTGCATGAAGGCCATCAAGGACTCGCCCGCGGACGCGAAGATCACCTGGGCGCACATCAAGGCGTCGATGACCGACCTGATCTACCAGATCACCTCGATGAAGTTCTACCACCCCAAGCTGCCCGTGCAGGAGATGAACGCCAAGTTCCAGGCGCTGTACGAAGAGATCGACAAGCAGTTCCACGTTCTCACTGAATAAGTTGTTTATGATCGGCTGTTTGTTGCCACATTCTGCCTGAGTTCCTGGATGGAATGGACCATGACGGCTTCATCGAGAAGGAGAGCAAGCGCATCAAGCTGATCGAGGAAACCATCCAGAACGTGCAGTCCTACGAGGCATTGCTCGATCCGACGATCACCGAGCAGTACTGCTTCACGGATGAGTGGGGCGCCACGGGCGACTGCGTCATGATGGATAAGCGCAACAACGTATTCAATTGCCGGTACACCCGCGGAGTGCTGGACGGGGAGATGATTGTGGCGAGGTACGACGAGCTGATCGGCGTGTTCACGATGAAAAACGGGCGGATCACCAACGAGAGGCCGCTCTCCGAACTGAAGCGGAATCGGATGCTCGATTTGGACGCAAACAACGAGATTTGCTGGGAGGGAGACGTTCTCGAGGACAAACCCTTCGGTTGGGGCGAGGCCTTCGATGCGAAGAACCGGCTGCTCTACGTGGGCTTTCGCATTGGGGACCAGAACGTATGCTACGGAACCACCTACTACCCGGATACGGGGACGATCGCCTATCTGGGGAACTGGTGCCGCGGCAAACGCTGGGGCTTCGGACACTGCTACGACCGTTCCGGCACTCTCCGCGAGGAGGGGATCTGGATGAACGATGCGTTGGTGAAGAGCACGTGTGTGCGCATTGACGATTCCTCCCTCCGTCTGTGCGGCCTCCACAGCGTGATTGCGTCGCTGGCCATCGGAGACGGGTGCTGCGAGAGGAGCGCGGAGCTGTGCCTGCGCCACTACCAGCATCTCCAATCTCTCTCCATCGGGAGAGGGAGCTTTGCTCAGGCGCACACACTGGTCCTGCAGTACTTACCCGCACTGGAAAGTGTGGTGGTGGGCGAGGACACCTTCGCGTGTCTCGAAAACTGCGTGTTTGAGAGTGAGTCTGCAAACACGCCATTACCACTAGGATTACCGCGGTTCTCCACGCTCCGTCTCGGGCGCGGCGCCCTCCGCGGCAACGGAACCGTGTCTCAGCAGCAGTCGTCTGTGCCGCCGTTCAACTACAAGAACACCCTGCTGCTGTGCGACCTGCCGGTGCTGCGCTCGCTGGAGGGCGCTGGCATGAACTTCGTCTTCTTCGGAATGGTCGTGTTCGAGCGTGCCGCAAACCGGGCTGATTTAGGCGTAGGCGTCCCCGCGGTTCAGACGGTCCGTCTGGGCGACGACGCGTTCCAGTACGTGTTTCGGTTCCAGGCGGTGGAGGCGAGTCGCCTGCAGGAGTGCGTGCTCGTGCGGGCCCAGTTCCTCTACCTCTTCGTGAAGGACTCGCTGGCCTTACCAGCCTTGCAAGCCTCGCTGGCGGCGGGCGTGGAGTGTGTGCGCGTAGCGGACTTCTCGGGCAACGCGCCGGAGCTGCGTGCGCTGGACCTGTCGGGGCTGGAGCGCCTGCAGACCTTCGCCACGGGGCTGTGGTGCTTCCACGCGGTGCGGGCGCTGACGGCGCGCGGGCTGCCGCGGCTGCACGAGCTGCGTCTGGGCCGGAACAACTGCGTGGAGCGCGCGGCGCCGAAGGAGGCGAGCGGGCTGTGGGTGGAGGCGTGCCCGGCGCTGGAGGCAGTAACAATGGGTGCAGGGTCGGCGGGCTGGTTCCAGGAGTGCGTGCTGGCGCGTGGAGAAAGAGAGGAGGTGTGAGGAATAGAGTTGCCGGAGCTGAAGTGTGTGGCGGTGGGCGACGGGTGCTTTGCGAAGGTGCACTCGGCGGTGCTGTCGGGTGCGTGTGGGGCGAGGGCGTAATGGCTAGACCTGCCGGAGCTGGAGCGTGTGGCGCTGGGCGAGTACGCGCTGAACGGCGACGCGCTGAACGCGGGGAAGAAGGGCATGTTGATGAACTCGCTGTCGCTGTGGGATCTGCCGAGTCTCGCGCAGCTGGCGTGCGGGGAGGGAGAGGTGCTGTTCTACATCGGACGACTCCGCGTGAGGAGTGAGGGAAGCGGACGGGTGTGAGGCGTAGACGTCCCGATACTGAGGGAGATTCGCTCCTTCTTCGCTCTGCAGGGCGTGCACACTTCGGAGATTGAGAGTGGAGAAGGGGATGAGGAGTGAAGGGTAGATGCTCCGGCCTTCCAGCAATTCATTCGCGAGAAGGATCGAACAAACAAGAGAAGGGGAGAGTAATTGCAACGGGGAGTGCTTTTCCTTGCCTTCCGTGAATTGCATGAGTCTACCGTTGAGTCTTCTTCTCGCTCGCACTTCCTGTATAAGTGGATGAGCGTGGGGCGGTAGGATTCGAATTCGGGGTGCGCTGCTGCAGACTTGAGTACGAGAAACGGAGGCGTGGTCATCAACCGTTCGTACAGATTCAGGAAGGCGGCTACGGGCGAGAAAGGGCGCTGATGCTCACCATCATCGGAGTGGTTGTTTGTTGTGAGAACAAATGTGACGATTGAGTCCAGAACGCTGATGCCAAGACACCTAGGATGGGAAGAGGCAGAATCACTCTACTGGTGCTGGATGTCCTTATCCGTGAGGTAGGAGTAGCACACTTCCAGTAACAGTTGAACGGTGGAGGAGTCGAAGCCGGTGAGAATGGAGGGAGTGATGCTGTCGAGAATGGAGCGGAACGCCTCTGAAAAGATGTCCTCTTTGCTTTCTCTATGGATGAAGAGAGGGGGGAGTCGGGAACACAGCATTCCATAATCGACTCTGGATTTGATTCACCTCTTCCTCATCGAATCCTTCATCCTCATCCCTCTGCGGTGCCAGGGGTTCACGGGGAAGGGGTAGAGGCACAGTGGGAATGACCAGGTCATCATTCTCTTCTTCGGGAACGATTTCAATGTTGTTAATCTTGTAGGCCTCTTCAGTACGATCTACTCCATTGTCGATGAATCGAACTACGCGTTCATTCTGCTCTTTTGCGATTACCCACATGATTGGTTGTTTGCGGCTGTTTCTCTTCCTCTGGAGGAGAGGGAGGAGAAAGATCAAGCAGACTGGAGCGTTTAGGTTTTGTTTCAGGGGATGACTCGCTTCTCGTTTGTAGGGGTGAACGTATACTTAGAGGCGTTGAGTGGGAGGAAACAACGAGTAGTTTGTCCTCCATTTCCTTTCTCTTCTTCGTGGACGGTTTCAACCTCACAACGTCCTATTTTGAATCAGATCGAAACGACTATACACTTGACTGACCCGTATTGAGAATAGCAGGGGTTCGTTTTGCAGATGGATTTGCCGCAACGAGAGAAGCATGCAGAGGATGGGACTGGACTTTGGATATCGATGCCAACCCCGCCTGCTGCTTCTGCTTCCTCTCTCGTATGTAGCGCTTGATCCGCGCTCTACTGTTTACCACTCGATGCACCGCCACTTTGCGCCACCCATCCAATTCATGGTTCGTTTCTTCTGTTGAGGATGATCATGGAGGGAAACCATTCTCTTTGTGTTTCAGAGCCCAGCACTTATTGTCATTTCAAACAAACACAGCAGCGAATGAGAGCATCGAGCTCTGGCGGAACAGACTATGCATGATGCGATGATTGCACCCCCACCTGATGTGCTTCGCGCAGCATTCTGCGATACTCCCTCAGTATTGTACACTCCTTCGTAATGAACACCGTCACGCGCCCCTTCCTCCCCCTCCGTCCCGTGCGTCCCGCCCTGTGCTTGAACTTCTCGATGGTGTCTGGCATCTCGTACATCACCACCTCGTCCACCTCGAAGTCGATGCCTCGCTCCAGCAGCGACGAGCACACCAGCACGTCCACGCCACCTACGCCTCACGCCCGCCTTCTCCACCCACCCTCCTTGAACGCCCGCACGATCGTGGTGCGCACGGGTTGGGGGTACTCGCTGTGAATGCCGCAGCAGTGAAACTGTTCCTGTCGCAGCATCGCAACGAGACTCTCGATGGCGGCAATGCTGTTGACGAAGATCAGAACGGGCGGCGAGGGAATCGAGCGAAGCGTTTGCAACAGCAGGTCCTAGGAGTGACGGGCGCGGGCCGCACGGACGAATCGCGAGGTGGAGGAGACGACGATGGTGTGAACCGTCACGTCTGGGCTGAGGCCGCCCTTGGTTTCGTCCACGGCGTTGATGCGAAGCGTGATCGGGTTTTCGACGCAGCTGTTGATGAGGCGTTTCACGGAGATGGGGAAGGTGGCGGAACACAGCACGGTTTGTGTTCCGGTTGGCGGGAGTTTATTGGCGATCTTCACATTACATCCTATTTCATTACCCACAGACCGGATCTGGTTCTCCATCTCGATGTCCACCGCCTTGTCCGCCTCGTCCAGAATGAACAGTCGCACGCTGTCCCTCACGCCCACCTCACACACTCACTTGTTCAGACTCACCCACTCCTTGCCCAACAGGTCGATCAGTCGACCCGGCGTGCACACCAACACGTCCACTCCCTCGTTCAGAACGCGGTGCTGCGACTGCGCGCCCTCGCCGCCCCACACGCCCAGAACTCGGTGGACGAAGCGACCGTCCGGTGCGAAGAGATGCTAGCGATGAGATGAACAGGACGAAACAACTGGATCGAGGGGCTCTTTGGGTTTTTGGAACAGAGAGAAGGTGAAGGAGAGAGGCGATGTGAGGAACACCGAAATCTCGCCGAGAATCTGATTGGCGAGTTCTCGCGTAGGAACGATGATGACTGCAGTAGGACCCGTTGCGCATGTTGCCATCGGCGTTTGCATGAGAATGCGCAAGAGGGGAAGGACATAGGCCAGGGTCTTACCCGATCCCGTATCGGAGTGAAGGATGATGTCTCTCCCAGTTAGAATAAGCGGAATGCCTTGCATCTGGACGGGCTTGGGTGTCTAGTGGTCAATCGCCTTCCATGGAAAGACAAGGATTCCTTTGCTCTTTAGCCGTTGCAGTATGGGGTCCGGCAGTCCAATATCCCGGAAACTCTGAATGGGAGGCACCGGATCCCCTCCCTCCACTTCGATTCGATTTTGGAGACGAATGAGACGAACTTCATCGTTCGACAACGCATTTCCATGAAGCGGAATGGAAAGAGGAGGGGTGGGCTGAGAGGGCGCCTCTTCCCCGGGTTCGGTTTTCACACGCTTCCGGATCGGAACGAAGATGCGTTCGCCCGTTGCGGTGACAGATCCCGAAGAGAAAGCATCGACGACGTCCTCGTGACTCTGTCGCTTTCCTCTCTCTTCCTCCGTCATACTGGCTGTGAGAAGAGATGAACAGGAAAAAGACTGATCACATCCTTCTTATCATCGATTCTATTCGTCATGCAAGTGAGTCTTAGGGTTTGGAGAATCACGGAATAGAGTCCAGAAGAGTATGTGAAGAAGATGCTGCGAAGTGCGCCCGACGACTTCGGTGCCTACTACGACGCCGCCAGAAAGACGCGCCAAGTGTGGAAATGGGAAAAGATGGAGCAAACGGCAATTAGCCAGTGCGGTTCAAACAGTGCTTCCTTCTTCCTCTATCGTCGTGCAAAATTCATCGAGAAGGACAGAGAGGAGCGAATGATGAAGGAGGAGCAGGAAAAGAAGCGTGCGCTGGAGGCACAGCAAGTGATGGAGGCAAACAAGGCGGAAGTCGACAAGAAGCTAAAGAAGAACCAACTGAAGCGTCAGAAGAAGAAGGAGAGGAAGGAGAAGTTCGAAAAGAAGCAGCGTGGAGAAATCGTGGAGGCTCCCGTGAAGAAGATCGTGCGGGATGATTCCGCCGTGAAGGCGGTGAGCGCCTCCATCCAGTCGATGAAGCAGAGTGTTCATGACCTCCCCGATCTGTCTGAGGCTACCGAGCCCGTGAAGGAAGCTACTGACGCCGTAAAGGAAGCTGCCGAGCCCGTGAAAGAAACCCCTTAGTTGCACTGTACAATGGCGTGTTTGTTGAACAATCGAGTTCATGTCTTCTTGAGCGTATTGAGTACATGCCGAAACACCTCCTCGTACTCCGTCGGAAGCAGGGGCAGTTCCTCCTCGCCGGTGATTTCCTTGGCGAGGAAGGGCGAAAACTCCTCCGGCGGCAGCTTCGGACAAGGGAACGCCACGCCCTTCATGTCGATCCCAAAATCCCAACAATTTCTGCCGGTCAAGTGCGCTTCCCTCAGCCTCCTCAGCAGCTGCACGCGCGGCGTGTTGTAGGGCGCGGTGAGCACGGTGTCCGGAGCGCATGCGAGATAAACGGGGTTTGTGCAGGTGTATGTGTAAAGAGCGATATGATGGCAGTTGCTACGAGTGATGGGCGGATGAGGAAGGAACATGACGAGAAGGCGGTTGCAGCAAATCGAGAGCGTGACGTGATCGCAGTCGCGGAGCACGACGATGCTGGCCACGGTGCTGAGCTGGAAGGAGGTGTGCGAACAGTCCTGGAGAATGAGGGCGGTGTAAGAGGAATCGTCCTCGACGGCGGTGTGGTGGCAGTGAAGGTAGTGTGCGGAGGAGAAGGAGGGTCGCTCCTGCACGCGCAGTTCCTGTTGGTTCTCGTTGTAGAGCAGACGGATGTGATTGTGCGGCGCGAGACGACGGTACTCCGAGAAGGAAAGGAAGGTGAGGTGATTCTCCAGGAAGACGATCAGTTCATAGGGCTTGTAGAAGCCGGTGGCTTCGTCCTGGCAGGAGGCGGGGATCATGGTGGAGAGGCTGCGCTCCTACGGGGAAGGGAGGGAGCAAGAGCGGACTTCGCCGAGGGTGTCTCCACAGGCGAAGAGGAGAGAAAGAGAGTGGATGGCTTCGCTGGGGATGGAGAGATGGGGGATGAAGTAGGGGTAGTCGCCGGCCATGGCGTGTTGGATGATGGTATCGAGGGAGTCGCTGGTGGAGTTGTCGAAGAAGAGACAGACGAAGATGATCAGGAGAGAGTCGAAGACGTAGTAGGAGAGATCCATGTACTCTGCATTGATGCTGATTTCGTTTGCCTATCAACAAGAGGAATGAAAAGGAGTACCAGAGACGGAAGCGTAGAGGAGTGCAATTTGGATTCCGGAGCCGTGTAGATTGCATTATATTGATCGGCAAAGGACTTGTAATCGGGACGCACATGGTTCGAACCCGGCGTGTAGGTTTGAATGAAGAGGAAGAGAAGAAGGGTTCTGCAATCTAGCCGCGACACTATACATTAGGGAAAGGAGGAATCCATGCGTGGCACACCGTAGAAAGACTGAAGGATTTCAAATACACTACACGTAACAGATAACAAGACAAAAGCCCGCATGATGGCTTCATCTCCCTCGAATAAACCCACATCTTCAGCAAACCGGCACCAATCTTCCATTCTACAGAAAAGGCTCGGAGAAGCGCATACCCTATTTCATTTTGCTTCAGTTCTCTCAGCTGATATGAAATACGGAGAATATCCTCCTTTGTCCACAACCCTCCTTCATCTCCCGTCTTGGCGTTCAGAAACAACAGCTCGAAGTTATGGTAATTAATCCAAAATGATTCCATAACTCGAAGCGATCAGTGGAAGAAATGCATGGCGTGTGGAATAGTTATTGTTTTGAGTCCAGTGAACTCTGAGGCTCTTTCTGCTCAACGGATACACTCCGGACTTGATTGTTGATGATGAAACAGGCGAAGAAGCAGAATCCCGGAGTCCATCCTTCGATCATCCAACACGGAGGAGGAAGATGATTCTTCACCGTCTCACATATTCTGCTGATCATTGATGATCAGGAGTTCTATTAAGATGGTAAGCCCCCATTCCTTTTCTGAGTTCATGTAAACCAAAGCGAGCGATAGTGCACGCCATTCCATGAGACTCTCACCAACGCGTAGCACCTTCGTTTCATTGCTGTGTCCTTTCTCACGTGGTATGCGTATGTCATGTACGGCATGAAACAAGCGCATTTCCGAGTTGTTTCGCAATCGTGACGTGATTCGTAGAACGCATTGTTGGAACCGACTCTGTATCCAGGGTTCAACTCACAACTCGATAGGATTCCCTCGGAGAGTCTGTGCGTGCGTCATTGTTCATGGAGTAGACTATGTAGCCTCTGATGTTGTGCTTCGATCCCGGTCTGAATCCTATTTTGAGCTCAATTCCACTGAAGTGCAGCTGAATCACAGTTTCCACCCTGACGTATCCTATTCGCTGGTAATGGTGACTACAATTGAGGCAAGTGATGTAGCATTCCAAATTTCTGTTTCACATGCAGGCGATCGACATGGATGTGCGAAACACCCTCGTGATGATGGAGCTCTTTCAGAAGCAGTATTCATTTCGAGCCGTTGTGTTTTCGCGCTCGCCATCGGTAATCATCTTTTGCAGAGAGCACCACATCACCTGCATCACCGATTACGCGTCCCTTCCTTTGCCTTTGTTCACCCACAGCTCCAACCCCTTCCACATGCCGCTGATCCGTTTCTTTTTCCTCCAGGCACAGCATCTCTTCCCGAGTCGTTACTACGGATATGTCAACAGTGATATTCTTCTCAGCTCCTCGCTCTTCGCCGTCCTCTCTCAGTGCACCGCGCTACAGAAGCGGGGAACCATCCGGAAGCGAGTTGCTTTGCATCCTCGTGTTCACTGTAGTTTGTGATCGCAGGGCGAGTCAGAAACGTCGATGACTCGCGCATTCCCGATCTGCTTCACACCAACCTGAGTATTCCCGCCTACGAATCCCTGCTTCTGTCTATGACGGATAACAAGAAGGCACGCTTGCGCCATCACCATAGTGCGGTAATCTCCATTATCCTTTTCCACGGTAGGACTACTTCGTGTTTTCCTCCTCAATCGATTTCACGCTATTTGAGGACGCTGTCATTGGCCGTGGGAGAATCGACAACTACCTGATGGAGATTCCCGACAGACAAGGCGGAAGTCTGATTGATTCTTCCTACAAGGGTAAGGACGGAAGCTGATGGTTGAAGCGCAGTGCTTGGAATCCACCAGGGCCTGTGCGGGTACAAGTGCCGTAACCGAAAGCGGAGGCAGGAGTACGACGATTACAATTGGAACGAGAAGTACGTCCGACTCCTCCAGCTGGGCTACGGGACGCTCGTTACGGCGGACTATCGGCTGTAATGGGGCAGCTTCTTGCTGTGTACAATACCTCTTTGACAATTCTCTCTTTGTTGAATGATATGCAGCACCCCTGCGCGGCGGCCTGACAAAGACGAGGGGGAGGGGAAATGCGCCGTCTGCTACCAACCGATGACGGCGAAGAACGTAGCATTCGGTGGAGAGTGACAGGATAGAGAACGGTCGTTCTTCCCTGCTGCCATTCCTTCTGCTACCACTGCATCGTCCACTGGATGAAGATTCGCTCCATCTGTCCCGTATGCATGAGTCTGTATCGAAAAATCCCTCCTCTAATTCTGTAGGAGCGAAATGCTCCTCTACTCCATCAAAAGCGATTCCGAATACAAGATCCTGCCGATTCGCCCCTCCTCCATCCAGCTGGGTTGTTTCTGTTCGTTCCCTTCATGCCAAGAGTGTGAGAAACCAGCTGCCTTTGTTCCCCACCTGTTCATCAACGACAGAGGCGAGTACGAGTGCACGGTCATCGAAACCAATCGCATCCGTCACATGCTTGGATTGCCTCCGCTGGAGGAGTGGGTGTGTTTCTTCGCAACAAAGACGAGAAATAAACTAAAACATGAACATATCGATCACGATACCAAAGGCAGCAAAACCAACACAAGATAAGCAAGCAGCCTATGTTTGAATCGAAAGTGCAACGATCTACGGTCGGGCCGTTCTTCGCTCCAAAGGCCAGGCCCGCTCCGCAGCCGGCGAGAGCATTTGTCCAAATGGACTTCGTCCCGAGAACTCGCTCCGTCACGCACTCCAGGGCCGTGTACACCGCTACGGGCTTAACGAATCCCCAATGGACTACCACCAAACACTGCCATCGATCTGGCCATGCTCTTTCCCTTGAGGTATGTGTATCGCATCGACTTCTTCAGCTATCCGTCACAATCACACGCCATGGCGAACCTCAGACCCGACAGACGCCTTTCCTCGCTGCGCCGGGTCCATAGGCTGCGACGCCATGGGATTCGTCATCTGAGAAAGCGAGCCCAGGAAGAAACCGAAAACGCCTCCCATACCGGCGGCTATGGATCATATCGCGCGGAGAGAGCAAACCCAAGATACCGCCCGTGACGAGCTTGATAAAGCAGGAGTTGTTCACTTCTCCCACGTTCTTTGGAATTAAGCTGAAATCCTCGCTTCTACACATCACCAAGAGTCATCGAAGCGTTCTTGATGGGGGGACGGACGACAAACCGGATGGACTCCCTATACGGAATCTTTTCCACTGAAGGGAGGGGCCCCGTATTTGGCTTCTTCTTCAGAAGCAGTTTCTCGAGCTCTTCGGGACTTGTCTGCATCGAAAATGGCAAAGGAACTGTTCCCCTTTGGATGAAACTCCCAGGAGAGGGCGTAGAAGCAGCATATCGCTCTACTAAGTGGTGGGAATGGCATGAAAAGGCTGGGGTGCTTGCTGGAAGACCCTTATGTCGATTCACAATCCATCATGTCTGAAGCGCCAAAGATGGAAACAGCGAGACGATCGTTGCACGACCTCGCTAAGGAGAACAATGTCGAAGAGATGGTGAAGATCCTGAACAGTCATGAAAGACTGAACGCCAAAGATAAACATAAGAGGTAGCTGTGAGGAAATCGCTTTCACGATAGAACCCCGCTTCATATGGCTTGCTTTGCAGGTAGTTTCGATGCAGCGCGTTTGCTGATTGAATCGGGAGCGGACGTGAATGCGGTCGCGCTGGACGACCTGCGGCCACTCGGATTTGCTGTGATGAAAAACAACCTTGCTATTGTGCTCTCTTGGGTGGAGTTGTCAGGAGTAGGTGAAGCTGCTGCTTGCTAACGGTGCGGCCAGTGGAATCAATGCCCTGTTTCAAAAGAAGGGAACGTCATGTCTACACATTGCTGCAAAGAACGGAAACAAGGAGATGGTGGAGCTTCTGTTGGACAAGGGGAGCAACCCGAATCTGAAGAACAGGGAGGGAGAGACTCCTATGATGGTTGCTTCGACTGTTGAAGTGAAAGACAGCAAAGGGAGTGACGTGTAGATAAAGAATCTGATCCTCGCAGCGAAGAAGAAGTGGGACAGTGAGAAGAAGAAGAAGGCGGAAGAACGCCGCAGCAAGGTGAGATGCGTTGTTGAGGAGTGAGAGTCTAGAAGAGGGAACTTGCGGAAATGAACACCAAGGTGGAGGCGGCGCCAGAAAAGGAGGAGCCTGCTCCAGAGTCCTCCAAGAAGCTCGATCTGAAGAAACTCGCCTTCGCGTTGGATGAAGACGATTTCCTTCTTTGTTGAACAAACAGGAAGACAAGGTATTGATAAACACCCGTTTAGTAGCCGTAACCGTAGAGGGTTCTGCCCTGTCTCTTCAGAGCGTACACCACATCCATGGCCGTCACGGTCTTTCTCTTCGCGTGCTCCGTGTAGGTGACAGCGTCGCGCACCACGCCGTCCAGGAACGTCTTCAGCACAGAGCGGGTTTCGTCGTAGATCAGACCCGAGATACGCTTCACACCACCTCTTCTAGCCAGACGGCGGATAGCGGGCTTCGTGATGCCCAGAATGTTGTCGCGCATCACCTTGCGATGTCTCTTCGCGCCTCCCTTTCCAAGACCCTTTCCTCCCTTTCCACGACCAGACATGTTGATTCGAGTATAAAAGAAATATGAGATTTGCCACGGAGCAAACAGCCGCCAAACTCACGAACACGAACAGCCAATCAAATCGAAGTGCGTTTCATTTGTTCGACATAACGGTCCCCATCACCCAACTCCCATAAGAATGCACTGCAGAATTGAGGGTGGGTTCTTCTGTCTAATTCTTCCCTATTCTATTATCCCACTATGTCTGATGTGAATAATCCATCTCATTCGAAGAAACAAATCGTAATGCGCTGCGGTTTTTGTTTACGCGCGATGGCAGTTCTTAATCTTATCCTTTCGTAATGGCTCGTACCAAGCAGACTGCTCGTAAGAGTACCGGAGGCAAGGTCCCCCGCAAGCAACTCGCCACTAAGGCCGCTCGCAAGAGCTCGCCCTCGGCCGCCGCCGTGAAGAAGCCCCATCGTTACAGACCCGGTACTGTAGCTCTGCGTGAGATCCGCAAGTATCAGAAGAGCACGGAGCTGCTGATCCGCAAGCTGCCCTTCCAGAGACTGGTCCGTGAGGTGGCCCAGGACTTCAAGAACGATCTCCGTTTCCAGAGCTCCGCCGTGATGGCTCTGCAGGAGGCCGCTGAGGCGTACCTGGTCTCTCTGTTCGAGGACACCAACCTGTGCGCCATCCACGCCAAGCGTGTGACCATCATGCCCAGAGACATGCAGCTGGCTCGCCGCATCCGCAACGAGAAGTAATCATGTACTTTTCAGTACACCAATGTTTGTTTCAGACAATCCCCCGTTTCCTGTTTCGGTATCGGAATGCTTCTGCGTTTTGCTAGAGCGGGTTTGAGAGGGGGCGGTAGGAACTGGAAGCGCTCCTTCTCCATCTTGGAAAACAAGCTGGCGCTTATCGATATACTCGGTGACAGCGACGAATTCGAAGAGGTGGATCGAGACGGGAAGAAGCTGCCGCCGTTTGGTTCCATCGTGAGCTACACAGCGCAGCGCGAGTATCATGTGGGTATCTATGAAGGAACAAAGATGATCGATGGAATTCAGAAGCTCCAAATCCGGAATGAGCACGATTGCATACGCGACGTTCAGTTTGTTCATTTCATTCACGATTAGGTCGGTATGGGATGTCTGAACTGCCTGATTGCACTCCCATCGCCGGTCATCTCCTCCTACTCTGCCAAAGATGTGGAGGAAATCGCGAGCGGGGTGGAGACGCTGTACAGGAGCGGAAAGTTCCCCCTCGATCGCATCTACGCCAAGTTCTGCAACTACAACCGCTTCAATGTGGAGCAAGTGCTCCCCTACCTTCCTGCCAAGTGGCGATCGAAGTATGGCGAGCCCATTCTGATTGGCGCTGCGGATCGTGTTCAGTGTCTTGTGAAGTGCTTGAGGGCTAGTTTCTGCGCAGTAGCGGCCACATGGTGGAGCGACTCGCCACGGATTGGAGCTCGTTCAGTGAGTACAAGTGCCATCCGAAACAGTACCTGCCGCTGCTGAAGGCAAACTACGCTCGCAGCGCTAGCATCAACTCCATTTTCCAGAACAACACCGGATTCGATGCCAACGAGTCGATGCTGCGAATCGTCCCACCCGTAGATGTGACCGCTTCGTGGATGGCTACAAGGCACTGAACACGTCGGACGAGGCCGCTGTGGCCCAGTTCGTCGCCGACAACCGCAGGGTGGTGAATGCGCTCATCACGCTCTCCACCATCTACTCGCCCACCGAGTCCAACTTCTCCAACTATGCCCTCCTCCGCGACCACGTCCTCCGCCCGCTCTTCGCCTCCGCGGCTCCGCCCACGCCCGACGCTCTCTCCACCCTCCACCACCACGTCCCCCCCACTTTTTCATCCTCACGTCCAGACCGCCGACCTCCTCCGCTCTCTCCGCATCCTCGAGAAGTACACGCCCCCGCAGCTCCTTCTGGACAGCAAGTGTGGTTACACGGGCTTCACTCCCGCCTGTCAGCGCGATGCCAAGCGCATTCTCGACTCCTTCTTCCTTTCCCGCGCTTCTGCCGACGATCTGCCGTGGGACCTCGTCGACGACGATGCCGCAATTCGGACCGATTTCAGCCAGGTGGCGATCGCCATCGACAGCATCACAGTGGGCCGTTTTCGGGCCGTTTTCTGGTAGACGTCGGAGGTGGACGACAGCATCAGCATTTTGGCGCCAAATAAAGTGGCGGTGCACATCGCCGACCCCACCTCCTTCATTCCCCTGGGCTCCGACCTTGACTACAACGCCTCGCTCCGGTGGGCATCGCGGTCTCCTCTCACGGGCAGGTCTGTCACCTACTACTACCCCGACCGCGTGTACCCGCTGTACCCGTGGGAGATCGCCACTGCCTGCTCGCTCAGCACCACGCAGTTCGCCGACACCAACCCCGGTGTCCTCGCCTCCCTCGCCTCACCCTCAGACAACCGCTATCACCCCACCTCCCTCTCCACACTGTCATCACCGTCATCACAGTCATCACAGTCCTTGCAAGAGGTGGCGACCCCGCGGCCGCGCGCGCTGACGATCGTGATGGAGTTCGGGGCGGACGGCGGCATCCTGGACTGCTCGGTGCACCCCACGGTGCTGCAGCACCCCATCCGCCTCACCTACGAGGAGGTCGAGGCCATCCTCAACGAGACGCTCCCGCCCGCGCCCCGCCCCAAGCTCTTCGCCTCCTCCGTCACCACACCCATCACCACCACGTCAGATGACAACTCCATCACTCACAACACCACGTCAGATGACAACTCCATCACTCACAACACCACGTCAGATGACAACTCCATCACTCACAACACCACGTCAGATGACAACACCACCGCCAGTAACGACCCTGCCTTCACCACCCTGCAACCACTGAAGGACCCGCGCGCCAATGCGCAGCGCTTCGCCGCCCGCCGCGCCACGGGCAGCAACGCCGCGGTTCTCGGCTTCGCGCCCTCCGCCGCCTCCGCACTGCCCCCCACCACATCCCCCATTTTCGAGCGCGTGGTCGGCGGAGCGGTGACGCGCCAATCCATCCAGCACACACTCACCTCACTGTACCGTCTGGCCTGTCGCCGCCGCCAGTACCGCGAGCGTCGTGGGTGCATCGACTTCTCCTTCCCCGAGGCTCGCTTCCACGTGGCGGCGGGCGCGGCAGAGGGCACCATTGGCGAGCGGGACGCGGCGGAGAAGGCGGAGCAGCTGGTGATGGAGATGATGGTGGCGGCGGGCGAGGTGGTGGGCGCTCTCGGCAAGGAGAACGTGGGCAATGGCGGGAAGCGTGAGGGGTAGAAACTCCCTCTGCCGTACCGCGTGCACCCGTACAACGTGCTGTTGCCCTCCGATCAAATGCAGCAGAGATATATCCTTCTGTGCTCCTCACACCTCCTTCACCACACTGCTCGCCGCGCCCGTGCAGTATCCGCTCCTCGTCCACAGCTGGGAGCAGCTCGTGCGCTGTCTGCCCGCCAAGGTGGCGCGCGAGGCAGGCCCGCACTCGGGTCTGGGCATCGACGCGTACGTTCAAGTGACCTCGCCGCTGCGCCGGTACAACGACTGTCTAGTCCACCGCCAGCTGAAGGCGTTCGCACATCGTGAGAGCGTGTGGAGGGCGTGAGACGCAGACCAGCCGCTTCCGTACGACGAGGAGACGATGTTCCGCGTGGGGACGAAGTGCTTCCAGATGGAGAAGATGAGCACCAAGTTCGAGGACGCGTGGAACCGGTACATCCTTCTGCAGCGCATGAAGGACCTGCTGTCGACGGGCGCGCTGACGCTGACGGCGACGGTGCTGGAGGTGACGCTGCGTGGGTGTGAGGAGGCGGGGCGAGTGAGGCGTAGAATGAACACGGTGGTGTGCGGCGTGGTGGCGAACGACCTGGGCCTGCGGTTCAACGTCTCCGCGTCGACTATTTTGCAGAAGGGAGAGAAGGTGAAGGTGACGGTGCTGGACGTGGTGCCCGACTGTCTGAAGATCAAGGCTGTGATGGAGGGCGAGTGGCGAGTGGACGACGCGCCCGACTACTCCAAGGTCCTGTAGTCTTTCCGTCCTTTAGTCCCTGTTTTCGGCAAACACAACTCTTTCAATACTCCTCTGTCTGCAACAAACACAACACAGCAGCGCCTTCTTGTGTATGATCTTCTTCCCCTCCTCCTCCCACTCCTGGCTCGTCACCCACATGTCGCCGAACGGACTCAGCGACGTCAGCACGCACGCGCCACTCCACGCCGAGTGCGCGCGGTCCGGCGGCGACAGCACGCGCAAGTGTGTGTTCGGCGGCGCCAGCGGCTTGATCTCGTCCAGCAGCCGCTTCCCGAAGTCTGCTCGTCACCCTCTTTCATCACACCTACTCCGCGTCAACGTCACGCCACCCGACAACAGGATGTTGCCCCACAGCTCTTTGCGCAACTCAAGGTCGCACTTCGTCACGGTGGTGCTGAGCTCGCCAGCGACGCCCAGCGACTCGTTGCCCACCCGCTGCGGGTCGAAGAGCATCTCCGCGCACTGCCACCGCTCCTCGCCAAGCTACCGATCATGCCGATGATGCGCGGGTACCTTCACGACATTGCCGTCGGGGAGCACGTAGTCCACGATCTTCTGCTTTTGGGCCGGGTCCATGCCTGCGATGGCGCACTCCGAACAGGCCTCCTTCATCTCCCGTACCACCTCGAGTTCGCTCGACGAAGAGAAGATATATCCAGACTTGCGAAGGAGGAGCTGCAGGTACTGCGTCATTTCCCTTCCGCCAAGGTCCACCCTCCGGATGTGCGGAGTGATGGCGAATCCGTCATATATCGGGAACAGCGTGGTCACTCCCTCGCCGATGTCGACAACCACTCCGGTTCCCCTTCCCGAATCATACATGCTGAGAAGGGGCTGGGGAGCGACGAAGAGGGCGGGAGCCTGCAGCATTTCGAAAAAGAACTCTGCCATCTTCTCCGTTTGCTTATTTGGGGTGATGGCCGCCTGTGTCAGGAACACCTATGGTCAATTCACCGGCGCGGACGCCTACGGGATGTTCGCGACTGTCGAGACCCAGCTGTGCTTTTGAATAGATGTGTTTCCAAATCTCCTCCATCAAGTTCCAGTTTTCTACAATTCCGTGATTCATCGGATACTCCAGGTGGCACAATCCTCTCCGCGTCTCTAAATCCTTCCCAATCCACCTAGAGTCGTTAGGCATACTCAAAACGCCTTACAGATTATCCGCCGGGGCGTACCCGTTGATTACAACTCGGTCATACTTCTGGAACCCGACATAGGACCGGAATTCGCAGCTCGGCCTCTCGACGCCCGCCAACCCGGCCTTCATGAGGCCCGTTCCGTTGTCAATCACAATCGGCTGATTTGAGATGTACTCCTGCTGCGCCATCCGAGATTTTCGGTCTTTTTGAGCGATCCCTGCCGCTTGATAAGCAAGGACGACTGCGCGGACTGACAACAAACAAGGCATAGAACGACAAAGAGTATTACCCAGGGCACAGACGGATTTACTTCTTTCCGGTCTTCTTGGCAGTCTTCTTGGAGGACTTCTTAGCGGACTTATCCTCCTTCTTCTGCTGGGCCTTCATCTGAGCCACCTTCTTCACAATCTTCTGCTCCTCGATGAGGAAGGCACGGAGAATGCTATTCCATCAACAGAAAAGGAAAGCGGCTACCGATCCTGAAGGCACTTGTGGCAGAGGTTACCGCCGTAAGCACGGGTCACGGTGCGCTGGCAGTGGGTCATCTTCTTCAGATCGACCACGCGAGCACGGGGAACCTACACATGAGTCCATCTCGCGAAGGAGCAACGCCAGCCAGAGGCTTCTTGCAGCAGCCGCACTTGACAGCGCTCACGCTCTTCTTGTTGTAGTGCACAGTGAGACGAGCACCTATTCGTGAGCTGGAGGAGGAAGCGAATACCGGGGGTCTTCACAACGCTGACAGAGTTGGAGGCAGTGTTGTAAGAGTGTCTGCGGCGGTAAGTAACTCTAGAATCGGAAACCATCTACCAAGACTGGTTAGTGTCTCTCGCTGGCCCAGAATGCACGGGAGCAACCGCTCAACCACACGGACTGCTAACTTACGGTTAATAGACTTTGTATTGCTGGAAAGCAATCACTCCAGAAAAGGAGCAATTTGTTGGGGTGCAATTTCACGACCAGGGGCCTCCAACTTTCTGTTGGAGAGCCGAAATCAAGGGGTCTCCTCTCTTTTCGTGCACCATCTTTTGGCTTTCGTGGAAGAGTATGCGTAGCAAACTATGAGTACTCTCCCCATGGACATCAAGATAGAAAGAGAGAGAGGATGTGTGATAGGAAACAGGCGTATTTCGATTCCCCATGCTCTTCGTTTTCAGAAGAACTGCTATCCGATGTATCGCTCGATGAATCGCTGTCCGAGTCCGATGAGTCACTGGAGTCAGACGAGGAACTGCCACTTGCGTCAGACGAAGCAGAACTCGATTCCGCTTCAGGAAGGGCGGGAGCGGTGGATTCCGCATTCTCCGCTTCGGAGACCTTCTTCTTCAACGACTCCGGAACAGGAATCATCCCCTCGTTCACGATATACTGGAGACACTGGAGAATGCAACTGTTCTCCTTGAAGACATCATCGCTCAGCAGCTGAGTGAGCAGAGGGGGCGTGTCGGGCTACGCTTCAGCACACGCCACTGCACCCACCTCCACCATGCTCTGCTTCAGCCACACCAGCCGGTCGCTGGGACTGTGGAGCTTCTTGCAATTCATCCCCTACTCCTCACGCCCCTCTCCAGCACGCACACGCGCGCAGTACCCCCGCACGAAGGCCTTGCAGAGGCTCTTGTTCTTCCGACAGGGGTCGTGCAGCAGCTTGCACTTGGTCCCGAACTTGCAGGTCCCGCGCAGGTAGTTCTGACACAGCGGCACGCGCTTGCCCTGCGACTCACGCCCGCCCAACAAACACACCTGCAGTTTCACCATCACCTTCTCCTCCGCTCCCGCCACCTTCGGCCGCTTCTCCGCCTCCTCCAGACCGCCCGCCTCCTTCACCGCCTTCTTCGCCTCCTCCTTCTCCGTGATGCGTTTCTCCGTGGGGTAGTGACGCTTGCGCTCTTCCCGCCATCTTCGCCTCAGCTCCCGCCAACTCACTCACTTTCGGATCTCCTCCGGATTGTTTCCGATTTTGGCCGCGTAACGGTACCTGCAGATGACGCTTGGCAAAAACGGCCACTTTTCGGGAATGAGCTCAAGCAGCGATTGGGGCACCTTCACCTCGCCCTTCTGGTGCACGGACGCGATGTGGTCCCTCAGCACCTTCTCGATGGCGTTGAAGGAGCAGCCTACTAATGAAGCTCCGATTTCTGGAGTACCAGGGTAGGGGCACTTTTCGTGCTTTCGCATGTGCTCCTCCTTCTTTCTCCTCCGAGATGAACCACTTCTTGCAGGTCGGACACTCGATTTTTGCTGTTTGAATGGCATAGCCGCCTTGATGCTGATTCCTTGTTGTGAGTGCCGGACACCAAACACACTTCTTCTTCGCGTACGGACAGAACTGGATCCAGTGGCCCTTCTGCTTGCAGCGGTTGCAGACATAGTTGTCTGGCGGAGGGAATTTCTGCCCCTCTATCACCTAGGATCAATAATCGTTCACGATGGTACTGGCTGCATCGGAGGCTGCTGTGGAAGCATTCCGGAAGACATCATGCTCATGAACTGGGCAAACTGGTTCATGAGCGTTTGCGAATCCATCCCGCTCTGCTGCGGGTAGTAGCACGGAGCGTACTGGTAGTTTGCTCCCTGAGGCGATATTTGGACCGTCGGTGTGTAGTAGTAGGGATAGTAGTAACCATTTGCAGGGGGATACATTGCACTCTGTTGACCAGACATTCTGAAGATCACGAAACGACTGCAATCACTCACGCAGGGCGCATTTGCGGCAGGATTCACGGAACTGGAGCTGCTCACAGAATTGGCATTCCCACTCGGCGCTTGAGCGTTCTACCTGTGAAATGGGGAGGAAGGCCATCACGGGAGGAGGAACTAGTGGTTAGCAAAGCACATCAACAATGGCTACCTGAGCTTCCATTTGGAGTCAAATAACTGTTAAAGTCCATGGGGATGGAATAGACACGCAATTCTCGAGACTGGCCCGGAGTTTCTATCCACTGAGAAGGCAGAAGAGTGCGAACAATTTGGGACGGCGCGCAAATGGTTTGCTGCACTTTTCGCCAAGTGACAAAAATCGGAGGGATTCACAACATCGCGAAACGAGGGGAATTTTTGGCACTCCTTTCGTCGTCACTTTCGCAATAACCAACCATGGATAATCCGAACGAGCAAGACGGAGTGCAAGATATATATCCTTTCCACCTGATGTGCGTGTTGGCTGCCGTTTCCTTCACTGCCCAGCTTGTGCTGCGTGTGCTCGACCCCAATCAAGCCGAACAAGGCCAACATGTGCATTAATTGCATTCGGTCCAAGGTGGATATTACCGAAGGGATTCAAAGACAAATCGTTCTCTTCCAGTGCAGAGGATGCGAGCGGTGCGCTGCTCCTGGTTGTCGTCATGTGTAGGTATCTGCGCCCGCCATGGACGGTCGCCCCTCCGGAATCCAAGGAACTGCTGGCTTTGTGTTTGAAGAAGATCAAGGGTGGGCCGTCGAAGTGCAGCGTCAACAATAGGTCTGAAGAATGTGAAGCTGGTGGATGCGGAGTTCGTGTGGACAGAGCCGCACTCTCGCCGCATCAAGCTCAACGTCACCGTGCAGAAGGAGGTGTTCAACGTGGTTCTCCAGCAGTCCTTCATCGTTGCCTTCGTCATCGAGGCCAAGACGTGCGAGGACTGTATCATGGAGTCCATTCAGCACGCTAGCAAGGCCGTCGTGCAGCTGCGCCAGAAGGTGGGCGTATTGCGGCATTCTCACGCGCAGGTGGACCACAAGCGAACCTTCTTCTTCCTCGAGCAGCAGATCATCAAATCCGGCATGCACCGCAAGGCGGCCGAGATTGAGTCGCAGCCCGATGGTCTGGACTTCAACTTCCCCGAGCGCAGCGACGCGCGCACCTTCATCCTGTGGCTGAAGAACGTGGTCCCGATCAAGTCGGCTCGCCATGCGTGAATGATGTCTAGCGTGGGAACAGCGCGCCAGCTGCTGAGCCAGGACTTCTCGTCGAACATCGTGAAGTACAAGTACTCGTACGTGGTGGACATCCTGCCCATCTGCAAGGATGATCTCGTCGTCTTCCCGACGAAGCTCTGTTCCATCACCGTTATCACAGACGCCGTGCGTGACCCGTAGGGCATGGACCCGCTGTGCCTGTGCTACAAGGTGTCGAACCTGCTGTGCTTTATCAACCCGTTCACCCTCCAGCGCGCCGAGATCAACGTGGAGAAGTTCAACAACGCCCCGTTCCGCGCCATCATGTCCTCCAAGCAGCTCGTGGAGTACACGGTGCTCGACGTGTCCTACAACCCGCAGCGCGGCGCGGAGGGCGCGGGCAAGCGTCGCTTCCAGCTGGAGGAGGTGACGGTGTGCCGCTCGGACCGCATCGGCGAGGACGACGCCATCGTGGTGACGAACACGCACCTGGGCGCGCTGCTGCACGAGGGTGACACGGTGCTGGGCTACGACCTGTCGACGGCGGTGTTCAACGACGACGACCTGAAACCGATGAAGGTGGGCGTGGGTGTGTGGCGTGAGGGACAGGGCCGTGAGATGCCAGACTGCGTGTTGGTGCGCAAGTGCTACCCGAACTTCCGCAAGCTGAACAAGCACCGGAACTGGAAGCTGCGGAAACTGGACATGGAGGAGGTGGAGTCGAACCGGAAGGTGAACAAGAGCAAGGAGGACGAGGAGTACGAGCAGTTCAAGCGCGATCTCGAGGAGGACGAGGAGATGCGGAAGCAGGTCAATATCTACAAGGAGGAGGGTGCGAGAGAGATCGTGGTGAACGAGGAGGTGGAGAAGGACGCTCCGATCATTCCTCTCACCGAGATGCTGGAGGACCTGAACCTGGACGAGGAGGTCCAGGGGGATGACATGGTAGTTGAAGGTTCGAGCGAGGAGGAGAACTAACCGTCGTTTACTGCTGCTCTTTGTTGCACTACTCTTTTCCTTCCCACCCGTGTTTGTTGCAGCCATGCCACTCTATGGAAAGGAGCGATGGGACCCGCTCTATATCGTCACGCAAATCGCCTGCATTCAAGTACTCCGCAGCCGCTCTCGATTTCCGTGTAGTGCTGGTTCTACTTTTTGTGGATTCTCGTCCACTGCGTTGCGGGGGCCGCGTTTCGCATGAACTACATACCCATCATGGCAGTGCTGTTCGACCCCCAGGTCCTTGCTTTCTCCACCGAGTCACTCTGTAGATGCTATCACAGCACCATTCTCTATTGTATCTTTTGGTGGGTGAAATGGTGCTCGTCTGCACCGCAATGTTGGATTCGCACAGCGCATTCATCTTTCTAGGTCCGTTGTCGTTGCTGTGATCGTCGAGCGGTCGAAGAAGTGCTGGGATTACTGTACCACCATCTTCTTCCTTCATTGCTTCATTTCGGCAATTAGCCATGTCGTAGTATTGCATCCGCGTAACCTCTAGTCTTTTCCCACTTCTCTCTCTTGGTGGTTGCTGAATTGCTCCAGTCTAGTGTATTTGACGATGCTCTGTTGTCGTTGGAGAGATGCATGACACATAGCTGAGCGCATTTGTCTTCGACGTGAAATGGAGGAGATCCCTGTGGTGGATTTGTAGTTTTTCCGGGTCCATCTGTTTGTTCCCCACGAAGAGAATGCCCTAGTCTTATTTCCGCTCCCTATTTCATGCCCGTGTTTCCCACTGAAGCAACATTTCTAGGCAGTTTCAACTCCATTTAACTGCTATTAGTTGAGGTTTTGTTTTTGTTATTCTTTTCGTGAATCATTTTCCAGTGTTCCGCATAGTCCAAGTTTCCTTTTCTGTCTCGAATCAGTGACTATTGCCGAACCATGTTTGATTTCGGTTTCGACGAAGAGTATTCAATTGGAGAACTGACGCTTATTCATAGGAATAACAATTTGCTCTCTTCCCCGACGTTTGGTCCTATTCTGCTAGACGATCGTGAGGGTGAAGAACATGGCCCGATTTTCGATCTGCAGTCGAATCAGGACTTTTCCCAGGGGAGTCGGAGTAATGCGCCAGATGCTCCGCTGTTCCAAAATATCTCAACACCTGCTCTTTCTCAACCAACGCAGTATGTTGGCCCAATCCCACAAAGCGTGTTCTCTTCCCCTGTTATTTCGGGCTCTCCTTCCTTCCATGTCTATCCCGAGTCCCGAAGAAGTGTGTCTGTCCCAGTTCCGTTTAATCCTCAAATTCCAATGCGATCCCCTACGCCTGCACCCAATGTCGGTGAATCCTATTCCCGATCGTTTAATCGTTTTGGAAACGCATCGTCTCGGCTCAACCGCAAGCGAAATATGCTCAAATCGAGTCCCTCAAACTCAAATCCTCTCCCCGTGTTTAAGTACACGCCTCCTGCTGCAACAACCCACTCGTCTCGTTACCAGAGATGCCACATTCGAGCCCGTTCACGGCGGTGATACGAAACCGGAGGACAGGCATGGTGATGGGGACCTTCCGTCTCTCACTACTCCCTCTTTTTAAAGCAAACAACGCGTTTTGTTTCGGTGAATACGCAAGCTACCCACATGTGCGTTTCGCTCCAGCAATCAGCAATCGACACATCTTCAATCACCAACTCTCCGTCTCCTCCTCAACCCTCTGACGTACAATTCCTTCGCATCCATAACGTATAGACGCCATCTCCCATTCCCCGCCGTCTCTACGGGACGATGAGTCCATTCAAATTCTTGGGATCACCCGTAGTCACACAATACTACGACAGCTGTCACTGCCTTCTGTTCCTGACCAACAGCGCCTTCCTTCTCCTCAGCCGGGTCGATTTCGACGAATGGCGGAAAAACGCCATTTCCTTCCAACCGCGCTGGAAGAAGAATTCCACCGAATCCAACTCCCTCTTTTCCCTCTTTCAGGACGGACTGTTCCCGCGGGAATTGATCCGAGTGGGGGAGGCGTTTCCTTCTCACCCCATAGGCGGTAGACCCCTCTGTTTTCGGATTACAGCACCACTGTACGGATGATGATTGTTGATAACCGCGACCTCGGCACCACCATTGTCATGCCCACGGTGCTGCGCGTGGAGCTGACGGTGCCCGAGCCCGCAGAGGGCAGCTTCGAGACGCAGCAGACGCAGCTGCGCGCAGCATACCCTGATGCGACGATTGCGCTGTGCGACGACGAGGAGTCCGAGATGGAGGGAGAGGCGTGTGCGTTGCTGTGAGTGTGGGTGTGTGAGATGAGAGACAGAGACCGCAGTCAGTTCTTTCACGCCATCTGGATGGTTTTGCCGCGTGAAGGCGACACGCTGTGCATTCAGCTTCTCGAGTACTTCAAGAAGGGACTGGACAACCCGCGCCTGTTCCCGCGCCGCGCGCCGAGCGAGGGCGGGCTCTGCCCCGCCGAGTCCATCACGCCTCTTCACCCTCTCTGCTACGAGGAGCTGCCCCTGCCCTCCAAGCCTGGTGCTGCCAGCACTGCTGAGTCGGTGGGTGGTGTGGGTGGTGTGGGTGGTATGAGTGGCGGGTCGTGGTATGGGTCTATTGAGGGCGTGGTGCAAGGCACCGCTCTCATCCAATCTCACTTCAACCACACCCCAAGTGAGACCCCGGCACCCTCCTCAAGAGAATCGCTGCTGGACGACCAGACCTACGCCAACCACGTGCGCCACTATCTCGATGTGTTCTTCAACTCCTCCTCCACATTCCTCCAAATCCTCAAAACGCGCCGCCCCCAGCTGGGACCCGATCAAACCTACCAGGGCCCCTGGCAACGATACTGTGTTGGTGGTGGCGGTGGGCACTCACACGCAGGGCGACAGCTATCACTACCTCTTCAACCGACGGCTAATCATTCCGCTGACGCCGGAGGACGAGGCTGGGCTGTCTTCGCTCTACGGCGGACGAGGCGTCTCCCCGCGGTTCTTCCTACCGTCGGGCAAGGCCTTCCAGCTGCAGTGCGAGCTGAGCAGGGAGATACAGAACCGCGTGCAACGCGTGCTGCACCTTGTGCTGTTCGTGGACACGCGAGACAGCCACAAGCGGGGCCTTCCTTACGTGGGTGCAAGAAACAGGAGTCATCCACAGAACACCACCCTCTTCCTCCTTCGCTATTGCATCACCGCCAACACCGTCCCGCTGTCCGCCAAGCCCTCTGCGCGACTCTCGTACACCCCGCACGCCTCTCTCACGCCAAGCACCCTCGAGTTCTCGAGCTACGCGCAGCTCGACCAGTTCCTCCACGCGCTGCTCGCCTCGCTCTCCTGCTTCATCTCGCTCTCCTACACCATCAACGAACGCTCTCTCCTCCCGCCCGGGCAGCGTGATTACTACATCCCTCCGCCGCCGATGCTGCCCCCACCCTTCGAGACCCAGCTTATGAGCAACATCCTCCTCGTTCCCTCTCTCTCCCTCTCTCACCTCCAGGCCGACAGCAACTCCCTCTTCTTCTATCCCACGCTCGACCAGCCCGTCTGCCGTCTCTTCTCTCTCCCGCCCACTTACGCCTCCGACGGCTTTCCCCGCCTTCACCTCCGCCAAGCACGACACGCCCTTCACCCGCCCGCCGCCCGCCGCCCGCCCCGCCCCAAGCCCAGAGAAACGGCAGGCTGCGGAGCCGCTGGCGCCGCGCGAGAAGCCGTCGAAGAAGCGCAAGGCGCCGGAGTCCAGGAAGAAGGAGAAGAAGCCGCCCAAGGCGAAGCGGCGCGCGCGCAAGGCCACGGACGACACCTCCAGCGTCGCGTCCAACCTGTCTGCCGGCACGGCCACCACCATGCCAGCCCAGGCGTTGCCTCAGGCGTTGCCTCCACAGGGAGTGTCTCAAGGGCTGCCTCCTCAGGCGTTGCCTCAAGGGTTACCACAGGCATTGCCTCAAGGATTACCTCAGGGGTTGTCTCAGGCATTGCCTCAAGGATTACCTCAGGGATTGCCTCAAGGATTGCCTCAAGGGGTGTCTCAAGGATTGCCTCAGGGGTTGCCTCAGGGGTTGCCACAAGGGGTGTCACTGGAGGCGGGCCTGGGGCCCTCACTGTCGCTCGGCAGCGTGCGGGCGCCTCCTTCCCTCGTGCGCACCGCCGCCCCCATGCCCCTCCCGCCCGCGAGCTACGCCGCGCCGCGCCAATCGAGGCCTCCTTTCCTCTCCTCCCGTGCCGCCGGGGTGTCCATCCAGCCCGCTCACCGCCGCCCGCTGCCGCCCGAGTTCTCGCCGCCCGCGGGCTCCTTCCCCCACTCCAGACAGTCCCCCCACGTTCAACTCCGCCAGCCGTTGCAACCCATGCAACCCATGCAACCGGTGCAATCCATGCAACCGGTGCAACCCATGCAACCGGTGCAACCGGTGCAGGGCAGACAGGCCTTGCAATCCATGCAGGCGCTGCAGGCGCTGCAAGGCAGGCAGTCCCTGCAGTCGCGAGCGTCGCCCAGACAGCCCGTTTTGGGACCCGTGGCGTCGGAGCGGCAGCTGGCGGGACGGCGAAGCCAAGCGAACCTCGCGGGGCTGACCGCGCAGCCGGGCCGCCCTCTGAGCCCGGCCACGCAGGCGACACTGCAGCCGTCCTTCATGCGACGGGGAATGGCGCAAATATCCCCTGCTTTCCAGGCGACGGGGTCTCTTCCGTACGGGCTTCTGCGAGAGGAGCCGGGGTTGGTGGGAACAATTCCCTCCACTTCCGCTAACCGGCCCACGGCGTCCCACAGCTTCCAGAGTGTGCAAAGCATCCAAAACCTTCAGAGTGTGCAAAGCATCCAAAACCTTCAGAGTGTGCAGAGCGTGCAGAGCGTGCAGAGCATACAAAGCATGCAGGGTTTGCAACTGCAACAGAGCTTGCAGAGTACCCAGAGTCTTCAGAGCACGCAGAGCACGCAGACCCTGAAGAGCCAGAGCAGCCTGCAGCTCCCTGCGTTCGAGCCGGAGAGGGAAACAACCTTGCCCCTCCAGCTGCTCTCGCCGACGCAGTCGACTGGGGATTTGGTGTCGCTTCCGCCGGTGAGCAGCATCCAGAGTGAGGTGAGTGGGGAGGTGAACCCGATCACCCGATCAGATGGAGATGGGATGAATATTGTTTCCTATTATTGTTAGACGGCTTTGTTTCAAACGCCATGTGTGAATGATAGGATGTTTGGAAAAGACTTTGATGAAAAGAACACTCACTGTACTCTCAAACCCGAAATGAGAAAAGCAGTAGCTTGGGTTGAGTTGACAAGTCGACGAAGGAAGTAGTCACTATTTGCATTCACTCTGATTCCCCTTCTCCTCATACTCAGAATCATGAAGAACAAGTGGATGTCGCGCGAAGTGCAGCGTCTTCTCCCAGAGGGCTATGACTGCAAGCAGTGCGGTATTGTCAAACTCTTCTGCGCCTATTTCAAAGGAGGAATCGAGCAAGAGTGGAAGGATCCGGGGATTGTCGGAATTGGCGCTCTCATCCAGCACCAGCAGTCCCTTTCTACATACATTCGAATCTATGAGTTGGAAGACGTCTACTATGGAAGAATCGATCACACGTAGCCAGTGTCCACGGTTCTCTTCGAATGTCAATTGCCCTCTCAATGCAGCTATCAACTGCTAACTCCTGTGTTTCACACGTTCGAAACGCAACATCTCCAGCTGGGAACGCTCTTCTCGAGCGAAAAGCACTCTCGCCACTTCTTCAAGCACGCCTCTCACTGTCTATCGCAAATCATGAAGCACTATCCAGCAACCTCTTCCTCTCAAATGCAAAGTGAGGACTCCATGAAGGTCAGTGTGCGATTCTCTGCTGAATCATAGGAAGTCAAGGTGAAGAGGCGCTCTGGTATCTTTTCTATGTTCAAGAGCAAGGACTCCACTCCATCACGAGAACCGCCCTCCGTGGAGCATCCACAGCTACCTGTTTCACCTCCCCAGACCCATCCCAATCCACCACCCTTGCCACGGGAACAAACGAAACCAGTGCCGATTCCACCGCCGCCACCCATTCGGCGAACCTATCCAGAGCCGCCTCCCAAGGCAGTACCCCCTCCACCTCCCGCAATGCCGCCCAAACAGATGGCGCCCTCTCCACCGAAGTTGCCCCCTGCAATAAAACAGCCCCCTCCACCTCTTCCTCCATCCGCACAAGTGCCCAAGGAGAAACCAGTACCACCTCCAATTCCCCCTCCCGCCTCTCTTCCTCCCAAACCGCGTGTATCGAAGAGTGTTCCGCCTATTGTGGAATCCGATCAGCAGCAAAGCGTCTCTGGAAGCAGTGAAAAGAAGGAAGCACCGAAGTATGGTATGGAAGCGCTATTCAGTGTATAGAAACCTCCTGCTTGAAATTGAATCGTTCAATAAAGCGAAACTGAAGCATGTCACTGAAGACGACACAGACACGACTCCCGAAAAGCCAAGTGCCTTTGACATGATCCGACAGCGCAGAGCCATCTTCCAGGAGTCCTCGAGCAGCGACAGTGACTCCATAGAGTTTAGTGACTCACTTGTTTTCGAGAAACAGTCGAAACGGGGTTATGTCACATAAAATACAATGCCGCAAGCAGCATCTCACTTGCCACTAGACACCAAACGAAAAGAGAAGAGGCTTAGTTGACGAAGGCCTTGTTATAGAGAGAAGTGAACGCGTCCTTGGCCAGGAGGGTAATCATCGCGTGCGGAGCCGTTCTGGCGTAAAATGTCCAGTACCCTCTCCACAGGGAAAAGAAGCCTCCCTGCTTCACGATCTTCACCGCACAGTCCCAGATGTTGCGGTACGGGTACTCGCCGGTTGTCGGGTTCTTGTGCATGTTCATCAGCTTCGTCTTCATCATGTCAAAGGGCAGTGCCGTGAAGGAGCAGATGAAGCTGGTCAGCGCACTCGACCACATGTTATTCGAGACGCCCGTTCCCGTGTAAGGAGCGATCGTCTCCTTAATCTGGTCGTAGGAGGCGAGCATGCCCACGTTCATGGCAACGGCACGGCAAATCATGGGTACGGAACCGCGCCAGAGGGTGCGAACTCCCTCCTCCTTTCCGATACGATACACCGCCTGGAGAGCGTTCTTGTATCCCCGGCGCTCCTCGATTGGAGCCACTCCATCCGCCTCCATACGAACCAGAGCGAGGTCGAAGGGATTACCGATGACGGCAGCGAGCGCACCCGCAGTCATTGCGGACAGCGTCTTCTGGTAAAACGGAATGGGCTGTCCGTTGTTCAGACTGCGAAGTGTCTGGGAGAAGCTGTCGTGAAGTCCGATTTTGGCGGTTCCGTAAACGGCCTGTCTGGCGATTGCCGCGGACAGACCGGAAAAGAGACCCTTCACGCCCTCATTCTTCACCACATTCTTTGCGATGGAAACGGCCGAAACCTTTCCCTCGACAGTGCTGTTGGCGACCTGAAGACGGACCTTCACTAAATCGATGGGATGGATGCACATGGAGGAGAAGATAGCACCAGATCCTCCGGCAACGTAGGGACGAAGCGCTACTGCCAGCGAATGATCTTTTGTCATGCCAGAAGCGTAAGGAAAAAAAGAATGAAAAGCGTTTGCGCGTGAAGAAGGCAAGTGATCAATCGGGGGTTCGGAATCCTTGATTATCAACGAATCATCATTCGTCATGGGACAGCAATAGAATCGATCCTTTGCTGCATTTCATCATGCAAAATGCACAATACTTCGCTTCTCACATTCCTCTAGTTTGCAATGAGGCAAAGAGAGATACAGTTCCTTTTCAGCGTGGAAGCGCATTCTTATTCCTATTATTCATCACAGAGTGGTCAGAAAAGAGCCCGTTGCTCTCTTTGAAACAGACTGTTGATCGAACCTAGGGAAGCAATAGAAGGCGCCAAATCGTTATTTACTAGAAAGAAACAGTCAATGCCCATCCAAACTACACATTGCGGTCCTTCTTGAACAATCCGAAGATGCCGGCGCCGGACTTGCCGGACGACGAGGGCTCCTTGTTGATATCCGAAATAATGTCTCCGTCATCCTCGTTGAGCGACGCATCACCGTTGCCTCGCAACCCGCCACTCGTGTCGGAGGATGTGAACGCGGCGAGAATGCCGCTCGCAAACGACTTCTTCGCCTTCAGCACGGGGTGATACTTGACATCGTTCACGAACGGGGTGTACCGCTCGTATCCCCTGTCGCGCGTGTAGTTGTACAGTTCCATCTATCGTTTACGCCCACTTCTATTCCCCACTCGGATTCCGGGAATGTCGTTGTCCACGTTATCCATGATGGTGATGATGCTGCTGTAGTCGTTCAGCTCCACCGCCAGCTTTGTAGCGAGCTTCCATTGACTACGCGTCACAAACCGCGGGAAAACCCACTTCAGCAGCAGCGCGTAATGCAGCGCCAGAGCGGGAGCCTCCTTCAGGTTCATGATGGACAGGTAGTAATCTCCCTCCTTTGTAGGCCTTCTTCGCCAGCACCATCTGCAGACAGCACTACAATTCACCCGCGATGATTGCGCCCACCTCGATTGGAATGATGGACTTGCGACTAGCGTACAGCTGCCGGACCTTGTCCCAATTTCCGCCTCGCGAGTAGCCATACAGACGGAGAATGTCAAATCGAACATCGGTGATGTCGAACTGATTCTTCAGCCTACTCCGTTAGAGATGGAGTGAGTGACGCACTTTAGAGCGTCCTGGTCACTTTCCTCCGTGCATCGCGCCAAGAGGTTAATGATGGTTCCGTACGCCGGCAGATTGAGAATTGACACGCCGAAGTGGTTTTGGAACTCGAGAAGAACGATCTGGTTTCGAATGCACTACGCGTCACATGGAACACAATTCCACACCGAAACTTCAAAATCGTTCACACCAGGCAAAAGCATGTCGCTGCACTTCTTCAGGTCGAACACCTTCAGCCGCATCTTGTCCTCCTCGTCCATCGCGAACTCGCTGTCCTCCGACTCCGTCATGTTCACGTCATGAATCGCATTGGACAGCAGCAGGAAGAAGGTGTCGCGGTAACGGTTCGTGTGGAGGTAGAACTCGTTCAGCAAGTCATAGCACTCCATGTCCCGGTAGTAGTTGATAAACAGGTCCTCGGCGAATTCCTGCTCGCTGATCAGGTCGAACCACGCATCGCGGTCGTCCATGCTAATCATGACATCGCATGCGATCATCCTACTGATCGCCCGTGTAGGAGATCACTGCAAAGACGACATCCGGATTATTCGTTTCCACAGCACGTCGCAACGCCTACACACGATGAGACCCAAATTCACCAACAATAGGGACATACCTCGTGATATTCTCCAATTTTGAGCAGACACGCCACGGCCAGGTTGGAGTCCGGCTCGAGCAGCAGGAGCGTGATGGCCAAGTCGGGACGCGTGTCGTAAATATTGAGGATAATGGGAATGATGGGGACCTTTCCGATCTTGATGATGTTTGTGAACACCATCGTGGCAAGCTGTTCGGAGGGCAGGTCCGACTGCCGAATCTACGCTCAACCCTCGCTTGAGGATTCACCTTCTTCATGGCCCAGTCCATGGTGATGATCCCGCGGAAGTGGTCGAAGTAGCACTCGTTCTCGTTCTGGTGCTCCTTGTTGGAGTGGGAGTTGTAAATGTCGCAGATGCGCAGGGCCACGAGGTGCTTGTTGCGGAGGAGGAGGCGAGCGATCAGCACGGGGAAGGAGAGATCGACGTACTCCTTGTGGGTGAGGGGCATGCCTTCCTAGCGGTCAGGTCGGCGAAGATTGACAACCTGGCGAAGATTGAACAGGACCTTGATCACAGAGCAGGTGAAGTACAGCGCGTTGCACAGAAGGTGGATGTGGCCAGCGTACGGTGAGTGCATAATTGCCAGCTTCAGCGCCGCCAGCAGCGCCGTGTTCTCTTCGTTGAAGTTGTCCCACTCGCAGTACTACGCCTCACTCCCTGGGGGGCCCCAACTTTTAGCAGTTCATGGATGACCTCCTCGAAGAGATCGGCGGGGATCTCCCTGTAGGCGCGCACGGCGGCCTCGTCGCCCTGCAGGAACTGCGCGTGCACGTGGAGGAAGAACTCCGCGTAGGTGTGATGCGAGGCGATGGTGAGGTGCCCGGGGATGGCGAGCGCCCGGCAGTGGTTCTGGCGCAGCAGGAAAATGTCCGTGGGCGTGAGCACGCGCAGCCCGTCCACTTCCTACGGGGGAGGGGGAATGGATGCTCGCACCTGCTGGAACACGCAGGCGGCGGGCGCGAACGGCAGCGCGAGCGTGTCGATCCCGCCGTGGATGTTGACAGCCAGCACGCGGGTGGCGGCAGTGGCGTGCCGGTCCGAGAGCACCAGTCCCACCGTGGAGTCGTTCAGCCAGTACACGCCGTACAGACGGTGCGGCAGCAGCGGCGTTTTTGCCTCTGCATGCTCACTAGAGGGTTCAGTGGAGGGTTCGGTGGTGGGCTCATTTGACGGCTCATTTGACGGCTCATTTGACGGCTCATTTGACGGCTCATTTGACGGTTCATTTGACGGCTCATTTGACGGCTCATTTGATGGCTCATTTGACGGCTCATTGGCACGGCTCGTCAGAGGGCTCACCAGAGGGTTCACCAGAGGGTTCATGTGGCGACGCTCTGGGGGACTCTTCAGTCGCCTCCTCAGCCGCCTCATCAGAGGGCGTGGCCGGACGATCCTCGGCCTTGCGGAGATTGCCCTTGAAGAGACAGTACTTGCAATCGTTGTCGTACACGGTCTGATTGTTACACACACGTGGGATGCTCACGATTTTGGAGTCGTTGCAATAAGCAGACAGACAGTGGTACGGGTGGAGGCTGAAGTGGGTGAAAGGATCGGCATCCGGGTCCTATGCATCAATCGCACGGCAAATCCGTACGACGAGGATGTGCGTCGTGTTGCTGTTGCTGTTGATGATAAACATGATGCCTCGGAATGGACCGGATTGCACGGAAATGATGATACTCGTGTTGCGGGACATATTACAATCCTCTGGAAGGATGCCCAGAATCGCAATCTCTGCTTTGCTAGCGGATGAACAAAAATGGATAAGGACCTACCGAGCATCTTCCGGAAGACTCGGAGCCTTTCTGGCAACTCCCTCTCCCAGTTTCTGCATGAAGTACACCTCGTTATTCTCAGAGACAAAGCAACACGTCAATCCGCTGACGAAAGCCTCCTTCAACCGAATCCCAGCTTCCATATCCTCCTCTGAAAAGAGTTCCATCATGCTTCTCGGCTCATCCGTCGGCAAGTACACGAGTGCGCGACCATCGTTCAGAAAGATGCACAGTCGCTGGTCCTCCGTCCAGTGGCAAGATATGACATGGTATGAGCTGGAAAGCGAGTCCTCCACGACCGAATTGCCAATTCCATCGTAAATGAACAAATCGCGATTCGGATTGTCATCCCTGGGGACCAACGCGATATAACTCCCAAAAGGAGCAGTGACAACGAAATACGCCGAAAAGTCCTCCACACTCCACTTCATTCGGCCAATCGAAGTGACTGTCCACGAATCCATTGCTTTGAGGGGAATAATCCTTGCTTTCTGAAGAGATCCCAGAGGAATGGGAGTTTCATCGGAACCATGGGAGTCGTTCCTTCTTGTTTACGTGGCAACGGAATCGATAAACAGCAGATTTTCAGTTCCCACTCCCGCTGGGCTCTTGGGCCGCAATCATGTGCATCAGATAGTGTTAATCCCGTATCCATATTCTGTTCCTCTCCAGCGCATCAAGTGTACTCCTTTCTCCCTAAGATCTGCGATCCTGGAGGTCCTAACATGGGACATGTGTCCCAATTCTATAATGATCCTAATTAGGCTGAAGGATCATTCCATCTTTCCGCAACAGCTACTCGCTTTCCATCTATCTTTTCCTAATCGGAATCACAAACATGTCTCAGTGCGGTAGGAAATGCGCGTGGTTGGCCTGATGGGTAGCTCCAGAAGAAGCAGATCTCAAAGAGAGCCCGGAGGAGGTCCAGCCGTCTGCAGTTCTTCACCTGAAGAACGTACCCCGTGTTGTGTCAAAGGTTTTGGTTTTTAAACGGGGATGAGAGGTTTAGGGAGAAATCTTGCAGATTGTCAACCCGTTTGGCCCTGTCGAATTGGTGGTTGTGTTGCGACCAAAGGAGCAAGTAGGGCGTCCTCCCCCTGCGCTAAGGGATAGGCTCTCGTGGAAATGAAGAACCTTGCCGATGCCGTCGCTTTTTTTGAGTACGCCTCGAACAACCAGCTCTTCCTATACAAGCACCGGATTGAAGTGAAGTACTCCATTCACCAGCACTTGCAGCGCAATCCTCTCGATTACACTGTGAGCCACATCATTTTAGTGACAATATGTGGCTGTGATAAATCCCCGCTCAGTCTCCACGAAATGGCTGGCGTGCGTTGTTCTCCACGGCGTTAACACTAGTTATGCAACAAAGTTCATCAAGTGGTGAAAATCCTTATCTTCCACCACGACGCAGGCCCACAGGCGCTCATTCAATTCCGCTCTGCCCAAGAAGCAGACGAGGTCAAGCAGGCTCTTCAGTCTCAAGTGCTGAGAATCGACGGGAACACCATTTCGTTCGAGATCCAGTTTTCGAAGTTCAAGGATCTGCGAGTGAACCAGAACAACAAGTACTCGTGGAATTTTGCGGAGGTGGCGCCTCCTCTGAAGCATCATCCGTAGTCCTCCCCCAAAGACAGTACAGCCATGCCGGCAGGGAAAGGTGTGCCCGAGCCTTCGCAAAGCGCCTCCCCCACGCTTTCTCCCGCCTCTTTCTCCAAGTTGCATCGCCCATTATCCGGTTTCTCCTCTAAAGACGCCCCCTCTGGACGCCACTCCCTACCCGTTCCTCGCGGAATGCCGCTCGTCCAGTCGCTTTCCTCCGTCATCTCCCCCAATCTCGATCATCCCCGCTCCATGGACTTCACCTCCTCCGACGCCTTCCAGCCGCAACCCGGCGCCGTGGGCTTCTCCCCATCCACGCGCCCGCTCTGCAGTCCGCCTGTTTCACCTCGGCTGAAGACGCGCTGGTCCGCGAGTTCGAACCCCCTCCAGAGCAATTTTTCCATGCAGAACGACTTCCGCTACTCGCCCGACGCCAGCCGCAAGCACTTCAGCGCCAGCCTCACCGAGGGATTCTCCGAAGAAACCACCCGTTCCCGCGCACTCAGCTACAACGGGCGAAACTCCTATCTTCCCCGCGGGGGCCAGGTACCTCCGTTTCTCCGCCTTGACCGTAGCTGCCTCTGCTGAACCGCGGGAGCGACTCCTCGTACGAGGCGTTTTCTCCGCACCTGTCGGAGTACCGCGGTCTGCGTCACAGCGGGCTGAAGGACTTCGACGGCCTCTACGAGTATGACGGTTCCTCGTCCTCCACGCCCGCCACCCACTTCAGCGAAGCGCCCTCCTTCGCGGAGCTGTTCGACCTGCACAACTTCGTCATCGCCTTCTTCGCGCTGTACGAGCTGTCGTCTCTCAACACCTTCGTCACCGCGCTCTCCAATCAGGTCTCCGTCTGCGACTTCATCGTCCACTCGGGAACGGACTCGCGGATTGTGGCCGTGGCCTTTTTCTCTCTCCTGCCCACTGCTGAGGTGGCGCGTCGCGTGTGTCTTCAGGAGCGCATTCCGACAGATCAGGTGGCCGTACTGAACTCGGTGGACTCGTACTCTCTCTTCCGCATTCGCGACTACATCCAGTAGGAATCGGGACCGGTCGTGACATATAGCCCCGAAATCATGCGGACGCCGAGCGCGCCGTCGTTGATCCCCAATCTGATGGATGGGTCGATCAAGGTATTCCCTGTTGCGATTCGCTTCTTCAACATGCCCTCCACGTTCGTCATGAAGGACATGTACCAGTTCGCGAGACGCTTCGGAAGCGTGGAGAAGGTGACGGAGATTCAGCCTGAGGACGAGGAAGAAGAGGGGAGCTTCCGTGTACAGTATTTAGAGCGCTATAATGTCTTGCTGATCCTCCAGAATCGGGGTCGGTTGGTGGTCGATGGGAAGGTGATAAGTGCTGAACCATTGTTCGTTTAGAGTGTCTTTGTTTCAAGCCCTCCCATTTCCACACTCTTTTGTGAACAAACCCCTTGTCAACACTCAACCGCTCTTCACAGTGGATTCACATTGCGATTAGAAACAAACACACCATTAGTACACACCCGAATGACGCCGCTCCGCCTCCTCTCGCTTCTTCTCCCACTTCTGCTTCATCTCCTCCAACTCCTTCTCTTCCTCCTCCCTCTTCTTCATCTCCTCCGTAATCGCCTCCTTCCGCTCCTTCGTCGCCTTCTCCGCCACCTCCACCGCCACCGTCGCCCGCATGTAATTCGGCAGCGCCTCGCCGTCCACCGGCTTCACGCTCACGCGGCCCCGCGCCGGCGCGTTCTCCACGCTCTCCGGCTTCTCCAGCCGGCGCAGCATCGTCTGCGTAGGCTGCATGTACCGCGGCAGCTCCTTCGCGTCCACCGGCTTCACCTTCTTCGGAGACTTCACCGGCACTGCCAGCACCGCCTCCTTCTCGATCTGCTTCTCGTACGCCACTGTCGTCTTCATGAAGCGAGGCAGGTGGTTGGCGTCCACCGGCTTCACCTTGCGTGGCGACTCCGTTACCCGCGGCGGCTGCTTCTCCTGCTGCTGCTTCTCCTCCAGCAGCTTCTGGCTGGCTTTGGTCTGGCCCATGAAGCGAGGCAGGTGTGTTGTATCCAACGGTTTCACGACGGGCTTCGGCTTCACCACATCCTTCTCGATCTGCTTCTCGTACGCCACCGTTGTCTTCATGAAGCGAGGCAGGTGGTTGGTGTCCACTGGCTTCACGACAGGCTTCGGTTTCACCGCCTCCTTTTCATTCAGCGCCTTGGCCGCTTCCGTCAGTGCCATGAAGCGGGGCAGCGTGCTCGGATCGCTGGACTTGTATGCCGGAGCGGGGTTCTTTGGGATCGCACGTGATTTGGGCTGCTTCCCTTTCCTTTCGGCCGTCGACTCCGAACAGAAGGCAATGCTAGCTCGCGTGCTCCGCATGAAACTAGGAATGTGCTGCTCCGACTCATCCTCCGAATCACTAATCTGCCTTCCTCGGTTTGCTCCAGCCGCTTTCGCGCTTCCACTCACCTACACAACAAACTGCTTCGGTGCCCTGTACAACCACAGTTGACGGCTTTGCTTCCTTTCCAGCTCCCTCCTCTCCCACAACCTCAGCAGCGTCTATCCATGAGGCAAAGAGTACGCTTGGTACTGTTTTCATTGACCCCACTGGACTCTGCCTTCAACTTCTGGGTATCCGTAGTTGGAGATTCCATGATGCTGATGGTGCTGTTTCCTGTTCTTCAGAAGCCTTTTCTTTTGATTCCCTGCCCTGACCACGTGCAGACGAATATGTGGGATGCCCCAGTTTCCCATTTCCTTGTGCCTTGCTTTTCTTCCGGCGTTTTTCGTTCTCCATTCTGATGGTACTCTTCTCATTTCAAATTGAAGGGGGTAGAGCAACGCGAATCGCAAGAGTGATGGAGATCTCGATGTCGTGGAGCTGGGTGATTACTCCGGCTTCAAACTGTATCCCCTTTCAGAGTAGCTGCGTATCGCACAACGATTGACCCTCAGGGAAAAGAGGTCCACCGTTCGCGTAGTTCGGAAACGGAGTGCTCGGGCTGTCCATTTTCAGGACGAATTGGGAGGCGCGTTGGACCAAGTGGGTATCTCGATTGGATGTGAGCATAAGACATTCTATTCCAATAACCTGGATTACGAAGTCCAGAAGAAGAGTTGCTGTACTATAGTTTGAGCCGTTCTGCTGGTTGCTTTTGTTGCCTTTCTTTTGTTGCCTGTTTGTTTAATTACGTGTGTGCTCTCGTTACAGAGGGTTTTCTCCCTCCACAGATGACGCGATTCCATGTTTCTGCTCCTTTTGCTGTGCCATCACCTCCTTATGACTTGGAGTATTCGCTCCCGGAACAGGACTTGGAAAGGAGCTGTATTCACCACTGTCCGATTAGAATCAAATTCCCGCGGTGACTCGCCTCCTATGGAAGGGTTTACGAAAAGGCAGAGTATTATCGAATACACCTTTCATAATGGTACGTGGAGTTGCACGCGAGGTCCTTGATCCCTGTTCTTCGTCCTTACCCATTATCTAGAGTCTTGTGAACCAGGGAGAGTTCCAGCACATTCTTCGTGTGCTCAACACCAACATTGATGGCAAGCAGAAGATCGTTTACGCCCTGACCTCCATCAAGGGTATTGGTCGCCGTTTCGCCACTGCCGTGTGCAAGAAGGCTGAGGTGGATATTCGCAAGCGGTACCCTGCTCATTCTGTGTCTCTCATGGCGTAGTGCGGGTGAGCTGAGCAACGAGGAGATCGATAAGCTCGTCGCCGTGATCAGCAACCCTCTGCAGTACAACATCCCCCAGTGGTTCCTGAACAGACAGAAGGACGTGGAGACTGGCAAGTTCAAGCAGATCGTGTCCAACAACCTCCAGGCCAACCTCCGTGAGGATCTCAACCGCCTGAAGAAGATGCGGTAGCCGTTCACTCTCAGCATCACTCCTAGTGCCAACCGTGGTCTCCGCCACTACTGGAACCTGAAGGTGCGCGGACAGCACACCAAGACCACTGGCCGCTTCGGCAAGTCTGTGGGTGTCTCTGCCAAGAAGTAAGGCATTGAATTGTTGAAAGGTGGATTTGGTCTGTTTGTTTGAACCCCGTGCTCATTCTTCAAATTGTGTTTTCTCGTTATACGGATTCTTTGAGGGAAACCATGTCTGATGCTTACACGATGGATACCATCATGGAGAAGATGCTTATTCGTCGTATTCGTGAATGGGCGAAGAAGCAACCCACAAAAGTATGCCATCATGTTCCGCTCTTCCTGTAGGTGGCAATTCGCTACTGTGACGCGGACGGGAAGGTGATTGCTTCCCTAACGTATGATGTGCTGCTTTGGGTCTGGGTTCACTGGTAGGAGTTGAACCGAAGGACATATAAGATTGCAATGGAGTTGAGGGACAAATGCAAGTGCGTGGCTCTGTGTGGGGTAAACGCTTAGAATCGAGGAGAATCGTTGTGTGATGCTCGTGTACCCTCCCTGCATTGACTTCATTCTCATCTTCATTTCGTGTCTTCGCGCTGGCATTGTCGCTGTTCCCGTTTACCCTCCGAGCATGTCCTATTCTGCCTGTTTACTGTTTAGACCCATCGGGAATCAAGAAGAATGTCCATCTCTTCTCTGGGATCCAGCACAACTGCCAAGCGAAGATCGCTTTGTGCAACGGGTATTAATCCACCCATCCGTTGATTTGAAGCGATTATCAGAAGGTGAAGCGTTTGACCGACATGAAGTCTTTTTTCACCCGAACGGGCGTGGAATGGCCCGACCTGGAGTGGATCAACACGGACTCCATCGTTCACGACAAGAATCTTCCCGAGGTGCCGGATGGTAATCCTACCCCGCTCCTCTCTCCTGTAGACGAGTTCGCCATGCACTTCACCGGGGACCAGCTGTGCTTCCTGCAGTACACGTCTGGCAGCACATCCGCACCGAAGGGTGTGATGATCCCATGGTCGTCTCTAACACACAACATGAAAACCATCGTGTCTTCGCTCGAAGCGGACGACTCCACCGTGGTCGTGAGCTGGCTGCCGCAGTACCACGACATGGGTCTGATCGGCTCTCTGCTGTCCATGCTATACATATCCTTTATTCTTGCTTCTGACTCCTTCACCCCACTGCGGCGGCTCAGGCGTGTACTTCTCTCCCTTGCACTTCATCCTCAACCCCTTTCTCTGGCTCTTGCTCGCCTCCAAATACCACGCCACCCACCTCCAAGGACCCAACTTCGCCTATGCCCTTCTCCTGCGTCGGCTCCCCCTCTTCAAACAGCCCGCCGCCCTCGATCTCCACACCATTCGCCACATCTTCAATGCCGCGGAGCCCATCTCCGTGGACGTCGCCTTGCAATTCATCACCACCTTCGCGCAGTTCGGGCTGCCGCGTCACGCCATGACGGGCGGCTACGGTCTGGCGGAGAGTTGCGTGTATGTGTGCGATGGTGGGCACGGCGTGCTGCGCGTGGAGCGTGAGGCGTTCGAGCGCGACGAGGTGAAGGCGGTGGAGTGGGTAGATTGCGTTTCGGGGCAGGTGCAGCCTGCTGAGAAGCCTGCTGAGGAGAAGGTGAGGTTTGAGAAGAGGGGTAAGGAGAAGGATGCTGAAGAGAAGGTGAGTTCTGAGAAGAGGGGTAAGGAGAAGGGTGTTGAGAAGGTGACATTGGGTGAGAAGAATGAGGATAAGAAGGCAGAGCCGGTGTCTTTGTTCAGCTGCGGTGACGTGGAGAAGAACAAGGATGTGATCATCCGAATCGTGCGCGAGGGCCGCGACGTGGGAGTTGCCTTGCCTCCTTCGCCTGAGCAGTAGACGGACCGCGTGGGCGAGATCTTCGTCAGCTCACCGTCGCTGGCAAAGGGGTATTACCCCGACCACACGGAGAGTTTCACTGTCTCATTCTTCGCCTGCTGTCATCGTTAGAACCACATCGAGGGGGACCCCCATTTTTTCCTGAGCACGGGCGACCTGGGATTCATTCACATATCCTTTCATCCCACACAACCCTCCTTCACCGAAGGAGCATCAGCTGTTCGTCTGTGGACGCTCTAAGGACCTGATCATCATCCACGGAAAGAACCACTACCCCCAGGACATCGAGTACTCGTGCCATGCCGTGAAGGAGGTGAAGCAGGGGAGTGTGGCGGCCTTCGACGTGAGAGTGTGTTGGGCGTGTGAGCGGCAGGTGAAGACGAAGACGGAGGAGGAACTGGTGGTGGTGCTGGAGCTGAAGGAGGGGAAGAGGAGGGATGACGAGTACGCACGGATTACGCACGAGTTGACCAGGGTCATCTCCGCCGACAACGGCCTGATTCCCGCGGTGGTGGTGATCGTGGCGCCGAAGACGATCCCGAAGACAACCAGCGGGAAGATCAGTCGATCGCGCGTGCGCACGGAGTATGCGAAGGGCCAGCTGAGTGTGGTGTACGAGGCGCGGAATGCCGTGGGCGACGAGGCGGTGAAGGCGGAGGCGGAGCAGGAAGAGGGCGTTGCAGTGGGAATGAACGCGTTGGAGATTGAGGGCGGCGAGGCGGACGAGAACAAGGGCCCCAGCGCCACCACTGACAGACCGTCTCAGGCACCTCAGTCACCCGCTCAGTCAGCTTCTCAGTCACCCTCTCAGTCACTCTCTCAGTCACTCTCTCAGTCACTTCAGTCACCCTCTCAGTCACCCGAGGGTGCAGAGATGGAGACGCCGGAGGTGCTGTTGCCGTCGCAGATGGACGGTTTAGACACGGTGGGCGAGAGCAGGGGCGGTGAGGGGTAGTGCGCGCTGCACGGGGAGGAGCTGGAGAGTGCGCTGCTGGAGGACATGTGCCACTTGATCGGGGTGCAGTCGTACTCGGTGAACATATCCTAATTGTGGGGGGATTGGGGGCTTAACGGGAAGATGACGGATTCGCTGGAGATGATCGGGCTGGACTCGCTGAAGCGTGCGCAGCTGAAGAGCATATTGGAGCAGTACTATGGCGCCGACATTTCGCCGGAATTCATGTTTGATGTGAATACCACCTTCTCACAGCTCGTGGATGCGGTCGATGTGAGAACCATGGAGGAAAGTGATTCTGTAGAAGCAGAAGCACAGAAAGCCTATCATTCGTGAGGTGATTCTGGACGATGGTGAAGGATCGGAGGAGCAGCACCAGCACGTAGCCACCCAGTACGCTCCTCCCGAAAGAACCTTCTGCCAGAAGTTCTGTTGCCAGATCCGATAATTGTGCTGGGAGGATGGATGCGATTGAGTATACCAAGAGGTATGACGTGTGTTTGTTTCAATGTCACTTAGCTATTTCCGCAGACTGGCTGATGACGGAATGTTCGTGAACTCCTCCATCTATGCCGACAAGCCATTCTCCACCGTAGCTGCTGTGGTAGAACATAATGGAGTAGATGATCGCGAAGTGCAACTACTTTTCTTCATTTCTGACAACGGACGGGGAACCCATCTATTCGTTTGAACATTTCGGTACACTATCCATTGTGCAGGACGTTATTGCATAGTCCATGAAAGACAAGTGCTTTCTCCCCAAATGACAGTCCTCCCTCGTATCTTCCTACCCAAAACACCATCGCAGGATATAGACGACGCGCACAGAGCAATCGTTCTGCTATCGTCGCCATTCGCGCTGATCAAGGATAGTGTCATCTCCTTTCTGCGAAACATTCCATTCGCGAACGTGAATCTCTTTTTCAACACAGACAGCGACTTCGCCATGCAGAGAAACCTGAATGGCGAGGAGTTGACGAATGAAATGAACAAGCCCATCTCGTCCCTCTCCTACATCGCAGAGTGTCTCCAGAAGGAGATGAAGGATTCCGACAAGGTCATCCACGCCTATTCCCTCAGTCTCAACGCTCTGCCTCTGTTATACAGTGCATCTTGTTGATTTGACATTACAGCTAGGCTCTTACACGCGAACTAGCATCCTTCGTTTCACTGACACAGTCATTGCGCCATTCCCTCTCAATCCTAGTCTCTAGCCACCGAGGACTACAACATCTCCACGGGTAGGATCGATTGCTGACCTGTCATGGTAGAGCGGTGGGTGACCGCCATTCTTCGCCTGCTGAATGCCTACGACCTGAACGTGAATGACTACGTCTTCTATCTCGGGTTTGGGCCTAGATATCGAACTGATGCACAGGAAGCATGCCAAGAGTGTCGCGAATGCGATTAAGGACAAATGCAATTCCGAGGCAGACAACAAGGGCTTTTCGCTGCTCATTGCGGACCACTCGATGGACCTGCTTTCCCTGGCGAAACAGAGCAACGCGAAGGATTTCAACGCGTTTTTGCGTTGCTTGTCCGTTCTGCCCTCTTCGCGTCAATCAACCCTGCTTCCCTTCTCCTCGAGCGAAAACGACGCAGACCTTATCCTCAAAGAGTGGCTGCGCTCCTTCACGCCAAACACCAATCCCTTTGATGGGAGTTTCATTTCTTCGCTTGCCGGGTATTTGATAGACGTTTTCCTGTGCTTCGCCTTTCACACCTAGCTATGTGACAACAAGGGTCTCTCCTACCAGGAAGAAACGCCCCTCTCCTACGCGGAGTGGATCACGTACATTGAGAAGCTGAACGGCCAGCTGAAGGCGAGTTGCCAGTCTGAGTACTACGAAGTGACTTCTCTCGTCGATCGCTTCTGCGTCGTCCTCTCAGAGTCCTTTTGACACCTAGGATCGTCTCCAATTGGAAGATGACGAATTGTGTTTCCACTCCTTCTTCCAGTCCTTCCCTCCTCCCTCTGATCCCCTGGAGTGGCTGCCCTCTTTCTTCTCCACCCCCTGCCATCTCTGCAACCGTCTGCCCACCCTCCAGGACCTGGTGGACGCGATGATCCTTCTCGCCGCCACTGTCGTCTCGTTTCCCTCCATCCACCGTAGGGCACCCTTCCGCCCATGTCCTTCTCCAGCCTGCCAGACGTGCTCTACGCGTGCTGCGCCAACTGCCAGGCCGTCCAGCTTGTCAAGGTCAACCGCGTGTTCTCCGACGAGGACGTCCGTGTTCTGAAGGAGGGGCAGAAGGAGGCGGTGCAGGACGTGTGTCGCCGCGTGGGCCAGGCGGACAGCTGCTTCTCCACGCTGCTCCTCCAGGCCAGCATTTCCCGGTCGTCCATCCGGTCCGAGCACTTCCGCAGCAACTCGGGATGCTATGTGGGGTATGGGCTTGGGAGTGAGGAGTAGATGCGCGCGCTGATGCAATGCATGGAAGAGCCCGTGAATGCGCCCCCGGACCACTCCGTCCCCAGCTCTACAGACATCTACACAACCAAGGAACCGAAGCCGGCCGACCCCAACCGAGGGTACTTTTCATTCCTGAAGTCGTTCATCTCGGTGGACCACGAGGGCGTACTGCAAGACAGGGAGGGAGTGATTCTCGTTCTGCTGGATGGGCTGGGGAGCGGGGAGTTGCCGTCGCTCTTGCAGGAGATGAAGCGCAAGAATGATAACGGCGTGAAGGATGTGACTTTTAAACAACCGGATAATGCGTAGTTGATTGTGTGCAGCCATCGGATTGGGGAGAAGACTCCTCTCGTTGATTCGATTCTCGACTCTCCAGAGTGAGGTGTGTTCCATGTGTTCCTGTTTGTTCATTATATCGTTTCGTCCTCTTAGAAGAGAGCACGCTACACAGAGGAACAAGGATCGTGATTTGCCAAAAAATCGAACCGTTTTCCACTTGCCCCGCAATCTTGTTTGTACGGACTGCAAACAGTGGTTATTCTTTTTTCTCTGCATGGAGACTCGTTTGAATTCACTGAATAAAGGGAGAATCCAGAAGACAGGAGGGTGGTTTTGTGTCATCGGGCTTCTCACGCTCAGGGATCGTTCGCCAAGAGAATACCGTGCTATTTACCCAAACGAAGAGGAAGAGTGCAAGATGCCTCATTACCGCGGTTATTTTTCCTTCGAGAAGGATGGTAGGGAAAAGGGGAAGGCATTCGTTTTGAAATCGAGTGGTTCTCCAGAAAATACATACTATCGTGACGAAGTTACATGCAACAGAGTGAAGCGATTGATTTGGCAAATCTTCCCGCTATCTATTCCAAGAGAAAGACACGAAAGTGTTCCTCTTGCAAATGCCTGAAGCCCATGGATCAGTTCCTGCCCATTATGATCAACAAGAAGACAGTGATCCCCAAGACTTGTCAGTACTGCCGGTCAAGACGCAATTCCTACTATTGGAGTAGAAGGAGGGGATCCATGGTAACGGCCTAGACTTCGAATCGAAGAAAACAAAGCTGGACGCAAAGGCATCCTCTGGCTCGAAGGACTACGCTCCCATGACATCTGGGTTTGTCGAGAAGCCGGCGACCTATTGTGCTCCTATTCCCGCTGCCATGCCTGCAGCGACGGACCTGAAGCCAACGGGACTCATGTTTGAAGGAATGAGTCTTCCTGCCTCTGGCGTGTCCACGAAGCGTAGCTTCACTGACGCCTCTATGGGTAACCCTGACACCGAGGCCATGGAGGTTCCACCCGCCATAGACATGGAGATGACGGCAAAGGCGGACGAATTGAATTCGATGAACGACTATGAAGCAGTGACGAAGAAGACTTTGAACGCGGTGGAGGACGTTCTCCCCGAACAGTACAACGTGGATGACATAATTCTGGAGCTGCAGCGACAGACCGTGAGCAGCATGATGGACGAATTAGTGAATATCAGCGACATTCTTGCTGCTAGCCAGTTAGATATGTACAACAGCACTGAGAATGATCTCCCCAGTCTTGAACCTGATTTGGCTCAATTCTCAAACTACGTATAACTCTCTTTACTTTTTAATCGTGCTTTTTTCCTGTGTGCAATAGCCTCGTCTTTGTTACAAACACACGACGATTTGGTCTGGGAGGGGATGTACATCCGCTTGACAGCAACCGCGCTAATGACAGAAGGGTCGATGTGCGAGTAGTGGAAGCGCTTCAGTCGATAGAGCGCATCGGAATCGATGACCACCGCCCTGAGGGCAGGAAGACTCTTCATGTCCACGCTCTGACAGTTCCAAAAGGATTCCTTGCCAAAGCGAAGGGACTGCAAGGCCGGCAGGGATTGAAGAGACAGGCTCACGCGCTTTCCACTATAGTTCGCAAATGCGTTCGAAAAGAAGGAAATGGACTGCAACCGGGGGCAATCTACCCGTGATGCAATGGACAACAAATCAACTCCGAATATCCACATCATAGCAGAAATAGAAGGAGCAGCTACCGAAGGATAAAGAAGACAAGAGAGGGCAGGTCTAGGATCAATTCCGGGTTCATCGCCTACTCTGGACACAAAACGTCTTGCACCAGTAGAAGTTCAGGGACATCTCATCGTCCGGCTCTCCAATCTGGCATTTCTCGAGGTGGGGCAGATCTACTCTTCACGCCCTAAACATCGCCTACCACGCATTTCAAGCGATACATAATCCCCAAAGGAATTCCTTCCGCACTGGAAGGACGCAAGCGAAGAACAGGATGTAATCATCGCTGTCCTTCGCTCCTTAATGACTTTGGTTTTGAATGCATAGGGGTTCGGAGCGCCGGTTCGGTCGAAACAGTGAAAGAAGGAGGATTCGCCGATTTCAACACAGCGAAGCAGAGGCAAGCAATGAAGAATGAAACAGGACGCGCGTGTAAAACAGCATTTTCCAATGTGAAGCGATCGAAGCGAGATCCAATCCGACAGATCAAAACACTCACTCTCCAGCTCCACGCCATCCGATATCGTTATGTTCTCCGTAATGGTGCTAATCGACACATTGGGGAGAGAATCGACCATCACGTCGGGATAGACGTTGATATTGTTGATCACCGTCTGGTCGCGTACGTAGTCCCCATTTCGGTCAAACAACTCAATCGAGCCCAGCCATTTGTCATCCATGCAGAATCCCCGACTCACTGGAACAGAATAGGGGAATGGAAAGTCGTAATACTCCTCTCCAAACCCGCAACGACGATTCCGAAAATAGGAGCCTCGGAACACCAGCACATTGTCCTCATTGTACTCCTCCACCGTGTTGAAGAGCATCTCATCGAAAAGCGGACCCTCCCACCGACGGCCGTTTTCTCCATCCACAATGCAACGCTCACTGGCGGGAATGAACACATCCTCGCATTCCACCAATTCGTCATGATAGAAGGTGTACACACTCACCACACTTTCCGCTTCAATGCTGTACAGATAGGACGGTCCGGTCAATTCACCCGCGGACCACGTACAGAACAGGGAGTACTTCTCTCTGCCGTTCACGTCGAAAAACAGAATCATTCCGTTCCCCTCTTTTCGGAAACTGGATAGACTGCAATACTCCTTTCGAGGAAGGGACAACACGCGCAGCGCGCTCTCCATTCCCTTCTTGTCACAGCCGCTGGAGTAGGAGTGCGAAATGGCATCACACGATCGGGGAGAGTGCTGACAAGCCGGTTTCATTCGTAGGAGGAAGTCGATGAAGAAGAAGATGAAGGGGCGTTGGAAAGGGAAGGAGAAGCTTCTTTTGGGTATTTGGGGGGGAATTGTTGGGATTGGTGGGGAGTGCGTTTTCGCGTATCCTTCTGAAACACTAATTGACTTCTTCTCTCCGTGCAGTGAAGGGAGTTGTAGGGTCGTTTCGCTCCCATGCGATCGCATTCAGGGGTATCACGCTCCCAGCGTTCTCTATGCACCATCGACTCCATCCCTGTTGCTCCTATACAACTGACGCCGATACACATCCACTTCATAATAGGGACAAGGGACCATAAAGAATACGCACGCGGAGTATCGCAAATCCCGCACTCCTGCGCCAAATCAGTACCATTGCGGCCTTGACAACGAAGCATGATCGATGAGAGTTGCTTTTCCATTCTCTGGCAACTCGTGACCGTAGAGGCGACCCATTCTCCTTCCGATTAGACAACGGATGCGCTTCTATTGGACAAGGTAAGGCAACTGCAGAGTGTGGAGCCTGAACTGCGCCGACAAGAGTTAGGAGAAGTGCTATCAATGCTGAACAACTCAGGGATCCTGACAACCGAACAGGTATGCTGGATTTCTTGTTCCCGCATCTCATCACGTAGATTTGCTCTTCGTGCCTTATCTTGAGTTTTGGCTTTTACGATCGAGACAAGGATTGCAATCCATTTTGGTTTCATATATTGTCGTTGACAGATACCGTATCCTCGTAAATGTTGACTGATACAGTAGGTTCTCACAAACAAACAGGCTACGATTGTGTGGTACGCGCTGTGGAAGAGAAGATTGCCAGAGATTTCTGAACCAATCGCTGTTGTCGCTTTCTTCCCTGGATTTGCGCGTTCCCTTCTTTTTGAATTATCGATGAGTAGATGGAAGCCGATCGAGTGAAACAGCTGAAGAAGGAGTTGTATGCCCAGAATACCCGTATTCTTCCCATTCCTGTGTTATCTGCAGAATGCAATATACCTATCACGCTCTACGTTGGAATTCCACGGACTCCGTGCACGAACGGGTTTTCCAAGTCCGAGGTGTTTGCCTTGTACTCCTCCTCTTCCATTCCATGCGTTGACGATGCCGAGAGTCTGCTTGAATTGGTCCATGCAAACTACGAGTTCATTCCCCAGCCCTCGGACGTTCGTGATGCATGTGCGCGTGATGAGTAGGTACTGCCCATTCTTCCCGCGATTCACTCTTCTTTCATGTTCGACCCCTCCATCGAACGGTTATCGGACGATGAGATGATGATGCGCATCATCACGCATTGTACAACAGAGAGTCCGACCGAGGGTGAGCGACAATTTGTAGTGGAGATACATCTTTGTAAGCAGTAGATGCAGTCACACCATGCTTGCCTGCTGCATTGCGTCGACGATCACATCCGCAATCAATCCTCCGTTCTATCACCGCAGTGCGTTCTCGGGATTATGGACCACTGGAAGGAACTCGCGATCGCCATACTGTCTGTGCTTCTTCAATCCTCCTCCACAATCAATACGTGCCTCTTCGATGTTCCTCTGATGGGTAGCTATTGCAGGCTGCTTGTGAGAATGGACCTGACGGAGAGTCGGCTGGACGTGTGCCTGGCGTTGATGATGACCGATCTGCTTCCGCTTGGCATGATGATCTCGTCCATCATCACGCGGATTCTCTCAACGGACTGCAGTGGAAATGTGAAAGAGGATGAGCAGGATGAGTTGTAGAAAGCGATGATCTCTTCCTTCTGTGGCTTTCTCTACATGATGCTTACTACAACGACTCGGATACATCCTGTGCGTGAAGGAGCATCGCGTGAAGCGTAGACACAACACATCGAGATTGACAGCTTTTGCAGGGAGTATGCCTCGATTCCAATTGCTGCGGATGTGCTGCATGTGCTGGAAGAAGGAATGGGTGTTTCATAGTTTCTTCGTGTTTGTTGCGATTCCTGTCTTCCTTGCAGAAATGAGGAGAGTATTCGTTGGAATACTTGCTCTTCTCTGTGTTGGGTGCAGTTGTACAGTACTACGGTGATTGTGAGAATCGGGAATGATGGAAAGAAATACGCATGAAATGACTGCCATTCTGAGTGAACGTACCCTTTCATTTCACTTGCTCCCCATTAGAAGCGAATCCGAGCAATTCCACTGTACGCTCTCCTGCACACAATCAGTCCTTAGAGAGGAACATGGGCAAACGGATTGGTGAAGAGGTGCGTTCTTTTGTACGGAATTCACTCCTAGCACGGTATCTATATTCGCAGCGGAGTTTGGAGACAAGACATTCTTTATCAACTGCATTTTGGCAATGACAAACAACATGTTTCACCCCATCTCTCTTTCCACTTTAGATACGTTCTACTGCTTGCAGTGACCCTAGCCGTGCTATTGATGAATATTCTCAGCTGCTTGTTGGGAATGATCCTCCCCCTCTTTCTGTCGCGAAAAGTCACGCTCGTTATCGCGGGCATTCTTGTACCCACTTTCCACCAAACTTGAGTGTAGTTTGCCATCATGGGTGTTGTGATGATTGTGAAGGCGTGCAGGGATGATGAGTACGATGATGGATTCTACCTCACGGGTAGTGACGAGGAAGAGGAGGCAAGAGAGGATATTGCTGCAAAGGGGAAGAAGTGCAAATGGCTGTATTCAGGCATTTTCCTTCAGGCCTTTGCGCTCAACTTCTTTGCAGAGTGGGGCGACACGAGCCAAATCACGACCATTCTTCTGGCCGGGAATTATCCCATGGGGTCAGGTGGGCTATTACCCCTCTTCTAACGTGTAGTATTTGTGGGCAGCTCTGTAGGCAACTTGCTGTGTTCCTTTCTGGCCATTCTGGGTGGGAGACTGATCATGGGATGCTTGCAATTGAGCACTATAGAGATACTTGGAGGCATCGTTTTCATTGTATTTGCGGTCCACACCTTCTTCTTCGAGGTACCAAATGCGTAGTAGGAATAAACACAGCACACCCTGTTTGTTAGTAATGGAAAGTAGTATAGCAGAGGATCCAGCTCAGGAGGAACAGCGCAAACGTCGGCATTGCTCCCTCGGACAGAATAGTCATCACGTCGAAGTCTTCGGTGTTCACACGCAGATAGCGGTTAGCATACAGCAGCGGGATGCCAAAAGAGGCCACGACGCCACTACGATAAGAGCACACAAATGAAGGGAGCCTACGTGAGAAGGCCAAAAGCTCCAGTGAACGGAAGAATACCCCAAACGATACCAATGACTCTAGTGCTTACGGGACTCCAAAAGGACTACAAAGCGACAAACTGCTTGACGAAGTAAATGAGGTCGAGGAAGTCAGGGAACGTCTCCTAACTGGTAAGGGATTCCAAGGCATCACAAACCTTGTCGTACTCGGCGCCTCTCTTCATGGCGAGGGTGAGCAAGTCAACGCTTTCCTCCTTGTCTCCGTATCGAATGGTTCTCTTGAATCTCGATTCGCTATCAGCCATCGTGTCGCTGGGAAGGATTGAATGAACAACAAACACCTCTCGCTTCTGAACTATTTCTTTTGCACGCTCCTTCTCCGGTTGCGGTTTCTCCGTTGCTTCCGGACGTACGTCGCCACTTCCTCCTCCACTTCTCCAGTAAGCATGCTTGTGTAGTCTACACTGTCCACCGACAAGGTGCGAGGGCGGCCCAGGCTGAATGCCTGATCAATGGACATCGTTCTTCCCTTCTGCACCAGCTCCACATTCGCGTTGACCTCAATCTGCGCGTTATCGTCCTCGATGCATTTCTCACCGCCAGTGAATGATCGCCGGGAGTCGCAATGGGAGGCAGTGACAAGTCCGTAATCCCCTACAGATGATTTCAATAGGAAGCACGCACATGAACAATAGATAGAATCTCGTCTGGTGTGTAATGAATGTAACTCCCCGTGTATCCTTCAGGTGCGTTCGTCGTGACGAAGGGCACCTCCGTCTCCTTCACCTCGTAGTTAAAGCTACGTAATAGCGCAACAGAACCTCCCACTTCAGACTGGGATATAGATTCGGATCCGTCCAGTAGGAGTCAAATCCAGGAACAGTAGTACTTGCTGTCGGATGGTCATGCGCCTTCTTCACATTCTCGTGTAGCTCCTTCAGACGATCGGGGGGCAATTCAAAGGGACGTGCCGCCGATGAGAGCTTTGTGGAGTTGGCAGTCGCCTTCGTCGTTGCCATGACTGTCTGGAGGCGCCGCATGAAAACCTTCATGTAGAACTCGCTCTTCACTCTCGCCTTGACGGGGTGCCCATCGAGGGTCATGGACTGGAGCGCGGAGATGGCTTTCGGCACGTCTTCCTCGCTGGGGAAAGTCACAAACCACGAACGGCCAATTTCCTCTCGGATGGACTCAATCGCGAATTCAGGAAGAAGGGAGCGAATCACGTCCTCGCTCGTTCCCTCTGGGGTGTCGCGAATGATGAGCGTCTTGCGAGCGACGGGAAGAGAAATGCGCACCCCCTTGTTGTCAGGAGAGAGAGATAGAGCATCGATTGCACGAATCACATCAATTAATTCCGATACAGATAAGTCAAAACACTGAATGGAGGGTAATGAGGCCAAATACGTTAGCGGCATGTATCCGTCGTTGTCCAGTTTCGAGACAAAGGAAGGCGTATCGGCCATGTATTGGAGTGACAGGAGGTGCTCCATCTACGCAGTGAAGGAAGTGAGTGTCCCTTTCTTCTTTTCTCGCCATATCATGCTTCTCCTCCACCGTTCTTTTCGTGTGTATAATATCCGACTCCATTTCTATCAACACCTAATCGTGAAGAATGAGAGACAGAAATCACGCAGAAAGCACTTCAGCAACAGTCCCCACTGAAGGGTCGTTCTAGTAATAACTAAGAAGTTATTGAGTGCGATGCACATCCCAGTGTACTTTGCAGAAGCGTGTGTGAAACAAAGAAATGACTTAGTCCAGCTTGCTTAGCATTTCCGTCACATCATTACACAGCTGCAGTGATTCCGGAAGGCATACTCTCCACACGATTAAATGATTGTCCCCGTTGTCAAAGGTGAGCGTTACCACGCGCGGATCGTCCTTCTTCTTCGTCATCTTGCTCAACGACTCGATGGTACTGGAATCCACGATGGAGCACTTGCTAGCACCAATCGCCTTTGTGATGAACAGTTTGTTCTCTCCGCAAACGATCTGGTACTCCTTTCCTCCATCAAGACCGGAAGATGTCTTAATCTCGTCCACCGAATAGGCCTTTGTGTTTGCCGCACTGAGTGCTTTCCGATTCACCAAATCTCCCTTCATCAATTCACTGATGTTGATCTGCGTGCTTGCTTCTTCCAGTGGTTCCTCTTCCTTCTTCACTTCTTCCTTCTCTTCCTCCTCTTCCTTCCTCTCTTCCTCTTTCAATTCCTTCTCAGGTTTCACCTCCTTCACTTCCTCCTTCACTTCCTCAGGCTTCTCCTCCTTCACCTCCTCAGCAGGCTTCTCCATCTCGCTCTGAATATCCGCGGCAAGGTCCTTCGTCCATTTCAGCGCCTTCGAGAAGAACGAGTTCGGCTTCTTCGACTTCGCCTTCTGCTCCGCCCACGTCTTCTGCAGACCCTCCTTTGCCTTCGCAAAACCCTCCTTCGCCTTCGCCGCTACCCAATAACCCCCCGATTTTCTGCCATACCCGTTTTCGACGCCATTTCGGAACTGGCCTCCACCGCCTTCTGAAGGGTGTCCGAGAACAAATAGTGCTTGCACACGGCGCAGGCGTCGGGGGTGTGGTCGATGAGCCATTCCGTCTGGTTCACACGACGAATGTACTCGTGCAGCGCGAAGAACCCGCCGCTGAGCGTGCAGACGCGAGGGTAGCCCTGCTGGAGAAGGACGGAGAGGGCGTTGTCAACTTCTTCGTCTTCGCGAAGATTGATTGATGGATGACCCATGCTCATCAGAACCATATCCTTCTACACGTCACCTCCTCCGCTCTCAGCCACCTGTCCTTTGATCTCCTCCAGATAACGCAGCACACCCTCCAACATCAGCTCCTTCTTCCACACGCTGCCAGCCACGTTCATCTCCATAGGGATAGAGCCGCTCTTCATCTCCTCGTCGTCTCGCAAGTCAATCACGAAGCACTCCGACGGCTTGTTCTGGAACAGTCCCAGTCAGCACGTCGCTTGCTCCCACACTCAACACGTGGTTCTCCTCCAGCTCTATCACTCACCTCCTCGCCCCAACCCCCACTCACTTCACGTGCCATCGTGGCGTAAGCCGGGTAGTAAATGTCACGCGACAACACACGGTCCACACCGTAGTTCTTCAGACACGCCTTCTCGAACACGTCTTCTTTTCCCTCCCATTGCTCCAGCAGTGACGGAATTCGGCCCAATTTCGCGGGGTTGAAACAGCTAGGGGGTAAGATGATAAGGGATAAAAAACGAGTAGAATTCCGTCATGCGAATCGTCCATAACTCTGGAGAACCCTGAACTGCCACCGGCAACAACCCCGACGAGCACTGCGACAACAGCCCGTACAACGCGTACAGCGTGGAGGTGGGCGTTTCATTCATGAGGGTAACGGCGTCACGCAACAGGGCTGGCATGTCCTTCTCCAGCACCGACCAGGGGCAACTCAGCAGACGGTCCGCCAACACCAACGGCTCGGAGATGGACAGAAGTTCGGCCGATTTCGACTTGAGGAGACTGAGGAGGAAGAAGAGGCAGAAGGCGGAGTTGCCCTCCACGACCAGCCGGTCCAGCAGCTGTTCAGTGATCGTTGATGACCACAGATCACTGTCGTTGTAGATGTCCGTGTTCATGAAGCACGCGAGAAGCCAGGAGGAGGGAACAATTCCCTCCCTTTCGGTTCCGGTCTGGTAGGGATTCGGCGTGGGAACCGTGTTCTAGAAGTGAGGAGAAGGCAGTGAAACAACCGTGATGAAATCGTCCTGTTTTTCGATGGGGTAGGAATAGGGACACCACCAGTCCGATGTCACCTTATCCAAATGGGCACAGAGCGTCGGGAGATGGAATCGCACCAGAAGGTGGAAGAGAGAATGCAGCCGCAGCACCGACTTGCCGCGGGAAAGAGAGAATAAGGGCAGACGCACTTCGTCGGTGATTTCGCGCTTCTGGTTGAGGATGGCGTCGGTGCGCGGGTTGATTTGGAGAGCGGCAGGAATCGACGTGTTTTTGGGAGTGGCCGAAATCGGCTCGATTTCCTTCTTGGGGAGGAAAGAAGTCTCGAACATGCTGAGAATGAACAGCAGAGTGAACTCGCGGCCGAACCCGAAGCGGGAAATGAGAAGAAGGGCAAGGGTGGTAATGACTACGGATGATGCGCATGATCGAGCATCACAATGACTGTAGGGAGCACTCGTGTTCACGATCACGCCATGCACCACCCACATCACCTGCTCCGTCACGGAGGCTTCATTTGATACTGGAAATGAATCCAATGAACATGCGGTACGGGAGTCGGCAAAGCGGGTGTATACGTTGTGGATATAGTCCTCGATGATGCTGTCGTTCATTGACTTCACCGTCCAGTTGTTGTCGGCGAGCTGCTGGACAACATCGGAGTCCACTCCCAGCAGGACAGCGTAGGCACGACTGCGCAGCTCTCTGCTCAGTTTATAGTCGGTGGCACGCAGCACCTTGCGAACGAACTCCACATCTGGGAATGAAGGACAAAGCGAAAACGGACTCGGATTCTGGCGCACCAGCTCCTTCTGGAGAAGAGCCATGGCAGCCGCAGGATCGGAAGGAATGGGATCATTCCAGTAGGAGGGATCCGGCTCCTTTTCCTTGTCGAGTTGGTTCCTATTCATCAGAGGAGGATAGAGGGAGAAACAGGGCGGATTCATACTCCTTGTGAAGCTCTCCCGAGATTCCGTGCATCACCTCTTCTAAATCGCCTACAGCTCACGAAGCGCAGGAAAACAGACTGTCGCTGTCACTGGAGTCGTCATCCACTCCGTCCAGGAACTTCTCGAAGCGGTGAACGGTTAGGGCACCTCTGTTGAAACGAAATGTGGATATGTTCTCTTTCTTTTCGCTCTCCATTATCGGTGCCGTTTCCTTTCCAGCATCCGGCTGCACGGTTGGCTCCGTTGCAGGGAGACTAGTGGGCTGTTCTTGAGGATTCGTTAAATCGAGGCATTAGACACCACCCAAACCATCTACTTGGATCCCAGCCGTCATTCTCATCAGAGTCGTCAACGACGAAAAAGTTACTCATAATCTGCAGGAATCGATCGAAGAATGGAACGCTGAACAAAGTGCCGAATTGGAAGGGATTTTGGAGGACGTTTCAACAAAACGAGGTTCACTGGAAAACGCTATGGGATGAACGGATCGGAGTGCCAGAAGTCCCAACGGAAAGTGGAGAATGCGGTCTTCATCCTGCAGAAGTGACTGACACCACTTTCACGGATTTGTCGATCCACACCCTTTCCATTGTGCAAACAAACAACCGCAGAGATAAAACCGGGTGAGGGCAATACAAAACGCCTGGAACAGCGTCAACGGACTCTTGGCATCACTCCACACCACAGCACTCACCTTAAAGTCCATGGTAAATACATCCCTTCCCACACGCCCGAACTGCATCACAACCTCCCCTTCCGCGCTTTCCAGCTGGAAGTTCTTTATGGAGGGAATCGTCACCCTGCTCTTGAAGTCCATGTTGTAGGTGCGCAACTACAGTCCATTCCGTGAGGCGCTCTTACGAAGGGGTCCCAGAGGGGGTTGCCTTGATTGGAAGACCGCGATGGAAGAATCCTTGAAAGAATCGGAGTCGGAGAGAAGAGGCTGGCTCGTATAGACGCGCATCTGAAAGGGTTTCCAGGACCCAAACAGATTCAACTTGTACTGAATCACCACCTAGCGGTACAGACCCCCACATACTCCCACTTCATTGTCCACCACACTCTGTTCCTCGCTCAAGTAGCGTACCAAAGCGTCATCAACGAAGGCGTAGTACGACGTGTTGAAGGCGTTTGAGCGAAGCATTCCGATGGGAAGACGATCCACCCCCAGCCTCCTTCCATGGAGAGGCTGGGCATTGTGCAAATCGTGAGGAATGGAGAGGAGAAGAGTCGTATGAATCCCCCACTCCTTTCGCCGAGCTGTCAGCAAATAGGTGTTGGTCCTACTGATTACAGCGAGAAGAGACACGAACCCTCCCACTTGAAGGTAGAGATCGTAGTACTCTGTTTTGAGAAACCCCTCAAATCGCCGCTTGATTAAGCACATGTACACGGATTGGTTTTCGGGAGGAGAGGAGAAGAGCAGCGTGACATTCTTGTCCTCCGTCGGATTCTTCAAAAACGCGTGAAGATCGCGGTCCACAGTTGTCATCACAGCAAAGTCATAGTTCATGGTTGGATATGAATAGCACCGCGCCCATCCGCAACACGAAATGGGAACACGACAACGGCAGCGTCCTCTCTATCTTCCGTCCCTCTTTTCCGTGCAATACCATTATGGGAAGAGAGGAGTTGTGGGTTTTAGAGAGCACCGGCCAAAGAGTCAAATTCCCGTTATTCCCGGCTTCCGATTGTCCTCCATAACAGAGCAACAATCAAATGGCTGAAGAAAAGACTCTGGTGGATCACAAGGTGGAGCTCGTAGGACGCTGAAGGGGGTGACTAATGGGCAGGGAGTGGGAATGGAGACGGCGAGGACCTTTGTCTTCTATAACGAGGGCCACACGCTCGGCAACCCGATGAGAACAATTCTGATGCAGCAGTTGGATTCGGCGTGGCGGAAATGACAAAGTAGGGATGGCATCGAGTTCTGCGGCTACTCTGTACCCCATCCCGTCGAGGCCAAGATGCACCTCCGAATTCAGACAACGGGTTTGCTTCCCGGCGTTTCTGTCATGATGTAGGCGAGAGCGCAACGAAGGCGCTTGTCAAGGGACTGCACACGTTCGAGCACATTTGTGATGTTATCGGAGACCGCTACGAAAAGGCTCTGCATTAGTTTGTCGTTTATGTTGCGTGTGTGTTGGAAACACGAGTACATGTCATCGAACACCGACCGCTTTCCTCCTCTGCCTCTGCCCCTGCTGCCGCCTCTCCTGCCTCTGCCCCTGCCTCTTCCTCTGCGATGAACCAGCTTCACGTGCTTGTTCCTTCCCGAAACGAGCTCGATGATTCCGTTCAAGAAGTCGTCGCACATGATGCACCCCGTGTACTCCAGCTGCCCATCCGGCAATGGCGAATTCAGCTTGTTGAACACCACCTTCACCAGCGACGCGTTGCACTCCTCGCAATGCATCTTGAGCACCTGGATGTCGTGGATGTTCGCCGTGAACCGGATGATCTTGTTGCACTTGTTACAGCACAGCTTCCAGTTCGGGTGGCTCTCGCGGTCCAGCACCATCATGCCCTCACACCCACTCTCCTCCAGCTCGTCGCCGTCGTTGGGACACCTACTCCTCACGCCCACGCCCACCTCTCACGGACACACGCCGTTCGCCAGCAGCCCGAACTTGCACGATGGGTGGAGGCACTCGTTGCACCCCATGTGCGAGAAGCCCTCGAACGGCGGGTTGTTGTAGCAGAAGGGACACAGCACGAAGGTCGTGCCCACGAAGCGCTCCGAGTTGCCCAGCGAGAACAGCAGCAGATCGAAACCGTCCAGCGGGCACTTCAGCTCCTTGTACAGCTTGATGGTCCCGTTTGGCGGGAGGTTGTACCTGCCACTCACATTTCCCGCCAACGCTCACGCCACGTTGCACTCACCGCAATACAGTCGCGGCGGGGGACCTCGCACATACTTCATGAACCGCTTGCAGATTCCGCAGCGCGACAGCGGCTTGCCCGACTCCGTCAGCAGCGAGAACTCCGACTCGAACAGTGTGTCCATACCCTAACCCTAACGCAATGCCCGGCCGCCCACAGCGATGTGCTCCTTGAAGAACACGAACTTCTCCTTGAACACCTGAAGGGAGTGATCGACCACGTCCTCCAGCTCCGCCTTGCCCTGCGCGATCAGCGTGCATTCCTTCTCGATGTTCCCGCGCACCGTGGGCAGCACCAGCTCCGGGTCGATGTAGTAATACCCATGAATCAGCACGATGCCCAGCTTCGTCGGCACCAACGTGCCTACTCCTCACACTCCCGCGAGAAACCCACGGTGCGGACCCAGCGACACGTAATTGCGTTCGACAATGTTGGCGATGTGCACGGGGATGGAGGCGTCCGTGCCGATCCCGTTCTTCTCCATCAGCCCGATCAGTTCGCTCTCCGTCAGATAGCCCGGCGCGCTCGTAAGACCCTCCTTCGTCGTCACTGCGTTGATCTCCAGCACGTCGCCCTGTCCATCACGCCACACGCACGCGCCCACCTTGGCGAACTCGTACGCCGCGCCATTGAATTCCTCTTCCTCCTCGTCCTCCTCGTCCTCGAACTACCCGTCACACTTCACTCCCACACCCGCCTTCGAGGAATACAGCGCCGAGAAGCCTGGCTGGGTCACTCGCTTGAAGGCGTAGCTGAAACTCTCATCGCCCACCTGCAACTTCACGCGCGTATTCACGAACTTGCAGTCTGCCTCTCATCGCTCGCCACCACACCCACCATCGCTCACCGTCGACAGGAAGTGCTTGCAGATCAGGTCATACAGCATGCTCTCCCCGCCCGGCAGCGCGTTGCTGTCCACCGACGCCACCGGCGTGATGGGAGGGTGGTCGCCCATGTCCACGCCGCGTCGCGGCAGCTGCAGCCCGCGGGCCACCAGGTCGCTCACGTACCCGCCCCACTGTGGGTTGCTGCAGTGTCGCTCGACCGCGCCGCTGTGGGTCATATCACCTCACCACCCTCACAGGATGTCGTAGTGCTCGGGGTAGGCGGAGGACTCTGTGCGGGGATAGGAGATGTACCCCTTAAGGTACAGGCGCTCCGCGTACACCGTGCACTCCTTCGGACCCATGCCCAGCACCTTCGACGCCAGCTTCAGCATCTCCACCGTGTTCAGCGGCAGCGGGCGCTTCCGCACGCTGGAGGACTCCTGGATCGAGGTAACCACCGCCGCCGAGGCGTCCGCCAGCTTCTTCGCGAACACGAAGAACGTCTAGAAGTGAAGGCGGGTCGGTGCGATGACCTCCTGGTTGAAGAGGCGGCCGCGCGACCAGGTGAGCGGGATCACCCGGCTGTCCTTCTTCACGGTCACCTGCATCGACCAGAACCGCTAGGCGTGAATGGCGGGAAATGGTGGGACCTCGCCCTTGAAGTGCTGGATGGTGTCGTAGCGGTCCACGCAGAAGCCCAGCGTGGGGATCTGGCACGGACCGTAGCTGATGACGGAACTGTCGAGATTGCTGTACTTGTTGCGGAAGAAGGTCGTTTGGTACCGGCTGAAGGCCACGCCGATCTTCAGGTCGAGCTCCTGTCGCGCATCCACCGCGTGGGCCTCATTCTGGTTCGGGTCGGACAGGTTGGCCATCGCGTGGAGAATATCCGGCGTCGTGATGGCGGAGTAGCGGGCACGGTAAATTCGCTTCTTCTCTACACTTCAGGAATGGCACTCGTTTCCACCCTTCCAGTTCTTCATAACCGGTTTCACGCATGACAGCACTTCAAAGCAGATGTTCTCTCCCTCGCGATCGCAATCCAGCCAAAGAACGACGTAGTCGCTATGGATCACCCCTTCCGCACCCCAGGCCGTACACATTTCTTTCCCACGTCGCGGAGATGACGGATCACACCGCCGCTCGCCTCCTTGTGAATGGTTTTGGCAGAGAACAGGTCGAGACAGTCCGTCTTCTCCCAATTCTGGTATTCTGGAGCAAAGTCGAGGTTGAAAACGTGCCCAACGACAGAAGTCACCTAATCGCGTCAATCCACACCCGCTCGACTCCCACCTTGAACAGCACCTTCTGGCCCATGAACGTTCCCTCGAAATAGTGGACGGGGAGCTTTCCGCCTCGCGTGTCGTGCTTTCCCTTGGAAAGGATGTTGGCGACGCTCCCGGCAATCGATGGCTTCTCAGCCACCATTAGCACTTCAGGAAGACCCATGATCCAATCACTCAAACGATCTTTGATGTGCGAGTCACCCCTCTCAGCCCCGCATGTGTTGCATGTCGTTCTGTGTGATGCAACGAAGGGACCCTTTTCACCAAACCAAGCTCCCTTCGTGATGGACGATGTTCTCCATGAATACGTATGATAATGAAATAGATTCGGAATGTACTGCTCCAGTTCAGAAGGGAAGAGGATGCCCGCGTTGATGATGGCAACAGGAGTGAGGTGTAGATGGCCGCGTGCTCCCATCTGCTGAAGAAGCGACTGCTCCTGAAATATAAGGAGATGGGGACCAATGGACGAATCGTGAGAACTGTCTATGGAAAGCCTCTTCTTGAGGTACCTCTGCCATTTCCTTTCCATGTAGCTGGATGGGAGTTGCTCCACTGTGTGTTTCAGCGTATCGCATCACAGCGGAGTCGTTGCCCTCGTTGATTCTGCGGACTGGTTTCTCTTGCTTGGTTTAATTTCCCCATAGGTTGGTTGGGGTGGATGTGGTTGGCTGGAATCCCGCCCTCTCTCCTCAGCAATCCCGCTCCTTCCTCTCCATGATGAAGTCCTACTGCAGTGTGGATGAATACCGGTTCATTCAGACCTTCTCGGATGTGACAGCTCAACTGCGCGCCTTTCACCTCTTCTGGTCTCTAAAAGAAGCCCTGCTGAAAGCAATCGGATGTGGCATTGCAGATCCGAACAGGCCGCTATCACGCTACGATTTCTCGAGGTGCAGGAGGCAAGGCAAGTACTGGTTGTTCCCTTACGAGGGCAAGTGGATGTGTATTGCGTGGATGGTGGACGAACATACTATCGTCTCTGTCGTTGCGGGAGGGAAGGCAGAGGCGGATGCTTCTGCGATTTCGATGGGAGGTGAGTGGGGAGAGACAGCTCCCATGCAGTTCGATTGTGTGGAGCTGAAGGATGATGCAACCATCGCGTTTCAGAATGGAAAGTGCACACTGGCGATCCACAACACATCTTTGGATCTCCTTCTCTCTGAGTTTCAATAATTGGATTGTTTCTTTGTTGAAAATGGGAGGGAATTGTTTTTCTGTGAGAAAGGGATTGCTCCTGGTTCTGTTTATCCTCTCCTCTTTGTTTGTTGCATCTCTTCTCTTCAGTTGGTAGTTTCATCTTCAATTTACGTCGTTCCTTCAGGACGTACGGATTGAGTGCGGAACTACTGAGAATCGTCAAGGGCAGTCCTTCTGTTTTCGCATTATTCCCCATTCCTTGATGTACAGCAACAACAGCATACTGTTCATATGAGAGAACCCACTTCTCCCTCCAAACCACTGTCTTCAGTGTCGTCTTCTCCATATGATGTAACCTTCGTCTCCCAGGGATCGTAGCATCATGCCTGCCAAGTCACTCAATAGACTGAACCGTTGGGGCTTCATGTTGGAGATTGCCCAAATGTGGGAAGGGTCGTTTGTTTCTGCATTCCCATGATTGCTAGCCCCATGTCCATTGTCTATTACATCGCTCCCGAGCAAGTGGCGGAGTTCAAGCGCCTCTACCAAACGAGTTCTCTGCGTCCCAACATGAAGGTCAACTACGTCGTTCAGGAGGACCCGCTGCTCTATCCAGTGAACAAGCTGCGGAACATGGCGATTGCGCAGGTAGAGACGACTCATTTCTACCTGTCGGACATGGACGTGTGGCCGTCTCGTACTGCTTTCCCATTTCCATCCCCTGTAGCCTCGACATACCGTGCGATTATCACACTCCCCAAATCCGCTCTCGAAGACGACCATCTCGCGATCATCGTTCCCGCCTACCAGATATACATGGGGAAGTGTTCCAGCTTTGAGAATTGCACGCGCATGTACATTCTAGGTCTTCTCTGTCAACTAGGTACCACTCTCTCTACCCGCGTACGAAGCAGCAGCTGCGGTCCTGTTTGAACAAGAAGGCTTGCCAAACCTTCCGTCCCGGAGAGCATCTCCACGATTACTACCGCAGCGACTGGTTCTTCACCCAAAGCGATCTGTTGGATGTGAGCTGTCTGGCGTCGGACACACAGGAGCCGTACGTGGTGGTGAAGCGACATCCCGGACTGCCTCGGTTCAATGAGTCCTTCGTGAACTACGCCTACAACAAGGTGCAGTGGCTGGAGCATCTGCGCTATGTCGGCTACCGGTACAGCATTCTCTCGAATGGGTATTCGGTGGACATTCCGCATCCGCCGTAGGTGTAAAACGCACTGGTAATAAGTAGCTCCACGTACAGACAGAAGTTCTTCAAGCAGCTGAAGGAGACGCGGATCTTCCCGATGTACGACACCTACTACGACTTTTTGCGCGTGCTCAACCAGACCGTCGAAAAGAAGGAAGTGCTCCACCTGTGCAAGCATGCCTACCTCAATCCCAGAAGAGTCTACTATTCCTCCAAGAAGTGAGCGGCCGTGCGGTTTCCGTGTACTATTCGAGTGTGCATATGTTTGTTGGCAATGAGCGAGAAACCAGAAAGCTATAACTCGGGCAGCGAAAGAAAGCATGGGCAAGAGAAAGATCGGACCGAAGCGCAGATGGAAGAACAACAAGAAGCCGAAGGAGAATGTGTGGAGACCGAAGGAGGAGGTCGTTCGCGAGAGCCCTCTGTTCGAGGGGTACTACAAGCTCCAGAAAATCGTTCCTGAAGGGGAGTGGGACGCTTTCATCGAGTGTTTGGTGATTACTGGCTGGGCCGCGGTGACGGGTAGAAGAGCGATCTCCCCACGACGTTCCGCATTAACGAGGCGGACCCCAACTACGAGATCATCAAACAGAATCTCAAGACGAAATACCACTTCGAGGGCACCGTAGAGTACGAGGGACAGCAGATTTCCTGCGTCCATCCCATCGAGTGGTACGAGAACGAGGGAGCCTGGCAGGTAGCGTGTGCTTTCTCTGTTCAACATAGATCGATGTGCACCGCAAGAAGCTGCGGAAGATCGAGGCCTTCAAGGAGCTGCACCAGTACATGATCGCCCTCACGCTGTCCGGACACATCGGTCGCCAGGAGGCGGTCAGCATGCTTCCCCCCATGTTCCTGGACGTGGACAAGAACGACCTTGTGCTGGACATGTGCGCTGCCCCGGGATCCAAGACGCTGCAGATTTTGGAAAAGGTGCACCGCAGCGAGGGAAACGGAATCGTCATCGCCAACGACGCGGACAGCAAGCGTGCCTACCTCCTGGTGCACCAGGCATTCCCTCCGTGTGGCCTTGATCGTAGACCAGCCACCTGATGAGCAACCACATCATCGTGACGACGCATCTCGGTCAGCTCTTCCCCTTCTTGCGGTTTGGTTGGGAAGGCGGGATCATGTCCAGATTCGACGATGCGGAGCCTTCCTCGGACCCGACCATCTGCCAGAGCAGCGTTTTTGACCGCATTCTGTGCGATGTTCCCTGCAGCGGCGACGGCACGCTTGTGCGGCAATCGCGATTGGGTCATGTCTAGCGCAAAGCCCCCGAATTGTGGATGAAGTGGACACTGCGTGCGGCGCTGACGCTGCACCCGCTGCAGCTCGCCATCACCCTGCAGGGACTGAAACTCCTCAAGGTTGGCGGGAGATTGGTGTATTCCACCTGTTCGTTCAACCCGTTGGAAGACGAGGCTGTTGTGATGGCTTTGATCCAGCGCTGCAAGGGTGCCGTGCGCATCGTCGATGTTAGCGATCGCTACCCGAAGTTGCGCCGCACGGCGGGTCTGACGACGTGGAAGGTGGCGGACATGGAGAACAACGTGTACGAGTCGTTTGAGTCGATTCCAGAAGAAGGCCGGAAATTGTACCGCGAGACGATGTTCCCGCCAAGCGAGGCGGTTTGCCGCGAGGCGCACATCGAGCGCGCGATGCGCTTCCTGCCGCACCACCAGAACACGGGCGGGTTCTTCGTGTGCGTGCTGGAGAAGGTGCGAGACATTCCGCGCAGCGAGAAGGAAGTGAAGGAAGAGGAGAAGGAGGAGGAGAAGCCTGAAGAGGTGGAGAAGGAAGAGAAGGAAGAGAAGGAAATGGAAGAAGAGAAGGAGGAAGAAGAAGAGGACGAGGAGGACGAGGATGAGAACGACGGCGAGCTGCGTGGGCTGACGAAGCAGGCGCGCAGCACGGCGGAGAAGTTCCACAACGCGATGATCCCGTGGAACAAGGAGGGGTGAGCATGCGCGAGCCGTCTGAGGCGTAGCCTGGAGCAGATCAAGGCCTTCTACGGCATCTCCGACGACTTTGACTGGGACCTTCTCTACTCCCGCTCCGCGAACCATCGCGTGCGCACCAGTTTCCGTACTGAGGCATAGGTGCTGCTGTGTGTGAACCCGGTGATCAACAGACTGTGCATCACGTCGAAGACGGCGCGCAAGCTGAAGATCGTGAACACGGGCCTGAAGGCGTTCGAGTTCAACACGCGTCGCGGCGAGTGCTCGTACCGCGTGTGCCAGGACGGTCTGAGCATCATTCGGAAGTACATGACGAAGCGCGTGTACCCGGTGTGCGTGAAGGACTTTTTGCACGTGCTGGAGACGCAGAAGAAGTCGGCGCTGATGGAGGAGTTCTCGGAGGCGACGCAGGCGCTGCTGAAGAACGAGGCAATCGGCGCGTGCGTGTTCGAGCTGGACGAGGAGGGCAAGAAGACGCTGAGCGCGAAGTGGCCGGCGTTCAAGCACTACTTCGACGAGCTGTGCTGCTGCGTGTGGCGCGGCGACAAGTGGTCGGGAAGGGGAGAGAGCGTGAGGCGTAGCATCAACGTGCTGATGACGGAGACGGACATCGACACCATGCGTCGTGTGCTGCTGATGGAGTGGCGTGTTTGTTACAAACAGAGGCATATGATACAGAACTAGAAACCTTGCTGCTTGCGAATATGGTTCCACATATTCTTCACAGCATCGCGGTGGCGATTATCCAAACAGCGACCGATCTCCGTGTCGCCCATCGTTCCCTCCTGCTTCAGCTTGACCAGCTTCTCCACCTCCCACTGCGCCCACGGCTTCGTGTTGCTCGACAGCTTGCGGATCTGCTGATACAACTGGATGTAGGTGAACTGCGGCATCAGCCGCGCGATCTCCTTCTCGCTGAGACCCTTCTTCAGCAGCTCCTTCAGCTGCTCTGAAGACTGCGCCGTCCATCGCTCGCGCTTCTTGCACAAACTGTTCTTCCACTTGTTTATGCACTGACCCATCGTACGCGTGCCCACGTACTTCGCCACCTCGCTCCAGCGAAGCGTCGCGCCGCAATTCTCCACCGCCTCCTTCAGGCGCTGGCACTCCTCGGGACTCCACTTGACAGGACGGCTGCGACTTCCCGACGACAGGGTCGTGTCCGTATCCAGGGTATCCGCCCAATCCGTATCTTCCGCATCCTGGATATGTCTCGCCTTGCGCTGCGGGACCACCTTGGCAGGAGTCGAAAAAGACGTTGCGGTAGGAAACACCATCAAGCCAGAAAAAGTCTCTGAAGCAGAAGACTCAGTTAGGCTTGTGGCTGGGAGTTGTGGCTGGAAATAGCCGGCCTCCTGAACCGGCTGAACTTCGCTCGCGATAAAGGTTTCTTGGTTCGAATCCGTCGTCGTAACCGGCTCCGCAGAAAGAGGCTCATCACCACAAGGGAGCGTCAGCGACGACGCATGGTACAAACCCTCGTTGTGCTCGTCCTGCTCCGGCTGGGAGAGCAGCAGGTTCGGCATGGCCACGCTCTCCCTGGAAACCAGCTGCGGAACATCGCAGCATTGCGTATCGATCCACTGCTCCGTGCAGGGGACAGGGACTACAGGGTTGTAGCAGCCCTCGCACCAGTATGAGCAAAGAGCATTGTCAAAAGCTCCACACCCTGCATCGTAGGGATAAGGAGGAGCTACGAAACCCTGCATACAGGCGTAGGGATCGCATTCGACAAGAGGCAAACAACTAGCGTAATTACAGGACTGCATGCAACCATAGCAGTCCGCGCAACTGTTCTCGAATGCCGGAAGCCCCTCCGTATTGCACATACTTGCACCACACGCAAAGTCCATGCAGCAATCACACTTCGCTTCCATTCTTCGAAACGAGATCAGGAAATAAAAATGAGCGAGTCTCCGCCCTTCGTTCCCATTGTATCAAGAATTTTCCGGGAACCTTCTTGGAAAGAAGAGCGTCGTTCTTCAGCAGGGCGGTTCTATGGACTGCTTTTGCCTCCTCTCACTTCCAATTGAAAGATGCTTTCAAATTCCAAGAAAAGGGGAGTGTGCTTCATTCTTCTTCATTCTCTCCTTCCTTTGTTGAACGCTAGAAGAGTTGAAGCAATAACACCCTCTTCTGTGTGTTCAGAAGAATGAACAGTCCATCTCCACAAGACCCGGAGAATGCTTCCAAGCAGCAGTTTGAGGAAAGGAGAGCACTTGCAGAACAGAGAAAGAAGCTAAAGTGAAGATTGGCCTCTCGTCGTCAATTGTAGACTGGAGAAGAAGCTTCGAAAGAAACAGATGGGAGCAAACCAGCGAGATGAATCAAAGTGGCCAAAGTGCCTTTTCTGGATCGCAAAGTGCTCGCGCTTCTGTTCCGGCGAGCGGGCACCAAACAGCAAGTACTGCGTGAACCATCTTCACGTGGAATCGGCTCCGGGTGAGAAACCGGCGGAGAGTCAGAGAAAGCGCGTTGTATGCCCCATTGACCCATCGCATACCGTGTTTGAAGATAGGCTCGAGAAGCACATTCGTGTCTGCAACAAGCACAAATCGGAGGATGCCAAATCGGCGTGTCCCTACTTTGTTCCCAATCTAAACTGCGGAAACAACACGTCTCCGCAATCCATCGCCTTTTCTACGCCAGATGAGGTGAGTTCTCTGAGGGACTGTGATGCGCAGAAGAAGGCCTTCGAACTCGCACTGGAGCAGAAGATTCGGTCCGTCTACAAGTCTCTCTTCCCTGACGGCATTCCGACAAGCATTCTTCGCCCCTCCCGCTTTGAGCCCTTCATTACGGACAAGGCAACAAAGGGGGCCACTCAGGAGTCTCTGCGCCATCTCTACCAGCAGGTGAGCATGATCTGTAACATGGAAAATTGGTGGGAGTTGAAGGGAACACTCACGATTAGCGGGCTCATGCAAAACGATCCTGTCTACGTGGAGTTCGGAGCAGGACGGGGAATGCTCAGTCTGGGAATTGATTATGCGCTCAACGGGAAGCTTCCCAATGAGGAAAGACCGGCTGATTTCCAAGATCGGGGCAAGTACCTTCTAATCGACATGTCTCCCGTGCGGTTCAAAGCAGACCGCTGGATGCGACACAAAGAGGGGGACTTCTTCCGAGTCACGGGGAACATTCGCGACATTGACCTCCGTCGCGTTCCGATCTTCGAGAGTGAGCGAAATCGCCAGTTCGTGGGAATCGCAAAACATCTGTGTGGAGTGGCGACGGATTATACCATCCGTTGCATTCTGAATTGCATCCAGGAGGGGAAGGACTGTCATGGACTGAATGTCTGATCTTGTGGTTCTGAATTACATGTAGTGCGTGGGCGTTTGCATTGCCACCTGCTGCCATCACCGATGTCAATGGCACAGCTTCGTTGGTCAGGAGTTCTACCGCGAACTTGTAGAAATAGACACAATCTATTACGCGTAGGGATTCAAGGAGGAAGAGTGGGACTACCTTCGGCGATTGACAAGCTGGGCGACGCTGACCGTTTTTGCGCGTGCTGCTGATAAGGAGTAGAGCAAGGAGCACTCTTCGGGAGAAAAGGGCGGCGATGAGAAGAATGCCGGTAAGAAGGAGTTGGTGAACGAGGACACGCTGACGTACAACAACGTGAAGATTGATTTCATTCCGTATGCGTTTGCGTGGAGAGGTGAAGGGTAGAATGGATGTGGAGCTGGGGCGGATGTGCAAGCGGATAATCGACTACTGTCGTAGCCGCTACATTGAGCAGCAAGTAAACGCGCTTCTGAAGGACAAGCAATTCCACTCGCGTTTGGTGTACTACTGTGATCCGAAGGACAGTCCGGAGAACTGCATCATTTTAGGCTCGGTTTATTCGGATGTTTGTTGGAACTCAATTCTTGCCATGGAACTGAAATCCTGCCTGTGGTGCCAGGACATCGAGAAGAGTCCAATCCCAGAGGAGTGCCTCAGCGAGGACGTGATTGTGGGCATTGATGAAGCGGGAAGGGGTCCCGTCATGGGTACTGTTTACTCCCAACGGTAATTCGCAGGACCAATGGTGTATGCAGCCGCCTACTGGGTAAAGAGGAAGAATGAGGAGATCACCAAAATGGGTTTCAACGGCATGCTGGATTTTGTGTAATTCACGTGTAGATTCAAAACAGCTTACGGCGGAGAAGAGAGAGCATCTCTTGGGAGACATCCAAGCCGCCGACTCGATCGGTTATGTGATTCGGACGCTGTCGCCGAAGGAGATTTCAGCGAACATGCTCCAAACGAAGCCCTTCAACTTGAATGAGATGTCGCACAAGGCGGCGATGGACATGATCCGCGAGTTGCTGCGCATGAAGGTGAAGGTAACGGAAGTGTACATCGACACCGTTGGCGATCCGGAGAAGTACGAGAGCAAACTGCAGGCGGCCTTCAGTTTCACGACGATCAAATTCAAGGTTTCCAAAAAGGCGGACGCTCTGTTCAAATGCGTCTCCGCTGCGAGTATTGTCGCGAAGGTGCTGCTTTCTGTTCCCTTTCATCCTAGACGCGGCGTGATCACATTATCGAGAATCATACATGGGAGGAAGCCTACATGGAGGGGAAATCGTTCGGAGCGACGGGATCCGGCTATCCGAGTGGTAGTTTCCTTTTCACTGCATCACCTTTAGATCCCACGACGAAGGCGTTCCTGTCGAACTGTATGCATCCCGTGTTTGGATTCCCCACATTCATCCGTTTCAGCTGGAGCACCATCCCGAAGCTAATTCAGGAAAAGAACGGCGCCGTCGTTGTGTGGTTGGAGATGGATTGCGAAGTAAAGCGTAGGAAAGAGTCGTTGGAAGACGAGGACTCGCCGCACAGGCGTCCGCAGAAGAAATATCGCAAGGAGGAATCCCGCCTGTGCAAAGAACACAACATTGAATCCTGTAGCTTTTAGAACAAGCATGTTTACTCTGAAAACGAAATGCCATGGTCACACACGCGAAAGCAGCAACTACGCGAATCGTCCTTCCCATTGAACATGCGAAAGAGAACGCTTTGATCGGAGGGGTCCTTCTCCTTCTTCAGCACAAACCGGTTGCTCATCAGCGATAACCATCCGGAGATGGGCATGTAGTAGAATGTGGGGTTGTTCGACAGCAACTCTAGCGCTAAGAAGAACCACTGGAACCTACTGGGGGAGACGACCAACAACGACGCCTTTTTGTCCCGAAGGATCCAACGAAGGACACGGATGATGGAATAGAACAAGGCCTGCGTGCTTTCATTGCTCGAAATGTCGTAAATGATGGAACAAAGGGACTCGATCACGAGGAGACGCGGTTTGACTACGACTCACTCTTCCCGCCCATTTTCACGATTCGGATCCGTGTGAATGAGACGCAGCAGGAGGGACAGGTGAATGAGATCTGTCGGTCGGTACACCGTAATCCGATTCACTGCCGCTTTGTAGTACTCGAGTCGCCGCTGCTCCTCTTGCACGGAGGCGAGTCTGGAAAGGAGTTCCTGGCTCAATCGCGAAGCGGCCAGCTTGGAATCCATGTCAAACAGGATCACAGGCATCTCCATTCCGCCCACTTCCTTGGATGACACAACGTTGGCGATGATCGAATACGTAAGCTAAAGATGAAAGGGCGTGTTGAATGGGATACAGCACTCTTTCCGGTCCCCGTTTTACCGATAAGCTCCATCGCCTGATAGGCGTCAAGATTTGGCTATTCCTGAGTGCCAACGAGAAGAAGCACAAAGATGGGAATACCGGTGGGTATGGGCTCCACCGTTGTTGTTGCAATGAAGTCGTAACCGTTTGTGTCGAACAGAAGAAAGTCCTTTCCAACCAGGGAGGCAATCGCACCCCTCACCTCCTCGAAGGCCGCTTTCCTGGGAGGACCTTCGACTTCGGATTGCCCTTCTCCACCCGCATTCATGTGAAACAAACAAGATGATTCTGTCAAGCACGGTTACTCCTTCGCAACCGTGAAGTCATACGGCTTGAACATCTCTCTGAACTGGTCCGTCAGCGCCGCCTCCTCCTCGGCACTTTTCTGCAGCCCCTTCCAATCGCTGCCGGCATTCTCAGACTCCAGGAGAGAACCCACCGCCTGGTGGAAGAACTGCATCTGCGGACGACGCTCCTTCACCACGTACCCGTAGCGCTTGGGCTGGGTGGCATTCACTGCCCACACCTCAGCATACAGGAAATCCTCGCTCCCAGCAAAGGCGCTCAGCTCCTCACCCTACCGCTCAGCCGCCAGCACCGCCGCCACCTGCGCCATCTCCGAGAAGCGGAAACCGCGCTGCGTCGCCGCCGCGTCCAGCACGATCTTCACCACCGCTTCTAGAAATGAAACCGCCAATGAAACGCCACCCTTCTCCCGATCGATGGGAAGCACCTGCAGGTGGCAGTGTACGGGGTTGCGCGTGGTGAGATTGCGTTCCCAGAGCAGCACCGCCTTCCCTTGCGCGTGGAACATTCTATGGTTCAGAGACGCGCCTCACGCCCACTGGATCAGCGCCTTCTTGAAGGCCTCCACCTCCTTCACCGCCTCCTCCGGCAGCTGCAGCGTGCTCTGGCGGTGCACCACCGGGAATTACCAGCACGTGCCCAGACGTCAGCTGCCCCTTTGGCAGCGCGAGATAGGCGTTCTCGCCCACGCTACGCTCGTACGCCAAACACTCTATCTACCTCACAATCAATTGCTTTTCCACGTTTGGTGACGCTAAACAGAACCAACACTCGGACCGCGCGCTCGGCTGCAGCGCGAAGCGGTAATTTGGGGGGTTGGCGGGAGTTTCTCTCTCCGGGCGTTTCATTGCCTGGGGAGGGAGTTGAGTTTCGGCGGGACGCTTTGCGAGCTCGAAGGGCGAGGGCGTGCAGTTGGCGTCGGCTTCGATCAATTCGGACTCGGGCATTTGAATGCAGGGAGTGAGGTTGAGCGCATGGAGCCATTTCCGACTCTTGTCAGAACCGGCCTTCACGGGTCCCAAACAGACAATACGCGTGATGTGCTGGCTGGCGTTTCGATACGGACGACGCTCATAGAAGATGTTCTGAGAATGAGCGCATTGCGTGAAACGCACCATGGAAGCGGCGAAATGGTAACGAGGCTTCACTGCCTTCAACACATCGCTGATAATGGAGGATCCCACAGCTGTGCAGTTCGGAATGCTGGGATACTGGGAGGGATTCACGAAATGAAGCATCCTATGCATGAAGCAGCCATGCATGACAAAACCCCAGCGCCCACTCTCCCGAGAGGACCACATCCACGGGACTCTCGTCTGCTTGCTTCAACACGGATTCAATTTGCGACTTGCGGTAGTAGCACGGGGACACGTTTCCCTCGTCCAAATAGCGCTGCGGATCGTACACTCCCGGAATACAGAGCAGCTATTGATGATGCTATGCCAGCCGGATCCATACCCGTAGTCCAAGCACAGAGAGATATGTGACATCCGTGACGATCGTCAGGTTCGGAATTGCGCGCAGCTGTGCCATTTGTTCCGGGGAAATAATATCATCCTTCACCACAATGTATGTGGGAATTGGAAATGCCATCGACGGCGCTATACGTGAGACCCCTGGCGTTTTCCCCAGCCCCTACTCAGTGCGATTTCATTCTTCTCATCTAGAAACTTGCCCACGCAGAACAGCACGTCGAACGGTCCCAGTTTGCTGCTGTTGTATTTGGCCACCTTCGCCAGTACTTCCCCAATGCGTCCCTCGATATCACCGCAGAAGAAAGCCTACAGGATTACGGGACCACGCAAACAACGACCTTCACCATTGGTTTCTTTTGGGTTCACAGAAAACAGCAAATGTCAAAATGGAGAGCAACTATCTACACCTGGAAGGATGGTTGGCCCTTCTTGCGATGCTTCTTCTTCATGCGCTTTACCGTGATGTTCCCCATCCGCCGTATGAAATGGTCTCCCTAGACCATTAGTCGTTGACTGCTGCTTTACGGGATCGAGTAGCACCACTCCACTCGTCTCTTCTCTACTGGGCGCTTCAACAACGCGTCTCTCCTGAACGACGGGTGGCTTCTCTTTACGCCTTTCCATCACTTTGGATATTTCCGGGATATTTCTGCACATCACCTCCACACTCAAATAGGACCCAATCGATTGTGTAAGATTTAGCTGGCTGGGGAACAGTTTCGGTTCTTGTGATTGCACCACCTGAACCAAGCCCTGGAAGAGCGAATCACTCTTTTCGATTTGCGAATGAGTCAGGTTCTGTGAAAGCACTTGGCTACGCATTATCGCAGTGTATCCGCTCTGTACGTTTGCTGGCTTGAAGACAACTCCTGGGACTGGTATTGGAAGTAGTCATTTGCCATGGCTCTGCGAGTCAATAACGAATCTTGAAAAAGAGTGTCCGATTGTGTTGGAATTCCCGTTCGGAGACTACCCTCCTGGGTTTTGCCCAAGTCACTCATATCCTGTGACAGCGAAAACCGAAAGTCCTGAGAAGACATGGGAGACAGGAAGGCAAGGACCTTCTCCTCATCCTTACTCAGGGATTCGTAATGACTACTCTCTTTCACTGGAGTACTCATCGTACCTCCAGTAGTGGAACTACTAGGGGTTTGACTCATGAAAAGGAGAGTGTGATGCAATCCCTCAATCTATGCTGAAATGTGTTCAACAAACGAGTCATTGCTTTGTGGTTTTATGCAATGGATGAGATGTGGGTTCAATGCGAATGGAGGAATAATCCGTTCCTCTCGTAATGAATCCTACGAAATGAGGGATTCTGCAGTTTCCCATACTACATTTAGTGCAATACCTTGTGGATCTTCTTCTTCAGCTTGGAATGAAAGTCGGAGCTGGAACTCGAACTCGAACTGGAGCTGGAGCTGGAGCCGTGCTTCTTGTTGCCCTTCAACAACTTCCATTTCTATGGGTGATCCATATCCCTCAAATTCACGTATCCACACGCGCACTTCACCTTTCTCCCCTTCTTCGGCCCATTACACAGGGCACCACATTGGGGACAGTAGATGCCTGGGGGCATTCCTTCCGTTGGGAATGGCCTTGGCGCTCTGCCCATATATGCAGGGAGAAGGACACGGATAGGTCGGGATGGGAGGAGGAGGATTGGCTGGCATAGGGCCGGGCATCGATGGCACGTATGGGGGAGGGTACGGGGACGCGGCCATTGGAACGGCAGGGGGAATGGAAGGATAGGCGTAGTATCCTTGGGGTGGCGGAGGATTGGGCATGTATTGAGTCGTCCTTTCCGCGTACCCATAGGTTTCCTGGTAATGGTTCTGCATTTTGTGATTTCTCTCAACGAAGCAGGTCACGTTGTGGCGTTTCCACGATGAAACTCCCGAATCTTGTTTGGAGCGCGTGTGGAACAAAGGCACGGGATCACACCGAAACATGAAAGGCATAACAATAATAGAATACAAAGACAAGGGAACATAGCCGAAAGAAAACTACCTTCCATCTGCCGCAGGCTCGCCGGTCGTTTCCGCCGAGTGATCAGCAGTAGGCCCGCGAACTGCGTTCATTTCTCTGCTGCCCCTTCTACCGGGTTGGGTTCTTAAGGAGCGGTAATGGAAGTTGCTGACAGGGTAGAGCACGGCTTCCTGAAGGAACAGAATGCGCAGATCCTCCAGAGGAATCTCTTCGCCGTAGCTACGCATGATCCCCTTCTTCGTCTCCCGCCTCTTTTCGTAATCGTAGTTAAACGGATCCGTCACGGGGAACCGCGAGTACTCGCGCGTCAGAGCAGCCAAAAACGGGTGGCACAACGCGTCGTCCACACTGATCCGCTTCGTGGCGTCGAACACCAGCATTCGCTTCAGCAGGTCGATCGCGTTCGCCGAAGCATGGGGAAAGCGCTCCTCGAACGGCTACGCCTCACACACCCGCCGAAGACGAACGATCGGCTCGCCGTAGTCCATCTTCTCCACTGCTTCGCGCGCCTGCGCCTTCTGGATGAAGTTCAGTGACTACGCCTTCAGAGCCACAAAGAGCCCACACCGCACCGTGTTGGGGTCCCAACAGTTTGATGACCAGCTTCAGCTGGTCGTAGGGGTTCTTGCCCTGCAGAAGAGGCTGTCTTCCCAGCAATTCTGCGAAGATGCAACCCAAAGACCAGATGTCCACCTCCCAGTCGTATGTCTACGATCACAGCAGCGCCGCGTGTCTACGGAGTTCTCGCACAAGAGCTCGGGGGCGCGGTACCACCGCGTCACCACGTACTCCGTCATCATGGAATGGCTCCCGGCCAGTCCGCGTGCTAAGCCAAAATCGCAAATCGCAAGACAGCAATTGCTGTTAACGAGAATGTTCGACGGTTTCAAATCGCGATGAAGCACCTTCGCCGAATGAAGGAACTTCAGAGCCTTCAGGAGCTGGAAAAGGAAGAACTGAATGTGATTCTCCGACAGAGGCTTGGGGTTAGCTCTGCGTAGCGATTGTACCTGATTCGAGGAGATAATGCGCTCGAGATCGCACTCGAATAGCTGTGTCACAATGTAAATGTCGGTAAAATCCTCCCTCCCCTTCGACGTGAACACTCTCGCTGCGACACTTACATAGGGCATCGTAATCACGTCATACAGGGAGATGACGTTTTCGTGCCAGCCCAAATGTCGCAGCATCTTTATTTCTCTCTGAAACATCAAAGAAAGTCGCAAAGCCCTCACGAGAACGCGCTTTGCATCAACGATATCTTGAAACAGATTGCCAATTTTCTTGATTGCTACCCGCCTGCCCGCAATCTGTGAGGGTAAAGGGGAGGGAGAAAGCACTCACCACGTCGTCGGCAGAGCAAACCACTCCATACGACCCGCTCCCGATCACCTTCAAGTTCTGGTAGCGGATGTCAATATGGAACAGCTGCCGATCCACCTGGATGGTATAAAACTGCCTAGACGATCACAAAGCAGCCAGTCGACTCGTACCTCGGAAACATATCCAGAATCATTGCGGATACACCCAGGCGGAAGCAAATGACTGGGGTAAACGGGTCGTGTGCCACCTCGGCAATCACGGTTATTTCAATCTGTTGCCCACCTTCTCTAAATGAGCCAACTCCCCGCTTTACAACAAACACTCCATGCTAGAAAACTACGCTTCTGTATAGTAATAGTTGAAGTCCAGCTGGCATGCGATGGTCGTAAACGCAGAATACCTACTCCTCATCGGGAATTCGCGAACAAACCCCTTCGGCGGGTTCCTCAGCTGCGTGATGAACTGTTGCATCTTTTGCGAGAACTGCATCCTCAGCTGCACAATCTACACCTCATCCACGCCAGCCACCCCCACTTCTGGTCTCCGCTCGGCCTCGATGGCGTCCAAGCAAACGGTGATGCTTTCCCCAGCCTACGCGTGACTCCCGCGACCCATCTCCACATTCTTCTTGTCGATCAGCTCGTTGATGGAATCGAACAGCTTGTTCTACGCCTCACACCTCCTATTATCCCCCACTTGCACTCCCAGCACTCCCGACGCAAGTCGCAGCAATTCGAACATCACGCTCTTAATCGCGCTCTGCTTCCCGTCCGTGAAGAAGCTCTTGTCCAGCCCCTCCACGAACTCCCTGTGGATCCTCAGCACATCGTCGAACCGCTCCGCCTTGCCCATCTCCGCCATCATGTTGTTGTACAACTTCTCCACCACGTGCAGGAAGTAGAACCCTTGCAGCGTCGTCAGGAACCCGTGCGCCTGCATCCGCAGCAGGTTGAACTCGTCCAGCGTCCGCCGCAGCGCGCGCACGGTGTCGCGGTCGCGCAGCGCGTCCACCTGCTTCGCGAGCGAGCACTCGTCCGTCCAGACGCGCTCCAGATCGAACAGTTGCGTGCGCAGCACCATCAGAACGGAGAAAATCTGCTCGTATTTCACCATCAGCCCCGGCGTGAAAAGGACTCGCAAATTCTCGGGCATCTCCATCGAGAAGAAGGGTTTCTTCCAGATGTCGAAGCGCGAGAGCGAGGTCAGCGGCTTCAGACGCACGCGCTGTGAGATGAACTCCGCCTCGCCGCAGAGCGAGGTGCGGCCGACGCATGTGTTGAACTCCTCCTGGAACCAGCCGTTGGAGACAGTGGCGGGCGCGAAGAGGAAGCCGTGCTCCACACGAGAGATGAACTCGAGATAGAAGTCGCCGGCGCCGAGGAGGTAAAAGCTGTGGAAGAGGCGCAGCGTGCGCAGGAGGAAGTAACGATCGGTGTAGAACTGGATGATGTGGTGCTGGGCTTGCGTGTACACGGACTGCAGGAGCGCGGCGAAGGCGGCGTACTACGGGGAACACGGGCGAAGGGCGCTCACCTCACTCAGACTGCAGTGGGCGAGGATGGACTCGTCCGCGCCGCGCACCACCCAGTTGGCGTCCTGCAGGCTGTCCCGAATGAAGTGCACCGACTTGCCGCAACGGAACACCTGCTCCACCAGCGCGGGCGGGAAGAAGGAGGGAACCATGCGCTGACGCATATGGTACATGTCCACCCATTTGTTCCCATGTCCCGATTCTACCCCTCATCCTCTGGCGAAACGCCCACTCTCCGACGGCACGGCAATCTCCACGAAGAACTCGGCGTGCATGTCCAGCAGGCGTCCATTCACTGCCCATTGCCACGACTGTTTCAGGATGTGTGTATTGATGTCCTTCAGCAGTGAGAGTGCCAGCGTGCGGTACACCGCGTCCCCGTGGTTGGTCTGAGGGTGAGGGTCGGTGGGGGATCCCACATAATTGAACATGGCGGAGGCGAGCGAGCCGCCGCGGAGTCGGATGCTGGACACGAGGATGTTGTAGAGGTAGGTAAGACGCTGGAGAGGCTCCTCGCACAGATAAAAACTTGGGGGGAGTGGGGGGTGAGGGATCGTACAATTGCTGGAGGGAGAAGGCATCGGCGGGCGAGGAGCTGAGGGTGGATTGCGTGTTCTTCTCCTCGAGGCTGATCACGAATCGGTAGAAGCTACAGAGGTGGGTGTTGATGATGTCGTTGACGCTGTTGCGAATGGTGCCGTGATCCACCTGCTTCGAGTCGCGGATCAGTCTATCCCTGAGTGCCTGAAATCGGGCCGACAATTGGATTCGCTTGTAACAGGTTCCGATCTGTAGGAGGCGCAGAACGGTGTTGCGGATCGTTGTGGGGAGGTGGAGGTCGGCGGTTTCCACGAAGAGACCCTGCTCCGTGCTATCTGTGATCATGACCTCCAGGACTCACTCAAAGCGGAAGTACGTAGAGTCGATTCCCTGAAAAGTCACAATCAAGTCGCGGATGAGAAGCGACTCAGCGATCTACACATCATCGGTAGAGATGCAATTCAACAATGGGGCCGCTGCTCTCGTCCTCGGAATATAACTCTTCCACCTCCTTCTCCTGTCGCGGGTTCATTCGCGTCGGCCTGCTCTTCTTGGGTGTCTATTCCTTACCACTCCTTCTGAACAGCACAATATAGGGAGACACGGGCTTCACGGGCTCTGACACGACGGAAGGGTGAAGAGTGTCTGTGAAGCGCGTCCGCAGCGCATAGAGCAAATAGAGCATGTTTCTACGCATGACGGACGTAACACGAAGCAACCGTCGCGTTTCTGGACTGGTGCTGCGCGATGTCTTCAGCTGATCATAGATTTCGTCAAAGGCGTCGAGCTCTCTCCCGCCGTCCAGCACGCGCGGCTGAAAAAGAGTGCGAATCACGTTCACCACTTCTTCTTCCTTCACTATCCCAGAAATAGGCACACCCAATCTTACATGCGAGAGATCCGGAATAGACGGAGAAAAGGCTGTTGCACTTCCGAATGAGCGCCACATCGTCGGGGTCTCTCCCGTATTGGGCAAAGAGTTCCCGTATCAGCGCAGAAATGGAGTCTCTCCGAGATTCGCTCATCCTGCTGTCCTCTTTTGAATCCGTCCCAAATTCGGGTCTATTTTCGATTGACTCATTTTCGGATGATTCTCACCCTCGTGTGCTCTTTTGCGGGATCCGTCCACCGTATTGCGTGCGTTAAATCCTTTTCGACCGAGTGGCTACGAGGAGAGCTCTCCGTGCACTCTTCCATCCCTCCTCATCGGTAGAGACTGTTCTTCCTCAAGGAACGCACTCTCGTCGTTCAGATCAATGGAAAGACGGTGAGTGGAGGCACCATCGCAGATTACGTCGACGGTGACCAAACAACAGCCGTGGTGGCGGCAAACGTTGACTTCGGCTATTCGAAGAAGATCCGCTGCTTCGTTCGCTACGGCCCTCTCCTTCGTCAAGTCGATGCCAGTCCGCATGACTCTGTTCTTACTCTCCTCAAGTCCACCTTCTTCGTTTGCGGTTTATTCCTGTTGTTCATCCTAGACATCGCCTTTTGCAAATCCTACATACTCCGCTTCTCTCCAAGTGACCGTTGATGGAAAGGATGTGGATCCATCTTCGCTGCTTCGAGATTGCGTGCATTTCGGTAGTGTCATCACCGTCACGGAAAGCACGATTCCGCATCCTCACATCGAACATATGGGCGATAAAGCAACGAAGGAGGGAAAGAAGCTGTCGCTTCGGCTCTCGAACGGGTATTCCTTCCAATACCCGCTTCCCGACTCTCCCTCGGAAGATCTGTACAATGATATCCTAAACTACTGCAACGTACGTGCTTTGCATCGTAGTTCACGTGTAGAAGATAATCGGCGTCGCCATTCCCTTCCTTCATCTGTTCAACGAAGATGGAACGGAGGTGTCATCTGCATCTCTTCCGGATGTTGTTTCCGCTTCCAATCCCATGCTTTCCATCGTTGTCCAGATCCGCATTCGCGACTCTCTTGGCAAGACCCACGACTTCTCTCCAGAGTTCAGCGACACCATCCAGTCCCTCATCACCATCATTCAAAACTGCCCTTTTGTGCGATTGCCGATGAAGATCCAATACGATGGAAGAGACATCTCTCCCAGCGTGTATGTTTGGAATCTGCTGCAGAACAACATTGATATGGACAAATTGCGGGCTTCAGAGGTGCCGATTCGTGATGCGTTTCACGCGTAGAGAACGGAGGATATGGAGTGTCTGCTGTTGAAGGAGGAGTACAACGCGTCGTTTACGCTCGCGGGGACAGTGTATACAGTTCACATCCCGCAGGACGGATTGGTGTATGTGAGTTCGATTCCAGGGAAGGGTGCTGATTCAATCGTTGTGGAGTACGGAGACTACAACGGGCTGATTGTTCCTGTTTCGATGTGCAGAGCCATTCCGGAAGATGATGAGATCGTGTATGACGCACCTGTGGAAAAGCGCATCTGCATGGACTGGGACAGTAACTGCCCGTACCAACTTTCCGTGAAGGCCAACGACACCATTCGCATTTTCAGGGAAAATGAGGACTACTACTACGGCAGTATCGTCGCAGATGACGAATCCAAACCCCAAAGGGCGGGGTGGGTCCAGAAATCGTTGTTTATGTAGCCTTCTGTTTGTCGGAGAAAACAGCCGAAACAGTACATTGTATATCAGATTAGCCCTTGAGATTCGGATTGCTGCAGACGACAACCACGCTATCGCCTCTCAGGAAGAGCTACGCCTAAATCCGCAACGCCGCCTCCTACCTTGGGAATATATCTGTCTTTGTTCACAACACGGGCCTTCTTCTTTCCCTTCCCGGACTTGGGCACTTCCGTCCAGAACTCCTTCACATTCTCCAAAACCCTACGGGTGACTTCGCAACGGCAGGATTCGAACATATTGCAGTGTCTGTCAAACGCCTTCACGTGGCACAGCAGCTTGTGGTTGTTGCGCACGTTAATGAGCACCTACGTCGAATAACGCGCCAAAACCACCTCCCACCTTTGTGTTATTCTTCACTGCCTGGTAGAGGATGGAAAGAGGGCCCTTCGCGAACTCCTCCTCCTCATTCTTCACAACGGTCTTCACAGGATTCCTACCCATCACCAACCAAACGGCCGACACGTACATTCTTCAATTAAGAAAATCGAATCTGAAAGTTGAAGCGATTGTGATCATCCTTTTCAAACCGAGTGGCCTCTCGTTCTGCGAAACAAACACCCCCAAACGCGATATCACATTACACAGCAATTCTTCTTCTCCGTTACGGAGTCATCTACTCCTCACTCCCTCATCCCACGCCCACCTCTTCCCATATCGGTGCTCCCAAGCCGCATGTTCCGCGTATTCAGCGCGCCCGTCGTGTAGCTCCGTTGCCGACCCATCTCGTGATTGTGTCCCTCCATCACCAATTCACTACGCTCGCACTCCCTCCCACCGCCTACTGGAACTGCACCGCCTCCTGGTAGATCAGCCGCCGTAGCCGGAAGTTGGTGCCTTCGTCCGTCGTGTCGTACTCGAACGGGAACAGCATGCGATTTGACGCCACCACCTCCTTCTCCGGCTTGCGCACCGACTCCAAAAACGGCGCCGCCAACGCCTCCTTCACCGTCACACGCTTGTTCGGGTCTGCTCGTCACACCGCCACCCCTCGCCCACTGAACACCAGCATGCTCTTCAGCAGGCTCAGCGCATCCTCCGACACGTGCGGCAACAACTCGTGGAAATCCATCGGTTCGATGTACTCCATGTCCAGCAGGTACTACGCTTCACCCATCACCCCCCACATCCCACGTCTTTCATGGGACCGTCGTCCAGCGCCAGCAGGTCCTCCCGCGGGGGCGTGCCGATCACCTCGAAGATCTTCTCCAACTGGTGCGTCTCCGCGCGGAACTCCTCGCCGAACCGCTCGATCTGCCCCTTCTCCGCGCGCCGCGCGCTCAGCGGGAAGCACGACTTCCCCGGGAACAGCGGCTGCGGGCGGTGGTTGGGCTCCAGCGTCTGCAGCAGCTCCGCGAAGATGCAGCCCACGGACCACATGTCGATGGCGGCGTTGTAGTACTCTTGGAGGAGGATCAGTTCAGGAGCACGGTACCAACGCGTCACCACGTGCTGCGTCAGCTGCCGCTCCATGGCGGGCTTCTCCCGGAGACAGCCAGCGTTCTCCACGTCACTCTAGCGATGAGAGGGAGATGATGCGCATGCCATCGATTCCTTCTCCTCCATGTACTGCTGGTTCATTTGGCGAGCGAGGCCGAAGTCGATGATCTTCACGTCGCACCTGCTGCCGACAAGGATGTTCGACGGCTTCAGGTCGCGATGGACGATGTTGCCGCTCTAGCCGTGATTCTATCTTCAAACCCCCACCTGCATGTAGAGCAGGCCGCACAAAATCTGGTAGAGCAAGGATTTCACGTGTTGCTCTCCCCAGCCGGTGATCTTGTCGGAGTTCCTCACGATCTTCGCCATATCCCATCCTCCGTACTCCTGGCCATTGAAATCGCAAAGTAAAGCGTACCTGAATAATCCACAGGTTCTTGTAGGTGTATTCATCGGAGGGGACTACTAAGTCTCTGTACGTGAAATTAGTAGAATGGTCTCACTTCAGCGCAGCGATATTCGGGTGATGGCACTGACGAAGGATGGTAATCTCGCGCAGTGTCCGCTTTGCGTCTGTTTTTGTTCGAAACACGTCGTTTATCCTCTTTAGCGCCACTCTATGCAGTGAGATCCGAAAACGGCGCGTACTCTTCTCCGGTCACCCGATCGACAGCAAAATAAACGGTGCCATAGGCACCCTTTCCCAGTTCCTTCTTGATGATGTAGCGCGAATTGATTTGGGGAGGGATGTTTGGGATGAAAAGTCCCGCACTATCTTCCATCTAGTGCCATGATTACTGAAAGAGGCGAAATACTTGCATTGTAAATTGCAAAAACCGTAGAGCAAAAGTGAAAGGTTGAGCCTTCCCAAAACAACCGTTTCGTTGAGGATACAGTGGATTCCCGCGGAATGACCAGCGGAAGAAGGATACCTCAAATCCGTGTTCGATTGTGGTGTTGAACGTGGGAATGGGTTGCAAATGGGTTGGTGATGCCAGCAAGCAATATTCTTGGATACGGGTGTTCATGATGCCGTGGTTGATTGATCGTTGTTGCGAGAATTGGCTCAAGATCATGATAGTGGAGTGATTCTAGCACTTGAAATGGGAGAATGGGAGCCAATGGCTGGGGGAACCATAGTTGTTGCGTATTCGTGGAGAAATTGGATGTTTATGGCTGCCGGCAGCATTTGGACTCACTCGAAACGAGATGGCAGAGTGATTGTTTGAAAGTGTGTGAATGAAATCACTCACTTTGTTACAATCCAATAGTGCATTTGTTGTTGAGAATGGAGGAATGATGAACCAAATGGAGGATGAGTTATGCCATGATAGCAGTGCATTCAGGACTGGAGGACTGTTACTATCCATATAGAATAGGCTTCAAAGGAGGAGACCATATAACTGAGAAAAGGGTGGTTTCCGCTCTACAACATCACCAATTGATTGGCAACACATTTCGATACTGCATACAGATACAAAGAGTCTCACTGAAGGAATCAATCACGGAATCAACCAGCCTTCCCATTCTGGAGGTCAACACGGAGGAAAACAAATCACTAAAGAGTGCTCTAGAAGGTTGGTTGATGGTACTTCACTGAAAGTGGAATTCAGTTATAACCCTAACGAAGATCAGATTTTACATAAAAATATTAACAATGAATAAGGAAAAGATGGAACAGTGTGCTGCGGCCTTTGGTTACTCTCATCCGAGGCTGATTGGGAAGGGGTTCGTCTCAGTTGTGGATGTAACGAGTAGTGGATTTGCCTTCGTCTTTCAGGCCACGGACATAGACTCTAGCGAGATCGTGGTGATCAAACTGATTCCCGACATTGAGGACAAATCAAAGGTCGAGTCGGAGATCAAGGTACTCCGAGAATGTCACTCCAGCTTCATTGTGAAGCACATCAAAACCATCTGGATGGACAAAAACCTCTTGGTAGGCATTCTAGTATCCATTCATGGACGTAGATTGTGATGGAGTACTGTCATTGCGGCTCGCTCGGAGCCTTCATCAAGAGTGGAAAGCGGCTGAATGAAGATCAGCTGCGGGAGATTGCGAGTTGCTGCCTTTTGGGACTCAGCTATCTTCACAACAAGAAGATCATGCACAGAGTAGTCAAATGGTTACGAAATGAGTGAATAGGACATCAAACCAGACAATCTGTTCTTCTCCCAGAACGGTCTCATTAAGCTGGGAGACTTCGGTTTGGCTATTGAGGTGAATCACACCTGCTCACAGCGAAATAACTGTTCCGGCACGATACAGTACATGGCCCCTGAGGTGCTGGACGAGAAGACGGAGCTGAAGAGTGATGTGTGGTCACTGGGCGTAACCATGGTGGAGCTGGCGGAGGGCAAGAATCCATACAGCAACAAGAGTGCCATGGGCGTTGTTACAAGTATCATCACGGGCAATCCTCCCTCTATTTCTTCGTCCAAGTGGTCTACGCAATTCGTGGACTTCGTGAGCAAGTGCTGCATCAAGGATGTGAATGAGCGATGGAGCGTGAAGGATCTTATGAACGTGCGTGTTGTTGAGCGTTGTTGATGAGTAGCATCCCTTCGTGAAGGAATCGGTGGAGAGGCTGCTCAAGAAGGGCACGTCAAGAGTGCTCTTTGACCTTGGCGATGACTTCAATAAAGAAGCCGCGGAGTACAACGGTGCTGATCCCTTTGTGCTCACTCCCAACCCCAATGCGGTTGTTGGAGGAAACCCTGTGGGGAGTGGCGTGATGAGCAGCTTTAGTTCTTGCTCGATTTATTGTCCTCTTTCTTTCACATACCACTCATTTGTTTCTTGGCTACTCGACCTGTGATGGGATAATGCAACCATGTCACCACACCTCTATTCTAACAAACACCCCAGAATCCCATAAAGCCAAGCTCCTCTCCCTCCTTCTTCAGCAGCTCGAAGTACTGGAAGATGGTGGTCACAGCCAGCAGGATACCCGTGCCGGAGCCAATCGCACCCAAAAAGTCCGCGAAGACGGTCAGAGCGCCGATGCACATGCCTCCGAAGAGAGCGGCCGTGGGGATGTAGCGGTTCAGCACGTCGATCAGCGCCGTGTCACGGTAGCCCTTCATGGTCATGCCGTCGTCGCGCAGCTGCTTCGCCACGTCGCGGGCGGAGGTGCCGGAGAACTCGATCCACAGACGCGACACGAGCGCGCAGGAGCCCAGCATGAACACCACGTAGACGATGAGCTGCAGCGGGTCGGCGAGCGCCTCGGTGAAGCTGGCGGGCGCGTTGAGGTAGTAGATAATGCCGCCCACGGGACGCATCTGCTGGTCGTGCGACCACTTGCCGAGCAGCCCCACGAGGAAGTTGCCCTCCCAGCGGCGCGCCAGCATCTGCGAGATGATCATCAGGTTGGAGACCAGCGAGGAGATGATGATGATGGGCGTGTTGCTGGTGTAGAACAGCTTGATCGGGTACAGGCCCTGCTGCCCGCGGTACTTCGGGTTCTTCACCGGCAGCTCCACGCGGAAGCCCTGGAAGTAGACCACCACGAAGAACACGATCACGGTCGCCAGCAGGTTGGCGATGTTCGGCAGGCCGGGGCGGTAGAACGCGTAGCGCAGCGCGCGGATCTTGTCCTTACGCGTGATCAACAGGTGGAACAGCGCGATGATCGCGCCCTCGAACTCCTTGCCGCGGCCGTTGTTCATCGTCATCGGCGAGAACGCGCGCCACATCACCGACTCGCAGATGTTCGTCGCGATGAACAGCGAGATGCCCGAGCCCAGGCCGTAGCCCTTCTGCAGCAGCTCGTCCAGCAGCAGCACGATGATGCCGGCGAAGGACAGCTGCACGATGATCAGCGTGCACGTGAACCAGCCCAGCTCGCTCGCCGGACCGTACATGCCCGACACCACGTACACGAAGGCCGTCGCGATGGTCAGGATGATGCCGAACAGCTTCTGCACGCTCTCGAACAGCTGGCGCTCCTCCTTCACGCTCTGGTCGAACACCACCAGCTTCAGGCCCGTCAGCAGCTGCATAATCATGCTCGAGGTCACAATGGGGCTGATGCCCAGCTCCATCAGCGTACCACTACGAGATTAGGTGAGGGGAAGGGGAGACGAACCGGTTGGAGCCAGTGATGGCGCGAAGCCAGTAGAGAGGATCGGAGGAGGCGGCGTTGGCAATACCGTACAGGGGAATCTGGCAGCACACCAGATAGACGAACAGCGCGACGACAGTCCACAGGCAACGCTCACGGAAGGGAACCTAGTCGTGAGTGCCTTGGGAGAGACAGCGCACCTTCTTCTCGGGGTTCTTCACTTCGGGGAGGAATCCACAGAGGGGTTCGCAGATATGGAGGAGATCGACTAGGAGTGGGTGAGGGTGGGTTCAGGGGAGGAAGGTAGGGTGTGCAGAATGCATAGAGCAGCACGTACACTTCATATGTCACAAAAATGACGAGAATGCCAGCGGGGATGATGGGCGAAACGCCTCCCGCGGTTCTTTCAAGTCGCTCTTTCCAACCGCTTTTGCGGCAGATTTCTTAGGCTACCCCTCCGTGAATACTTGTAAGTGGCTGTGCATGATGCTTTCTTCCGAATGTGACAACGCAATGCTCACCGCAGTGGTAGAATCGCCATGTTGATGAACGTTCTCGCTAACGCCCTCAAGACCATTACCAACGCTGAGAAGCGCGGTAAGCGTCAGGTGCTGGTGCGCCCTTGCTCCAAGGTGCTCCTGAAGTTCCTGCAGTGCATGCAGAAGAAGGGTGGCAGTTTTCTCTGTCATTAATGACTAGGCTACATTGGTGACATCACCATTGTGGACGACCACCGCTCCGGAAAGGTCGTTGTCGATCTGATTGGTCGCCTGAACAAGTGCGGTTGCATCTCCCCCCGCTTCGATATCCAGATCAACGAGATCGAGATGTGGACGCGCAACCTGCTCCCCTGCCGTCAGTTCGGTCACATCGTGCTGACCACCTCCGAGGGCATCATGGACCACGAGGAGGCTCGCCGCAAGCACGTCGGTGGCAAGGTCATTGGCTTCTTCTATTAAGAAGTGGGGTGATGAGGATCGCTTGAGAGACTTCTATCGCTGTTTGTTGCAGGAAACATGCTGTTTATCGTCGTACTGTTCTATGGACGATCGGGTTCTGGGCCTTCAACATGAGCTCCGGATGGGCTCGGAAGGACTGCGTGTACTCCACGATCCTGCCGTCCTTGATCTCAATCTCCTTCTTCATCTGGTCGCGCTCCTTCACCAAGAAATCGATCACCTGCTTGCAAGTCTCCACTTCCTCCACGGAGGCGTTCAGCTGCTTCACCAGATCTTCCTTTTCGCGCATGCTCAGCTCAATCGAATCATATAGGTCATTTCCCTCTCCTTGCAGTTGCTCGATGGTCTCCAGCAACTCCTTCTTTTGCTTGTGCAGAAACTCTACTCCCTTGCGCTTTGAGACTGTTTCCATTTCCTCCCGCACGCCCGTCTTTCTCATCCGTTGCTGCATGGATATGTAGCTCTCCAGATATGTATAGTTGGGGCTTTGAGTCGAGGGTGCGCAATGCACGTCGGATATGGCTAAGCATCGAAGAACAGAGCACTGCTGCTTCAGCGCATCCACCTTTCTCGACAATTCCTCAAGCTCTTCCAGCGACATTCCGAGTCAAACACACAGCACGCTTGCAACCGTGGTACTTGATTCAAGAGAAGAACAGAAAGGAGAAAGTCGGTTTTGAATCCACTCTCGCCAAGAGGCGGGCGTTTCATTGTGCACAACAACCACGTGTAGTGGTTTTCTCAACAATCCATCTGCTGTTTGCAATGAGTCACACGCACGAAAGAGAAGGCATCATCACGCTGACGAAGGACCACATTCTCCCCGTGGACAGCGTGTTCATCCCCGAGGATTACAGAGTACTAGCCTTAGGGGGATCGTAACGGACAGGACAAGCTGGACGGCATTATCATCACGAACGGCATGATTGAGGACCGCAGCGCCAAACTCGCTTATGATCTCCACCGCGACTATGGCAACGAGCGTATTCAGCTTCTTTGCATTCTCAAGGTTTGTGACGGTTCTTTTTCTCACTCATAGGGCGGCCATACCTTCTTCTCCGCCTTAACGCGCCATATGCAGCGCCTGGGAATGCGCTTCTCCTACGATTTCATGCGCGTGAAGAGCTACAGTGGAACGGAATCCACGGGAAACGGTAAGCGCGTGGGACGGCGTTCATCGTAGTGCGCATTGAGGGAGTCGATCTGAGCATCATGAAGAACCGCCACGTCGTTGTGGTGGAGGATATTATCGACACGGGTAAGACGATGCAGGCGCTGCTTCCCGTGATTGAGGCGCAGGGTGCGAAGTCCGTTGCGGTAGGGGAATCAAAATGGGGCTGAAGAGATAGACGTGTGTGCTGTGCGAGAAGGACACGCCTCTGAGCTGCGGATACAAGTCCAATTACTGCGGCTTTATCGTTCCCGACATGTTCATTGTCGGCGACGGCTTTGACTTCGATGAGGTGATGCGTGAGATGCCTCACGTGGGCTGCATCAGCAAGTACGGCATTGAGTACTACACTCACCACAAACTGTTTGAAAACGAGTTGCGTGTTTGTTGGAAACAGGCGATATGTCGATAAGAGTCGTCAGCTTCCTCTTGTTTTCCGCAATCAGACGATCGTAGTCCAAGGGCTTGGACTTCTCCACATTGAACTCTTCCCCCACTTCCGCCTACGCCTCACTCACAGGATGTAATGATACAAGGAAAGCATCAATGAAACCATCCTTAGAAGGCACCACCTCCTTCATGCGCTTCAGGAAGGATGTGTGCTCGCGCTGGGCACGATAGGCCGGCTGCTTGGCGGGGTGCTACGTGTCAACTGCGGCTAGGAAGGAGACCTTCAGCGCCTTCATCATCTCGTCGTCATAGTCCCAAAGGAAGGAAGTATGATGGAGCATTCGATCGCTCGAGAAGCCTACTCATCACTACAGGAAACGGAAGCCACTCTGCGCGTTTCCCGCAAACTTCTGATCACCAAACACATAGTCGTTCTCCCTGAGGGCAAACGACGTCACGCCAACGCGGTCGAACACCTTCTTGTAGAACTCACCCGTCCAGTTCATGAAGGGCGTGGGAAACACGCAGTTGGGGAAATCACTCTAGGGGATGAGCGTCGGTACGACGGCAAAACCTTGTTCAGAACAAAGGTGAGACAGAAGGTGGAGTCGTCAACGACAACCGTGCCGCCTCCAGAGAAACGCTTAATCACGGGGAGATGGAGCTCTTTCGCCTTGTCAACATTTATGAGCTTATCCACCTTCCCCGACAGACCCATCACAATGGACGGATTCAAGTGGCGATTCACCAAACACCTGCCCATGAGCCCTTCTCCTTCTGTTCCCCTACCAGTTGGTTTTTGTAACACGCAGCAGTGCTTCCTCGATCATGAGCTGGCGATAGATCGTTGTGCTACAAATCAGCACACACAGCAGAGTCCCTGCTTTGTTAAATGGAGGAGTTTGATAGCCGGCTTGCTCATTGCTCACTGCTGCCAACAAACAGAGAAGACTAAATACTATTATAGAGTGTCATGATGGCCTCCGGGGAAATCTGCTTCCACTGCCTCCTACACGTCACCAGCATCACAAACCACGACTCCAGACTCCGGATGCACTGCACGACCTTGGTGATTGCGGGTTCTCGCCTCAGGACCAATCACCTTCTGCTCCAGCATCCTCTTCTTCTTGTCCGTCTCTGCGGACGACGTGCTATTGATGCTGTTCCCCTCCATATCCACCAGACGCTCCGTGACCCAGATGTTGCCATTGTTGCCGAAGATGCAGCCCACATCGCAGTCCAGGTTGACGAAGTGCTGCTTCAGCTTCTTGATCAGCACAGAAGGCACTGTAACCAGCACACCGTTTGTAAGCTACGAATGACCCCTCTCCTCCTTATTCACTTTCCCGTACTTCGGAGAACGCGTGTGGATGGAGGCGGAACCTCGGGAATCAACATTCTGGATTTCAGCCTAGGCATGATGGGAACCAACCACCGCTACGCTAACCAAGTCTCCCTCGACGAAGAGCGAGCGCATCTGCAGAATATCCGTCTCGTTTCTCCGACGATGCTCTCCTCCGGGAAGAAGAACGCTGTTGATGCTCAAACTCGCATTCTGGAAGGAGTCAATGTCCACATCCCAGGAACGAGCAGAAAGCTACACGTAAAACCAGCAGACTCCTTGCCTACACTGAGTACTCTTCCCACGACAACATCACCAATCTTTGCATAGTAGCGCGACTTCAGGGGACGAACCGATATCAGTTTGTTCACTCGTTCCACAATACCGCACACATTGGCAATCATCTTTCCATCCAAAGTATATACGCCATGGCCTCTACTCCATTAGCTGTCTGTACACGAAGCAACATACTTTAGGAATCCCTGCTCGGTTGTAATCACTTCTCCAGGAGTAACCAGAATCAGATTCGATTCCAGCGTATCGGGATCGATCTCCTCTTTCTCCTTGATTTCAGAAAAGGACACGTCCATTTTGATCACGACCCAGTCGAATACTGCCTTCATTCAAGAGGAAGCACGCAGAACTCTTCCCTTGTTTATTACTGCAAAGTCTGTGTTTCGATGACTCTTCCCCGTTGCGCCTAGCGCTGGGTCGGCCGTTGGCGCGATTTCTTCGCTCGGCTTTCCCGCCTTTCTCCCAAATCCCAGTTTTTTCTTTAAATGTTCTATTCCGTATACGTGCTCACAAAGAAGGTTTGCTTGATGGAGGGTGGTTACGGATTAGGGATTCCTCGCTCCTATCTGGTTACACTTGCCCAGGATGGCTCATGCTTAGGACGGAGGGAACGACGAAGAATAAGCTGCCCAAGAAACAGATCCTGGCTTCCAACATCCGCGATATGTGGTAGCGTTTCTTACCCTTGTCCACATCTAGTATTAGTGTCATCCACCCAAAGTGTGGTCCCTTGGCGCTCCGATTGTCCGCGGTTCTCTTACTCGGCATTACGCGCATCCACAACGTACTATTTTGCTTCTTCTGTTCCCCGTAGAGACAATGCCGCTATCTCCTCTCCGACACAAATGACGTCTTTGGACGCGTCCGCTTCCAGTCCCATCCCCAGGCCGTGAATCTCCCCGAGGAAAACTCCCTCCTCCGGTAGTTCCTCTCCCTTCTACTCAGCCGCAGACAGGAGCGCACCAGTCTGGCAGTGACCAACCACCACCTCCAGCAGTCCTTCCTCGAACTGAATCTCACCGCCTCGCAGGTGCGTGCTTCTCCCGTCGCTCACACCTAGATGGGCCTGGACCCGATCCTCGACTCGCTGAACCTCGAGGACGGTCAGCTGATCATCGCCGAGGAGGGCATTGAGGGAGTGCTTCAGGGCATGGAGACTCCCATGTCGGATATCCCCGTATTGGTGCCCCTCTCTGTTTATTGTAGATGCAATCGGACATGACGCTCCACCGTCTCACAGGCGAAGGCGGGGAGCTTCTCAGCGCGCAGCTGCAACGCGTGGCGGAGCAACAGCAAGACATCGACTTTGGGGCTGATATGATGGACTTCGACCCGATCGAGGGCGATCCGCAGCAGCCTCGTCCTCTTCTCGTTCTCACGCCCCCGAAGGCCGTGTCGCGCAAGCGCGTGCTGCCGACGATCAAGCCCGACGCCCGAATCGAGCTGAGCGACGCGGTGTGGAAACGACAGCGCATGGATCTGTCGTTCATGGTGGTGAAGCGGCCGCCTCTGCCGCTGGTGGACGAGAACGGAATGGTTGTGTCAAATGAAGTGATTGCTCCTGTTTGTTTGGCGGAGGAGGGTGAGGGATAGATGTACCGGGACGAGATCGTCGATATGCTCCAGTTCTACACCAGCATGGGACAGGGGCTGAGTGACGATCGAGTGGGCCTGGGCGTTGGGGTTGAGGGTAGTTGAGCCACGCATCCATCGAGCGGAGACGAGGAACGGAGAGCGAGGCACTGCAGGGCAACGCGTGGATGCCTCGTGCTTGGTTCACGCGTAGTCTCGAAGGGGAGGCAGAGCCCATGGACTTCGATCCGATCGAGGGAGAGTTGGTTTGTTGAACCGCGTTGAGCGTAGCTTCCCCGAGGGAGCCACGCTGCCGCTGGTGGACACGACGATGGGCATCGGATCCGGGAGTCTTGCTCGTTTGGTGAGGGTGTTTGTTTCACGGGTAGCGGTGGCCCTGTCCGCGGCCTCCTCCGCTTCCAGCACGCCCTCGTACCAGAACACGGTGCGCGTGCTAAGGCAGCCGAAGAAGGCGAGTGTGATGCGTAGCATGCTGGAAGACGCGGGACTGAAGGAGCACTCTGTGAGCTTCGAGGCCTTCACCGTGCAGAAGGACAGGACGTTCGTCACGAGGTCGTTTTACAGCCTCTTGGGTGAAGGGTTGAGAATCGCATCACCCCTAGTTCTTGCTACGGACAACCAAGTGATGCTGAATCAACAGCGCAGCTACGGAGACATTGAGATTTCGGCCGTTGTTAGTACTGACTGTTGTTGTTTGTTACCTGAGACTCACTTTTTTCTTTTTCCTTTCGTTAACACATCCTATGGAAAGCGCAGATAAGGCACTGCCATACAACTATCTCGGAGTGCAGGCTCTTCCTCCTCGCAAGAAGGGACGCGATCGTCGTCGCCTGAACAAGGCGTTGAATAGAACGGAAGAAGAGGATGATACGAGTGCTGCTGTGGTGGAAGAGCCCGTTACAGTTATCGATGATCCTTTCAGTCCCGCTGTGGAGGAGTAGGCATGTTGGAATGTTGTAACGCGCAGATTTGCACACGTGAAGATACCGGAAGGCGTGAAGTACAGCGCCACTCGTGAGCTGAAGTATGAGTTCCTCGACAACACGGCCGATATCCAGGTTCATGCCTGTATGCGAATGATGTGGGTGTGTGACTTCATAGGGGGTGATTCTCTTCAGGAGGCGTTTGAGCAGTGCATTCTTGGAATGTTTGGGTAGGATTCGTCATTCAATGACTTTATCCATAGGTATATGACGGATATGGAGAGGGTGGGGATTAACCTCGACGAGACTCCCATCGTTGTGAAGGCTACCGGTTGTCACTGACTCTATTTTTCATGTCGTAGGACACGATTGCCTGTCTCTGCTGTACAACGTGTTGAGCGAGTTCCTCTGCTCCAACAACACCATGGACTTGCTAATGCGCGACGTGCGCGTGATTACCGAGATGGACGGGAAGGACTTTTCCTCCATCCGGCTACTGGGCTTTGGCGAGAAGTACAACCCGAAGAAGCACCCCCAGGGAACCGAGATCAAGGCAATCACGTACAGCAACATGCAGGTGCACGTGCGGGAGGATGGCACCCACATCTACGTTATTCTCGATATTTCGGTTGTTTCTTGAACAAACAGCACGCGCTCATTCAAACATACTCTTTCCAAAATCCTTCCGTTTCTCATTCAGATTCGCATAGCGGCCATCCGTGCTCCCAAACAGCTTTCTCCCTCTTCCCTCCTTGAAGCTGAACCCAACGTCCTCCGAGGCACTCGACCGCCTCTGCACCAACGGAGAAGGCGACGGCGTCACTCCCTCGTTCGCCGAAACGGTGCTGCTCGAAGACAAACGCAGTGGAGGTGGAGGGGGTTTCAGCGACGACCGAAGAGCCGAAGAAGGTGGGGGCGGTGGGGGTGGTCGTGACGTGGGGTGTTTTGGAGGTGGGGGTGGAGGTGGAGGTGGCTGACGCTTCTGGGAGGAGGCGAAGGAGGTGGGGGTGGTTGGGACTTGTGAGGAGGCAAAGAAGGTGGGGGTGGTGGGGGTTGCTTGGTGGATCGCATGGGCACAGAGGGTGGGGGGTGTGGGAGGTGGCGGGGGTTTCGCCGACGGAACACTATTCCGCGAAGAAGGCGGGAGTGGCTCTCTGTCCGGTTTCTCTCCCCGCGGGACAGGCGGCACTCTGGGCGTGGATGCACTGTCCACGTGTTTGATGGCGGTGGAGGCGCTGAGACGACGGTACTCCTGCTCGTTCTGGCGCTCGCGCTCCTGGCGCTCGCGGCGCTGCTGGGCGACGAGGCGTTCCCGCGCCTCCTGCTCCTCCTGCAGACGCCGACGATAGAGGCGGCGCTCGTCTTCCTCTCTCTGTCTCTTTTCCGCCTCCGTTCGCCTTCTCTCTTCCTCCTTTCTCTTCTTCTCCTCTTCTTCCATTCTCTTCCGTTCTTCTCTTCTTCTCTCTTCTTCTTCTCTCTTTCTTCTCTCTTCTTCTTTACAAAGTCTTTCTTCCTCCCTTCTTCTCTCTTCTTCCTCCCTTCTCAATCTCTCTTCCTCTTTTCTCCTTCTCTCTTCTTCCTCCCTCTTTCTTCTCTCCTCCTCTTCTCTCCTCCTCTCTTCTTCTTTCTTTCTCAATCTCTCTTCTTCTTCTCTCTTTCTTCTCTCTTCCCCCTCTTTATGAAGTCTCTCCTCCTCGTCTCTCCTTCTCTCTTCTTCTTCTCTCCTTCTCTCCTCCTCCTCTCTCTTCGCTGCAATCGGAGCCACCACCACGGGAGGAGGCAACTCACTCTTCTTCTTCTCTTCCTCCTTCACTCGGCCTCCCGTTGCACGGATCTCACTCAGCAGCGATGCCATGCCAGCAGTACGAGGCGGCATGCTCTCCACCTTCTTCTCCTGAGGACGACTCGGAATGGCAGAAATGGGCAATGGCGGAGGCTTCACCGTTGGAGAGCCAATACGCTGCTCTTTGGCTTGGCGGAGCGTTGCCATGGCAGGAAGAGGCGGCGGGGCTGGCTTGCTCGTTGGCTGAGAGATCGGCGTTTCGGGGGAAGGACTGGCTTGCGTTGGCAAGCTTGATATGCTGCGATAGACGGAATTCACACGGTTCTTCTCCTCTTCGTCCTCGATTGGAATCTAGAATGGAGGAGAGATACGAGGATTACGCGTGAGGCAGAACGAATGATATCAGCTTCTGACTCTGTGAGAACTGATGAATAGTCCTTCAGCGCTGCTGGAAGCGAAGACACTCGCTCTGCGTCTATACCGGGATTTGCTCGCAATTCTTTATCTATAATAATACATAGTGAAGAACACCCCACTATCGGATTTGATTCGATACACAACGGTTTGTTCCTGATTCAACTCCCGGATGTTGCCGTTGATTGTGCGGAGCGCATTTTCACAGCTATCCATTTGGGTCTGCAATGCACTCAGCTTCGTAGCCACGTCCTATCCTTGATGGAACAGGGGAGATAGAACTCTCATTCTCTGCGTGATCTGCTCGGCGAATCCGCGCATGTAGACTTGGATATCGTCCTCACAGTGAATCATGGATATGGCCTTGCTCCTGGAGGAAATCCATTCGACCGGCTTTGCTAAAAGAAGTAAGCGTTCTGCTGCAGATGCCCAAAACGAAACCCAAACACCTACGCTCCATTGACGACTTTTGCTGAAATCCGGACAGAAATCAACAGCAAAACACCAAAGCAATAGCGAATGCGGCGATCACAAAGAGATCAACTGGAATTCGATCGAAAGAGCAAGACGACAAAAACGGGAATTGCCCGATTCCAGCGACAAGCGACTCCCCCTGTGAATGGTGGATGGAAAGAGTCAGAATTGGTTTCGCTACGAGTAGAAATGGTAGATTTGCTCTATTGCGTGTTGTTAATCATCATAGCCTTCCCAGAAGTCTTTTCGTACCAAGAGAATTCTCGCTAAGAAGATGAGACAGAACCGCCCCATCCCCCAGTGGTTCCGTCTGCGCACTGGCAACACCATTCGGTATGCTATTTCCGCGTTGTTCTCATGTCTTTAGCTACAATGCTAAGCGTCGTCACTGGAAGCGCACGAAGCTTGGTATCTAAGCTGTATCACTTGGAGCGAGCAATCAATCCCGTGTTTCTTAGCAAACAGAACACTACGCCAGCGTAATGCGACTCAGGATCGCCGAATACTCCACATGCTGCTTCAGCCACTCGGAGAAGATCGGGTTCTTTTCGTCCGGGAGGTGCTCCTCGAAGTACTCCGCCAGAACGATCAGCATGCAGTAGCGGTGGAGGAAGTGAGTGGCCCGGTCAAGCGATTCCTCCTTCTTCTTCTGCGTGGCTTGCAGGGACATTGAAGCGGACTAGGACTCACAACACACCCACACGCCAACATGGTAGTGGTAGATCACTTCTCGAATGTTCTGCATGTCACTGGAGAGGTCGATAATGTAATCCAACTTCCTCTTTGCCTTCGATCCACTCTTCATCATCCCAATGAGCTCCGTAACGCAGCTGTAGTAGCCCTCCAGCAGCATCTTCTGGTTTCCGTCTTGGGACGCGTGCTGCCCCATCACAGCCTCGGATTCTTTAATCCGCGTCATGAGAGAGTGCCACTCTCCGCTCTTGAAGGAGAGCGCCATGGAGCAGATGATCATGCCCGTCGTCGTGCGTCCTCGTCCAATCTGACAGTTGAACACGAAATCGTCCTGGTAGTTGGCAAACGTGATACGGACCAAGTCGTCGATCGTCGTAGCGAGCGGAGCCTGCTCATCCGTGACTGGAACGCGGAAGAGCGAGATCTGCACATCCGGGTTCTTCTCGTTGAATCGGCGGTACACCTCCTCCAGCTAGACATCATCCTAACAGCTGTTGCATACGGTCACCACACTGTTGTCAGTTACGGGAAGAAGATGCATCACGCTCTGATTCTTCTCATTCTCGTCATTCACCATAATCATAGATTGGTTCACAGAGGCCTCGTGCAGAATGTCCTGCTTGAACTTGCGCTCAATCTCCAGCACACGCTCTCTGCAATGAAACTCCCACTCCAACCCAACGAATCAATTCCGGTGAAGATCAGATTGTTGATCATGTCGGACATGTTGCGGAGAGAGTAGGGTTTGCCGTTGATGAAGATGATCGGTTCCTCGCGCAGATTCACCCATGTCTGCTAATCACTCCCTTCTGCCTCTCTCACGATGTTCCGCTTTCCATACGTCTTGCTGATGTATTCCACCGTGTTCAGAATCCCATTCACCATCGGAATGGCCTCTCCAAACACGCGATTCACAAACCCGCTCACTCGAAAATTGGGGGCCCCCTCCAGCTGTGGCACCTACGCCTAACTCGGCTCTTCGTCCCCCACGAGATGAACGTTGCGCGAGCCGGGGAAATAGTCGTCCTTAATGATGGAACTCAGATTCAGCACTAACCCATTGATATGCTTGTACACAAACGAGTGAGAGGGATTGATTGATGAAACCGCCTCTGGCGGAAGAGGTGTGGTGCTCGCTGCTTTGACCGTCGTTGGCATCACAAACACGCGGGTTTTCGGGTCATTCAGCGATCCCAAAATCGAGGCGATTTCCGGCCGCGCTTCGAGCCATTGGGTGAAGGAGGCGGCGGTGTGGGACTAGACTGAGAGAGGAAGAAGAAGAGAACGTCGAGATAATCGTCGATGATCATGAGATAGACGAGCTTCTGGAGGGCCTGGAGGTAGCGAAGATACAAAAAGGAGTGGTTGTTGTGGTCGTCCGAGAGAGAGTGGTTGGTGTAGCAGGCGTATTGGCGGGAAATATACTCGTAGAGTGTGAGTGGCACGAAATCGTCCTGATTTGTGGAGTAGTCCGTGGCAGTGAAGGAATCGGTGGGAAGAAGAGAGGATTGGATGATGCCGAACACGCGGTAGAGGTGCGAATAACCGCGGGAAAGCAGTCTGCACAGATCGATGATGATGTTGAGAGAAAGAAGCTGTGAGAAGAAGGAACCTTCCTCCGACTCCTCCTCCAGATTCACATCTGCGAATCACACAGGCATGCCACGCCAACTGGACATATAGTTCTCGGCAGCAGTAGTTGCCATCGCGCAGATGCGAGCAGATCAGCTGGAGCAAGGGCAGGTGGAACAGAAGGCCCGTGATGTTGTGAGAGAACACCACGAGAGTGGAGCTGGCTTGCGAAGGTGCGGGCATGGCCTGAACAAGACCGATGAACCTGGGCGTGAGAAGAAGGAGAGGGAGGCACTGGTCGACGGAGACGGTGGAGGGAATGCTGTAGTGATTGCTGCTGATTCGCGTGTAGTGGATGAAGGTGTTGGGGCTGTCTGCCGTGCAGGAGGCGAAGGCGCGCGTGAAGCCCTCTCTAGCACTCACTCCCGCGAGAAAAGGGCACTTCGAGGTGAACACAGCGTCCTTGTGAATGGTTTGTTTGAAGCTTTCGATGGAGTGGCTCTCCCGGTTGTAGCCGTACAGCACGAAGAACCGGCCGTCGAACGCATCCAACTCTCTCACCACGGACTGCTCGATTTGATCCAACGCTTCGCCGCGCGCGTCGTAGCTGGTGAAGGTGGGCGAGGTCCTATCAATGATGCGTGAGGAGAAGGGTGACATGAGAGGCGAGGTGCGGTCGCGCAGGCAGAAGAGGGAGCGATCGATGACGCTGCGTATGAGAAGGAGAGAAAGGGCTGACACGGAGGGACTTCGATGGATGTTGATAAGGAAGATGTGCTTCGGAACCACTGCGGGCACCTGATCTAGCGAAGCGAGCAAGGGGCGAAGATCCTGTGGGAAAGAGGAAGAAACAACCAGACCAGCGACTTGGTGAAAATTGTGCCGAAAATGGGCTGGTGCGTGGGACAGGCTAAAACCAGCTGCTTGGCGAGAATCACGTTGTCCTGGTCCGTCACCTGCTGCTGCAGCAACAAGGTGTGCACGTTCAGGTATCTATTGATGATCAAGGAATCACTGCACAACCCGTTGGTGGTAAGCATCTCGCTGGAGTCCGCCACGCCCACCTGCTCGCAGTTCACGCTCAAGTACTGGTCGATGTGTCCGCTGTTGATGGAGTTGTACAGGTCGTACACCGTGGGCGTCACCTCCAGCCACTGCCGGAAGGGCATGTACTCCTCGTCCTGGCGCTCGTGCAGCCACAGGGCCACGGCGATGAGCAGATAGTACTTGCGAAGGAGTTTCACCGCCAGCTCCTCCCATGCGGTTTTCTCCGTCTTGTTGGAGGCGAGGATGATGTTCTGCCTCACCAGCACCAGGTGCTTCAGAATGCTGTACACCGGCGCCTGCTGCTGGATCACGCTGTCCACCAGCGTCTTCGCGTTGCGCCCATACGGAAACAAGTTCGTCAGGTTCGTCACCACTGCGAAGTTCCCGTTCAACAACAGCGAGTTCTAGGATGGAGGAGGCCGCGCGAGCTTACGTAAAACACGTTGATGTTGTCGCTTTCCGCGGGGAGGGATTTCCCGCCAACCTCGCTGGCGAAGGCGGAGGCGTCCGGGTCCGAGGACAAGTCCACCTCGGGCAGATCCTCCAGATGGTACAAAAACGCTTCGATTTATGGAATGGCAAAATAGGGACAGTTTTGGGAAGAGGGCGTGACGGGCGACACGTTCACGTCCGATCCGTTGCCCTCCTCGTTCACGCACAGCACGTTGGAATCCGCTTCAGATGTCGTGAACGTCTCCGCCGCCAAATCCAACACGGGAGAAAGAATCCGATTGGCTGCGCTGTGTTTCTCATGAAACTGCCGCAACAGCAACTTCCACTTCTATGCGTGAATTTGGTGGCTGAAGGCTACTCGGATCACCATCGCCACGGCGGAACAGTAGGTGCTTTTGTTGTGACCGCTCATGTCCGTGAAGACGATACTCTTGCTGTTGCTGTTGTTGACGAGGATATCCGCGATTTCGGAGAGGGCTTCCTGTGGGTGAGATGAGAAAGAGGAGGTAACGATCGAAGGAGGGTTGGTCTCGATGATGGGGATGCGATGGTAATTCGTATCGAATCCGCGGGTGCCCACGATATAGAACATTTCGCGCGTGGTGAGAAGGGAGGACGTGTTTACATGGAGGATCTGCTTGCGAATCTAGATATGAGTTCATAATGACCGGTCGAACGTTGTGAATAGTTTCTTCTCTCTGCACCACGATGTTGCATCCGTTCTCCACCACACGGCACTCGTTCATGACGTCCTTCTTCAGTCGCTTCTCCATGTTCTCCACCTTGCTCTTCGTGATGATCTGCTCGTCGTTGAACAGGTTCTGGAAGGGGTCATCAGCCTTCCGCAGCACGTACGAGGTGCCGTTGATGTAACTACCCATCACGCATGATGTGAATCGATAACATGGACGGCTCTTCGCGGAGATTCACCCAGATAATCTCCAGCGCTTCGTCTCCCTGCGAATGCAGCATGTTCACGATGCTGTAGATGCTCGACTCGTCCGGCTGCGCACATGAATACACATTCCACGGATCGTAGCCCGTGAAGGACGACACTCCCGCAAATCCAGTCGTCGACTAGGAAATGAGCACAGGACAAAACAAATACCGTATCCTCACAGCGGTTTGGTATCTTGTCCCGTTTCAATATCATCCGCCCGTTCAGCACGACTCCTCTTCGAGAATGCTCCAACAGCTTCGTATATTCCTCCATCTTTCTACAGATCGTCAGCACGGAAAAGATGCTAAAAGGTGCTTACGCAGATCCGCCGTTATCCTTCACAGTAATCGTTTTCGACGACCTTCTATTCAACGACGCATCGAATGGGTTCTGTCGGCCACTGGAAGCACGCACAGAAGATCTCCTGATCATTTCTTGCGAAAAACGAAGCGGTTAAGAAAAGTGCCCTGATCGAGCGTGCAGTGGAATCATTGGGATGTGGGGGATTCTCGATAATCGTCACTGCATTCAAAAGGACCCTTCTCAAATGATGGAGAATGATCTGGGGTTCATCCATTTGCGATTTGAGAATGAGAACGTCGTAGAAGGACATGACGCGTCTGAGAGAATCTGCCTCCTTTGCACCGTAAATGACGTCGACATCCCAGTAGAAGTTCCAGCCGCAAAGTAGGGCATCCTTTCTCTCCTCAATTCCAGGATCCCCATCCTACGAGACCGAGTGAAGCCCTATTTGAAGGAGCGTGGCATTACCGTTCCTTCCATTCCGGTGGAATCCTCCTTCCGATCCTCTTCACAAGAGAAGCGGATTCAGACACTCATCCAAGTATCTGCTGCTTTGTGAAATGGAATGCATAGCTTATCAACGAAAATATCAATGATTCGGCTGATCTCAAGGATGTCGTTGTAAAGTTCTTGGGTTTGAGAAACGCTTCGTCTGTAACTCGTTCCGAAAGTGAGAAGCCCCGTTCTGCAAAGAAGGAGAACAAACCCAACATGGTACCCATTTCCTTCCCTTCTGTTGGATAGATCTCCCCGGAAGATAGTGCTGATGTTACAAACGTTTTGCAAAGCGACTGGTCCATCGATTTCAATGACCTTGATTTCATTCGTCAGGCCGGGCAGGGAGCCTTCGGTCGTATATACAAGGTAGTCTCCAGTCATGGTGTGAACTACAGGCTCGATATCGCGGGACCTACGTGGCGGTGAAGGAATTCCAAGTCAGCGAAGTGTCCGACGATCTGCTGAAGGAAATGAAGTACGAGGTGTCCATCATGAGCGGAGTACACTGTGATGGGTTGTGTTCACCCTAGTTGCGCCACCCGAACATCGTGCTGTACATCGGCGCCTCCCTCGACCCACCCAACGTGGGTATGGTGACGGAATGGTGCGAAAACGGCTCCCTGGCAGATTACCTTCACGACTTCTCCAAACCGCTGAACGGGCGTATGGCGGTGCAGCTGGCGCTGGAGGTGTCGCAGGGAATGGAGTATTTGCAGGGCCACCACAACGGCATCATTCACCGCGACCTGAAGAGCGACAACATCTTGTTGGGGAGACACTTCGAGGCGAAGGTGGCGGACTTTGGTCTGACGGTCATTCAGGAGTAGGAGGTGGGGCGAGAGGCGATGCGTAGTTGTGACCGTGTCGTGACTGCCGAGGAGCGGTCGGATCACTCACCGCGTGATTTGCCTGAACACTCATCCGATCACATGCCGGAACGCACCAACAACACATCGGAACACACCAACAACTCACCATCACCGAAGAACCGCATGAGTCTGCGCAACATGCTGACCAACCCGAGACTGGTGAGTGCTGGGTGAGGTGCTGAAGGGAAGATCGACGGGGACGCGGCGGATGACAGCGACTTCTACGGCATGGAGGGAACGATCCAGTGGATGGCTCCCGAGATCATGAACGGGAGCAAGTACAACAGCCGCGTGGACATGTGCGTGTGGGGCGGGGCGTGAAGGGTAGTTACTCCTACGGCATTCTGCTGACGGAGCTGCTGGCCAGAATCGTGCCGTTTTCGGACATCTACGCGGGGTTTGACTTCATCAATGACGTTGCCATAAAGAACCAACTGCCAACCATTCCGAAATGGTAAGAATAAGGATGTGTTTGGACTGTAGGGTCAAGTGCTACGAAAAGGACCCATTGTACCTGGCCGGCTGGTCCGTACTGAAGAAACATCACCCCGATCTCGAATACCACAACATTCCCAACGATTTGAATGCCCTGATCCATCAATGCACCATCATGAACGCTCAGCTCCGCCCGCCCTTCAAAGCCATCGTCCGATTTCTCCTCTTCCTTGAGTCTAGACGGAAACGCTGCTGAGTCTGACCGAGTTGTCGCCGCTGCTCTTCCTCCACTCCTTTGACATGCCGCGCATCCGCGCCAACTTGCATGATGCGCGCTACGAGAAGCTGGCGCTTCGAGAGCTCCTGATACTGCTAACGCACGTGTTGATGCCGTGTCCCACCTGCACGGAGGAAGTGGCGAGGGACCAAGCGGCGTACGAGGAGTACCTTGTGGTGTTCATTCCGGAGCTGATGCGGCTTGTGGTCCCCATTATTCACAAGGAAAGGGAAGCGTGGAGAAAGAGTGACGTGTTGGGACTGGGCGTTCGGGCCGCACTCGAACTGCTTCGCTTCTTCTGTGTTATTCCCTTGGAAACGGTCACTACACTAATGAAAGACATCCTGTTTGTTCTGGCGAGTGGGAAACGACGTGGGAAGTGAGAGGGTAGGCTATGCAGAGGAGGAGAGTGTGTTGACGCTGTCGGATGTGTGTTCCATGTGCATGATCGTGAACATGTGCTACACCCAGTGCGAGGTGAAACAGAAGCGCGAGCAGGCGGTGGAGACCTTCCGGAATTGGTTGCAGACGTGCTTGAGTGAAGTCGGAGCGATAGGTTTGAGCGGTGGGCGTGGATGACACATAGAGGAGGCGGGAAGGAGGCGGCTGTATATGCGATTGGTGGACTGGATCCCAAAAGAGTGCTTGGAAGGGATCGATGGGAAGGAGGAGCAAAATGAAGTGAAGGAGGAGAAAATCCGCGAGACGATCCGCAACCATATTATCCTGCTGCAAAACAAGTTCCAAATGCGGCTTCTGAAGTAATTCGCTCATGGAAAGTGATGTGCTTGTTTTTGTTGCAAAATGATACTGCCACTCTCTTTGTGGGGCAGTAAGGAGTGTTACAACTCTATGCAAGAGTGGATCACGATTATGGCAAACTACACTGCGAATCTCCCCTCCTTCGCACCTCCTTCTTTACAGAAGAATTAGAATTGTTAGGAAACAGGGACAACAAAAATCTGCCCTCTTTCTGGCAGGTCGTCGAATCTGCAAAGCAATACCCTATTTCAATCACTATGGCTGAAGTTACGGCAATTGATGAATCCCTATACAGCAGACAGCTCTACGTCCTCGGCGAGGAGGCGATGAAGAAGATGACGAGCTCCAGTGCCCTCATCGTGGGAATGAAGGGCCTTGGCGTTGAGATTGGTGATTTCCTGAAAAGGAGCGTAATAGCATAGCGAAGAACATCATTCTGGCTGGAGTGAAGAGCATCGCCATTCACGATAACGAACCCGCCTCCATCAAGGACATGAGCTCCAATTTTTATATTTCTGAGAGCGATATCGGGAAGCCTCGCGCTGAAGTGGATCATCCTCTCTTCGCTTAGCGCTAGGTGTGCCTCCCCAAGCTCCGTGAGCTGAATCCCTACGTCAGCGTCACGAGAAGAGAGGAGGAGTTAACTGAGGAGTATGTGAAGACCTTCCGCGTTTGTCTCGGATGGCGCGATGAACCGTAGGTGGTGGTCGTCACGAACCTGATGAACAAGGATCAGGAGACGCTGAACGCGATTTGCCACAAGAACCACATCTGCTTCATCAGCGCAAACACGTTCGGTCTGGCCACTCGCATCTTCTGCGATTTCGGCGACAGCTTCACCGTGAGCGACATTGACGATTCCGAGCCGGGCACTGTCCTCGTCGGCGACATCAGCAACGTACCGCCTCAAACACTGTTTTTATGCACAGGACAAGGAGGGTCTGGTGACGATTAGCGAAGATCGCCACCCCTTCCAGGAGGGCGACTTCGTCACGTTCTCCGACATCCGTGGCATGACCGAGCTCAACGGCTGTGCGCCGCGCCGCATCCACGTCCTGGGCAACCAGCAATTCACGATCGGCGACACTTCGTCCTTCTCGCCGTACGAGTCCTTTGGCTGGTGCACACAGGTCAAGCAGCCCAAGACGCTCCACTTCCGCCCGCTGGCCGAGTGCAACCGCAACCCCGGCGAGATGCTGATCACCGACTTCGGCAAGCTCGATCACGCCATCCACCTTCACATCGCCACACTGGCCCTCGACGCCTTCGTCGCCAAGACGGGCCGCGTCCCGCGCCCCTGGGACGAGGCGGACGCCACTGCCTTCGTGGCTCTCTGCCGTGAGGTGAATGACTCGCTTGCTGCAGAGGCGCGCATGACGGAGCTGAACGAGGCGGTGCTGCGTACATTCGCCATGACATGCTGCGGCGATCTGTGCCCCGTGGCGGCGTGCTTCGGCGGCATCGTGGCGCAGGAGGTGCTGAAGGCCTGCTCGGGCAAGTTCACGCCCATCTTCCAGTTCCTGTACTACGACGCCTTCGAAGCGCTGTCCCGCGCGCGCCGATCACGCCGACTGTCGCGAGGTGGGTTCTCGCTATGACGGACAGATCGTGGTGTTCGGCGAGGCGCTGCAGAAGGCGCTGGCGGACAGCCGCGTGTTCCTGGTGGGCGCGGGCGCCATTGGCTGCGAGATGCTGAAGAACCTGGCGCTGATGGGCGTGGGCTGCGGCGAAAACGGGCATATTTTCGTCACGGACATGGACCGCATCGAGAAGTCGAATCTGTCGCGCCAGTTCCTGTTCCGCAACGGCGACATCGGGCAGTCGAAGGCGGCGACGGCGGTGAAGGCGATCCGCGCAATGAACCCGTCGGTGCGCTGCACACACTACGAGGTGAAGGTGGGTCCCGAGACGGAGGACATCTTCTCCGACGCGTTCATGGAGTCGCTGACGGCGGTGTGCAACGCGCTGGACAACGTGGAGGCGCGTCGGTACATGGACTCGCGCTGCGTGACGTTCGATAAGCCGCTGCTGGAGAGCGGCACGCTGGGCACGCGCGGGAACACGCAGATCGTGGTCCCTTTCCTGACGGAGAGTTACGGGTCCACGAACGATCCGCAGGGTATGTGCGAGAAGGGCGTGTGAGACATAGAGGAGGGCATTCCGATGTGCACGCTGAAGAACTACCCGTACAAGATCGAGCACACCATCCAGTGGTCGCGTGACGTCTTCGAGGGCCTCTTCACGCAGTCCGTGCAGACGCTGGCTGCCTACCGCGACGACCCGAACTACCTCGCGTCGCTGGAGGACAAGCCGGACGTGCACGACGAGTCGGTGCGCCAGCTGCACGCGCTGCTGGTGGAGGCGCCCTGCGCGTCGTTCGACGACTGCATTCGGTGGGGCGCGCTGCTGTTCAGAAAGAACTACTACGAGGAGATTCTGCAGCTGGTGCACCAGTTCCCGGTGACTCGAAAGGTGGGGGTGTGAGGGATAGAGAGATTATGTTGACGAGAATGGGAACAAATTCTGGAGTGGAAACAAGTTATACCCTACGGCCATCGAGTGGAATGAAACGGTCGGAGCGAACGCGCGATCTGATTGGCTAGAATTCCCACCATGTCGACTTCGTTCAGTACGCCGCCATCCTTCACGCCGCATCACTGGGCATTCCCGCGGGACCCGCGGAAGAGGACCGCCAGCACGTGATCGAGTGTGCACGACGGAATGTTCTGACGTGTAGCGTGGTGAAGCAGATGACGTTCCCGCCCTTCGCGCCGCGCGACCCGAGTGTGTGTTGTTTGTTCCATTCACAATAGACGCCACCAACACGGCGGAAGTGATCGCCCAGCTGGCTAGCGAGCTCCCGCCAAGCTCTTCCCTCCAACAGTGCGTGTGGCGGGAAGATGTGAGGTTTAGGGTGAAGACGTGCCCGGTGGAGTTCGAGAAGGACGACGACTCCAACCACCACATCGACTTCATCGCCGCCTGCGCCAACCTCCGCGCCGAGAAGTAAGCGTGATTTCCCGCGGTGAGGCGTAGCTACGGCATCACGACGGCGGACCGCAACACGATCAAGAAGATCGCGGGAAAGATCATTCCCGCCATCTCGACGACCACGGCGTTCGTGACGGGCGCCATCGCGGTGGAGCTGTACAAGGTGGAGCAGGGCCTGACGAAGCTGGAGGACTATCGCAGCTGCTTCGCGAACCTGTCGATGCCGATGTTCTGCTTCACGGAGCCGGGCGCGTGCGCGAAGACGCAGAGCGGCGACTTTGCGTGGAGCGAGTGGGATCACATCGTGATGCACAAGGTGGGCGTGGGCGTGAGGCGTGAGGCGAAGGAGGAGGGTACGACATTTGCGGACCTGGCGGCGTTCCTGGAGAAGAAGTACCACGTGAACCTGAACTCGGTGTATTGCGTGACGACGCGTCTGTACGATGTGTTCGACCCGAATGTGGGCGGTGGGGAGAGGCGTGAGGCGTAGCCCAAGTTCAAGGCGAGAGAGAACAAGAGCATTGTGGAGGTGTGGAAGGAGGTGATGCAGAAGGAGGTGAAGCCGGGGCAGAAGTACGTGGAGATCGTGGCGTTCTGCGACAACGGGCAGGAGAGCGACGACATGATGATGGACAACGACGTGGACCTGCCGTCCATCTTCGTGGAGGTGTGATGTGTTTGTGGCAAACAGTCGATTCAAAACTGGTCGATACGATGTCCACCACGCTCCGCATGTGAGACAGATGACTTATCTTCTTCAGGCACTCCGCCCGCTCGTCCGTCATCGGCAGACTGTCGCGTCCGAAGGAGTTGCGCGCGTAGCTCTTGGTCTGCGTGCTCTGCAGCTCGCACTCCTGCCGTTAGGGAACGTTGTACCACGCCTCAAAGGATATGAACTGCTTCTTCAGCATCCAGAACAGATTCAGCTGGTCGAACGACCGTTTCATCCCGAAAAACTGCAGCAACACGCCCACGCCGAAGTAGACGGAGTCGCCGAACACCAGGCTGTTGTAGCACGCGCCCGTCTGCGCGTAGCGGTAGAGAATGATGAGCAGGAAGATCAACACCATTTGCTTGTCGACCACGTGGTCTGCCAGCGCCGCGAAGTTGCCAATAATCCGCCCGAAAATGCCGTCTTCGCGCATGGGCTCGTTGAGTTGGTTGTAGAGCTGAAGAAGGATGACCAGCATGGCAAAGCCGTTCAGTGATTGCACCAGTCTCTTGATGATCATGGCGTCGATCCGACTCAGGTCCAGCTCAAAGGAGAGCAGTTCCGTCTCGGGGATGCAGGAATGCACGGCACAGCCATCTTCAAACAGCCGATCGTAGTACTGCTGGCACAGAGACGTCAGCTCGGGCTCCTGCAGCGAATCGATCAGTTGCATCAGGTTGGTTTCCGCGTGCGAGCACGCCTGTCGCAGGCAACTCAGCAACTCGCCCCGATTCTGACGCTCCATAAACCGCTTCTGGATTGTGTGCTATTGGTTACTCCTGGCTGTTTCCACCACGTTCAACACAGACAACAACGGACACGAACTGGGCAAAAACCCGATCACTTCGACATCTCCGGGGAAGTACAGCAGACACTGGTCGTCCAGCACAAACACGAAGTGATCCAGAGTATCGTAATCGATCCCGAATAAGCCATTCCCGTTCTTCTGGGGATTATTGTCGTCGCTCGGCTGCTCGGGGTAAATGCAGCCGTCGACGAGGCGGACGTTATAGAATTGGGACATGTGGGCCGCAATGAGGTTGTGAATCAGGGGCATCGTTGGTATAGGACACGAGCGAGTTGTAGTTGTTCTTGCTGTACAAATGGGTCAATAGGGCACATAACTACGCGTCAGTCCCAATTCCTCCACGCACGTCGATCGACACTCCCATGGCGGAAAACGGGGGTAATTTGACCATCGTATCGAGAGCAATCATGACCGTTTCCTGCGATGCGGACGTGGCGATGGTGTTTGGAGGAACGCTGTAATTGCCGACGAACACGCGCTTGCGAATGACATTGTCGACCTCCTGGCGAACCTGGTTGACGTAGTCATGCAGGGGGAAGAAGAAGGAGTAGAAGAAGGCGTGGTGGAGGAGGCTGTGGCGTGAGGAGGGGGAGAGAAGCCAACGCGCGGCGCGGCGGGGCGAGTGGCTGAAGGAGAGAAGAGTCGGTGTTGATAGTGCCAGCGACGGTGGCGAGCGTGGTGGGAAGAGGCGATGATAGACGCAGAGCAGTTTTGAAGGAGGAGAGATTGAAGAAGAGGGTATGGGATTGCGTGGCGAGCGCCGCGTGGCGGTTGGCTGCGCGGAACACGTCCAGGAGAAGGAAGTACCGCGCAAGGGCCTCTGGTGCCTTCTCCTTGGGGCACTCGCTGCCCGCCAGCGCCACCCACAGCAGTGTCGCCTCGTCAAACAGCCGCTCGTTCACTCGGCTGCCCACACCAGCACTACCAGCACCACCACCGCTACTGGCATTGCTGGCATTGCTGGCATTGCTGGCATTGGTGGTGGTGACAGCGCCGAGCGTGGCCAACACGGCACTCATCAGCACCGGCAGGAGTTTCACCACGGCAGGGTTGTGGTACAGAGCGTCGACCAGCTGGCAGTGCTTCAGCAACAGCGGAGCCAACACCTTCAGCACCTTCTCGCGCGTCTCGGGCTTCGCCTGCGGCAGACACACACACGACGCCTCCAGTGACATACCCACACGCTGTGCCAGCGCCGCCGCCTCGCGCAGCAGGAGAAGGACGCGGTCGGGGGTGAGCTGAAGGTCGGGGACGGTGAGGGAGCGAAGAAGAAGGGTGAGGCGCTCCATAATTCCGAGGTATTTTTGCTTGCTTTTGAGACGCTTGAAAATGACCGTGGAGGAGCTGGGAGCGACGGAAAGGAGTTTCATCAGACTGTCGCATTGGGAAATATTGACATTTCCAACAATACTCTCGAAATGGGTGCATCCGCGTGCATTGCGCATTGTGCTCTGGAATGCGGGGTTTGCGTCCGCTGCAGAGGTCCTCTGGAGGAGGAGGAGGAGACCAGCCGTTCCGGTGAGAGGGAAGGAGTGTGTGAACGATTTGGCGTAATTCTGGAATTCGCGGTCGACGACGGAGCAGGCGAAGGCAACGACCGTGCTGGAGAGATGAACCTGAATGGAGGCGAACGTGTCCGCAATGGGGGCAAATAGGGCCGACTTTTGGAGAATGCACCAATGCGAGTAGACAATGTCGGCCTCCTCCTTCTGCGACGACGAGGAGAAGGCGTTGTGATACTAGGCATAAGCGGAGGACGAAAGGAACACCATCTCGAACACGGGACGCAATGATTGCGCGACGGTGTGAAGAGTGAATACGGATGACAGCAGCCGAATCAGCAAGTAGAACAGAGGCTCAAACACGCATCTGGGATTGAAAGAGGGAGAGAGCACTACAGGCAGGAGATCTCGGTAGATGCTTTGCCTGAGGAGCCACCGAAGAAGGAGGGAGCACTTACCGCGCGGGCCTTCCGACTGATCCACTGCTTCAGCTGAGCCTGCATCGCATCGAGCGAATTCAACTCGGAGAGGAAATCCGTGATCAGATCGATTGCCTCCTTGAACGCATTGCAGGCGTTGGCCACCAGCGGGAGGTCTTTTCCGGAATAGGCGAGAAGGACGGAACGAACCTGCTTGGGGGTGTCGGCAGGGTAGTTCGCTTCGTTTATGAACATCAGCTGGGGAACGATGGTGTTTAGGACCGAATCCTACAGGGAAAGAAGCACATCCGCCATCACTTGGAATTCGTCCACCTTCTCATAAAGCCGATGCAGCGTTATAAACAGGCTGTTCATCTCCTGCAAATCGGGGTTATCGCAGAACAGATCGCCCTTCGCTTCATACAGTCGCACTCCAATCGTGTCAGTCTACTGATCATGGGGTGAGAAGAAGATGGACGGTGAATAAGGAGGAGTACTCGGGGGCATCGCTCATCTCTCCCAATACAGAGTTCACGTCCTCTCTGTACTTCTTCAGGATGGACGCGTAGTTTGTGACCTCTTCCAAGGCGGCTATCCTTCACGCAGCAATAGAACGCACGTACCCGAGGAGGCGGCATTCGACATATCGAAGCCACGCCTACCAAGCGTTTTGAAGAAATTCATATCGAAAACGAAGTCGCGTTTGGAAAGATGTTGTGAGTTGGGGGATCCCAAGGATTCGGGAGGCTCTTGGCTCGAAACAAGAATGTCCGATTCGACTTCAGCAGAGCTGGCGGCGCGTACCGTATACCGTAACAAGGAGGGAAAGAAGGTGACGCGTGCCGAATTGCTGGCTGAGCGCGCTCGCGAAAAGAGGGTGAAGGCATCATCTCTGTAATCGTGTAACAAGTAGACGCCGGAAGAGCTGAAGAAGGAACACTTTGACTGGAATGTGGCGACAGCGAGCAAGCGACAGGACTTGGAGCACATCAAGAAGATCAGTGAAGTGAGACAAGCAAACGGAAGATAACAGATAGATTAAGAAAACGGGTTACACACAGTATGCCGATGACGAGGAGCTGAACAAGCGGCAGAAGGAGGAACTGCGTCCAGACGATCCCATGTACGAGTACTTCCTAAGCAAGCGGGAGGAGGAGGAAGAGGCGGTGGATGCAGAGAAGCGAGCCAACAATGAGGAGGAGAATGACAAGCCGCAGGTGAGCGACTTCATGACCGAGTCTAAGAAGCCCAAGTATCGAGGACCTCTTCCCGCGCCGAACCGTTTTGGGATCCTGCCGGGATATCGATGGGACGGGATCAGCCGGGGCAATGGGTTTGAGGCGAAGCGCATCAATCGCGAGAATCTGCAGAAGATGAGGAAGCAGCAAGCCTATCAGTGGAGTGTTGCGAATTTGTAGCCTAATCGCCTCTGTTTGTTGGATTTGGTGAGATAGGAGGGAACAACAAGCACCCTTGATTTGGAAGACTGCACGTGCAGTGATCAAACCGACCCATTCTCATTATCAAGCCAGTTTTAGAGCAATGTCTAGCAAGGTTGGAGTGCAGAGGGAGGGAGAGTCACGATTAGGAAAACAACCCCTTCCTTCCTGATGTTGAGTTTGCAGACGAGCAGTTTTGAGTGGTGTGCGGGAGGTCACGCGTAGGGCATCCGTCAGTAATATTGGAAACAGTTTTTCGTCGGCGTATCACCCCATATCGTGTTTTTTCCATGTTTCCTTCAAGGTAGCGCCTTGGCGATGCGGACGAGGAGTAGGTTGTCGCTGTGTTTTTCTATCTCTTCGGAGGATTGTTCGTGTCCGATTCCATCGTTCAAACGGTGATTGTGGTTCTCATGAACGCCTTCGACTTCTACGTGGTGAAGAATTTCAGCGGTCGCTACCTTGCCGGCCTGAGATGGTGGTCTGTCGCTTCTCCGGACGGCCTGTCCTCTTCCTTCCGCTTTGAAAAGACGAACGTCCTTTCTCCATACTAAACTCATGACTAGCATCCGGAGCGTGTTGGGAAGGCCGACAGCCGCATTTTCTGGACCTTTTCCGTGGTATCTGCTGCGGCGTGGTGCTTCTTCTGCATCACGTCCCTTCTCGGTATGAGGTTTTACTGGCTTGCGGTCGCTCTCATCTCCGCGTCGATGTCTTGCTACAACCTGTATGCGTACATTCTCGCTGCGAAGGGTTCGTCTGGTTGAAACGGAGTGAAGAATAGACGCCAAGACGGTCCTCTCCATGTTCAACCTGATTCCGAAGGCTGTGACGCAGAAGGCGGTGGAGTACGCATTACAATCGTTTCGAATCATGCATAGACGTATTGGCAGTGCTGCGATGTCGATGGCCCAGTCCTCTCTTTCTTCCGCTAAAGTTTTGAATGTTTGTTTGCTAACGGTGTCGGAAGAGGTTATCGGGATGATTTGGGAGGATACAGCTGAATAGACTCATGAGTGATGATGTCAAGCCTCTGGGGATCGGAGCCCTCATGGAGCAGGACTGGCACTGAAGAATCACCCTTTTTCTGTCTCGTGCGATTTGACAAGTGTACGCTCAGTTATCCTTGATTTGAAAGGCGGCGAGAATAGTTGTTTGATGGACTGTCTCCAATTATTCTTTATCTAGGCACCGTAGAGGGCGAACAGGAGATGGATTGGGTGAACTTCGTTTTTCCAATGATGTACCTCTCTTCCGATGAGGAGGAGGAGTCTAATCAGTGTATGAATGCCGATCTTTACGAGGACTGTATGAGCGACGCATATACACTGTGCGAAGTGAACGAACTCACTTGGAAACGCGCTTCGTCCGGCATTGCTGGTGCTTTCGCAGAACGTCAGGCAGTGCAATTTTGAGTTTTGCAGTAGGTGGGAATCGATGAAGTTATTCCTTTCAGAGGAAGATTACACTCACTTCCTTGACTGCTTCTTCCTTGAGGCGATTGCCGGTTCATACTCTGTGTTCCGGGAAGAGTTCAACCAGTACTTGAAGCATTGGGCAGAGCAGTCGAAGAACTACAAGGAGATTAGCATCTCCTTGAGCGGAGGAAAGAAGCGGGATATGAAGGCACGGCCGAACATCCCGAAGGAGGAGAAGAGGATTCTTTCAAAGTGGTTTGAGGAGCACGTGTCCTATCCGTATCCCAAGGTACACGAGAAGGAGCGCTTGAGTTACCAAACGGGCCTTTCCATCAAGAAGGTGGAGAACTGGTTCATCAACGAGCGCAGTCGCAAGTGGCATTTGTATCGAAAGAAGTTCTAGTGTATTCTATCTGGCAGTTCATTGTTCATTCGTTGTCTCGCATTCTCTGATTTCATTCACATTTCGACTTTTCTTTTTGGCGGGAATCTGTCTGTTTGTTACAAAACCCCTCACACTCCGTTTCAAGCGGGCTCGTTGCTATGGGAATTAGTGACCTGCTGCCGCAGCTGGCTTCCATCACCAAAACAAGACCGCTTTCCTACTATCGCGGACGGAGGGCTGCAGTGGACATGCTGTGCTGGTATATACCATAATTCTGTTTTTAAAACGCAGGCTGCACAGAGGATCGCGTTCCTGCGCGAGGGAGATCATCCTATACAACGATTCCACCCGGTAGGGGCATTGGGTTCTATCGAGATTAGGCTAACATACTATTGTATGTCGAGACTGGAAGAACTGATCCAAAACGGAATCGTCCCCTTCGTCGTATTTGACGGAGCTGATTTGCCAAATAAACAAGAGACGAACGCAGAGCGGAAAGAGTCTATGTGGGCGTGATGGCTTATGGCTAGGGCCCGTAACAACAATCTCCAGATGGCAAGGCAGTTGGAGGCACAAGGGCGTGTGACGGAGGCGTGCGAATACTACTACAAAGCGATCGACATCACTCCGAAGTTGTATGTCCCACTCATCCAGCAACTGCGGGAGCATCAAATCGACTACGTCGTCGCTCCCTACGAGGCGGATGCAGAGCTGGGGTTTCTCTACCGCAACAACTACGTCGATTTCGTAATCACCGAGGACAGCGACAGTCTGGTGTTCGGTTCTCGCTGCGTTCTCTTCAAACTGGACGGGGGCGTGGGCGAGGAAATTGACATGAATCGGCTCAGCGAATGCACATCTCTCGATTTCTGCGGCTGGACCCATGACATGTTCACCTACATGTGCATCCTGTGCGGCTGCGACTATCTCAAACGCCTCCGCGGCGTCGGCATCATCAAGGCCTACAATGCCGTGAATCTCGGAAGACAGCCTGCGGAGATCTTCTCGCAGCTGCGAATGAAAACGGCAATCACCCCAGAGTGTGTCTGTTGCATCCCCTTCACCGTAGGTACGAGGAGGGCTTCCTGAAGGCGGTGTTCACCTTCCGCCATCAAACGGTGTTTGACCCGAAGACGAAGACGACCGTGCCGTTGATGCCCTACCCTCCTGCCATCCGTAACAACCCGCCAGACTACCTCGGACCCCTGCTCCCGCCCGACGTGGCCGAAGCCGTCGCAATGGGCGTGATTCACCCATCGACGCACCAGCCGCTTCTTCCCTTCGCAGAAGACATTATGGAGGAGGAGAGCCAAGAGGTCCATTCCTCCACCTCCTCCGTGTCCGGTCGGCTTTTGATTGGTGCATGACTTTTAGGGCGCACTATTTCCGCACCGGAACCTGTCTTCTCGAGTCCCTTCATATCCATATCGTTTAAGGCGCTGATTGAGAAGCCGTCGCAACGGGGACTTCCCTCCGAGTTTGATCTGACACACATCGAGGAAATGACGAGGAATGCGGCGAGCATGAAACGGATAAATGAAAATGGCGGAGAGGGTTCCACGGTGGTTCCTGAGTCGCCTCCGCGGAAGCGGTTCGCCGTTCAGAGGGTTGAAGAATCGCCCGTGATGAATCGACACACCGACTCGTTTTTGGACCGTTTTCGCAGTACCGTAAGGAGTACACTTCGCTGCTTCTCTTTGTTTCAAACCTCATGATGGAGATGATTCCGGATCAGAAGCACTCTGTGTGCAACAAACACGCAAAAACTACGGTCTGTACTCTCCCGTCACGACGGCATGGTCACGCTCGTACGGCTCCAGCGTCAGCTGCTCCAGCGGCTTGAACTTCTCCTCTCTCAGCTTCTGCACCTCCGCGGCGAACACGGCCTCCGCCGACGCCGTCGAATCGATGCAGCTGGCCTTGATCGAAATCACGCAATGACCGCCCGTCTTCAAGAAGTACTTGGCGTTGATGCCCACGATACGCGCCTGATCGGGCTGCGCCACATCCGCGAAGATCGTATCCACCATGCCCACCAGCATGCGGTACTTCAGCGGGTGGCGCGCATCCTCGATGATGGGGACGATGTTGGGGCGCGTCTTCGCCACGTTGATAAGGTCACGACCCGGTCTGTGGGCGAATTCCACAGCGTACACCAAACCGTTCTATTCTTAATCCCCGCGTTGCTTACCTACGGGACCAACGATATCGGACACGTGGGAGACGGTAGTTCCAGAAGCGGCTCCCAGATACAGCACCTTGCTTCCAGGCTCCATGAAGATGTTGCGGATACCTCCCTATGCTCGTCAGCCGAATGGCAACGCCCACAATCACAGCAGCACCCAACTTGGAGCGGAAGGGGTTCCACTGTCTGTATTCCTTCTTTTCGCCGATCGTTCCCTGTCCATCAGTCAACGCAGCCACACCCAACGGGAACGTCCACGGAAATCTTCTTCTCGCCGTAGACGGTCTTGCCGGGGGCAAAGTTCAGTGTACAGAGAACATCCTCCTTTGTGGAGTGGGCAATGTAAATTCCCTTGAATCTATCCCCTTAGTTCGCCATCTCAGCAGCTCCCACTTATGGCTCTCAACCGTCACCTTCGTTCCGCCTCTCATTCCGCCGCGAGCACCTCCGCGGCCACCACGACCACCGCGACCGCCTCTGCCGCCTCTGCCACCTCCACGACCTCCACGGTCTCCGCCTCTCATGCCACCGCGACCGCCTCCGCGACCGCCTCCTCTACCACCACGGCCGCCAGAGAAGCCTCCTCTTCCACGAGATCCATCATCTACAGGGAGTTAGGATGGACCGGGTTTCCCATTGAGTCATGCAACGGATCACCTACTGAAACCCATTTCGTAACCTCTCTTTTCCCGTTCGAGTCAAACCACGTGGATGCGAATCGGTGGGCATCGTGGGATGGCAACAAACAGACAAGGAGTCATAGTTGCGGAGTTCTATCTTCTTCTCTTCTTTGTGGTGGTTGCGTCGTTTGGGAGGAGGAGGGATCGGGGGCGGAACGCATTCTTCCGCACTGGACTGTTCCTTCTGTTTGAGTCTCTCGTTTCGTTCGCGCAGCTTCTCCTGCAAGTATTCTGCTGATATCACCGGGATGGGCAGCCCTATCATGGGAGGATGGACGTGTCTGGGCTTCTCTTCTTCGGGTTCAGGTTTTGGATGTTCGTCGTCACGCTTTTGCACATCGATCATGGGACACAGATGATGATACCACTGCTCGGCCGTTTCACTGTTTTCGAAGCGAAACGAGAACTAGTTGTGACGACCTCTTGTTGCGCGTACTTCTCTGTGTGTAACGACTTTCAGTAAGCAGTCTCCGTTCCACTCAATCAGCATGTTTTGTGTGTCGAGTATGTTAAGAGGGTACGCCTCTTCCTCCGCCTCCTCTCTGAAGACGAATAAGCGCTTCCCATACACGCGGAGGTAGCGGGTTGCCCACTTCGTTTTCCCCTTCTTCTGGCACAGCCCTTCCATCGACCTATCGCTGATCATAGATTTGTGAAGGTTACAGCTGAAAGAAGTCGTCGTCCATGCAAACAGGCTTGCTTTCCACATAGTCTGAGGGTGAGCGTCCATGGAGAATAAAACCGTTCAATGCATGCACAAGCCTGCTTGCCTGCTCTGTATTGGGTGCAAGGAAGTGATATGGGGGTCGTGGCACTACACTTCACACTCATCTCTGCTCCTACTCGTTAAAGTAGATAGCTAGTTGGGTAGTAGACACCACGTTCTGCACAATGCGCTGTATGTTCTTTCGCTGAAACGCATCCATCTGGTTCATCACCCCCTTCGCTCACTGTACAATCGTTCCTTTGGATGTAATTGTCACTTTGTTGTAGTGGTCAAGCGTCAGAATCAGCTATCATTCACCCATCACTCCATTTGTACGTCCTTCTCTCCCAGTGCGGGAATGATATCAAAACACACCATACGCTCGTTCATGTTGTTATGGGCGCTTGCTTCGGGATTGGTTTGGAGCACTCGTTCCTCCAATGTGATTGGACGCACCAAATCGATTCAGCGGATTGGTTGGAGGAAATGTGTATCCCACTGCGGTGATTATTCCTTGTCTTGCTGCATTTCAGACATACACGCACTTCTGAATCTGTTGGTTTCAAATGGGGACGATTGGAAGGGTCCTTCACTGGGAGGCTTGAATCGTGCGCCTACCTGCTTCCTAACATGTAGAACTCGAGAAGAATGCTACTGGGAGTGTAAACAACGACAGCGTTAATCAGGAAGAGAAGCACGAAATGATCCCCTTCTAGAATCAAGCACATTCTAGAATATCTATAGACACAATTTCGGAAGTACTTCATCATGATGGAGATTCTCCCTAATTCAACGAAAACAACTCACCACATCATTTTTAGCGCATAGTTCCGCTCTTTGTTACCGTCAAAGAGCCCTGAGACAGAGTCGCGACACACAAGTCCTCTCTTGGCAAGTGGCATCCAACCATTCATGCAGAAATCGAACATTCCACGTGGAATCAACGAGGAAGACACGGACACACTTTTTCTTAGGACCCTGTAATGAGATCTTTTTCCCTGGTTGCTTTGTGTATCATGGCTGTGGCGCTCTGTGCCCCGGCCAGAAACTTCGACTTCACCGTGGACAGCTACTTCTGCGGATCGTGGAAGGTCCAGCGCAAGGAGCTGACGGTGGACCAGAAGGAACCAGCCAAGGTGATGGGAATGGAAATCTACAACGTGTCTATGAATGCCGCCGATTCCATGCTGTTTGAGTTCATCGACCAGGCGACGAACGAGGCCAAGGCGGAGCAGTCGTTCTCGCTGCACATGGAGGACCAGACCACTGTCAATGGTGTTGCTGTTGCCGACAAGGTGAATCCCTTTGACGGTGTGAATCTTCACTTCCAGGTCCTCGTGGAGAACAACACCTATGTAACGAATTGTGTTCCGCTTGATGCGTAGGTTGCCTATGGACGCAACCTCGCTGGTAACACGTTCGAGGTTCTCGTCGACTCGAAGGATCACTTTAAACTGTCTGTCGTGGCTGACGAGGGTAAGCACCTGATCATGCTGGAAGCTTCCCGCAATCTGCCCGTTCCCACTCCCTCCTTCTTCCAGAAGTACGGCAATTTCATTATGATGGGTGTTATGCTCATCGTTAACGTATGGGTTTGAGGTGCTGCTAATGCGTAGCTTGCCACTTCCAAGATGCGTGCTCCTCAGCCCCAGGCCGCTGAGGGCGAGGAACAGGGAGAAGCCAAGGAGGGTGCGGAGAACAAGGAGAAGAAGGAGTAAGATGCTCTGTTTGTTGCAACAATCAAGTCATTTCAAATCGGCTGTCATATGGTACACATTCTCCTCCTTCTTGGGCTCTTCGTCCAGCAGCTTTGCGTAGTTCTTTCCCGTGGCAAGGTCAAAGCGAATCGATAGTCCCTACGCCCATTACTGCACTTCACTGACCCTACGGGAGGAACGGCCTGCCCTTCTTTGACTTCCTGCCACTCGTGTGTGGGGATGAACGGTGTGGCGCATTTTGGCTTTTTGGAGGGCGATGCTTCTTCCGACTCATCTTCGTCCAATTCCGTATCAACGACGTTCCACAGCACGTACAGCACACCGACAATTCCCAGAGAGAGGAACAGAAGAGTCTTCTTGTCCATCAGCAATTGTGTGTGAATCTGCCAACAAACAGGCCATCCACAAAACCAGAAATAGATAGCAGCTATAAGGACGGATCGCTCTAATTCCACTTCTTGGAATCATAAGAAGAGTCGCGCTCCTTCGGCTGGCTCTGCTGGTAGTAGTCATAGGTGTAATACTGCCTGTTGTCAGCCTGATGACGACGAGCCTTCTCCTCCTCTTCCCGGCGGTCCTCGTCTCTCTGCTTTCTGAACCAGCGAATGCACTTGTCAGCGCACGTTTCGCCAAAGTCGAGATAACCTGCAGATTACACCAAACCCTTGCTCATACGGAGGCAGTAGGAACGCCACCGCGGGTCCTCAATCATCTTCGCATAGTTGTGAAGACTAACCATCACAGGGCCCCATTTCGCCTTACTCAATTCCAGACACTCTGCGCATAGCAGAGGCAGCGGTCGTGAGGAAGATAGCGTCTATCCATGAAAGAAAAGGCAAATCCTCACCAAAGGAGAGATTGATGATCGTACCAACCAAGAAGGTCCTCCTCTGAACGGGAGCAGCGTTCCGGTTGTTGTAGGACAGGGCGCCGCTCACACGATTCAAAACGACAGGCGCCACTCTCGGCGCTTGGGAAGCGAAAGTAGCAGACAAAGAAGATGCAGAACGAATAAGAGCCATTGAATTAGAAAAGAATGAGTTGAGTACTCCGGTTTCCCCAAAAGCCGGTCAACTGGATAGTCAAACAAACAACGAATCTCTAACACAGCTTGTGCCCGCTTCCCTTGAAGTGCTCCTCTTTGTCCTTTTGTGTAAAGCGGGACTCCGGGAGCGTAGCAACACTTCTCAAATTGCTCTCTTCCCGTCTGAATCCGGACGGTCTGGACGGCCGTGCGGGCTCGCTCTTTGTGGCCTTCAGCGAATGGCCTTCTCCCTCGAAGTAGTTCCGTTTGGTTCTGAATTTGCTGACCGGAAGACTCTTCGATGGAGATAGGGTTGCCTCCTCGTCCACCGTCTCGCCTACGTTGGTGAACTGCACACCACTCGAGGCAGGGACTTCAGGAATCACAGCTTTGCTTTTGCCTCTAGAATGAAGACATTTCATCACACGTACGTATCCCCATAATCGATATCCACTTCCACATCGGTCTCCACAATGTCGACAACGTTGTTGGGCTTGCAATCCAGAATGTCAATTGTGTACTCCGTTCCCAAATGCTCGATCACGATACGATCCTTCTTTGCCACCACAGAAAACGCTTTCAGCTTATTCTCCAAACTACGGATGAGACGCGCTTTGAAGCACCACATGGCTCTGGGGTTTGTGAAGCTTCCGAACGATCCATCGCGGAAGCGGAATTTGACGAACGTCGCCTTGTTTAGGTTGATGTTACAAACCCTGATGATTTCGCCCGGAAGCACGTTCAGCTTTCTCATCATCTACAGTGGATGTAAAGGCCCGTAGCTACCCATCGCGGAATGTAGCACATGCCATGATCCGCCGAAAACTCCTTCACGCTGCAGTAAGTGATATGTGTATCGTACAGAAGCTTGAACATGAGAGGATAGCGAGCGGTCGTTCCATCTACGCCTCAGTGTGTCTGTCGACGCGAACTGATATAGAGAATCGCGTCTTCTGGGAGGATGACTAGAAATGAAGGAGGGGAACAAAAAGCACTCTTGTCTCCGTATTCCAGGTCCGGGTTCTTGGTGGCGATGGGATACACTCGAAGTCGTTGATCATAAAGACTAAAGCGTCAACTGCACACCAAAGCCCTGCGAATCCGTTTTGAAGAAGCTCTGCAAGATGTCCAGGCCAAACTAGGCTACTGACGAGTGGAACGTACGCATACCATTTCGATAGACACAGAAGCGAGACCCCCTATGAAAAAGTGAACCGAAGATGACAGCTATGCTTCTTCCACTACAATGCAGGCGTTGTGTTCTTCACATTCTACAGTCGATCGGAAGGGATCCGCAACCCAACGCAGGGTTTGCCGTCGCAACGCGAAACTGCATCGTGTAAACGATACTGTACGTTTCTTTACTCATTTTTGGGATGGAGTGCAAGCAAAAGGAGTGGATGGGAGAATGAGCGCATCGACACGCTTGAAATGGGATCCCTGTCAGCATGCTGTAGAGAGGTGCATACTAGCAGAAAAGAAGGGCTAATCCCGTACAGGTCAAAACGGAGAAACAGAGAAATGGGTGTTCGATTCCTCATCTCTATTCTGTTCCTACACAGGAGGTTATCGAATCGTTAGATATCGATTTCTCTTGTAATGCCCCCTTCCACGGAACCAAGCGAAGAGTGTTGTGAGAATGCCCCGTCTTCGGTGACAGCGAATAGCAGTAAAAATATAGAATTGGCTGTACCTCCACCGTTTTGGAGATTGACGGAATAGGATTTTTCCCGGAAAGAAGCCGATGGTGGAAAAGGAGCAGGACCTGGGGTTTTCGGGGTCTCTCCTAAGAGTCATATCACTGGGGAGCAGCACGACATTATCAACACTGTTGTCCACTTCCTCGAGACGCATACGGCGTATGATGCTCTTCCGCGCAGTGGAAAGGTGTCCGTGTTCAACTCGAACATGCCCATCTGTTTGGCATTTGATTGTCTTCGCTCTCAGGGTGGAACTTGACAGCTCCGTGTTATGCGTAGAAGTTGCCGAAGCCATTATCTGGAACCACGAGAAGAACTGTTTTATCGGCATTTTCAACAGCAGCGACTTGATCAAGGCCGTGCTTATGCAAATCAACATGCATCGTCACCATCCTGATAAGGTGAACGATATCTTACTCATCAACATCAATACATACAGGGGTTTGCTCTGGTTTTCCGCTCCATCCTAGAATTCCAGCTGAAGAACGAATCGAAGCAGCGCCTCCTCGACTGCCAGCCGACGACGAGTCTCATCGATATTCTGCACATCATGTCGGAGTACAAGATCCGGCGTCTCCCTGTCATTGAGGTAGATGCGCGGCATCATCTCAATTCTAGAACAACCAGGTTCTCGGCATTCTCACATACAGCTCCATCCTGCACCACCTCGTTTCTTCTTTCGACAAGTCCGCGGCCATTTACCAACAGACCATTCGCGAATTGCATCTCGGCATGTACAAGGATGTGATCTCCTGTCCCGCCTCCACTTCCGTCGCACAGGGTACCTCCGCTTCCTCCTCTCCATCGTAGCGCTGTTCATGCTAGAGAGTCGCAACATCTCCTCCATTCTGGTCACGAATGAGGAGGGTCGGATGACCACCATTTTCCAACGCAGTGACATCTTCAAGCTGGACATCATGGACATGGACCTGCTCGAGAAGCCGCTTTCCGCCATTCCCGCACTCGTGAGAATTCAAAGTGGGAATGAGATGCAGAGTCAGAAGGTGCCCCACGTGCTGTGCTGCAAGCAGGACGACAATCTGCAGTATGTGTTCGACACATTTGCGTCGACGCAGCTGCGGTTGCTGGTGATCGTGGATGATCAGGACATGCCGATCGGCATCATCTCCCTGGTGGACCTATTGAACTACTTCCTCTCGTATATCTTGTAGCTTGAGTTGTTGTATCCTACTCTTTCTGTACTGTTCTGTTTCACAAACACATCATTCAATCACACTCTCTTCACCACGACGCGACAGCAGCGAGAAGAAGCTGACCGGCGATAGGCTCACATGGACGACAGGCGTTTCCTCCTCTTCCTCTTCCTCCTCGAAGGCATCCCCCACCACCACTCTCTTCGTCTTCCTCTGTCGCGAGGCGTGAAACACCTTCAACTCCTCCATGAGTTCCTTGTGATGCATCATCACCCCCACAACGCCTGATCGGTCCTTCTCCTCCGCCTTCTGTTTCGCCGCCACTCCTTGATACACATACTCCACGTCCTCTTCCCTTTCTTCCTTCTGAACCGGCACTGTTTCCCCCGTCTCTTCTTCCTCCTCCTCCGATGGCTTCTCTTTCACTTCCTCCTTCTTGTACACAGAACAGCACGACCGAACCAATTCGCCGTAATGCAACAACAATTCGCTCTCCTTCAACTCCTCCTCGGATGCGTTTTGGACGTACAGGTACGCCGACTCCAGCACGTTCAACAGCATCTCGCGATGCGAAGCCGTGGGAAGGGGAGCGGGATTGTGTTGGGGCACCCCCATCCTTTGAATGGACGGTGTGGGAGGGAATGAGAACGAAGTCTTCAGGGATTCGATTCCAGACCAATCGTTGTGCAGAAAGGCGCAAAGACAGAGGAACTGTGTGGAGAAACGCACAAGCTGCACCCAACTGTCCAAGGAGGAGAGAAGCAGCGCGTCATCGCCCAAGGTGGAGAGAGAAGAGAAGGAGCGAAGCAGCGAAGATGCATCTGCCGCAAGCACTCGGCGCATCTTCGCTTGCATTTGATTGACGTGGAAGACGGATGATGGTGTGGCGAGCATCACGGGCGTGGACGGTCGGATGCTGCTCTCTAGCATTGGTTTCATGGGAGCGAAGGATGATTGAAGGATGTCCAGCAAGTGCTGTCGACGGGAGGCTTCGGTGAAGGGGAAGGACCGGGTTTTGTGACGTCTCCACTCCATGAACGCGTTGTACTCGATGCGAGACACAGGGGGCATCACCCCTGATACCACCAGCCCTCTTCGCACCGCCTCACATTTTTTGATATATGCTAATTCATTCTGAATTGCTTTCTACTCCATAAACATGTCCAGGAACGATCACGAGAAAGATGGTCTGCGTCTGGCAAAGCGATCGTGTCCTTTCGAGTATATCCATTGTGAAGGAGATTGGAACTTGAAGATCACCACTTTGCAGCTGCTTGAACGAATCCAACGGGCAGGAAGAAAACAGTTCCCATGACTGAAGCATTGCAAATACATCACTCATTAGGATACTCTACGCCTAACAGCAAGTTCAAATCGCCTGCTCTTTCATTCTCATTCTCTCTTGACTCTCCCAATTCTTCCTCAGACTGCCTGCACAATTCAGTTCCACGCTCACCTGCTTTTCCGTCCATAGCGGGATCATCGATGAATCCTCCGGAATAGGCCCAAACCATGCGCTGCCTCTCCTCCTCACCAACCAAAGCGATTCCATCCAGGCTCATTGGAATTGACAAGCATGAAAACTCCAATTCTGAATTCTCCTATAAATCCACTCTGTCTCCTTTCTACATGCAACCGATCTCGAAACGCGGGGAAGGAGCTGGATGGATGGAAGTGCACGGAAATCGACAAAGGAATGTGATCTGATTGGATGCACCAATTTTGTTGTGTTTATAAGTTGGTGTTTTGTCGCCTTTGTGTTTTGTCACACAAGAATCTACTGATCGGAACTTCTGTCGTGTTGTACTTGAGTTATGGAGCAGACCGGACCTGTTCCCCTGCGGATTTGCAAAACCTGTGGACTTGAGAAGTCTTTGGATCATTTTGTGAGTCTCTACACGGATACCATCACCAACAACTGCGACTTCTGTCGCAGTCGGCAAAGACAACAGTACAAAGGTGGGTACGGCTTGTCAATCCTCATGTGCAGAAATGCAGCTGCGGAAGCGACTTGCCAAGCGTGGCTTGCTTCAAAAACAAGCAAAGAACGGCCCGTCCCCCTCTCTCCCTCTCATGAAAACACTGTCTGTTTCACCCCTTACGACTCTGCATGATTCTCCATCGTCTAACTTTTCATCTCCAACCACTTCCATTGCGTCGTCCCCCGAAGTGATCAATCCGGCCCCTTCCCCCGTCCATGCGGGTGTGTACCAACGACTGCTGGCCGTTTTAGTGTTCCGAGGAGCACTTGGGTTGTGTCCTCGAAAGCCGATCATCAGAGTGTTTTCAAAGCCACCCTTATTCGATATGGCGTTGATTCTGTATACTAGTTGTGATCATAGTTTGTGCAGTTGTCTGTTTTGTTAACAAACATAGCATCGACGCTTGCGAAGGACCACAACTAAACAGTACACACACAAAATGACCATTCCCGCGTTCACGATTCTCCCTACGCATCACCTCCTTTCTGCCAATCCCACAGTGACTCAGCACCTCATCCAATTCCCCCTTTCCTCTCAGATAGAGCAGCTGCTGCATGTACTGCACGTACTGCACCGCCTCCAGCTCTTCCTTCTCCTTCTGCACCACCGGCGCAGGGGCCTGCGTCTCCGACTGCATCATGTGAATGGGTGTTGTTGGCTTTGAATCCTGCTGAGTTTGTGATAGCTTCGGATCCTGCTGAGTTGGTGATGGCTTCGGATCCTGCAGACTTGGTGACAGACTTGGGAGGACTCTGCGAAGGCTGGGGAGTACGAGGTGGCATCTTGGGAGTGGGATTCACCTTGCTGCTGGCAGTGTTGAGAATGATGAGCGGCTGCTGCTTCTTCACGGGCGCAGTAACGCGCGTGAAGGGCTTGGTAATGTCTGCATGATCCTGAGTCTGAATTGCCTTTTTCCCAGCGCACTGCGAATGAAGGATGACTGAGGAGACGCGAATAGGATATGTTCGCTTTGGCAATTCCCCACTGCTTATTCTTCAAGTCGAAAACGGCGTTTTGGTCCTGAAGGATGTTGTTCCCAATCACCGTTGTGGGGTCGCTATACACGCCCATGCACCACACATGGCTCTCCACTTCGTACATGTAGTGATGCGGGTCCACCACGAAGGGACAGCCCGATGACAGCGTAATCCGCAGTGTGGGGAACAACGCCACCTGCTCTGGATTGCTCACACGGTAACAGTGGTGTTCCTATGCGTTACGGGGTTCAATACGACAAGAACGCGGAATCGCTTTACGGGGGGTAACGTAGCGTGCGCCTTGTTGAGAGACTGCCTTAGCGCCTCCACGAACGCCTGAGTAAACACGCGATACTCGGAACTGATCAAATAGGTGAATGTCGTCCCGGAGTCGATCATCACGCCAGCATTCGCGTTCCACTTGTCAATCAAATAATAGGCGCGCTGCGCATCGAAGGACACGGCGGAGAAGGCAACACGATAATAGCGGTTCAGAGAGGAGAATGGAGTAAAGCACATGGGTGAGAGGTTATTCTCGGAATCGTAGCCGCCGAGAATCATGTAGCCGCCTCCCTCCACAAAACAGAAGCTGAAGGCTTCCTGGATGGAATTCTTTGGATTCGCCTCCCGCAGTGTTTTGAGCTGGCTCTGAAAACGACCAATGTAGGACATTTCTGGACATGAGTTTGGAAGGAGGAAACACACCGCGCGGCGCCAAGCCGATGATGCCGTCTGCCAGTTGCCGCTGAAACAGACCATGCATGGAATGAGAGCATCCAAACTCATGCTGCAGCCCGTAACGCGAAAAGGAGGCGTGAGACTTGGCGGGAATGTGTTCTTCCGTTTCCACGTTGCCTCCCAACCAGATCGTATCCCAGTAGAGAGGACCACTCATGCTGCTTCCCTCCAAATAGGACTACCGGTGAAACCAGTCGGCAACGTCCACTTGACTAAAGTAGCACTGGTTGTTCTGGCAACTGTTGCACTTTCCCTTGTATGTCTGCTCGTTACATCCAACGGGGTAGCATGAAGGAATGCACAAGAAAGAGCAAACAAGGATATTCGAATTGTCCTGGATAAACGAGGATTGAAGGGTGCGTTCTGGTGCTGCCCACAACTCGTACAGCTACGAGTGAGGAATACACACCCAGAACACACGTCGAGCATGGAAACGAGAGAATGCTACTGCCAGTGTCCAAAATCACGGTCTGACGTTGCGGCGGATTCCCCACATACACCAGCGTGTAAAAGTAGCTACTTTTCACAAATGCATAGCAGCACTACCCCAGTCCCTTCGAGTCTCCATACGTGGGCGTGAGATACAAATAATCATGCAAACGCCGACCCTCTCTGAAAACGCTGTTCGATGCGTTCGCGGACTTCCAATACACGGGCACTTTGACAAAGGAAGAGGAAACGGCTAAAGAGAGAAGCAACAGAGAAAGAAGAAAGGAAACTCGATTCCCTAGCCTCATTACAAGGGGTATACGGCACTAAGAATACAGATGAGGCGAGAGCAGGCAAGTTTGAGAATCGGACACAAATGCCCAAAGCACTCCCCTTTTTCGTTTGCTCTCCTGCCGAAAATGAACTAGAGTTTGGGAATTCGCTCATTTTCCGTATTGTAATGCCCTTTCTTTCTCCAAAGCAGCTGGGAAAGGTGTACAGACAGATTGCCACCATCAAACCGCGACTGCTCGGAGTGGATGTGGGTACGATGAACGTGGGAATCGCTCTGTCCGACCCTTCGCTGCGTATGGCGATCCCACTCACTACACTGAATCGGAGAGACTGTTCCTGCATTCTCCACCCTTGATTCCGTAGGTTGTTTGAAGGGTCCGGAGAATCCACTGGTGAAAATTCTGAAGGAAAACCGTGCTTTTGCGATGGTAGATGTGGTTAGTGGGAGTGAAACGCAGATCGTGGGCTTTCCACTGCTGTTGAATGACGAGGAGTCGCTGCAGTGCGAGGACGTCAAGCTGTTCGTTCACTCCTTCGAAACCAACACGCAAATCGCGTTGCCCGTCGTTCTCCACAATGAAGCGTACACGACGCAGATCGCGATGGACCGCTTTGCGCACAGACGGAAACGGGACTGGAACCGCGGATTGAAGAGAAAGGACGAGGGAGCTGCCGCGGTTATTCTGCAGGAATACCTCGACTACTACAATCCAGCGGACGTGTAAACGGGCGGAGTGATGTCATCCATTTCGATTGTTGCGAAGCGCGTGTTTGGAGACAGGAGTTGCTTGCCATGCTTGTACTATAGGGTTTTGCGTTGTTTGTTTCATTGCTGCCGTAAAGGGGGGAAGCACAGGAGAAGACGGATGAAACTCCCAGATTGAAATGCATCAGCATGTTCAGAAGAATACACAGCGCGGAGGAAGTATTGTGCCTTGAACTTGTTTTCTGTACTATTGTGACTGCGTTAAACTGGCTTCCTTCTTCAAAGGCGAGAATTGCAATTCCATGGAGTTCCGTAGCGATGAACAAATCGATTCAGAACCACCTCGAGACGACGGTGGTGTGTGCTCCACTGGCTGTTCCAACTGTCCCAACTGTTACCACATGATGCGCGAGATTGTGGAACTACGGACAGAACTGGGGCGGTTGGAAGAGACGGAGAAGAAGAAGAAGAAGAGTTTCACGATCGCTCCAACGATGTACACGTTCTATCGAAATGGGCTCGCGAAACGCCATCTTGCAAGGTGGGTTTCTGTTTGGCTCGTAATGGGTAGGTCTGCAAGCATGACGTCGTCTGATATTCTCTCTTCGGTAGATGACAATGACACGAGCTATCTGGAAAATATCATCCAGCAGTGCTCCTACCCTCTCCCGAATCCCTTTTTTGCCACTTCCGATTTTGTCAACCAGTATCTGTTTATGTGTAATGAAGTCTGTCCGTGCTCATACTCTACTTCATCCCTAGGCCATATTCTGGCAGCAGAACCGCGTCTTCTTCGCCTGAAGTCCCCGGCGTACGTGTTCGGTGATTTCCACGGAAACATGCCCGACCTCCTGGCGTTCGCTCGCACGATGTGGCCTCTGGGAATCCACCTGACTCCGGGCACGTTTTTGTTCCTCGGCGACTATGTCGATCGAGGGATGTTCGGAATCGAAGTGCTCTGCTACTTATTCGCGCAAAAAATCATGCTCCCTGACAAGGTGTTTCTGTTGCGAGGCAACCACGAGGTGAAGGTGGTCAACGTCCCATTTCCTCTTTCCTCTCACATCCAGGGCTGCGACCACTACTACGGGAACCGCTGTCTCCTCGGCCAGCTGAAGGAGCGCTTCGCCGAGAACGTCGCCTACATGGTAATGATGCTCCTCCTTCGTGACTCCCAGCTCTGGGAAGAGACCAACCGCGTCTTCGACTACCTGCCCCTCGCGGCCACCATCGACGACGTCATCTTCTGCGTGCACGGCGGAATCCCGCGTCCGGTGGACAACTCGTCCTCCGCGAACATCGACATCATCAACCAGATCCCCACGCCCTACGAGCTGCTGCCCACGCAGAGTCCCGGCGAGAACCTGCTGGTGAAGCAGCTAGTGACGGATCTGCTGTGGTCGGATCCTGCGCGCAGCCAACAGGAGGACCATCTCGACCCGAACGGCTTCGGGCAGGGCGAGCGCGGCACGGGGGCCGTGTGCTATGGGCAGAAGGCGATCGAGGAGTTCGTGATGAACAACGAACTGTCCCACATTCTGCGGGCACACGAGCCCACGGCCAGCGGAGTGTCGGTGCGGAAGGGCGCGAAGGTGATCACCATCTTCAGCACGTCGAAGGACCACAACTGCCAGAACGCGTTCTGCGGGTGCATTCTGGTGGACGGAGAGAACATCATCGCCATCAACCACCCGGACGGGACGCTGAACGACGGTAGCAGTACTGTGAGGGGGTAATGCGTAGAACAGGCGTTTGCGGTGGGAAGCTCTCAACCTGCGCTTTCGTAGCACTTTTGTTTCTTTAGTTTCCTGTTTCTTTTCAATTCACATGAACTCAAAGGAGGTGGCGCGTGCTCCGGAAAAGAAGCAAATGCCCATCGAACCCATTGCGCCGGAATTGGGGTAGGATCCAATGGCAGCTGTTTTGATGACTAGAATCAATTATGCATCCTCGCCTCTCCTGGAATACGCATATCCGCCGATAAATGAGACCATCGTAAAGAACATCACGAACGGTAGCGCTTGATCTATTGCGGATCACCCAAAGCCATCATCGCCGTTCCCAAACTATATACGCAAGTGCTGCATCTTATGAACAAGATGAACTTGCCGCCCCCGTTCGGTCCCTTGCGGAAACGGCCCGAAATGCCTAGCGCTACTTCGGTGAAGGTGCCGCGCAAAGATGAAGTCAAGTACTACGGGGAGAGCCAAATCAAGGGAAACCAGGAAGAGGAAGAAGAGGATGACGCCGAATACGAGGCCAAACGTCCAAACACGGAAACGACTCCTGTTTTCGTTCCATTCACCAAGACGGAGGTTCCGGCTCCTTCGCAATCCACTGCGACGGCAGAGACGCCTGCGCCCAGCACTGTGAAGATTACGTCTGTGGAAAAGGAGGACATCAAGAGCATGTTCATCGCCCCAGCCGCTGTGCGCACATGCCTATCGCTGCAGGACATCCTGAAGCACCGAATCAGCAAGGAGGAGATGACGCAGCAGAAGGCCTTCGCGAATTACAGCTACGGAGAGCCCAGCACGAAGCTCTATCTCCGCAACATGGTGAAGGATGTGACTGCCGACGACATCCTGAAGCTGTTTGGATGCTTCTTCGATAATGACGACCAAGCGAAGGAGCAAGTACATTTCATTCCCGTGATGCGTAGGAGTCTCGAGATTCGCGTAATGGAGGGCAGGATGAAGGGACAGGCATTTGTCACCTTCCCTTCCGTGGAATTGGCGAGAGAGGCGCTTACCACGGTGAACGGCTACTTGCTGCGAGACAAGCCGGTGGTTGTGGTAGGTGGCATTCCCATTCGTTGACCTGTAGTGCTTCGGAAAGCAGGCGTGAGTGTGTATTCTATTGTCGGGTGTTTGTTGCGTGTCACTCTTCCCGATTGACCGAGTTTCTCCCTTCCGCCACTACGCGTAAATAACCGTTTTTGCGGATACAGTTGTCTTTCTGCACAAAAAGGAAATGGCTAAGAAGGGAAATAAGAAGAACACGGAAAAGAAGGTGAAGAAGGAGATGAAGGAGGAGGAAAAGACCGTTGCTCCCATTCAGCAGGAAAAGAAGGAAGTGCCCAAGGAGGAGCCTGCCTGCACGGAGAAGGAGTGCTGCGCTGCAGAGACCTGCTGTACGAAGTGCTGCTGCTGCAAATCGTGCGGTTGCTGCTGCTGCCCTCTTCGTCTGTTCCTCTTGGCCGTCGTGCTGACGATTGGATTTGTCTTCTATCTGATCGTGCGTGACGTTTGGATTCCTCCGTTTTGTCACTCTTAGGATCCGGCTGTGACGGTGGAGCTCTGCAAGACGGATATCGCTGGATGCTTCAACGGCGTTGTGAAGGTAGTCGTGCTCGCAACCCCTCAATCCTAGGCTGTTCGTCCCTACACGAATCCGTACAAGATGATCGATTATCTTCGTGCTCACGGATATGTAAACTAAAGAGGTGTCAACTTTCGTGTTTGTTCAACAAACCCGCCTTCCACCACTCAATTGTCCTTCTTTGGAGGCGGAGGGATGTGGTACACGAACGGTTCGGGGCACTTCTGCGCCGTCTCCTCCCCGTTCTTCAAGTCCAGGTAGGACGTGAACTCTCCCTCCTTCCGGTCCTTCACCACCATAATCACCATCCTCATGCGCTCGTCCTTCACCACCGGCTCGAACCGCTGCTCCGGAATGCGCATCACATCCCACTGCGACACTGTGATGCGCGAGCCGTTCATCACCTCAAAGGATGCTGCCTCCTCCTTCTTCACCTCCTTCTCCTCCTTCACCTCCTCGGGCGCGTGCTGGGGCTGCTGGAAGCTGAAGGTCACCTCCTCCTTCTTCGCCGTCTTCTCCTCCTTCGCCAGCATCGCCACGTACTCGAACCGCGACGGCGCCGCCTCGCACACCCACCGCACCTCGCGCGGCAGGCGCAGCGACGCGTCCACCGCCAGCAGCGCCGTGGGCTCGAACGCCTTCACCACCACGTGGAACAGCGGGTACCACTCCCAGAACTGCGTCGCCAGGAACACCGCCACCAGCGCCTGCACGCGCAGCCGCTGAAACCCTGACCGCAGCGCGATCGTCACGTTGCGGCCGCCGGCTACACATTATGGCATAACCACACACCCACCGTCCATCAGACTCATGCCCAGCAGCGCGCCCTGGCGCCGCAGCACCGTGTCCGCGCGGTGCGCCCCGCGGTGGCCCTCGTTCTTCAGCAGCTCGTAGACGCGGTCGCGGAAGACGCCCGCCTGCACAGGGTGAGCGCGTCATCGCCGGCACAGCACACTTACCTCGGGACTCTGCGCCTGGTTGCACTCCATGAACAGCGCGCCCAGCCCGATCGCCGCGCCCTGGATCACGAAGTCCTCCTAACCCTCACCGCCGTTCACCAGACCCACGTTGTCCTCCATCAGCTTCAGCAGCGCCTCGCCCAGCGCCGCGTCGCCGCGTCCCGCGTTGATGAGGCCGGCAATGAGCGCGGCGGCGTAGCGCACGTACGGGTTGTAGGACTGCAGCAGCAGCAGCGCCGTGGGCACGAAGGCGTCGGGCGCGTCGGCGTACACCAGTCCCAGCGCGATCACCGCGTTGCGCCGCACCGTGTGCGACACGTCCGAGGAGATCACGCGCAGCAGCCTACGCTCGAGCCCGCGCGCCGCGCCCACTCGCTCACCACGCCGTAGTTCTGGTGCCGCCCGGCGAAGGCGAGCCCCAGGCCCAGCACGCCCGCCACGCGCGCGTAGGCGCTGCCGCTGGCCAGCAGGTCGCGGAGCAGCGACTCGCCGCGCGCCTGGGTGTCGGTGAACAGCAGCGCGACGCCCATGGCGAGGCCCGCGGCGATGCGGTCGTGCTGGTTGTCGTGCAGCAGCGGCTCTAACTGCTCCGTCAGCAGCTCCTCGCACTGCTCCACGCACCCTAACCCTCACCACGCGCCCACGCCCCCACCGCAGTTCACCAGACCCACCGCCACGCCCGCGCCCAGCCCCGCGAACGGCTTGTCCTACCCCTCACCAGCACTTGTTATCATTACCTGGATGCAGGCCAGCAGCTCCGCCGTCAGGCCCTGGTCGTGGCTGCCGCAGAACACCAGCCCCGCGCCCAGACAGCACCCGTGCAGCAGCATCTCCTTCTCACTGTTCTCGCGCACCACGCGCCGCAGCTGCGCCCGCACCGCCTCCTCCGTCTGTTCGCCCTATGGGGGACCCCCCGTTTTCGCCGCCCACGTCGCTCATGTGGAGGATGGCGTAGCCGTAGAGCCCGCCGCTCTTCTCCTCCTCCTTGTCGCTGCCGATGTAGTTCTGCATCACCTCCTCCGCCTTCTCCGGCCGGTACACGTGCGACTAGCATTGACACCTGCCGTCCGTACGAACCAGTGCGAACGAGGCGATGATGCCGAACTTGGTCCAGCTCTCCGCCTTCTTCACCCAGTTGCCGTTGTTCATCACGAACTCGTTGCCGCTCCCGATCGACGTCAGCGCGTTCGCCACCAGCATCGCCTCCTGCACGTTGGTGTCCTCGTACGTCACGAACCGCACGTACTCGTCCAGCAGGCGGTTGTCGTGGTGCGACCGCCGCGTCAGGAAGGTTTGGTAGCTAGAAATGAAAGCGGCGATTTGGCTCCACAGGTCGTTGGTGAACTGCTTGGAGAGAATGGCGCGCAGCGACGTGGCGTCGGCGGGAAGGCGCGCGAGGACGAAGCGAAGAAGACGCGGGTCGTCCAGATGCACGAGGATGAAGGCGAACTGGCAGGCGAGCGCCGGGTTCTGTGAGGCGGTCTCCAGAAGAAGGGTGGTCACTAGCGGTCAAATTATTGGGGTGTCCCCACAGCCGTCCAGATCGTTGAGATAGAGACGGCAGAGGAACACGCCGTAGCTGTCGTGGATCTCACCGAAGAGAGTAGCGGCGAGGTGGAGGAGCGAATTGCGGATGGGCTCGGGGTAGTTGAAGTCCTCGAGTAGCTTCAGCAGCGCGTGCAGCGACTCAGGCAGAGAAGGACTGCGACGCAGCGCGGTCTCGAGGAGGTCGAGACGATTGCACTCCACGCTGATGCCGAGGAGGTGGGAGATGTTCTGCGGGTTCAGCGACTGCTCGAAGATGTAGTTGATGATGCGGAGAACGCCTTCGGGCATATCCGAATCGTCCGTTTGTGTGCGTCGAGACTTCTTGTACTCATCAATGCAGGTGTCTACAGAGTGACTGCGGAAGACAGCCTCGTACCGATCATGGCTCGCACGTAGAAGGAATCTTCGCGCAGGTTAAACAAAGAGCCCGACTTCAGTGCGTAGTTTAGCGACTCGTAGTATTCTTGTTTGTGGAAATAGCACTAACGGATGAGAGGAGCGAAAGAAGCGCCCACTTTGGACAGCAAGAAGGAAATGGATTCCTGGAGATGAGGCGACAGCGTAGGGGGTGCTTCCAGCAGAATCTCCAGGTTCTGCGTGATGTCTGGCCAATACGCATCCACGAGCTCGAGGAGTCTCGATATCACAATATTCTGTAGGTGATAGTGGTTGAATGAGCATTACGGACACCGTTTCGTCCCATCCTTCAAGCATGGTAAACAAGCCACCGATGTTTGCTGCATTGCTTGGAGTGGAAGAATTTGCACTGTTCATCGAATATATATGAATAGGTGACAAAAGAAATGCGAAGATGATTATGAGTGTGTGTTGCAACAAAGAGGAGAGGGAAAATAGCGAGCGAAGTCACCGATTTCTAGTTGTGATCGGGTGAAAAGGGAAGGACTTCCTATGATTGTCACATTCTGTGTGTATTTGGCGTAATCAGGGTGAAAGACGTATTCAAGAGAAGGCATGTCTAGTTGTGAGTCCACGGGTGAAGAAGCACTCTCAAGAACGATGCGCTTGCAACCATAGAAAACTGGATAGAGTATGACGAAATACAGTTTGGGCAGATCTAGCGGTGATTGAGTGCCATCAGCAGTACTCCGCAGAATAAGCTCGTCTCCAAATGATTTATAGGAGGAAAAGATGAGAGAAAGCCTCGTCAGTTCAGGCAAGTCTATTCCTCACTTCGCTCTTTGAGAAGCACTTTCAAACACAATACGAGAGCAGTGATCGAATGCAGAAGACGCAATTCTCAACGACGACAACTTCGGCAAGTCTATGCATCATCACCGCCTCCCATCACCGGCTCCTCAATTCCAACGGGGCATCCTGGAAAAGGGCACGTCCTCCCCTTTTTCCGATTTCCAGCACTCGCAGCGAGGGCACGCTCTCGATCTCACACACTGAGTAATAGGAGAAGGAGGAGTCGCCAATCGTCAACTCCCTTAGCAGAGGGCAGTCCTTCAGACGGAAGCAGCCCTTTCGAGGCGGCCAACAGGAATCTGGACTAAAGCAGTTCTCTCCAATCTCCACTTTCTTCAGCTGCTTCATGCCGACCAGCTCGACTTTTGTCACATGCTTGAAGCACTTGTCGCCCACCTTCAGCCTCTGCAAGTTGGGCAAGAGCTTGAAGTCGAAGACTGTTCTCTCCTCTTCGCTGCAGCACTCGTTGCTCACGACCAGTTCTTCGAGCTGCGTGTGAAGGAGTTGGCTATGCGGATCGATAACACCGCTCTTCGCAATCTCCTTGTCACCCATCCACACTCCCTCGAACACCGTGTTGCCGTTGCGGTCATACAACACACCTCGTCCCCAGAGCTTGCCTTCGCAAATCCCGCCTTCGTACTCCACCTTCTGGATGTCCGGATAGTAGCTCCTGCCATAACACACATTCACCTCTTTGAGTCGGAATCCCTCGTACACTTTCTCACCCTCACTGTCATACAACACGCCCCAACCATAGGGTTGATCATTCAACACATCGCCTTCCCATCACTCTCCATCGTCACTCAAATCCAGCACCTGCTTGTGTTCAACCCCACTCACCTCCTCTCCATTCACCCTCACCACCTGCTTTGTCTCCATGTCCACCTCGATCACTCTCTCCCTGCTCATCTCCATCAGCACAGACGACTCCGTCTTCACCACTCCCTCATGATACCACCCCACATCGTAGTGATAGAGAGAGAGTTGCGGGTCCTTCAGCTCCTTCTTCTGAACCTCCTTGTTGATATCCCGGCACTTTTGCCGGTTCGCGAACTCCAGCAGCACTTCGGAATACCCAACCCTTCTTATTCTCTCCACCGCCTCCCTCACAAACGGGTGCTATGTATCATGCCCAAGAAGAACCCTCACATGCATCAGCTTACTCACATAAGGCCTCCTGCACGGATCCTCCGTCCTGCACTCCTCCACAAAGGAGTCAAACAGAGGTGAGGTAGTTCCTTTGACACTCTTCTTGTTCTCATCGTTGCATGAAGGGTCGTTCAACCACATCAACAGACAGCCCAGAGAGTACACATCACTCCTGATAGTTGCTTTTCCTTCCCTAATCTCGGGTGCATCAAACCACGTCTTGGCCCAACGGTAAAGACTGTGTCCCCATTCTCTACAACCACAAAAGCCCAATTTGACGAATCCCTTCTCTGTGAGAAACACGTTTGTGGGCACGATATTCTAGCATGTCATCCAGCACAACAACCATGACATAATGACCGGTTCCACGGCTGTGAAGAAACTCCAGCCCTAAAAGACAGAAACTAGCAATTTCACGCAATTGGGCTTCATCACAGCGAAGTCCAATCTTCACAAGTGAATCCAATGAACCAAGGGAGGGATACTCCATTACTATCCATTCTCTCAATAGCATATCAAATATCGCACCCACCCACGGTCTACATTTGGAATTGCCTCAATAAAACGAGCCAAATACTCGGACTTGTAAATTATGGATGTAACAGCTGTTGAGCGCAAATACTGATATAAACTATCATAAAAGAACCGATATATTATAATCGTAGTGTTGGTTTTCCTTTGTACCGACATCCACATATCATAGTCAGGCCTACGCTTAATGCGTTTAGCATATCACCTGCCCTTTGTATAACTGTTCCACCAACTCGAATTCCTCTCGCAGGTTTCTCATGAATTGAATGAACTGTCAAGCCTTGTCCATCCTCATGACCATGATTCAACAATCCATTCTATCAGTTGAATCCCTCGCTTCTCCAACGAAGCTCCATTCCCTTGCAACTCAGCAAGAATCACCACTCACTCTATTTCCACCTCAATTATCTCATCACCACGCATAATCCAATCATCCCATCCGTTTTTCCCATCTCTCCTCCGATACACTTTCTATCCATCTTCCATCACAACCACTCCCTCTCATCACTCCTTTCACCTCCGTCCCGCAATAAACAAACGATAATCCCAACAAACCGCTATGCTATGAAATGGATTGGTTGCCCCAACTTAATCTTCCCATCTATTGGCGCACCACTTCCTTTCTCCGGTGAGCGGGATGCTCCGACGACCGTCATGCTTCATGGAATCCGATCCAAGACGACTCATACGACTGATTTGGTAGGTGTTGTGAAAGACCAATCGTCATCTCCCTTCATTCTCTCCCCATGCACGCAATGGCTCTTGGTTCTAACCGTTGTTCGTAGAGATTGGCTAGCGCACCAGAACAATGGCTTCAAAGAACACAATGAGCGATAGAAACCTCGTGTCGAAGGGAACCTCTTCGGACGACACCCCTACTCCTGGATTTGTTTTGAAGGAGCTCGTGAGTACGTTCTGTGTGCGTTTGGGTGACTGGGTAGACTCCACGTGGGCTGGACCCCAGAAGTGCAAGGAACTCGTGGGTCTGCTCGTTCCGCGTCTGAAGAAGTCCGACCCGAACATCAAGCTGAAGACTCTCAAGATCATTAACGTGGGGTGCGTTTCGCGTATGTGAGGGCGTAGTACCTGATTGTCAACGGCCGTGTGGATTTCCAGAAGGAGATGAGCGCCTACCACCAGCTGGTCAAGGACTGCCAGACCTTCACGGGCCCGCTGGACCCCCTGAAGGGCGACGCCGTGTACGTGGCCATCCAGAGCACGGCGAAGGAGACCATCGACAACCTCTTCAACGAGACGCTGCGCAACCGCACGGACGCCCAGCGCCCCGTGGACTCCTTCGCGGGCGCCTCGGTGTCCTCGCAGACGACCGCCATGCAGGGCATCGGCGGCGGCTCGCGCGCCCCTCCCGCGCCCAAGGACGACTGGCTCAACCGCGCCAAGGGCACCTTCGGCAGCGGCCCCATGCCCGCCCAGCCCGCGCAGCCTGCCCAGCCCTTCGGTGCGCCCCAGTCCAACCCCGCCTTCGGTGCGCCGCAGGCGCCTCAGCAGCCGCCGATGACCGGTCGCTACGGCGCTCCTGCTCAGCCCGCGCAGCCTGCCCAGCCTGCGCAGCCCGCCCCGACGACGGGCGGCGGCCTGTTCAAGCGCAAGGCGGCGGCGCCCGCTCCCGCGCAGCCCGCGGCGCCGGTGTACACGCCGCCGGTGATCAAGGCGGGCGTGGCGGTGACGGACGGGTCGTACGAGCGCAAGCTGGTGGAGGAGCTGTGCAGCCCGCAGGGCATGCGTCCCGAGCCCCCGAAGGACAAGCTGGCGCGCTTCGCGACGGCGTGCCAGACGCTGGACCCCGCGGTGGGCGACGGGCGTGCGCGTGAGGCGTAGGTGGTGGGCCCGATCCTGCTGGGCAAGTGCAGCGACAAGAACTGGAAGGTGGTGATGAAGGCGCTGTACGTGATCCAGGAGGTGCTGAACGCGCCGAACACGGACGCCTTCAAGGCGTACTTCAAGGAGAACACGGAGGAGATCCAGATGCTGGGCAGCTACAACCACCCCATGGTCAAGAAGCTCGCCGGCACTGTCTACGACCTCATCGCACGCTGCGGCATGGACGGCGAAGAGGCCGAGGAGGCCGCCGAGGACGACTTCCAGCCGCGCACCGCCGCCCCCGCGCCCGCTGCCGCGCCCGCCGGCTTCGGTGGTCTTGGGTGGTGTGTGTGATTCATAGACTTCTTCTCCGCTGCTGCTCCTGCGCCGGCTGCCGCTCCTGCGCCTGCTGCCGCTCCCGCTGCTGCGCCCGCGTCGGCGGACCCGTTCAGCTTCAACTCGGCGACGGCGATCGACGACGCCTTCTCCTTCGCCAAGCCCGCGGAGCCCGCCGCTGCTGCGCCCGCCAGCAACGACCCCTTCGGCTTCAGCGGCGTGGGCGACATCAACTCCGCCTTCTCCGGCCTGAGCGCCCAGCCCGCGCAGCAGCCCATGCAGCTTGCGCCTCAGCCCGCGCAGCCTGCCCAGCCCGCCTCCAGCGGCTTTGACTTCTTCAGCACGCCCGCTCAGCCCATGCAGCAGCCCATGCAGCAGCCCATGCAGCAGCCTATGCAGCAGCCTATGCAGCAGCCCATGCAGCCTGCGATGAACTATGGTAGGCCCATGCAGCAGCCCGCTCAGCAGCCGATGCAGCCCGCGATGAACTACGGCATGCCGATGCAGCAGCCGATGCAGCAGCCCGCTCAGCAACAGCCTGCCGCGATGAACTTTGATTTCTTTGGAATGTAAGAGGATTCTTTGCTGTATTTCTTTGCCTCCTGTTTTCAAAACACATCTTTGTCCGCTCTTCACCGCTGCAGCCGCGCATGTACGAGAACCTGTGCAAGCGCTTAGTGAACGACTTCATCGCCAATCCGGACGCCGGTTTGGGATGCGAGTGGGGAGTGAGCGCTAGAGCCCTTCCTTGCATCCGGTACCGTGGAAGGAGTGGAATCTGCTAGACTATCCGACGATCGTGAAGGTTCCCATGGATCTCTCCACTGTGAAGGTATTTGCTGCTGGTGTGACTACCCCATAGACAAAACTGGAGAACAGGGAGTATGGAGACGCCTATTCCTTCGCGGCGGACATGCGACTGATCTGGAGCAACTGTCTTCTCTACAATCCCGAAGGAACGGAGATCCGCGTGTATGCCCAGAAGCTCCAGGGCCTTTTCGAGGACAAGTTCCGTCAGTTGGTGAATCAGCGTGGGCGACAGCCGGGGAGATGATGTGTAGTTCCCGAGGACGAGAAGTGGGCTTGAGGTCGTCGATTCACAGTAGAATGCCGTCGGTGGAGAAGCGGCGTGAATTTGCGCAGAACTTCAACCAGCTGTCTGCTGCTCAGATCACGCATATCGTGGAGTGCGTAACGAAGGAGTGTCCGAATGCCATTGAAACGGTACGGTGATTCCCAGGAGATAACGAGTAGACTCCAACGGGGAAGATCGACATTGTGGTGGATAAGATGAGAGTGAGCACGCTGCGTTCTCTTCTTCAGTATGAGGAGGAGTGTATGAAAGAGTGGGTTGTTTGTTTCATATGCTATGACATCTTACGTAATACAATACTCTTTCAGTAGTCCCTAAAAGGAAGAAGGGGATGGTGGGTGATCATTGATGCGAACCCGATTCGTTGAAGGAGCAGGTTATAGAAAATCTCTCAGAAATAGAAATAGAAACAGATGAGGGCATGTTGGCAAAGTGAAGAGCAACGATGTGGCATGTCTTCACCACCCCATCCATTATCCACTGCAATCATATGAACGAGAATCCATATTTGAATCCCAAATCGGATGAGGGGTGTCGGACGATTGGCAGATAGCAGTGTAGTGAAGAATGCGACGACATGCAGAGAACCGTTGCTTAATAATTCAAAACCAAGCATGGGAAGTCAGCTTTCTGTTGAAGAGAATGCCTATTCTCAGCTGTCCCGAGAACTGAAGGGGCAACGTGGCGATTACCAGAAGTGCTTGGAGGAGTTTGTTGAGAATGTGGACCAAATATACGTGATTTCCTGTTCATTCTGTTAGCCGTAGGATTCAGGAGACATACCGGCATATAAGTCTCAGAGGATAGTAGATAGTAATCTAGGTGCTTTCACATGTAGCCAGTTGTTCGACTGTTGGAGTTGCTACAGGAAGCGTCGCATTCCCATAGTACGGATGACTCTTATGTAGGCGCTGGGCATTCCTCATGATCGTAGTTGACGTTGATTCTGGAGGCGCTTAGCCGTGTCATGATCTTCTCTGGAGCGTACGGCGCCGCATCGGAGACTGCGGACAATTACGTCTCTTCGGTGCTGGACATTCTGAGAAAGAAGGACAAGGTGGGCGAGAAACGAGTCTATAATTGCTAGCTGTCTGAAAAGTGTGCGGCAGCCGCCATTACAGCGCTGCGCGATATGGTGTTCAGACGATTCTGCCTCAACCAGTCCAAGTATGACTCGTATGAAGAGGCCTTCCGCACGTCCTTCTTCAAGTCCGATGGGTACGCTCCTCCCTCTGGTTTCACCTCCAGCTTGAAGACCATCGCGGAATTCCTGAACTGGCCGAAGGACAAGAGCAGCACCGCCTGCGACGCGGCCTGCGCCTTCTTCTTCACCCTGCTCAACGACCGCAGCGACTCCCTGACGGCGGAGGAGGTGAGCGCCGCCGAGGCCGTTGTGGCCCCCCATATTTCGTTCATCTCCAAGCGCACGCGCGAGAAGAACAGCGAGCCGGCGCTGAAGCTGGTGAAGGCGTTCTTCCTGTACTGCAGCTGCGATGAGCTGCACGTGCACCAGACGACGCTGCTGAAGAATGGCGTGTTCCTGTTCCACCTGCACCACGCGCTGTGCACGAGCGCCGTGGCGGAAGCGAAGGCGAGCAAGGACGTGGTGATGGCGACGGTGGCGGGCTCGGACGAGGGCCTGCGCACGATGACGCGGATCTTCCCCATGCCGTTGGTGAACATCCTGGACGCGGCGAAGACGGTGACGCGGCTGTCGGACATGAGCTACAAGCAGCCGATGGCGGACCGGGACGTGTCACTGTTGGAGAACATGGCGGTGTGTTCCGTCTTCGCGGCACTCCGCGCCAACTGGGAGGGCTTCTGGCGCGGGCTGGACTGCGAGCGCGCGGCGTACGACTTCATCTGGAACGCGGGGATGAAGGCGGCGGTGGTGGCGTCGCTGCAGCATGAGCTGGACGACGTGCGCATGCGCGAGAGCAAGGCGGCGAGCGACGCGCTGTGGGATTACGAGGGCTACCGCATGAACTACCCCGACCTGCAGCAGTTCGTGTGCGTGGACGGGTACTACATCCAGCAGATGCTGGACGCCTACGCGAACGGCGAGGCGGTGAAGATCCTGCGCCCGCTGGAGTTCACGCATCATCTCTGCGATCTGTTCATCGTGACGCGCGAGCTGGAGGAGAAGCGTGCGCTGATGTACCTGATCAGCCGCGTGAACGAGAGCGACGACGAGGCGGCGCGCAACTTCCCCGTGCTGCGCTATCTCTGCTTCCTGCTGGAGGACGAGTCGCTGGACGAGATTCTGCAGGGTACCATTCTGGTCATTCTGCGCCGTCTCTGCCACTGGCAGCGCAATGCGGAGCAGATCCAGGACTACCACGCGCTCGACTCGCTGAGCCTGCTGCTGTCGCGCTATCTCAACGCGCTGCAGACGGCGGGAGAGGAGACGAGCGTGGAGTACGAGACCCAGGGCAGCGGGCTCAAGTGCCGCTTCGCTGTGCCGTGTGTGCGCGAGCGCGTGGACCTGCTGCTGGGCATCTTCGAGAACGCGTGCATCGCCATGTCACGCATCCGCAGCGATCTGATCGCCGAGCCGACGCTGTCGCGTCTGCTGCGCGCGCTGCTGCTCTGCCCCACGCCCGCGGCCTCGCACACCGTGCTGAGCATCGTAGCGACGTCGCTGGCGTCCTCGCCGCGCTCGCAGGCGCTCGTGTACCAGTCGGGCCTGTTCCCGATCCTGCTGCTGCTGGGCGCGAAGGAGGGCATGAGCGCGGAGGTGGCCCAGCTGCTGTACGACTACCACCTGCTGCAGGACCCGACGGACGTGCAGAACCTGCTGGAGGGCAACTCGGAGAAAGTGGACCTCGCGGGCGCGCTGAAGGCCGCGGGCAGCAACAAGGAGGAGGTGGTGGAGCTGGCGCGGAAGTATTCCTACCTTCGGTTCTTCCTGCCCGTGCCGATGATCGTGCTGCTGACGCGCGAGGGCCCCGAGCACTTCCGCGAGGTGTTCAACGCCGACGCGACGGAGAGCAGCGACGTGCTGTGGGGCAAGGAGGTGCGCGCGCACCTGGCGGAGTGCGTGGGCCAGCAGCTGTGCCCGTACCTGGAGCGCGTGAGCGCGGACTACCACGCGGACTGGCAGTACGCGCCGCCGGAGGGCATTCTGTACGAGTCCATCGAGAACAAGCTGGTGGTGTACAACGTGTTCCTGGAGGCGTTCCTGAAGCCGGAGTCGGTGGTGCCGTACACGGTGGACCCCATGCAGTTCGTGAACGAGCTGGTGCACGCTCTGGAGCAGCGACTGCGCGTGGTGACGGGCGCGCGCCGTAGTGACGTGTCGATGCCGTACACGGACATCCTGATGATCCTGCAATCGATCCTGAAGGTGCTGCAGACGAAGAAGGAAGTGTCCAAGCTGGAGAAGGCGAACTTCGCGGTGCTGTGTCGCTGTCTGAAGGTGGACCTCGTCGCCAGGAGCAACCGCGTGATGGCCGACGCGGCGCTGGACGTGATTCTGGAGGCAATGAAGCCCGTGTCCTTTGGCAAGCCCTCCACCGTCAACATCTACGAGTGCGCCATGGCCGAGGGCATCTCCGCCTTCGACTGGGTGCTGGAGAAGGCGTCGGAGGACGATTTATTCCCTCTCCTCTCCGACCGCAAGGACCCCTCCGTCAGCTCCGCCGTGGGCAAGTCACTCCAGTGCATTTGCCTGATGGCGTCGAAGTCCACGCCGCACGCGCTGGAGACGCTGACGGCGTTCCCGCAGTTCATCCACACGCTGACGAACTACATCGACGTCGACGCCATGAAGACGAACCCCGAGGTGGGCCTGGCTGTGATGAAGGCGTTCGAGCTGTTCCTGGAGGACGAGCGGCTGTTGGAGATTTGCGTGAACAGCGGCTGCCTCATCTACTTTTTGGAGATCAGCCTGTGCCTGGTGATCTCCAACGAAACCGACCGCGCCATCGTGAACGCGACGGTGCTCTGTCTGAAGACGCTGGCGGGCTTCGGCACGACGAGCAGCGCCACGAAGCAAGTGCTGAACGCCATGCGGCAGCTGATCACGCCGGGCCTGCTCAAGTCGCTGAAGAACGACACGTTCATCGACGACATCCGCTCGCAGAGCATTCGCAACCCGATCCTGATCTGGGATAGCGGCATGGCGAACGTGCTGCTGCAGACGCTGTCGGACGAGGAGGAGAAGCTGTACGCGTGCAAGGAACAGGGCGAGGCCTTCTGGAACGTGCAGGCGTTCTGCCACAAGGACAGCTACCTCCACATCTACACGAACCTGCTTGCCGAGTACATCGTCGACGACGTGTTCCTGGCGCCGTTCCTCGAGCACCCCGACTTTGACCTACAGGACCCGACGCCCGACGACTTCTTGAAGAAGCTGATGTCCTCCGTGGTGCAGCTGGAGTCCTCCTCCGAGCTGAACTTCGGCGACGCACAGAGCAAGACGCGCCTGCTCCGCCGCCTGCTCGCGTACCTGAAGTCGCTTCAGCAGCTGCTCACCTATCACAGCAACCTGCAGACGGTGTTCGTGAACGACTCCTCCATCCACAAGTTGTTCGTGCTGCTGAGCGATGTCACCATCGGCCACGAGCTGCAGGATGTGCTGCTGCTGCTGCTGGAGACGGCGGTCACCACGCCCTCCGGCTGTGACATCCTGGCGAGCTTCGCGCCGTCGCTGCGCACGCTGCTGCGGTCGGACTGCGACAAGTGCTACATGCCGGTGCTGAACATCCTGAAGCAGTTCGTGGAGAACAACGACCTCGCCGTGCAGCTGATCATGTCCTCCAGCACCATCCTGGTGTTGCTTGACATGGCGCTATCCTACGAGAAGAGCTACGACGGCAACGTGCAGGACATGGCGGTGCACCTCATCGGGCGCATGATGAAGAATCCGCAGTTCGGCGCCAGCGTGCGGGCGTACATGGTGGCGCTGTTCACGCCGCTGTTCCGCGGCAAGAACGAGAAGGCGGAGGTGCTGGAGAACTGCGACGACTACCCGTCCGAGTTCTTGCGCGTGGTGGACAGCGAGATTCACGACCCCAACGTGTACTGGGACGACGCGGTGCGCGGCGACCTGCTCAAGTTCCTGACGAACGAGTCGCACACGCTGTACAGCGAGGACGTGGAGTATCAGTACGCGCCGGAGGAGGTGGCGAAGCGCATGAAGCCCTTCCGCGTGACGCTGAACAAGCAGCTGGTGGTGGCGGACATCTTCGTGCTCCAGTACATCAACAACCCCTTCTGTGAGATCGACGCGCCCGCCTTCCTGGCGGGACTGATGGAGGAGCTGACGGCGCGCGTGGGCGGCGTGCTGAAGAAGGAGGGAAAGGAGGCGGAGGAGTACTCGGCGCTGGTGATGGCGCTGAAACTGTTCCTGCAGTCCAACTCGGAGCACCAGGCCCCCGAGATGTACACGAAGGTGGTGAGCTTCTGCCTGCTGGTGCTGCTGAAGGACGTGCGTATGGCGCAGGACACGGTGCTGAGCGTGCTGGAGTTCATCGTGCGCAATGACTACGGAATCAGCGAGTTTTTGCGGAACAACAAGGCGGAGGAGGAGCCTTCCTACGTGGCGGAATTGCTGGCGATTTCGGACATGTTTGACTACCGCAACGAGAACGCGTATCGTGTGACGGAGGTGCTGCACGAGGTGATTCGCAACCCGGAGCTGCGTACGGTGGCGTACCACGCGGGCGCGCTGTTCTACGCGCTGGACGCGATCCTGTCGAACCTGAGCGAGATCGACTCGCGCCACAACACGGCTCGCAGTTACATGGACGTGGTGAAGGAGATGGTGCTGTACGTGCCGTGTGCGGAGGACGTGCTGTTGAAGATGACGACGTCTTCGTTCAAGGGCCAATTCCAGAAGGAGCCGTCCATTCTCAACCTGTTCATCCGCAAGTCGCACGAGGCGTTCGCCAGCGACAGTGCCGTGCGCGTGTGGAACAGCGACTCGCGCGAGGCGCTGCGAGAGACGGTGGAGCAGGCGGTGAAGCGAATGAACGGCGAGGTGGTGAAGATGGAGAAGTGGAACCGACAGACGGACCGCTTCGCGCTGGACGAGGTGGAGGCGATGTGGAAGCGGTTCACCAAGGCGAACATGCACGAGGACCACAAGTTCTCGCAGGAGAGCACGGCGATCAAGCTGCGACAGACGACCATTGGACCGCGTCCGACCTATGTGCCGAGTGTCCCCGAAAGACCCAGAATGGGCTCTATGTAGTTCTTTGTAGTGGGAGGGTTTGTTCGACAAACACACGACTCGGATTGAAGCTGTCCGCGCACCAAGTTCGCGTAGAAGGCGCAGCTCTTCAGCAACGTCTCGTGCGTGCCCTGGTCGATGATACGTCCGTCGTCCACCACGAAGATGATGTCGCTGTCCACGATCGTGCTCAAACGATGCGCCACAGTCACCACAGTACACGGATGACTCTTCCTCCAACCATTCAACGCCTCCAAGAACTTCTCCTGGTTCTCGCTGTCCAACGCACTCGTCGCCTCGTCCAACAACAGAATCGCGGGGTTACGCAGAATCGCACGCGCCAACGCCAATCGCTGCTTCTGACCACCCGACACGGCCTTGCCCGTCGCGCCCAGATCCGTCTCAAACCCATCAGGCATCTCGTTGATGAAGTCCATGCACAACGCCTGCTCGCACACGCTCTTCAACTCCTCTTCGCTCACGGCACGATCCACACCCATCAACAGATTCTCACGGATCGTTCCACTGAACATCACGGGCTCCTGATTCACCACGCCCAACAGACCACGGTACCAGTCCAGATTGAGTTGATTCACCTCCACGCCATTCAGCGAGATGGTGCCCGCATTCGGCTTGTAGAATCGCTGAAGGAGCGAGATGATGGTGCTTTTGCCACAGCCCGAGTGGCCCACGAACGCCACCGACGCGTTCTTCGGAATGGTGAATGATACGCCCTTGAGAATGGGAGCCTCAGGTCGTGTGGGATAGGCGAACTCCACCTTGTCGAAGACGATGTTGCCATTGGCGCCCTCCTTCTTCACCTCACGACAAGCATCGTCGGGGTTCATTTCGTTCAGCAGGGCGAACACATTGTTGGTGGACTTCTGTGCCAGCTTCATGTTGGGCATGTAGGCCATGTTGATGCCAACGAACTGCGCACACATGTACACAGCCATCATCACGGTGAACACCTGCTCGAAGGAGGCCTCCTTGCTCACCATCAGCACCGAGCCAACCGCCAGCACGATGATCATGAACAGGGAAGGCAAAAGCTGACTGAGACCCTGGCCCAGCGCCGACCGCCAGGTTCGCTTGTTGGTGAGTTTGTCTGTGTTCCGCATGGAGTCCATCATCTCGTCGAACAGCGTGTCCTCCAGGTTGTAGGCGTGGATCGTGTGGATGTTCAGCAGGTAGTCCGTGAGAATGCCCGACTTCTTCGTCAGGTCATTGTCAATCTTCTCCGTGATGATTGAGGTGATCAGCGCCTGCAGGTACTCCACCGCGATCAGGAACGGAGAGAGAATAATCGCGGGAATGGCCAGCTTCCAGTTGCCCGTAGGGCCGAAGCACAGGAGCAGACAGCCGATCACCAGAAGCGAGTTCTCGATGATGGGACTGACATAGTCGATAATGTCACGCAGCCGACGGCAATCAATGCCCAGCCGCGAGGTCAGCACGGCGGGCAGGTGACGCGGCTCGTCGAAGAAGGGCACTGGGGAGTGGATCAGTTTGGAGAAGGCCTTCGAGCGGATGGAGACGATCAGGTCCTCGCCGACCGTGCTGTGGAGGCCCCAGTTGATGACGGTGCCGAAGAAAGTGCAGAACGCGGTGAGGATAACGGGGAGAATGACCTTCCAGCTGTCGGCTTTGAACTGGGCGAGGTCGAAGTAATAGAACATGGAGAGGATCATGGCTATGCAGTAGCCGAACACGGGCGGGAAGAAGAAGCGAAGCACCGTGCCGATCAGACCCACCCAGAACAGGTAGCGGTTGGGGCCCACCAAACTGAGCATGTCGTACAAAGAGTACTTCTTCATCTGCGCCTCGGGGATCTCGTCGGGGATCACGTCCTCCTTCTCTTCTTCCTCCTCCTTCTTCTCCGTCATCTCATATTGCGACGTCGCGTGCTTCTTCACATCGCACGCTTCCTTCGCCTCCGTCGCCATCTCCGTCTCGCCGTGCGCCTGCGTCTGGTACAGACCCGCGTAGATCCCGCCCTTTGCCACCAGCTCCTCGTGCGTGCCCTCCTCCACCACGTGGCCCTTCATCCATCACCACGATGCGGTCACACACACGAATGCTGCTCAGACGGTGGGCCACCACCACGATGCTCAGACCACTGCCCTTTGCCTTGTTCTCCTCACGAATCGCCTCGATCGCGCGCTGCACAATCTCTTCACTCTGACTGTCCAACGCACTCGTCGCCTCATCCAACACCACAATGCGCGGATGACGCAGCAACGCACGCGCGATCGCAATGCGCTGCTTCTGACCGCCCGACAGCGAGGTGCCCAACTCGCCCACATACGTGTCATAACCCTTCGGGAACTGCCGAATGAACGAATCCGCCTCCACCCGCTTCGCCGCTGTCACCATCTCCGCCTCGGTCGCACCCTCACGACCATACAGCAGATTCTCTCGAATCGTGCCGCTGAACAGCACGGGCTCCTGCGCCACGTAACTGATCTGCTCGCGGATCCATTGGGTCGACAGATCGCTCACATTCACGCCGTTCCAATCGATCTCACCACCGCACGGCGCGTACAAACGCATCAGCAGCTTCAGAATGGTGCTCTTGCCACACCCACTCTCGCCAACAATGCCGATCATCTCATTCTCGCGAATCGTCAAATTCAGATGGTTCAGAATCATGGTGTCACGTGCCTTGTACTTGAAACTCACATCCTTGAACTCGATCGCACCCTTGTTGGAGGCGGGTCGAATCGCCTTCGTGTCCACCATCTCGTCCTTGTGATCGATCACCTCCAGGAAGAACGCCGCCGACATGCACGACTTGGCAAGGGATTGGATGGACGTGAACGCATTTCCCAGACCCATAAACGACTGAAGCACGGCGAAATTGATGACCGTGGCCTCGCCGCCCACGAGACAGCTGCCATCGCCATCGAACCAGCAGCTGCTGACTCTATCGCAGATGGACTGACAGGCGGCAGTGAGGTTCATCGCGTGATTGAAGCAAATGTCAACGGATTCCGTAAGCACCGGAGTGCAACCAGCATTGAACAGCTCTGTAGGGTAGTTGCGACGTTGGAAATAGACAACAAGGGCGCTGATGAGGAAGAAGAATGCATTCGCCATCTGGTTGGCTCCCGCCATTCCGCCGAGTGCAACACCACCCTTCTTCATGATTTGAGCGGCGAAGTCTCCACATTCCCGGATAATCTTGTTGTAGCGATTCACGAACTTATTCTCCGCTCCAAGCGAAGAAACAGTTTTGATGTTGCGGAAGGCCTCTTCTGAAATGGTATCCGCGTTTTGGTGCTCCATCATCGTGTGTTGGCTCCACAGGGACATTTTCATTCCGAAATTATAGCCAAAGTACATTACAATCGGCGCACTGATGATAGAAAACAGCGTAAGCTGCCAACTCTACGCATCAACTGAACAACGCAAAGCCACATAAATGAAACCGATTACGACACCGCATAGGAGACTGCCGAACGTTCGAACCAAGATACCCAACTCCGGTCCAAGTCCGCCGATAATTCTGGATGATTGCTCCGAGAAGCGCTGACCCAAGCGTCCCGGGCTTACGCTATCGATGTACTCCACGTCGTGGTTGAGAAGCTTCTTCACGTACTCCGTTCTGTAGGCCCTCGTCACATGCTCTGCCCATTAGGGAGAAGGGGAGATGCAATACCGGCAAAGTAGGACAGGCACAGTCGTTCCAGGTAGATGAAGAGGGAGGACAGAAACAGCATGAAGGAGAACCAGAAGAGGACGCTCTTGAGCATGCTTGATTCCATCACCTCCATGTTCATCACATCCACCAGCTTTCCGTAGAACACGAAGGAGAGAGGGTTGGTCACACCTGCGATGAGCGCACCTGATTATCAGCACATCCAGAGGTCAGTACAGAGATAGCCAGTCCACATGATGACGATCTGACCCTTGGTTGCATGAGAGAACAGAAGGGTAGATACGGAGACAGGCTTCAATTCCTCCTTCTTGGCCTCAACCTTCACGTCATCAGGCTTGGAAGGCTCCGTAGACGACGTGGGAACAAGTTCGACACCTTTATCGGACATAACAAAGGAAATAGTGGAAGGGAACGGAAGGCAAGAAACGGACTCGCAGCTGATTGGTCCGCTCGAGAGTGAAACGTACCTATGTCAAACTCGCTCTTTTCTCTCTTCCTGGGATGTCTACGCATCTGCTATTTGCACATCCAAGCAGCGGAAAGTGGCATCTAACCCTCCTGTGAGTGGGGAAGAAAGAATGAAATATGGTGGGAACAATCAAGGGTTTGTTTTCAAAATCCATTTCACCCAATCGCTTCCAAAAGGAATAGTACTTGCAGTATGGATGCTATCCATGGGGTTTGTTCAACAATTCGTAATACTTACCATTTGAAATGCATTGGAAAGAGACCGATTTAAGACTACCGTTCCATTGATTGGAGAGTATCGTATTTGATGAATGGGATAACTGGGGTATTCTGCTCAATTCCATGAGGAGAGCCTTTTGGGCGTAGTGGTGGTGCGTCTGAATACTTGACTTGAAGCTGCTCTGTTTGGCGGTTTATGAAGGTCAACAACCGCCTCTTGTCGGAATGGTGAATTGCCACTAGAAGTGCGCATTATGCTATTTGCAAAGAGTAGACACCACCACCAACGCCCACACGTTGAAATGCAAACCATCCGAATTGGGAGAAGCTACTCTCACCAATACAATACACATACTCTTTCCATCCCTCTGCAGAAGAGAATGCACCATCCTATTTAAGACTCGGGTTTTGAACCCAATTTCCTTCCAATTAGGGGCATAAAGAATAGGCACGGGCTTGCCAGTATTGATCGTGGGATGAGCTCGAAACCCTTTTCCCTCCCCGAATCGTTCAAGAAGAACGTCTGGCTGGTGGCTTTCGACATGGATCAGACATCTCTTGATATCCACACAACCGGCGTCGTCGTAAAGGAGAACGAGGTGGCTCCGCCGGAGTATCAACAATATGGTTACAATTTGCTGAACGCGAAGGAGGTTTTGACTCACGTAAAAGACGCTATTAAAGTGATTATTCCCGAACTGCTGAAGAATGGAATTATGGTAGCGATCTGCACAAACACGGATGTGCTTATGGCACAGAATCGCAGTCTGATGGGAGGCAGAGAGCTCGTGGAGTATATCATGGGCAACACATTCGACCAATATCCCGATATCTGTGATCATCTCATCATCGAAGCTTGGAGGGGGAGTCTTCAAGCGGTTCGCGTAGTCCGCCCTCTCCTCTTGTCACTCGTAGTGCTGCGGAAAGAATAACCACTTGGCCCGCGTTTGGGAGCGCGTGGACTCGGAGCAGCACCACTACCCCATCCTGTCGGAGGAGTCCTTCCAGAACTTCATTCGTTCGTACACGGGAAACTACTTCGAAACGCTGTCTCAGATCGACGTCGTCACGCGGCAGGCGATGATTACCCACACTTTGCTGATTGATGACGATATGCTGAATGTGACGTTGGCGAACCGTGCTGGATACATGGCGTACAGAGTGCCCATTACGGGTCTTACCATGGAGGATTGGAAGCACATTGTGCAGTGTGTAGAATCGAAACATGTGGAAAAGTGTTCCTCTTTTTTGGATCAAAGGAGGTGAGATACACGTACCCATAGGACGACTCCAGTTTTTTCCCCGTCACCCACGGGCTGACGAAAACACTTCCGATTTGCCCACCCCTACCCGTCGTAGTTTTTGTTTTGTCACGTGCACACAGAATGAACTTCTGCATTCTACTGCTACTGGTATGCACGGAAACGCTTGTTGTTTACGGATCGACTACGACTGTGTTCAAACACGTTGCGGCACCCTTTGGACGATACTACGGGACAAAAGGTAGCTTGCTACAAACGTTCGTGACGAATAGAATACTCCGGGATTGCCGTGGAGGCCGTACCATTGGACGCGTGCACGGATCTTTCCGTTGATTTAACAAACCGAATCGGCTTCGTAATTCGCAGTCCAGAGGGGAATTGCTCCTTTTCCTCCCAGGCGTACAGAGTTGGTGCTTTTCTGATTTCTGATGCACAGTTGAACGAAGCAAACGCTACCGCAGTGGTCATCATGAACACCTACAAATCGGGAGAAGAAGACTCTCTCTTTTCCCTGTCCGATTCCTCAAGCGGTCACTATGATGTGCGCAGCAAAACGATCGATTTAGGACGTAGATATCCATTCCCGTGATTGGCATCTCTTACAGGAGCGGGAAAGCCATACAGGATGCGCTTAGAAACAATTCGCAACTCGTGGTATCGATATCAAGCGAGGGCGAAGGTATAGTCCGTTGGAGAGGCGTGATGGGTAGTGACTCTCTTGTCGTTTGCACAGTACATCATTCTCATGCTATTCGTACCTGCTATTTCTTCCCTTCAGAGTAGATCCTGTTTATCATGTGGGGAGGACTGGGAGCCATGTACTATCTCAGCCGGCTGTCCACCTTCCTGAAGAAGAGGCGAAGAAAGCAGTTTGTGCACCAAATCAAAACACGCCACTTTCATGCGAAGTGAGTTCCAATCAATCCTATCAACCGCAGAAAGAGCAGTGATGCAGAGGAACAACCGACGTGCAGCATATGTTTGTGCCCATTCGAGGAGAAGGAGATGATCAAGAAGCTTCGCTGTGGACACTATTTCCACTGCGAGTGCATCGACCCGTGGCTTCTGAAGAACAAGGCGGTGTGCCCTGTGTGCAGACGCGGCATCTTCGATAACGACGAATGGGTAAGGGTTCTTTCGGCTGGTGATGCGCAGAACGCTCTCGAAGAGGAACAGAACCGCAATATCGAGTTGATCATGAATCGCGTGGAGCAGAGAATGACGTTCAGCCTGTCCAATCTGTTCACCTTTGTGTTTTGCATTTTCGTTGTTGGCTACCCTCTCACGCTGGCGATCCTATCGAGGTGAGCCCGCTGCTTCGCTTCCTCTTCTCTCTTCTCTTGACTCCAAAATGGGGCTCCTTTTCTTGCCTGCTGTTTGTTTGATGCTCATTTTGAAAAGGAGAAATCGGAGTTTCCACTTTCCCATATTTCTCTTATCATGAAGGCTAGCTCTTGTTTGGTCATTTTGATTTGCATTTCCATTGCCGCTGCCTATGGACCCGCTTTCATTCTCAGCAACAAGGGGTAGGAGCGCTTCCTTCCGATGCTTCCTAATCACGTAGGGCGGAGGAAGTTTATGAGAATTCCCTGACGGAGACCGACAAGCTGAGAGCGATGGCGTCGAATATTGTAGCAAATCACCTGCTCTTTCTGATTTCGTAGACCGACAACTACATCATGGTGGTGATGAACAACGTCGTTTTTCCTTGGTGTGGGTGACACGTAGACGAAGGAGATTTCTCTGGAGGACATCCATCCCTTCTATGATACCTTCTCCATGAAGGTTGTGGTCCCTCACTTCGCCGGCGAGCTTCCTGTGGGGATTCTTCCCTCTTGTGATGTATAGGAGAACGAGACGACGATCGTCAACAGCGTGGAGGGTTTGCGTGTCCCCTGGCCGTGATGCATAGAGCTGGAGCGTCTGAAGAGAATTCACAAGTCCATGGTGCTGGAATACCGCGTGGGAAGCTCGTTCGTTCCCCCGACTCCCGCCAAGCTCGAGGACACGAATGGGAACGGTGTGCCGATGACGCCTACGGTGATGTTTGCGCTTCTGGTTGTGTTCACGCTCGCCTATGCTTTCTACTTCTCTGTGGATTGCGTCAGCCAGGTGCAGACACCTACCGCCTACACCGATAAGGTGCTTGCCGTGGGTAAGGAGTACTAATTGTTCAGTTTTGCGTGTTTACTAAACACGACCACATCTTTTTCCACGCGCCTGGATGGACGCTGATCTGCGCCACTTCCGTCCGGTGCTTCGCCAGATAGCCGAAGGTGCTCTTCGCCGTCAAAAACAGCATCGAACAGTCGCTCAGCAGGTAATTCTCGATGATCGAGCACTTCAGTCCCTCGTGGCTGGCATCCTTCGAGTGACTCACCGTGCAGTTGACCCCCGTGTACCGGTCCTTCGCAGCCTCCATCACCTCCTTCTTCACCCCATCCGCATCGGACAGCACCAACCACTTCACCTTCTTCTTTTCGCGCCGCTCCACGCGTGGCGTGTACTTAGTCGCCTGCGCAATGAAGTACTCCACGTCGCGCGGCTCAAGGAAACGCCCCCAGCCGACATTTCCCTCCAACAGTCCGGAGCGGATGTGGATTCCGAAGTAACTATACTGGGACCACATCAGCTCCTTCTCGATGGCGGCGACGGCATCCGTGATGACGGGAAGAGGATGGAGAACATCGATGAAGAGGAATTGGAGGATCTCGTGGTACTTCTGCAGGGCATCACTGGGATATCTTCCTACGATGCCGTTGTCAACGAGCCACTTGGTCAGAAGCGGGCGATGAACGAATTCCTGTCCGATTCCGCAGGAGCTGCGAATGATGATGAATCGGTTTGGATTCGTTCCGTTCAGGATGGACGGAAGGTCAATTCCGCAGCCCTTCTTGCCATTCGAGATGACGGCGTGGGGGTTGTTTACATAGACTATTCGTTACCCTCACTCCATGGAACCACTCTTCGCTTGTGCCGTGACGTCTGGGAAGGGAACCGATACATACTGAAGGATAATGCTCCAATCCAGTACTAGGGGTGAGATGCAGTTCGTTCAGCTACGCAAAAACTTCCTTCCCGTGTACATCGCGAGAAGCATCACTTCGGACAGCGCAGAGAGCGTGTTGCCGATTCCCGCCTTAAAGGGCCAATAGAACAGGTACTGCGTGCTATCGTCCATGACAATCGATTCCTGCGCATCGCGACAGCGCTTTAGGAGTGCGTACCGGAGAGAAAGGCGACTGTCCGACACGTAGGAATGGCGACGGTGGTACGAAACTGTCCAGTTCCAACGGTCCTCGAGCTTTACGTACGGAATACTCTGTACACTGCCCGAAATGGCACTCTCCTTGGACTCGCTCTCCCTTCCGCGAAACCGCCGCCTGAATCGCGATTTGCCTCCATTCTTCTTGGGAACTCTGAAGGCAGAAGGGTCGTAAGGAACGTACTGATCGCCCAGTGCTTCTTCTCCGCTCTTTTCCACGATTTTAATCGTGTCATATATGGAGGATGCAGTGTCACCCAAATCCACCAATTCTAAAGGATCCTCCTCCTTTTGAGCGAATGACGCCGCATTTCTGGAAGAAGGAGCAATATCTTCATGTACCGCTTCAGACACCTACAGATCATCAATAGAACCGTAGGAATACATCCCATGCGCAAAAGACCAGCCAGACGCAAAAGAGACGTATCCACCGAGTGCTTTTCATGTAGGAATAGAGGAGAGGCGGGAACAGCTAAAAGGACATTCACAGCGGAATTCGAATGCAACAAACAGCAACCCATAGTAGTACATAGATGATATACTCAGTCCTTCTTCGCCTCGTCGTAAGAGTTGTCCTTCACTTCGCTCCAGTTCATGTTCAGCACCTTGCCGTGGCTCTGCTGGATCGACTTCAGCATCGCGCGCTTCTGCTCGGGGTTGGCGTCCTTGTACAGCACCTTGAACAGGTTGTCACCGGTCGTGTCCACCTACCCATTGACAACACGAAACCGTGGCCTACGGGCTCCTTGTTCTCTTCGATGAACTTGTCCCAACGCTGCGTGCTGAATGCAAGACCGCTCGGAGTCGTAGAGGCAGCCTGAGGAGCAGGGAGAATCGTCACTACGAATCAGCCCACCTGGCGATAGAGTCACTGTTCGCGACCTCCAGAGAAGGCCAGTTCATGGGATCCTTCTTGTGCAGTCGGATCTCCACCTTCGAGGGGAAAAACCTAACCGTGAGAAGTGGATTGATGCACAAACTGGTAAGAGGACGTTGCAGGATCAATCTCGTTGAAGAGGGAGAGGGTCTTGTCGAAAGCGTCATACTCGGGGGTCTTGATGATCACATGAAGAGATCTGGGCTGGATATCGATAATGATGCAGTCATGGGGAACGCCCTGGAGACCTACGACCTAATCGCTTGCCTCGCACCCCTTACCGATGAAAGACACAATAATATACTCTCCAGACTGGTAGTAGTTGTGGTTATATTGCTTGGCAGGCATGATAATGAATAATGAGCTCTATTCTGTGCCTGAGAAGTTTCTAGAACTCAGTTAGATGAAATCGTATCAGTTTGGCTTTACACCGCACTGTACAAGCGATGGAGAAGAGATTCAAGCACGAATTCGGAGTTATGAGGGTGCATTCTGTATTGGCTCCCTTTTCTAACTGGAATCATTCAACATTTGATTATCTTTCTACTCTGATAAGATCCCGCACTGTAGATGTGTATTCGAGTGGAATCCATATTCCGACGTGCCACGCCTCTTCCGCCAAATACAGTTTTGAAAGAAACAGAGGATAATGCGCTGTACATATTCAGCAAGTACACAAGGGACATGCGCGAGAGAAGCTGTGCATCCGTGGGAATGGCGAGAATCTGGAACAGACTGTATATGTTGCTTGCAGCATGGGAAAAACACTCGAGTGCACAACCTAGCGTACTGGGCTGAAACCGCTCCTTGGGTGCATCTTCCTCGGTCACCATATTCTTCAAACACTTGACTAAAGCATCTGCCGTCTCTTCGTCAAACTGAATGGTCAGTGCTTTCCTTGTGATTCTGAGCATCAACGCCATCATCGACCCTCACCTATAGACGCACGTTCGGAATAGGTGATTTGGAGAGACTCTATGTGGCAGTCTTTCCAGGGACGGATCAAAGGTCTTCACCAGTGCCAGCCGCTCCCTGTAGGGCAGTTCCCGCACTCGATTGCAGTAATCCATCCTCCCTCGGATGGCCCTGGGCAGGTGCTCCATCCTACGCCTAACCCCTGCTTCCAGCGCCCAACAGCCGGCCGTACGCTTCTTCGGAAGGAACAAACCGGACTCCCTCCGGAGTGACAACGGCGTGCGTGTCTTCCGTGTCTTGGGTAATCATGTTGAACAGTCGTGTGGTCAGGGAGAAGAAATACGTCGACAACTATTCCTCACCTCTCCGCACGACTCCGTACCCTCCGTGTTGTCACAGAAGAGGAGGGAAGAAACGGCGAGAATGGTGGAGAAGATGGTGTTGAAATAGTAGGTGGTGAACTGGGTGTGATAGCGTTGCACGAACGCAATCATTTCCTCTGTGTCTCACTCCTCTCTCTGTTCCTCACCTCGGGTTGTTTCGTAAAGAGCAAACAGGGTGTCATCCTTGGTTTTTGTTAGGAGAGAAAGCGGGAATGCAGGGTAGGTGGCGATGTTGTACTCAGACGACGCAGAGTTCGAGCGGTGCGAGAGTGCTCTGCCGAACGTATCCAGCATTTGGCGGCAGAACACTGGAATGGAGGATGGGTCTGGGTTCCGTGCGAGGGTCTTGATCACACGTTCCACGTCAATCACTCCTGGGACGGAGTACGCGTAGAAGTGGGAGTCCCGCGTGAGCACGTAGCAGTCGTGGTCGTGAGCGTACTTGGCAATCTCCCTAGGAATCAGCAGGAAGAAGGGAAGAAACCGATCAGGATGCATACAGGCAAGATAGATGTGGTCACTCCCTTCACACATGGACAGGATCGTTTCTCGGACGGAAGCCGCACAGATTTGGAGATGAGGAAGTCCGCACACCAGATTACCAGGGACTCTATCCAGATAGGCTTCTCCCAGCCATTGTTTCAACCGATCCGCTCTGTTGATTCGTCCACGCTTTCGACTGCAGTGAAGTCGGAGTGTATCCGGATCGAGCATAGAATCCACGAATAGACACTGGATATGGATGTTGAATTGCAACAGAGTTTCAAAGAGAGTGCGAGTGAAATCCGCGATAAACTCGTAGGAATAGGCTTTGGCAAAGCCCTCTGTTAACAAGTGCTCAAATATGCAGCACTCGACTGAGCATCCGTCAATAACGATATTGATACGCGAATCTCTGAAAATGACATCTGCTAAACGATAATCACCCTTTGCCCTGTCTTTTGGTGAATTGACCCAAATTATGTTTAACATACGCCTTTATTGAAAGGTTTCTCATAGCAGGAGCAGGGATTGTGCGATGGTGGAACACTGAACGCCATTTCCTTTTCTACAGTCTTTCTGTTTCATAAGGAGTGAGTGGTACTTAGCATAATTTGAAGGCATGAAACACGACAAATCGAGGGATTCCACGAGTCACTGTTGGAAGGAGAAATTCGGCATTCCTACTAGAAATTGGTGTGGTCATCGACCCATAAGACAGTCGCATCACACAAAAGGATGTATGGAAGAAACACAGCACAATCCAAGAAGAAAAGCAACTATCGTTAGCATGAGAAGAAGAATAGGAAGAAGCAGTCCAATTCCCACAGGGATGGTGATCCACGGCAAAGATGGCACCAGGGGAGTCGACAGCACACGAGGAGCAGACGGAATGCATATCCACGGGTAAAAGAGCAGAAAGAAGACACATCCCGTGATAATGGCAATCCCATCGAGGATGAAGAAGTACAACTCCGTAAACAGGGCCGTCGCACAATCCACGATCAATGAAACGGACAGGAAGGCTAACGCAGGAGCCGAGATCCGCCTCACTCCATCGGTGACGAAATGAACGCCGATCATGATTCCGACTCCAGACTGCAGCGACAGGTTCCAGCAACGCAGCCCACCAAGAGTGGAGGCTCGGCAAAAGAGAAAGGAGAAACAGGCGAATTGCACGTAGGTGGACAGGAACCACGCAATCATGGAGCCTTCCCAGAACCTTCCTTCCTTTCGAAGGAGGTAGTGGCCCCAGCAATTCATGCAGGACCAGATGATGCAGTCGACGAAGCCTTCGTGCACAAATGGGAAGGAAACAACGGACCGGAGCTACAGATAAGGAAAGGAGTGGAAACAAACCAAAGAGAAGCCGTTCTGCTCACTCCAATTCAGCATGCCCGCTTGTAGGAAGAGAGCAGGAGAGATTCCGATCATACGGTTCTCGGAGAAGGGAGCCAAGGAATAGCGAAAGGAAACAATCACCATCCACGCAACTGCGATACACAGGACGGTAATGGAAGTGAATGGGAAGGGAAACGAAGGGCAAGAAGAATGGTGATGTACTGAAGGAGAATCCGCACTCCCTTCCAGCACGAGCACAGGACTGCCGTCTATATCGAGTTCCGTTTCGTTCGACTATTCCTAATGCAGAAGAGGAGATCGCACAATCTCAGCAATCGTACTGAGCGAATCGGTAATGCACCTCTGAATAAACCGACGCAAATCACTCGTACCTTCATAAAGTCACTCGGCTCATCAACTCTTCCCCTTTTCATGTCTTTTCTGGAATGCTTCGCGTGGTTTGAAAGAAGTCCCTTATGGGCACGCGAGCTAAATGGCTGAACGACATTTTAACAAATCCATGATAGTTGAACCCCCCAAAAGAGTCCATCAACGCGTTACCATCCTCACCCTGATTTGCGGCCCCACACAATCAGTATCATTACACATCGCGTTTGCACGAAAACATGCACTTCCATTGAAATGATAGTGTTTTTCTGCTCATTTCTCTCACTCTGTGGGTAGTTGCGGTGCTCTTATTCAGTATTTTCATTCGCCGCTACACATAGAAAACAGTAGCTGCGAGAGAAATGGATAAGAATGAACCAACCGACGCGTTGGAGAACACGACCTCCTGCATAGCGAAACTGTTCTACATGAAGGAATCGGACGAGTGGGAAGAGGCGTACGTGGGAAACTGCACAGTCGTGAAGAAGGTGGGTTTCTGCGGGGCATTTCGCCGTTCTGTTCTCACCTCGTGTTGTAGACGACTGGGCAGTGGTGTATTCTGATGTGCGGAATTGAGGAGAGGGAGGATGAAGTCCTTATGCTGAAGATCGACAAATGCAACAAATATGAGGCGTATGACGGTAGGGAGTGTGCAATGCTCTCGTGTTCGAACGATTTGCTAACCGCATTGTAGAAGTGCTGCTTCTTTGGAAGGAAATGCTGTGCTCGTACTCCCTAAGCTTTCTAGATCGAAAGGACCGTGATAGCATTCTGTAGAGCTCGGAGTCATGGAAGTTGATTCCTAGGCATGACATCAGGGAGGCGCAGAAGGACATGATGCAGAGCGGGCTGGCCGTTGCTGTGAACGAGAAGGCGGCGCTAACCCTTCCTCCTGTTTCGGCAGATACGATCCAGACCATTCTCCAGACCGTTTCATCGTCAGACATATCACAGAAGGACTCCTTTCACCACATCCTGAAGGACAACGTACACATGAAGGGGTGTGGTTCCATATAGGATTACAAGTACTTCCATGACTTGCTGAACTTGTTTCCGGTGTTGGAGGCCTCGAACGATGTGGAGGGCATTCACAATTTGATGAGTGTGTGCAAACTGATCAGTATTGTCCATCGTGACCACTTCACCGTAGTGGATCTGGGGTATGACGATGTCGTCGAGATTCTGTTTTCCGAGAGTTGCTACGAGAATCTGTTCGGCATCATGGAATGTGCTTTCTCTCTCTTCCTGTTATGCGTAGATCGTCCCGAATTGGCGACGAAGGGAGATTACCGCAATGATTTCAAGACGCATGCTCATTTCCGCAACACCATGTCCCAATTGAATCCATCGCTCCTGACCCTAATTCATAAACTGTACCGCATTCTCTTCTACCGTGACGCAATCGACCCGCAGCCGATCGAAGAGATCATTCCCTCCTCCGTCACCTCCCTAATTGCCAGCACCATCAGCGAGTTGGTGCACCAGATTTGCACGTCGGAATCCTTCGTGAAGGAGGTGCTGGAGGGTTTTGACGGGGAGAACGCGCACCTATCCCTTCGTGTGGTGAAGGAGTTGTTTGAGTACTGCCGAAATGCCAGCGTCGCTGATCAAGAGGCTTTGGTGAGGTGTGATGAGTGATGAGTGATGTGATGAGTGATGTGATGAGTGATGAGTGATGAGGTGTGATGAGTGATGAGTGATGAGTGATGAGTGATGTGATGAGTGATGTGATGAGTGATGAGTGATGAGGTGTGATGAGTGATGAGTGATGAGTGATGAGTGGTGAGTGATGAGTGTGATGTGATGTGATAACTGTAAAGACTGTGATGACTGTAATGACTGTGATGACTGTGACGAGCAATCACACAGTGACAAACACCACCAACACCCACTCACCACTCAGAGTTCTCGAGCACACCACCAACACGCTCTCCACCGCCCTCTTCGCCTTCCTCTCCCATCACTCCGACTCCCCCGACCTCCCTCTCGCCTTCGCCATCATCGAATACCGCGTCCTCTTCGCTCCCGCCTCCTTCCGCCAATATGCCATCGACACGTCCCCTTCTCTCCTCACCCTTCTCTGTGACTTCGCCTCCACCGTTCCTCTTGTCCGCCTCACTCACGCTCAGAACACGCATGACTGCATCTTCACCACCATGACCGTTCTGCGATGCCTTCTCATCACGCCCACCGCCCTGCCCGAGTCCCGCGGTTACACCCAGTTCGTCCAGGCGTTCTACGAACAGTACGCCCAGCTCCTTCTTCCTCCCATCCTGAACAGAATGCCCGAGGCAGAGCAGGTTCTAAGCTTGCTGGGCGAACTGCGCGATCAGCACGGGACGAACATCCAATTCCTCCTCCTCAAAAACAACCTCTTCCCCGCGATTCTGGGCTTCCTCACGGCTCCGCAGCGCTCTCTTCATTTAGGTAACGTTTCTCTGATTCGTTAAGAGTAGCCTGTATTCAGTTTATGTCGGTCTGTTTGTCGTCCTCTCTCGTTTGGTACCCTCGATTCATCATCAAACGCGATTATCTCAAGCCCATCTTGCAGTACGCGGAAGAGCACGCGGGCGAGGACTCCGCTGTGATGGCAGCGATTCTGCACCTCGTTCAGGTTTGTTGCACTTCGAGCTGCAGCGAGCTGAATGTGTACATTCAGACGAAGGTGCAGGAATGTGACCGGTTCAGGCACATGGGGATTGTGGAGAAGCTGATGAGTTCGAAGAAGCGAGCTCGTGATGTGTCGAACGATAGTGCAAAGTGTTCGCATTTGGAGTAGCGATTGCGGCTTGTTTCTTGAACAAATGACATCACAGGGTTGAAATGATAAACTCGTACTCGCCACTATTCCTGTTCTTTCGGAAGGAGGTGGACACGTGAAAACCAGCGAGAGAAATGATGCCGTCAATCATACCCTTGTAAAATAGAGCATAGCTACGGGTAAATGAACAGGAGATAACAAGGCAACTATCGCATTCGATCCTCTCTATGTTCCTGGGGTCTGATCTTTAGGAGTGGCCGAAGAGAAGGGCTGGATATCACGAAAATACTCTACCCATCAGTCCAACGCATTTTTGAAACCGTGTTGTCTGTATGCAAAGACGCGGACTCCACCCCAAAGACATCCGCCCAAAACTCGGAGCATATATCGCGAATCACTTCATCTAAACTGTTCCACGCGGGACTTTTGATCTTTTTGCTAAAGGATTAGTTTGTAGCAGCCAAACTCGAACATCTCGGCCCACCGATATCCGATGGAGTGGCCAAACGACTCGATCTTCTTCACGGTTTCCGTGTCCTTCATATGCACAACGTTATCCCAGTTATTCCCGACCTAGGCTTAAAACGGCAGACAGAGGGATTACGATGGAATTGACCATCTCGAAACACATTAAATCATACACGTCGACGGATACGCCACTCATGGCCTTGTACGGGTTTAGGAAAACAAAGAATGAAGTGCTTCAACTTGTTAATCAAATCCACAACGGAGGACCCGGTGCAGATGATCATCACTCCAATGAACACAACGATTACGATCCAGTCCTCGATCACAAGCCACATGCCCTTCTTCGAGCCAATCGCCTTCAGGTGCAGGAACGCCGGAACCAGCTGCGACACGATGACACCCGTGAGGCTGCCGAGTACTCATGAAGAATCCCATTCTGTAATGCGGTAAAGGATATTGATGGCATTGATGGAGCTGAACACTGGAATGAAGTACCCGATGAGGGTGATGATGACAACCTGAGCCGTCCGCGTCCAGAATCGGTAGCCGTCAGTAACGAACAGACGGTTCTCCTTCTTCTCTTAGGATTAGGGTGGGAAGGAGAGAAAACCGTGATTGGCTTCCATGATTTCGAAGCAGGGAAGAAGAAGGAGAGGGAACGATCCCAGCAATGTCAAGACCATCGTGATCGATACGAGGATAAACGGAAGCGAGTCCTTCTTCATGTTGAAAATCACCGCTTCCTGCACGTGGCCTGAAGATTACGAGATGATTGCGACGCAACGAGGATCGGAGCGATACATCAGGAAAAGCACGATTCCAGTGACGAGGTAGATGAGGCCGAGGAGAGAAAGAGAACCCGTGATGTTCTTCTTCACTTTGGGCTTGGCCTGCGATTTCATGTTGTTCTAGTCATCACGCCACAAACGGAATCGGCGCATAAAGCGGGAGCAGGACGAGCATGAATCCGAACGCATTGATGATGATTCCGAGTGTGGACAGAATTCCCATCAGACTCTGGGGGAAGAGCACGGACTTGTCCCAGGAAATGCCAAAGCGGACGCCTCCATCGCTACAGATGACAGTCGCGCCCGAAACAAACATCAGACAGACAATGAAGGCAATCACCAGAGCAAAGAGGCCCAGAGACGAAACGCTCACGAGAAGACTAGACATGAGAAGAGTAGGAGGGATGCACGTGGGGTTCTTGAGGATGGAAGTGGTCCAGCAGAAGAAGAGAAGGATGATCGTGGGGAGGATGCGTCTCGTGCTGGCACTGCCAATATGGTTGAAGGGAGGGAGGTCAGAAAGGAAATCCGTCATGAGAATCATCGTCCCCATGTCCGAGCCCCAGAGCGTGATTAGCGTGCAGACGAGAACGAGCCAGTATCCCGCCTTCCCGAAGTAGTGGTAGCACAGAATGGTGTAGTCGTTGTCGAGGTGATAGAGAGGATCGTTCTCGTCCTACGCATGAAGGGAATGCAGAAGCGTCACCTTCTCCTCCTTCTCAAACGCTTTTCGCACGTCCAGCATTCTGCATGCAAAGGAAATGTACACATACACGACAAACACGGTCAGCGTTGTTCCCGTTATCAGTCCCATCTACGTTCACAGCGGAACAAAGCAACATACCTGCCACATTGTATAGGGGAATATGAGCGAAGTGGAGCCGGTAATGGATTTCATCAAGTTCGCAGAAAACTGGAGCGTGAATAGAGCACAACGAGAGTGTACCTGAAGCGAAGTCGATTTACTGGCATCATCTTCCAAAAGAGCAGCGCTGTCAGGAACGACTTCCACGGCTGTTTTTTCGGCGCTCTGCTGTTTCTGAGGATCGATGAGAGTCTGCTGAAGCTCTTGCGACGTTGTGGCGTCCATTACGAATGGAATTGTGTTCCTGAAATGGCTAAAAACGGGGTAACAGCCGCTCATCGCTGAATGGAAACGACACTCAATGGACAAAGCATGAACTATTCAAACTATAGTGGAAAGGAGTCAGTAACCCCTTGCCATGGCATCCTCAATGACGGAGGATCGGGACGAATTGATGAAGGAGAAGGTCATGGAGATGATGGAGTTCTTTGAGTTCAGTCTCAAGAGCAATGCGGCGTACGATGGTGCCGTTTGTTGTTACCCACTCTACTGATGTGCCAGGTATCGTTCTGTTTGACCACCGACTGGGACACGACCATTTCCTTCACAGTTCGCATTATTCACGAGGGCGCAGAGAAGTCAGGTATTACGCCACTGACTTTCTTCAGCTCGTAGTGACAGCTACACAGGGAGTAGAAGAGCCCACGGTACTGGTGACAATGACCGCAAATGACTTCTTTCGCGTCTACTCGGGCGCAGTTGGCGCTTTCGAGATGACGAGAATGATCATGGGGCGAAAGATCCTGGTTCACAACAACGAGTTCGGGAAGGTCAGCTCCTTCGCGTCTTCCTTCGATTACTCTACAGAGACGTGGAACGCTTTCTACAAGCAGAAAGAAGCCATTATGGAGGTGCCCATGGTTCATCCCGTTTACAGTAGAATCGGCTCCATGCAAAGCGTGTTCTGTCCCTCCCTCTGATGAAATCCATCATCACCTTCCAAATTGCGGTTCCCCCATTCCCCGTTTCGCATCGCTTGCTTGTCCAGCTCCCGTTCCAGATTCTTCCTATCTTCCACTGGAACCCCTCAAGCAGGGTGCTCTCTCCCTTCCTGTGGAGAATCCGGAATGCCATTCCTGTCGGTTTGCCTCCTCTGCATGAGGGTCGCGAGTACATCAAGCGAGGAAGCCCAACGGCCCTTCTCCACGAGGAGTTGTTGTCGGAGAGGACATTCCTCGAAATCCAGTACAACGTGAACAAACAGTCGATGGAGGAGAAGGTGCATCGGTCGGCAGTGAGTCTGCGGCAAACCTCGTGGGAATTCCTTGTTTGCGAATTCGAGGGAGAATGAGGAGTAGAGGCCTGTTACTCTGAACGAAACCATCTTTTATAACAACCTATGCGTAGTTGTGAGCAAAAGAGGTGAGATTTAGGATGTGCGCAATGTGGATGCCTGGTATTACGCCATCAAGGGCTTCAATGCGAAGGTAGTGGGTGGTTGCGTCTGCGATGTGTAGGAGCTGTTTTCCATCGTCAAGTACAATCTCACTCACACGGCACCCAGAGAGTGATTCTGTGAGCATTTTCTAATGCGCAGATTTTTCACTGCTTTCTGGAAGGGCCTAATTGGGCGAGTGGACTACAGACCCGGAGAGTATGGCGTTTAGTATCCTTTAGATCCTGTTTCTTCTCAAACAAACAACCCATTAACTGCTGTAGTCTGTGTACTGGGTTTGTACCGGGTAGAGAGCCTCTCCCGTGGATTGGCGAATCTTCTCCAAACCCATCACCTTTCCCCTCTTCAGAATCGCCACCTCCTCTGTCTCCCTCTCTCCGCACAACTTCTGCCACAGGTTCTACACATCATTCCGCATCTCTGCACATACGCCGTCAGCAGGGCAATCTTCCACCAGAGCCGCAGGGAACAGTCCCATCTCCACCAAATCCATCTTCATCACCTCGATCACTATCCATCACCATCGCGAATCAATCCCACTTCCATTCTCCTCCTTCGTCACCTCATACACCAGCATGCCCGCAGACAACGACACCTCGTCCTCTGTCTTCGCTTCGTAGGACGTGGTCACGCGTTTGATGGGATACCGAACCAGCGAAAAACTGGGGATCCTTGTGGCAAACTGCTTCTCCTCAAACGCCGCACGGGCCGCACGGTCCTGCACCACCACCTTCACCCGCTTGCTCGACGCGCTCCCGTAGCACACCAACTCCTCCCTCTTTCTCCCTCTCACAATGAAACTCCCTTCCGTGGGATCCGTCTGATTGCTCTCCAGCGCCTGCAGCAGGCCGGAGGTCTGGAGAGAGCGATAGATGTTCATGTAGCACAGCTTCAGCACCACGCACTGTTGGTACCAGATGTCGTGACATGGGTTGAACGTGCACCCGTTCCAGAACAGCTGCAGCAGGTCCGCGTGGAACCGCCCGTACCGGCTATAGTACCCGCAGTTCACGCGCTTCAGCACCGTGCTCAGGTCCATCGGCTGCGTGATGATCTCGCGGTATGTGGGGAACTGCTGCGAGTCAAATCTGGGGGGCGCCCCTACCGCTGCATCCACGGGGTTCTGGAAGATGAAGGCGCTGGGCTCGTGCTGGAGGTGTTCGCAGATGCTGCGCAGAAGGGACTCTATTTGTGGGGTTAGGGGATATAGTGTACGAAGTGTCCCGATGGAGGGAGGACAGGGACAGGGGACTCCACTTCCAGTAGATGTTGTCCTCGGGGGTCTTGCGGTACACGTTGTAGTAGCGCGGAACCAAAACGCCGTCTTGAACGAAGATCTGATGATGATGCCGCGATGAAGAGCCAACGCGAGTGAGCTTCTGCCCCAGCGCCTCGGCCATGTAGTCGCGCGTCTCCTTCTTTTCGTGCAGGAGGAAGAGGTTCTGGAGGACCTCCTGGAGATCGAGCCAATCTCGAGAAACCACGGAAAACGACTGGGTGTTGCGCGGGAGCAAGAGCAGGAGCGTCGAATCGGCATCCGGTGCGATGGGAGCAGAAAGGGAAAGGGAGAGTGTGTGATTTGAGGAGCCCTTTTCAAGTGTGCATATGGGTTTGCTAGTATCGTACAGAGTGGGATTGGGGAATGTGGCGGTGCAGAGAATGTACTCCTTGCGCGAAATGAGATAGTACTTGGTGCAGTTCGGTCCCATTCCGATGGAGTGCGAATACTAAGGATGACGACCATTCAGCAATAGAAACATAGGAAGGAATGGACTTTCACCTCGTCTTCATGGGATTTCATCCACGAAACGGCGATTTGTCGCATGCACTCCATCTACAATGATAAGATGAGATGGGAGGAAGTGTACAATGCTGATTGGCGAAACGACGCCCATTCTCTCCAACACGACGGATTTAGAGAGCCATTCTTCGAAATAGTCAATCTCTATCTATTCCTCAGGAGAGAAGCAAGCGGCCACCCTCCCCTTCTCAAGGTCGCTAACCACGGCGTAAAGCATCTACACCCTTACGGGAATGAGTGGTTGATTACATCACTATTCGAGATGGAAGAGTACTTCTCCAAAGCGCTAAACAATCACCCCTTCACGCAGAGAACCCACATGCACGTTTGGAGAACGGCGTTGAAGAGGAAGGAATCCCGAATACTCTCCTTGCTCATGTTCAGTTCAAGCAAGATTAGAATTGATTCCCCGTCTCCGCGGAAATGCGGACAACTGCACGATCTGCTCGGTCTGATGAGAGGAAGAGGAAGAGAGAGTGGGTGTTGTGGAGGGATTCACCGGCAGGGAGGATGAAGAGTTGCTACAGAAGTGCGCCTGTATCCAAAAAGCGAATGAACTCAAAAAGATGGAGAGTTCCGTCTTCGAGCGGAAGTTTGCTTCTCTGCTCCTCTTCAGGGTAGTTTTGCTGACCTAGATGATCACTTCCATGTGGACAACAGACTCTATCGCTCGCTAAACAAGGAAACGGTTCAGGAAGTGTATTCGATTTGCAAGGCAAATATGGAGGATTTGTACAACGCCTGCTCCTGGAAATGGAATGAGAAGAAGGAATGTCTGCACAGCTGCTGTCCTTCACTCCTAGTGACTGCCATTCGTTCGCGAGCCAACCGTTTTCTCATCATCAGATGTGCAGAATCCAACGCAATCGCGGCCTACATCATGCTTCGATTCTTTGTTGATCCTGACGATGATGCCTCCGTTGTTTACATGTGCCCGAGGGTTGGGATCAGTAAACGGTAGATACGATATTCAAGTGGCAAAGGAGTACCAGGGGATGGGATTGGGAACTCGTTTACTCAAAGCGACAGAAGAATTGGGAAAAGGCGCAGCAGTGCAAAAGTGCAGACTCACTGTGTTCAAGGTGGGTGGTTCATCGCGGCTAATGACCGTAGCACAATCCCAGAGCCTTTTCGCTGTATGTGGATCGCATGGGCTACGAGATTGATCCCATCTCTCCGTCAAAGTGTGGAATCGATGTAGATACGAATTTGGGGAGTTAGGAATAGGAGTGCTATGAAATCCTCTCCAAGTCCCTTCTCTCCTGAGATTATTGTATACAGTAGTTGCATCTTCCCTGTAGGGTCTGTTTCTTGAAAAGCAAGTGTGCCACTAATCATCTTGTACTACAGCGCATGGATTACAATATCGATTCTACATACGAGAAATACTTCACTGAGCAACCGTAGCGCGACTCTGATGAGGATGAGTTGTAGTGACGTGGTTATCGATCCAAGTGAAAGGGAATTCATTCAAAACGCCCACCGCAATTGCTCCCTTGACGATGCCACTCTGCGGGACATGTTCACCGTGAATCACTCCAATCACTTCTAGCTTTGGGGAAACGATGGACCGCATCACCGTAAAGTTTATCGAGGGCAGTGCCATGGACAAGGGCCTCCATGAAGAAGTGTACACAATGATCAAGGAGAACATGGAGGACCTGTGCAACCAGTCCAATTTCCCATGGAACGACGCCATGGAGAGTAGAAACCATGAATGAGGTTGATGAGCAGGAAAGTCCGCGGCCTCGTGCGCTGCATCATACATCATCCTGTTCAATGAGAAGAAGTGTGCTTTGAGAGAGATGACTCATGGACAGGGAAGTGATCGCTCACCAGGACATTCGGTTCTGCTTCGACGACTCGACTCACACTCCGTTTCTTTTCACGTATTCTCTTGAGGATGGGGTGATTGGCAGCTTTGAGCTCCAGGTGAAGGAGGGCTATCGCAACCAGCGTCTGGGCCGTCGCTTATTGAACTGCGCGGAGGCGATTGCCAAGAAGCTGGGCATTCACCAATGCCGGTTGACCGTGCTCAATGCATCCACCTCTGTATCCGTTGGCTAACGACTAGAAAAACACGGGAGCACGCCGGTTGTACGAGACGGTGATGGGCTACTCGATTCACTCCACTTCCCCCAGTCAGAGAGGGGTGAGTGCCACGTACGAGATCATGGGGAAGGACTGCTGCCTTGTTTGTTAATCACGTTCTTTCAAAGAGAAATGAGTGAGGTCAAGCCGGACAGCAGTCAGGTGAAGGAAGAGGAGACCAAGAAGGAGGAGGCCCCGGAAGTGGAGATTCCCGCCGATTTGGTGTCTCCCGAGGATAAGGAAAAGGCCCCCAAGAGTGTGATGTACGGGATTGGGATGATGGAATAGAAAAGCGAAACAACAAAAAGAAGCCGGGGCAGTGGAGAAATGCCAAACAGAACACATGGATGTTGTTTCCTCCGCAGTTTAGTCAGTCGTAGCTATATACAGAATCTCCCGAGCGATACAACTGAAGATCTCTTGTACGATGTGTTCAAGAGATACGGCATCATTCAGCAGAATTTGAACGGTACTCCACGCGTAGGGTTGTCTGCAGGGGTTGAGCGTAGATAAAGCTGTACCGCGACGAAAATGGGAAGCTGAAGGGAGATGCGAGCATCTGCTACCTGCGGAAGGAGTCCATCCAGCTGGCCATTCAAATGCAGGACGACTGCCCGCTCCGTTACTCGTATCCCTTCCCGCGATTTTTCATAATCGTAGCGACACGACGAAGGTCCACGTGTCCGAGGCCGTATTTGAGAGGAAAAACAAGCGGGACAAGCCGTATGTCCGCGATGCGGTCCTGACGCCTAGAGCCAGCGACGACGAGGATGACAAGACGAAGAAGCTGCGCTGGATGCACATGCAGCAGCAGATGCACAACCTGAGTTGGGCGGAGGAGGACGAAGACGAGGGCGGCATTGGTCTGAAGATCATCGTGCTGCAGAACATGTTTTCCCTGCAGGAGGCGAAGAGTAGCAGTGTCAATGCGGATTTCCTCGTAGAGCCGAATTTCAAGGAGGAGCTGATGAGCGACGTGCGCAGCGGCTGCGAGCCCTTCGGCGTGGTGGAGAAGGTGACCATTTTCGACACGAACCCCGACGGCATTGTGGTCGTGAAGTTCAAGTCGGCGAACGCCGCAGAGAATGTGAAATCATCATGTGATGATAAAATGTAGTGCGTAAAGCGAATGGACGGCCGTTTCTTCGCGGGCCGGCAATTGAAGGCATTGTGGGCGTGGGCGCGAGGCGTGAGGCGTAGCTTCTGGGACGGTCACACGGACTACCGGACGAAGATGACGGACGACGAGGAGAACGAGAAGCTGGAGAACTTCGCGAAGTGGATCGAGGAGGACTGCTCTGTTTGTTGAACAAACACGCCGTATATATCACACAAGCCGCTTCCCCGACAGATCACTGTGCGTACTTCGCGAGTCTTCGCCCGGACTGCTCGGCTTCGCCGAGGTGATCAGCTTCATGAACGCGTCCTTGTTCTACGCCTCATGTGCCCTCGCCTCACCCACCACCGTCGCGCCGTTCATCGTCTTCACGCCCGCCGCGCTCTTGCCCTCCTCCCCGTTCTCCGTCAGCTCCTTCAGCGTATCATACAGCATCCGGTAGCGGTTTCGTCCCTCGCGCATGATATAGTAGTCATGCAGCAGACTCTGGTAGCTCTTCTTGATCTTGTAGTACATCACCATGATTCGCTCCTTGTTCACCGGATCGCCGCCCTCCTTCTGGATCTCCAGCAGCTTCGCCTCGTACTCCTCCTTCACCTGTGTGATCACTCGCTCGTACTGGATCTTCTGCACGCTCAGCCGCCGCTGTTCCAACACCACCTCACGCTTCAGCTCCTGGATCGCCTCCTCCTTCTCGCCCACGCTCATCTGCTCGCGCCGCAACTCGTTCGAGTAGTCCACCAGCTTCTTGTACATCAGACACAGCATCGCGTGCGCCTCGTCCGCCGCCAGCAGGCGCAGCTGTGCCGTCACCGCCTCCTCCGAGAAGGTGTTGTCCTTTAGGATCTTCTCCAGCTCTTCTACGCCCGTCACCTTCTCGCGCAGCACCGTCGCCGCCTGCGCCATCGAGTCCGCCAAATCCTCCTCCTCGTACTTCTCGATCGCCTCGTTCTCCGCATTGCGCCCGCCGTGCAGCTGCACGCGCCGCCGACTGCGCTGCTCCTGCTGCTTCATCAGCTCCTTCATGCGCTGCAGTGCCTGGTCCTTCTGCTGCACGCGCTGCTCCAGCCGCAGGATCTGCTGGTCCTTGCGGCCCTGCTAGCTTCAGCTGCTTCTCCAGCCACCCGATGCGCTTCTGGTCCTCCTTCGTGTACCGCTCGTGCTCGCGCCGCTGCACGTCCGCCGACACCTTCAGGTCCTTCAGCTGCTTCTGCAGCTGCGCCGTCTGCTCCATCTGCAGCCGCAGCAGCGAGTCGCTCTTGCTGTTGCTCCGCTCCAGCTCCGTGATCTGCCGCGTCTGCTGCCGCGTCTGCCGCTGCAGCTGCTGAATCTCCTTCCGCTTCTCCTCCAGCTCCTGCTTGTGCTGCCGCTGCGCCTGCTCCACCGACCGCTGCAGCGACACGCGCTGTTGTTTCATCTCCTGAATCTCGTCCGTCAGCCGCGAGATGCGCGTGGACGTCGACCGCAGGCCCTCCACGGTACGCTGCAGCTCGCGCTTCTGGCTCATGATCACCTGGATCTCCTCCGTCTTCGACTTCAGCTTGTTCTCCAGCTGCTGCTGCTGCCGCGCCATCTTCTCCGTCGTCCCCGCGGGGTTACGGTGGTGTTGCTGCATCAACTCGTCACGCTCGTGAAGCATCCGCTTCTTCTCCTGCCCATCATAACGCACTCACGCCCTCACCGCCTCCAGCTCCGCGATCTTGCGCGTCATCTCGTTCAGCTGCTGCTCGTACTTCTTGCTCATGTTCTCCATCGCCGTCTGCTGCTTCTTCATCTCTACCAGCTCCTTCTCGCGCCGTTCGATCTGCGTCACCAGCGTGTCCAGCTGTTGTGACAGGATCTTGTTCTGCTCCTGGATCGTCGAGTCCACCTCCTCCATCTGCGCGTTCACCTCCTCCATCTCCTCGTTCTCGCCTCTACCCCTCACTCCCCCCAAATTCGACCACTTGCCGTTCAGCAGCTCCTTGATCCGACTCACCGCCTCCAGCTCCAGCTCCAGCTTCGTCTTCGACGTCACGTCGATCAGTTTCATCTTGTCTGCCATACTCCGTTGGTTCTGCTTCTCGCTCAGCTCCAGCAGCTCCGCCACTTGCTCCGTCTTGTGCTGCAGCTGCGCCTCCAGCTCCGCAATGCGCAGCTTGTGCTTCGCCAACAGCTGCTTGTTAAGCCCACCCCACCCTTCTCATCGGATATGTCCACCTCCTTCAGCGCCTCCGGGCTCAGCTCCTCTCCCAGCACATCACACACCACACCCCCAGCAATGCCAGTGTTACCAGCAATGCCAGTGTTACCAGCACCACCAACACCAACACCCGCACTGGCAGCCGCCTTCGCCAGCACCTCCAGCCGCGCCGTCAGCACCGCGTTCTTGTTCTTCTCCTCCTCCAGCGCGCGGTTCACCTCGCGCAGCCGCTCGCCCAGCTTCACCGCGTCGCTCTCCGCCTCCTTCACGCGCTCCTCCAGCCGCTACGCTTCACCCACCACCACCGCCGCCACCAGCCGCGTCTCCTCCTCGTTCTTCATCCGCTTCTCCTCCTCTCGCTCGCTGAGTCCCATGCGCGCCAACTGTTCCAGCGTGCCCTCGTCCACGTCGCCGCGGCCCTGCAGCTGCTGCTTCAGACTGGCGATCTCGCGCCGCAACTACCCCTCACTTTTCATGTCATCGCTCACCGAGTCGATCAGGTCCGACTGCGCGTCGTGGTTCACCTTCGGCTTGTTCTGGATGTTCTTGGCGTTGTTCGCGTACACCAGACTGCTGACCGTTTCGCTGATCGAGTCGGACGCCGGACTAAAAGTGAGGGGCCCCACCCATGGGTACCTGACGCACGTGATCATGAGCGTCTTCGCGTTGCCGCCCAGACTGTCCATCAGAATGCGCGTCAGCTTCGACTCGCGATAGGGCGGGAATCTTCGCGTCACCTTTTCCCGCCATCCTTACGTCCCCTTCTTCTTCTCGTCGCCCAGCGCGCTAATCACCTTGCCCAGCGCCAGCAGGCCCAGGTTGATGTTGATTCCCTCCTTCATCAGTTTTCCCTCCGTGTTCGCCTTGCCCGTTCGCTCGCTTCCCGCCAAGTCCACGAAGTGGAACTTGCTCTGCTTCGCTTCCTTGAGCGGCTCGGCTCCCTCTTCTTGCTCTGCGCCTTCGCTCGGCAGTGCCAGCTCCTGGTCGATGTAGATGGTGAAGATGGCGTGCGAACGGCTGCTGAAGGCATTCATGCTCGTGCGACCAGTGGCACGGTACAGACAGCCGTTGTCCAGAACGTCCAGAAGCTCGTCTGCGCTATTGACTTCGATTTGCTTGTGGCCGATGATCTTCACGCCGCCCTTCTCGTCCGAGCGAATCAGCACCTCCTTGCTGGCAGCTTGGTCGAACTCGAGGAGGTCACGGACCGTGTCGCCGTAAATCTCGAGGAAGCTCACGCGGATCATGACAGTGTTGCCCTCGTTTTCACCTTCAATGGCTTCCTTCTTCTGAAACACTTCCTCGATGATGCGAGGCACAATGCCGTAGTCTCCGCTGTTCATGCTTCTCCCCGCTGTGCCCATCGTGTACGTCTTTCCCGACCCGGTCTGACCATACGCCAGGACTATTCGTCAAGCCTCTGCAATAACGGTACTCGTAGCATTGTATCCATCAAAAGCACTCTCCAAAAGAGGTGTGACGCATGTGTTGTACACTTCTTCCTGGGTAGAAAAGGGCCCAAACACATAGTTGAATGTGTAGCGGTTATCGTCATTACCCTTTATTGAAATCTGTACCATCACACACATACAACACATGTCCCACCTCGTTTCTGCTGCTATCCGCCACTACCGCGATGTCGGCGAGTCCTCGCTCTCGAGCGACCAGTGGCCTCACTTGGAGAGTAACAGCTCCCACGAATCACTTACCACGAACGGCAACTTTCACACAGTCTGTAGCGACAGAATCACCAGTTCGACTACTCATTTGAATTATGCCCCAGCAATGGAGTTCCTGGTAACAAGCAAGTGCAGATTTGCTCTTGTGCCGTGAGCACACTTCAAATTGTGATCAACAAACAACCCACTACCTAACTCAATTACAACTCAACCTTCGGGGCTTCCTCAGCCTTGGCCTCCACCGCAGGAGCAGGGGCAGCCACGCAGCAGGAGCAGCAGGAGCGGGCTCCACAGGCTTGGCCTCAGCAGGGGAGGGAGCGGCGGCAGGCTTCACAGAAAGCTCCGTCTTGTAGTCACCCATAAAGTCCCAACCCTTCTTTCCCTTGGTCACGATCATGTGGTAGAAGAGAGCAGAGACAAGGTACTCGCTGACCAGAGCCACGATCATGGCGAAGGTGCGGAACGGGAACCAGTCGGGGTAGGGCAGGAACTTGGGGAGGTTGAACACCTGACCACCACCGAAGCGAAGAATGGCGCCCAGGACGAAACCGACCAGAGAGCCGTAGGTGTTGACCTTCTTGCAGTAGATGACCAGCAGCAGCTGAGGGAAGAGCAGCGCGTAGACGAAGTCGGAGGTGAGCACCCACAGCTCGTACACGCTCTTGGCGGTGATGGCCAGAATGGTGCCCAGCACGCAGATGACGATCATCGTGATACGCGCCACCACCGTGATCTCCTTCTCCGACGCCTTGGGGTGGAACAGGGGCTTATACACGTTGATGGTGAACACGGTGGCAGAGGCCAGGTAGGCGCCATCAGCGGTGGACAGCGTGGCAGCAGCAATGCCGCCCAAACCCATGTAGGATACCACCTTCGGGGTCAGGTACTTGATGATGTAGGACAGCGCGAAGGACTCCTTGCCCTCCATCGAACCCACCTCGGCGTACTTGCTCCAGTCCACAGTCGTTCCGTAAATGCCCATCAGCGCAGGAGGAATAGCGCAAAGCAGAGCGCCCACACCAGACCAGTAGGACATGACCTTGGCGTCCTTCACGGAGCGGCTGGAGAGGACGCGCTGGAAGTACACCTGCCAGGGGATGCCTCCGAAGATCATCAGCAGAGCGGAATCCGCCCAGATTCCGGCGTCCTGACCCGCAATGCTGCCCAGCCAGTCGCTGGTGTTCTTGCTAATGTCGCCGACAGCGTCGTTCGTGGCCACGAAGGGAATGCAGATGAACAGGCAGATGAACATAATCACCAGCTGCACGACATCCGTGTAGGCAACGGAGTACATGCCGCCGATGAAGGCGAGGAAGCAGGAGCACACGGCACTGACGAGAATAGCCACCACCGGGTCCACGCCAATCAGGACGGAGAGGCAAGCGCCCAGAGTAGAGAGCGCCATGCCAATCCAGAACACATCTCCCAGACAAGCGGGCAGGTACAGGAGAGCGACCATCCACTTCTTCAGCTTCTCGGAGAAGGGGTCGAACATGGTCATGTACTCCTTGGAACGCATCTTATCAGCGAAGATGATGGCGCCGAAGAAGAAGCACACGGCATAGCACCAGGGAGCCTGCGTCCAAGCCAGACCAGAACCCTTCGTCATGATTCCCTGCGTGGTACCGTAGAGGTAGCCTCCGCACACCCACGTAGCGACCATCGTAATAATACCCATCAGACCACTGAAATTTCTTCCGGCAAGAGCCAGCTCCACGGCCGTATCGGCCTTCTGCTTCTTGCTGGCCCACACACCAACACCGAGCACGATCGCGTAGAAAACCAGAAGGGAAATCACACCGACAATATCGAAATGGTTCTGGTAGGGAGCGGGAGTAATCGGCATGGGAGTCACCTCATCGCCAACAGTAAGAGCAAGCAAGGACAAAGCCATAGAAATCGATTTCATTTTTGCTCCTTTCAAGAATTATATGGATGGCAGCAAGAGGCATGGGCCCTTATAGGAAAAATGATACGGACACATGCCACCTTTAACCCAATTTCCACTTTTCCCTGTTGTGAATCACTGCTGGAAACAAGGTGTTCTCTTCAACAAACAAGAGGATTTACATTTTGAATACAATAGGAAACCGTTTGAGTGGTTTGAACGATGCACTTGGGTTTTGAGGTTTTCATCGGCAATACCTTGAATATAAAGTACACTCGTAAAGAACAGCACGATAGGCCCAGGAAAGAGGTATTGAACTAATCAACTCATCACTCCCTCAGACCGTTCCTACACCCGTTGCTACACGCTACTTTTGAATTCAAAGTGATTCGCACATACGAATCGTTGAAGTAACCCTTCTATTCCATTCTCACTCTTTCCGTTCTTGTCTGAACCTCTCCCTCGAGTTTGCTTTCTTTCGTTTGTCATGCATGGTCGTGCCAACGTTTCTTCCGATTCAGCTCACATTGGGCACTTGGATGGACCCATCTCCAATGTAGATAGTACCTCTCCCGGTGAAGTGGATCCTACAGTCGCGCGCTATCTAGGCAGTCAAATTGATGGGATTCGCGATGCTGATGATACTCATCCACACTTCATCCAATATGGTAACTCCTCGTTTGATCTCGAAGACGTCCATCTCAACGCAGAGTTGAATAAGTGTTCGTCTCCTCTAAAGGGGAATGGCTGTGATAGTGCTTCCCCTGCTATCTCTTGTTCGTTTCCATCTCAGATCCCTACTCCAGCCTATTCTGACATGTTTGACCGCATTCATATTCTCTCTCATAAGGAGAATCGGAGTCAACTACTCCATTCTTCATCCTCTGTGGGTTCGCCCCTTCATCGTGTGGGGTCCCACTCCACAGCTAGACGTCCTCGTTCTGTTTCATGTACCATTGTATGTGGTCGAGAGCAACTGTACAGCGTTCCATCTCGTGAGTCTCCTTCTTCTCCCTCACCCATAGCCTCCTTAATCCCTCGACTTGATTATTCCGACACCTTGTTTTCTTCGTCCTTTTCCTCGCAGGACATTGTTTTTAATGACCTGACTCTGCAATAGCTTATGTGTGTGTTATCGCTCTTCTGTTTTCCACAAACACGCCACGGCAGGATCTCGCCCATGATCACGGAGTGGTCGCTGCTCACCGAGCAGATGATCGGCTCGATCGGGTGGAAGTCCACGTCGTTCACGATGCTGCGATGGCCCGGCAGGCGGTATCTACGCCTCATCCCCTCGTCCTCTCGCCCACTTGATCGCCAGCGAGGTGGTGTCATACACGTACACGAACCCGTCGCCACTCCCGCAGCTCGCCATCGACAGGTCGGGGCTCCAAGAGCACCGCAGCAGGTTCCCGCTGGCTCCCTGCTACGCCTCACACGCCCACGCCACGCCCACCGTGTGCCCGCGCATCAGCTTCACGCAGCGGCTCTCGCCCTCGAAGAACGCGTTGATGTCCCACACGCGCAGTCCCGCATCCAGCGAGTGGCTCAGCCTACGTCTCACCTCCCCCACAGGAGGGTACAGGTAGCCGCCGTCGGGGGCGAGGCGGATTCCCGTGATTAACTCGGGGAGTTGGGGCAGTACGATGGACGGCGTGAAGGTGGCCATCTCGTATATCTACGCTCGCAGGCGGGAGAGGCCGCTACCCGGATGACGCCGTCGAGGCCGCCTGTGATGATCTGCGTGGTGTCCTCGTTGAAGCAACAGGACGTCACTTGGAAGGAATGCGGAATGGTCTTCACCACGTCGCCGCTTCGGCTGTCCCACAGCTAGAGTGAAGTTTGACAGTGAGATAAACCTTGCAGGTGCAGTCGTCGGCGCAGGAAAGCACCAGATTGTCGCTCTTCTTGGAGGCGTCGATTCCGTTCACGAAAGAGGCGTGGCCCTTCAGCTTCCGAATTAGCTTTCCGTACTAGGCATGATTTCAGGAAATGGAAGGGTACGGCCGCATCCCAGATGCCCACCGTTTTGTCTGCGCTGGCGGAGCACACCTGCGTTCCATCCCAGTTCCAGCATATTTCCAGCACCGCATTCTTGTGTCCCTGCAACAACGCGTAGTTCTCGCACTCTCCGTACACGTCCCATAAGAATATATTCGAATCCATGCCCGCCGTCGCCAAGTGCTGCCCATCGGGGGAGAATCGCACCGAAAACACGGCGTCCTATGCGTTCACTCTTCATTACATTGCAATCACCTTGTGACCGATCAATTCCAAGTTCGGCGCCTTCAAACTGGATGTGCGGGGCGGTTCATCCACATCTTCCTATCCGTTAGTGATAGCACTGAAATTTCCCACTTTTACAACGACAGCCATGTTTCTTTCCATGTCGGCAACCACCAAATCAGTGGACGTTGCGGGCTCGTTGTTCTTGCTCATTCTACAACGAGGGATCAGAAACTGTTCCCAACATGATGCATTGTAACCGCTTACATCCTCTATACGAACTAGTTGACGACAAGAAACAGATTGTTAACAACCAAACTACAAGAAGAATGAACCCACGGAGAATCCAGTGCTCTTTCTGTGGATCACAGGAACGGACTGGTTCAGGGGAGCGGCGCGTTGCCCCTGCGGATAGGCCACGATCGTCTGGTATCTACCGCTCACACCCACTCATCATCCCTACCCGTTTGTGTTCATTCCAGTCGGCTGACGAACACGCGCCTCTCTCTGAGGCCTGGGAGAAGGAGCATTCACCACGATCGTCTTCGTCCGTTGCTGACGATCCAAAATGACAGTCGTGTTTTCGTCAACCGGAAGCTTCGAATGACGAGAATTCGTAGCTTTCATTACTCGTTGCTTTTGCCGTCTGCTGGTGGCTACACTTTGAAGATTCTCGTTGCGCTGATTGCTCAAGGGCTGCTTCACAGTCTGTCTATTCCCATTTCTCGCCCCTCCGTATAGAGGCATCTTAATAGTCACCGGGTCGGCTATTTGTCCCCTCTGGTAATTGGTCTTTCCCTGCGCAACGCCCTTAACGACTCCGGTCGGATTCACAACAGGCTTCTTTTGGGCCGTATTGGCAGTATTTCCATTCTTCGGAGCCGTCTTGGGAGGATTTTGACTATTTCTGCGATTCCGCCGATTGTTCGTGCGTTTTGGCTGGGCGGGCTGCTCCGCTGCTGACTTCTATTCATTATCGAGTCTCCGAACGTGGATACATTCACTACAGGCTGCTCGACCGGATTCTTCTTCTGCTGAGCAATGATCTGATCTACTACCTAAATCATGGATAGAACACTCCTACCGAGAGGGGCATCCAAAGAGGCTTGCTGCGGCTGCGGTTGCATAGTATAAACAAACGGGATTTGATTGATGCTGAACGCTTTTGGCTCTCAGCACATGTCATGCCGCTCTGATTGTATCCTTCCAAAACAACGATTGATGCAGCAAACAGGACAAAACGACTCACTTCTTAGCAAAACAGATAATCGCCGAGCTCGAGTACACAATCAGCTGCTTGATGTCGATCGCGAGGTACCGCACCGCCTTGCACCACACGTCGTAGTCTCCACACAAAAAGTCCTAATCCTCATCCCCGCTCTCCACCCCCACGCATCCGTTCACCGCGTCCTGCTGGATCGGGTACTTCACCTCCACCTTGAACTTCTCCGCGCAGTGCGCCACCAGCACCTTCACCTCCCTATCCCTCACCCTCCCCACTCACACGCACTCCAACAGCAGATGCAACGCCTGCTGGAACAGCTTCCGGTTCCCGCCCTTCGGGTTGAAGCACCTACGCCTCACGCCACGCCCACGCCCGCACAGCTTGTACGACGTCTTCTGCGTCAGGTCGATCACCTCGCTCGCCGCGCCCTGTGGCTTCAGCACGATCTGCCCATACCGCTTCCCGTACAGCGTGTGCAGCGCGTCCACCACCTGTAACAGCTCGCCCAGCACGCCGTTCACACTGTTCCAGTCGATCTGACCCTCACTCCTGCTTCTGTCCCCCACCTGGTTGCCCACGCGCGCTAACTTCATCCCGTTCACCGTGATCGCCTCGCGGTCGAACCAGATGTTGAACGCGTCGTTCAGCGGGTTGCACCCCTTCAGCAGCCGCAGCAGCTCCGCGTCCTTCTCCGTCTTCTCCACCGCACGGTTCGTCTCGCCGCTGTGCATGCCCAAAGTCAGCCCGATTTCGGACGACACGCAGTTCATGGCATCCCGCAGTCGCTCCAGCTCGGCCTGCACCTCCTCCAGCTCCATCTTTTCTCGCTCCACGGAGGCCAAGTCCTCACGCAGCGATTGAATCGCCGAGGACAACTCCTCCTTTTCCTTTTGAAGCTGTCTGTGAGGAGAGTTGAAGACACTCACTTCATTTTGATTCTTCGTTGTTTCTCCTTTTGTGTGCTCCTCTTCATTCCCGTTCGGAGACAGTTCCTCCGTTGTGTGCTGCTCCTGTTGCACCATCTTTTGCTGCACCGTCATCGCACCAATCAGACGCTCCAGCACGTAGCCCACATTCTTGTCCTTCGTCAAGCCACTATTCCCTCAGTCCTGAACACAATCAGCACCTAATATGTTCCTTCTTCACCATTTCCAAACAGGTAGAACAAAGCGGAAAGTCAATTCCCGTGAGTTTGCTCCTACTCTTTCATTATACTGTTTGACACTTACAAACACTCGAAGAAGTCGATCATCGACAGGTTCATCTCATTGTTTTCAAAGACATGGCCCAGACTGGTGAAAAGGCTAACCAGACTCTTGTTATACTTCTTGATAAATCCTTTGCATTATTATTCATGTCCCAAAGCCAACTTTGATACTCTTTCTCATCCAAGTACAGGTAGTTGAGGCATTTCTGACAACTCGAAACCCACCTTCCCGGAGAACGGTCATCCACGATCTCTGCACTCATGAAAGATTAGCAAGAAAGGAGCAAGATCCAATGAGTTATTGCGTGTTTTGTTCCATGCCAAAAGCAACACTGATTTTGGAAGAGCCATTTCTTTCTTGACCCGTAATAAGTACTAGTGAGGAAGAAGCAATGGACCGAAACCCAATGGCATTCTCTTCTCCGTATGGGAGTTCCGTGATGTACGACCAGGGAGACGAAGAAGACTATTCCTTGTATTCGTTGAAGAACATCAGCTTCAAGGACAACTGTAGGATGTTGGAAGGGAGTGTAATGAGGGTAGTGGCGGAAATGATGTTTGGTTTTGGCGACAGCATCGAGCCCTACGAGGGCTCCATTCAGGTGATGGACGAGTTGCTGAAGGACTTCATCACCAATCTCGTTCCTTCCTTTCCTTGTGTTGAAGAGTAGACATTGCGCAGTATGGACATTGCGAAGCGATGCAACCGTCCTTTTGACTACGAGTGTATTCAGTTTGCCGTTCGCGATAAGGAGTTTGTGTGACTGCATGGTGTGATGGAACAGAGGCTACTACTGGAGACTGAAGGAGCTGCTGACGGCTTTTGACGAAATCGCGAGTCAGAGTCGGTATTCCGAGAGTGACTTGGATACAAGTGCGGATGCAAAGAAGCGTGCGAACAGAGAAGAGAGGAAGTTGTTGAAGAAGCAGAAGTTGGAGGAGATGCATGTGGAGGAAGTGTAGTGTATCCTAGCTGTGCTGTTTGCTTGTGACTTGAAGTGGTATCATTCTTACGGGTGGTCAGTCCCCAATTGACCTGATGGAGTTCAATCGTAAGATATCATGTCAAGAAACACAAAAGAGAGAGGTATTCTCATTCTTCACTTCCACCTTGCTCGTTTCTCCAGCAGGAACATCATTGCTCTCACTCACAGTCTTCATCTCCACCTCGACCTCCCGACTCCTTCTTCTCTTCTTCACCAACCTCGTACATCGACTTCTTTCCAATCACACTCACATTGTCCCACGTGCACACATAACCAGATCACAGCAATGGCAATGAGTGCGGTGAAAGAGGAGAAGTAATAGATCCACTTCTTGTTGTAGATGTAAATAGCGGAGAGAATGAGAGGCGAAGAAATGAGAGAAGCCTGCCAGAAGAAGTTGTTATAGGAGAGTGCCTGACCCTGCACACTGGGATGTGTAGTGGTCTAATCATCATCATCATTACTCCTTCACTTACACTAATGATGGAGACGGAGGTGGGAGCAGCCATGCTGAAGCCAATCCACAGAAGAAGGGTGGCAGCCATGGAGCCATACTCGCTGTCCACCGTAATGAGGAGATAGGCGAAGAACTCAATGATCATGCCAGTGAGGGCGAGATAAGGAATGGGCACCTTCAGCTTGGACATGAGCATAGGGTAAATGAGGGATTGGAACACGCAGCAGAGAACGCTCTGAATGATGACAAGACCCCTACGAATGAGAGAGAAAGGGTGGAGGAGACGAGAAGACGATGGAGGGTGTGTCGAACACATCCGTCAGATAGATGCCATAGCGCGAGTCGAAGGCGTTAACGGTCCATCGGAGACAGAACTCAAAGCAGAAGCACAGGCACATGGTCTTCGTCACCTTCAGCTTCTTCTTCTCCACAGGCGCCTCCTCCTTCTTCTCTTCCTTCACTTCGACAACAGACTCAGCAGCAGGGGCAGCAACCGATTCAGTAGGGGCAACAGCAACGCCGTTCTTCTTTGCATTACGACGCTGAATGACGAGTGGATTGGACTCATTCAGGAAGATCATCGCGACAATCATCGCGACACCCGATGCAACACCAGCGACATACAACGGGAAATGATTGTTCACTTGACCAAGAATTCCTCCAATAGCAGGACCGAGAATAAAAGCAGCAGTGACACAAGCATCGAGTCTGGACAAATAGATACTGCGATCTTCTGCGGGGATAAGATCAGCAATAACACTAGAGTGAAAAGAAGGAAGAAGCAGTACGCTTGGACAAGAATGAGGGAACCCGCAAACAAACCAGTAAAAGACCTCCAGACAATCAATGCCCACATGGAATAGGACATGGCCTGGAAAATGGAGCCTAGAGATGATTGAGAATAACAGCAACTACCAAAACAGGAGCCAAAGAGCGACAAGAGGAGGAAGGGCTTTCTTCCGAAGACATCACTTCCAGGACCCATGATCATTAGACCTTGTGGTTACAGAATGCAAATGGTTATACTAATGAGTTGGAAAATGGCGTAGGAACTGAAAAGAATACCTTCTTCCATGGGAGTGGAGTGGAGTTCCTTGATCAAGTAAGGGAGGATGGGAACGATGAGCGCGTAATTCAGTGAGTCCATGAAGACAGTAATGAATGCGAACACGATAATACTTTTCTTCTCACCTGTAAGAGCCATTCCGTAGAGAGCTTTTCGTAAGATCATAGGATCAAGACTACGAGTACAATTCCGTGATGGTTGCAAGAGAATGAAAAAGAGTATGAAACACTATCGTTTGTAAGGACATCTATGGTGCGTTATCCTATTGGGTGAACGAATGTCCCGGGTTCCTCGGTTTCGACGCTTGATTGTCGACAACATACAGAGGATAGGCTACGAGTGATAAGGAGCGGTTCAGTACTCTTATCGTGTAACTGGGTTGAAACGTCTGTGTCTTCTCTGTTAAGAATTGGGAACAGGAGAGAATTGTACTTTACTGTTTTGCACATTGTGCCATATGCTGAGAAACTTGATACTCTATACTATCAATTCATGGTATAGCAAACAAACATAATAGAGAGGTTCACTCTTTCATTCACAGAGACGGAAGTGATTACTGCCATCTTTATTGTATCCACTTCCTATTACTTTTGCCCACTACCAATCTTTGAAATGATGATTCACTACCATCAGTGTTTTCATGCGTATCCATGAATAGAGACAGATCCAATAGACGAAACAGTATGCATTCCAAATCGATCGATTACTCATAAGAAAGGAAGCAGATTGTCTGCTTTTCCGCATTGGGTATTCTTGTGCTTTGTGCTATTCTTACCGGATACTTGGCAAGCCGAATCGTCTTTTCGTATGTTCTATTCGATGACAAGGGCTGGTTTGACAGTGAGCGTTCTGTCGCACCTCAGTTTGCTCTATCCCTGACTGTCAACAATAGGGGTGATGCTGGGGCGATATTCAAAGGAGAGAGTGCCATGCCAGTACCGTCCAGTTATGATAGCCCTTATCTATCCGTATTTGCTGCTTTCCGCATTGATATCGTAGATATTCTTTTGGTTCAAAGCGGATCCGCACGCAAAGGACTCCCGTGGTGTAATCATTGGCAATCGTTGGTTGGATTGCGATAACCGCGCTACAAATCCATCGGCTATCTTGTTTTCTACGACTACCAAGAGCAGTAGGCATTCATCCAGGATTGAAGAGCTAGGAATATCGGAGTCATGTGGCGATCGAAGAAATCGCGATGTGAATCGGTGCTGACGCAGCGTATCATACCGCCTGATACATGGACGCATGTATCGATCGTGTTTTCCCCTTCCGACAGTGATGTGAACCGTGAAGACTTTGGTGGGTTTGTTGCACTCTTGTCACACGTAGTGGATTTAGTGTATCCTATGATCATTGAAATTTACGTGAATGGCGAGTTGATTCTGTCAAAGCAATCGATTCGTTTTTTGAGTGTAATAACCTCAAAGACAACTAAAGCGTAGGACAACCAGGCAATGACCCTCGGTGGCGCCGCAAACAACCAGGGCCTGTTCAGTGGCCGCGTTTATGACTTGGTGTTGACGGAGAGAACCTTCAATAAAGAGGAGGTGAAGGACTTGTACAATGGGGAGAGGAGGATTGTCACCGCCATTAAGAAGAGCGCAGAGTTGATCATGTTCACTAACAGTTATGCAACCGTTTTGTGTGTTTGCTACAACAAACACTTCATTTCATTGCAACCAATGTATCATAATCACTGCGCGTAATCGCGTATATGGGGCAATCTACAAAGCCGTGGTCCGTAGGGAAGTACTCTCTCTTCACACCCTCTCGGACCATTCCGGCCTTCTCCATAACACGACCGGAAGCGGGATTCTCGATGGAGTGGCAAGACTCCAGACGATTCATACCCAGACGCTCAAAACAGAAACGGATCACTATGCTCAGTGCCTCGGTAGCAAGACCTTTTCTCCAGTGATCCCTGCGCAGGATATAACCCACTTCTGCAAGAAGATGAAACTCGTTCACGTCCACAAGTCCGATAGAGCCGATTAACTCGTTGCACTCCTTACATACGATCGCCCAGTTGTAAAACGCGGGATTGGCGCTTTCTTTAACCCATATGTTTATGATGTCCTTGGAATCTTGAATCGACTGGTGGGTGGGAAAACGCATAAATTGTGTAGACTCCTTATCCGATGCGTACTTGAACATGGCGGGTGCATCCTCCAAGACAAAGGGACGCAAAAGGAGTCGTTCAGATTCCAGTACGACACTTCCGAGATGGTGAATAGGCATTCTATGGAAGAATGGACAATAAAACGAATGGACGAGAACTTTTCGGGAATACTCTCACATAACAAACATGAGCAGCTACATTTTGGGTGGCCCCACAGTCAGAATCATAATCCCCGCAGCAACAACGATAGGGACCAGAATGCATCCGATTGCAATATAGAACAGGATGATGTTGTTTTTCCCGATGCACTTGCCCATCCACGGACAGTGATGATCCAGCTACTGATCACAACGAACGATTCATGCGCACCTTCAGACAGCAGGTATTACAGCGATCGCAGTGGTACGCATAACGGGGACGATCCACTCCACATTTGCCTACTCTTCACGCACTCCAGAAGAGTGAACTGCACACACTGCTTTTGAATTCCGTGAAGCAGGGAGGCTCACCTCGATAGATGATGCCTGGATTGGAGCAGGTGGTGAGAAGAAGGACGGAAATGGGGAACAGACAGATGATGGCGCCGACAATCACAGGAATCCAGGAGGAAGTTCCCATTCTAGCCGTGAGCGAGGTTTCCAATCCCAACCGTAACAAATACAAATCTCCAAATAACACAAAGATCTGAAATGCGAAGGTAATCAGCAGGGTGGGCCAATCAGGACCCACTAAACAAATGAAGGGGAAATAGTCATGTTTCAATTCATCTCCCCACAAGAGATAGCAGTTTCCCAGTCTTCCTCCCGTTTTGGGATAGGAGAGGTGGGAAAACACGGAATGGGGAATAGGGTTCGGAACAGGAATAGCCTTTCTCTTCGCCGCCAACTCCTCCGCGGGATCTGCTAGTTGTTACACTCAATTGATAATGCCCACGCTTGATCACCATCCTCGGCGTGATTCCATCGCTCCCTATCGAATTTGCCTCCTTAGTAGGACTCTACGCATGATTTCTCCCACGGATGTGCACAGGCAGGGAAATGGGAGGATCTGTCACTTCTGGCTCTACTGGAATTGCGGTTTCGTTTTCAGTTCCCAAAGATGTTTGTTCCATCAGGGGTGCGCTGTTCTACCACAATAACAAGGAATCAATGACGGTGATAAACAAACAGAGCAACTAAAAGGACACAGGACTGGAGGAGGAGTGCCTTCGGTGCCGTAGCGTGCTATCCAACTCTCGTTCGGTGTCTATGCATCAACCCTCTCTCCCTCCTCCACCTTTCATCAGTGTAAACGCAAAATCGCTAGAAGGAGGAAGATCGAACTGTGCGTTATCCTCCTTTTTCACCGTGAGTCCACCTTCCTCCTTCACAACAGGCTTGCCTTCTTTCTTCACCACCGGCTTTTCTTCACCACAGGCTCGTTTTCCTTCTTCACAGGAATAGAACTCCCACTCTCTTCCGCAGGTCGCAGCCACGCGTTCAGCTTCACTCCCGCGATCACCGCCACTACCAAGCAACACACCGTACCGCACAGGGTCTAAACCTAACGCACCCCACCATCCCTCACCGATACACTCACGAACAGAACGCCGACGATGAAGTGGTGGTTCTGCAGATAGGAGCGGAACCCGCGCGTGGCGACATGGGCATGCAGATGGCAATCCGTGAGAATGACGCTGGGATTGTGAAGGATCACATGGACGGTCTCGATGCTGTTCTGAACAAGCTAGGCATGAGAGGAAGGAAGAAGAGAAACGAAATCTTCCTGGATGAAGCAAGGCATCCTACGCACCTCCCCGTTGCGCACGACTCCGAGAGCCACGAGTGGGTACAGAAACAGATAGGTCAGCACTGCGTTGACAGCAAAGCGGATGTCCGTGGTGTAGGTCTGGGTTGATGTCGCAAGGACTGTCTTGTTCTTGCTCAGCACCTGGGCCTCGATGGAGTAGACACTTTCAAAGTAGTTGGGAAGCAAATAGGGAAGGGTGTAGACGATTTCGAATTCCATGTGCGAATTCGCTCTCTTTGCCTTACGCTGCCACCAATTCCACGAACCTGACTCTTCGAAAGACGCACGGTACTCATGAGAGCCGTATAGTTGACAGTGGCAGAAGGAATGATGTCGTTCTTGATGCGCTCTCCCTTCGACTTGTAGTAGGATCTACGAGGAACGGCCCATCCCCATCCCTACGTGTAATTGAAGTTTAAGTCCAAGGGATGAGGACTTCTCGGCACTAGGATATAGCACATATACTCGTAGAACACGACGGAAGCAAAGAAGAAGACGCACATGGAAACCGTGAACACAACCAGCAGGGAGAGGAAGACGATGATGTGTCTGTGCGATTGGACAAAGGCCTACGAGGAACCACCTCCATGAAGGAACAACCACGAAGCGTTGCCATAACGACGTGCGGTCCTTCTTCTCCGCTCTTCGTAATGATGAGGGCATAGGAGAAAAAGAATGATCCATCTGCACGCGAGGGAGAGGGTGGTCTCATCTAGAGCAGGGTGAATCCTAAATCAGGCGAGTTTGGCTCAGTTGGAAGAGCGTGGGTCTCATAATCCCAAGGTCGTGAGTTCGATCCTCACAACCCGCAGCTTCTTTTTCATCTTTTTCTTTTCGCCTGCATGGACACGAAGAGAGACCTGGGAACCGTCATTTTAACGTCATCCATCACCAAGAAGGATGAAATTGTGGGGAAAATATGTGATGATGGCAATTCTGTGGTGTCGAACAACGTAACCTACTCAAGGTGACGTCTCACTCATCGACTCATTTCTAGCGTGGGCTCGTGGATCAATTCGGTCATGTACGACATTCCCGAGAATGAAACCATTTCTGACTGCGTTGTTTATTGAACATATTGAACAAACACACAACACGTACACTACAGGAATGTTAGTGGGATGAAATCCGAAGGATGCTAGACGGAGCATCACCGGTCGAATATCCATTGGTATATATGCATAGTTATGAAGAGAATGTGACACACACGTCACCTCCCTGGTTTGCTATGCACCATCATCACACCACCTACCAAGCACTTCCAGCACTGCCGATACAGCACACTCTGCAGAAGGAAACTACGAAACTATGAGTCCGTGCAACTATTTGCAAGAAACGGAGAATCCTGGCAAACTGTAGAAGAACCCCCCTTTCCCGGAAGTAACTTGTGCCACATGAAAACGGTAGTCATGGGCAAATGGGTTTCCGGAATACACATCTCACAACACCTACCTAGGGATTGTGAGAACAGCTGTCGTGAGTGACACAGGCATGCCAGCCACACAAGTAGCACGTTCGTGCGTTTAGGCAGATGTTTGACATCACATAACATCAGTTCGATATGGGACGCTTCGAATCGCCAATGCACTCTCATCACCGCACCTACCTATTCTGCAGAGGACACCACGAAGAACACTACAGAGGGTGAGATGTCGTTCACATAATAGTGGAGGAAAGTCACAAGCTAGCCTTCGTGGAGAGCGAACTGTCTCTCTTGCAGCATATCAAGGTCGAAGTGAACGAGTACTTTTGACCATGAGAAGCGCTGCACACACATACGTCACGATTCCTACAGGTTTCAAGACACATAGCGCCCCGTGTCACCTCATTCTGAACAAAACAATGGTGGTTGGAATGCGAGCGACCAGTGATCATGCCCCCTTGGTAATCAATACGCGCAATCACTGCACGTGTGAGCAACAAACACCCTCTTTTCTCAGACGCTGCTGTTGATAATCTCCTTTCGCAGGTTCAGACAGAAATCGATGCGTCGGCTGAACAGCTCCTTCGGCCGGCTGGACACGACGCCCGTCTCCTACGCATCATCCTCCCAACGCACCCCGCACCCGGTCCTCCGTCACGAAATAGTCTCCCTCAATCGATCCCGTGACGATGCCGTCGCGAATGTTCTACCCTCAATGCCAATCCCAAATCACACTCGCATGCACGTGTAGCGAGCCTCCTCGGCGCCGTCCAGCTGCAGCACGGATGCGATCTCCGCGAGGGAGATGCGGCTGTAGCTCTTGCACAACTTGACCAACGCGATGCGAATCACCGTGTTGTGCAAGCTACTCTCCACACGCGCCACCACTCCTACCGGTTCACAATACGGTCCAGGCCGTCCTCCTTGAAGCAGCTGTGACGCTGCGTCAGCACCCGGCGGTACGCATTCAGATCGCCGCGCATCACCGCCTACTCCTCACATAACCCTTTCACGGCTACTGTAGCAAGCTCCAGATACGGTGCGACGTTGCGAGCGTTCTTCAGCTCGCTCAGATCAGGCTTCTCGCCAATCAGCAGAGTGACCAAAATCGAGAGCTTTTCCACCTCGCCGTAAAACGGCCCGATTTCCTGGCCGCCCGATTTCTTGTGAATGGTGAAGATGGCGTGCTCGGCGCCGGAGTAGTCCAGAAGCACTGTCGAAACCAAGGCTACGATCACAATGCGCGAATGCGATCAACCCTTGTAGTAGGAGTAGCGAATGTACTGCTTGTCGGAGACGTTCTCGGGGAAGGGCGCCGAGGCGATGAAGTGGGTGGCGGTGAGGTACTGCTTCTCGCTGACGTAGACGCGAAGGATGCAGTTGTACAGGGCGCTCTGCGGTGAGAGGGGGAGAAGAGGGCTACGCGGGCGATGTTGTTGTTGTGCAGGCAGCAGATGCGGTAGTTGGAGAGGAGGGTGCTGCGGGTGAGGCGAGGGGAGGAAGAGTACGGAAGGAGGGAGGGAATCGCGAAGTGGCGGTTGTAGAGAACCATCAGGTATGTGCACGCACGCGATATTATATACTCCTTTTGAATATCCATGTAGCCCTCCGTCATGAAGTGCGTGATGACCATGTTGATGAGGGAAAGGCACTACTTTCAATCGAAAGAAACGGCAAGTACGTCCTCGTATTTTCCAATGCTGAGCAGCATGTACATCAGAATACTCGCCAGGTAGTAGTCCACTATGTCCTTCGATGCCTTGACGGCGGGAGACGCGTTTGATGTGACATTCTACAGGGTGAGCACGACGAAGGAGCACGCACATTGTACTTTGCGATAATCTCGAGCATGGGGCTTCTGAACGGGGAACTCTCGCTCACAAACTCCTTCACCGCAGATTCCATGTCGCTCAGCTTCAGACACTTGCGAATGGACGGAGTGAACAGCAGCACGCGGTGGATCACCGACGCCTCCCTTTCTTTCATCTCGCCATTGAGCAGGGAAATGTTCTTGTGTAAAACTACGCATTGACAAACGACCTCTCTTCGTTACTCGACAGTACCGCGCTTTCAGCAGAGGTCTCCGTGACAGACTCCATCCTTCTATGTGTTCTTCAATGCAAGGCTTTCTTTGAGAAGCGAAAACTGACACTTTCCAGCCCCTTTTGGAAGAGTCCGAAAGCGGGCGCGATTTCGGCCACTGCTCACAATCCGTTGCGATGCTGATTCCACACGAGAAGAGTATTCAGCTTGCCTCCATAAAGGATTCTGGCGTGTGCGCCATCGAACTGAGTCCGGATGGCAAGCTGTTTGCTGTCGCGACGACGGATCATCTTCAAATTTGGTCGGCTGGACCGAGCCTTTTTCTTCTGGCACAACTACGGATACAGCGTGCACCGAATCTGTCTCCCCATCTCGTTCGCCGTGTGATGCTTGTTTGGAGCGGCAACTGTGGTAATCTCGCCGTCGTGTGCGGTGAGGGCATTGTCGAAACGTTCGAAGTGAGTTACGAGGAGAGTCTGTTTGAAATGGACACTGTGACGCGGGGAACCGCCTATCTTCCCAGCTGCGCGCTTCGCCTCGTTTGTGTCAAGAATGTGGAGGAGTTCGGACTGCCGCTCTGCGTGGATTCGCTGCCCTCGAGCATTCTCCTCGGAACGGACCAGGGCATCTTGGTCGAGATGGAGTGGAGCGGCATTTCGCGGGGGTACCCCATCGCCGCCCCCATCATGATCTTCCTCCCCGAGCTGGCGAAGGACCTGCCTCCCTCCCTGCAAATCCTCTCCCTCAACTACAGCGCCACGCTCGGCGTCATCATCCTGGTGCTGAGCAACGGCATCTGCCTCCTCTTCCACGTCTCCTACACCAACCGCATTCACTTCAACAAAAGCGTCGTCATCCAAGCACAGGACTGCGCCCGCTGCTGTCTCGGCGGCTACGCCCACCTCCTGGCCCTCGCCAAGTCCGACGGCCGCGTCGCCATCTACCGCCTGCAGTGGCTGAACGACTCGCTGAACCCCGTGGAGCTGTTCACGCTGTCCATCGCCACCTACAACCACCTCTACCCGCCGCCCGACGAGGTGGCTCCTGACGCGGTGACCTGTCTCGCATGGAACTGGGAGAACGACCATCTCGCGGTGGGTTATCGCGGCCGCGGCGTCGCGGTGTGGAACCTGCAAAACAGCCCCATTTTCTGGAACGCGGTCAGGAAGGAAGAAACGCCCGCCTGCGCCTGCTTCTCCGCGATGGGCGACGCGCTGTTCTTCACGGGCCGCGAGGGCCGGCTGGTCTCGCAGCGCTTCCTGCTGACGAACAGCGTGGTACTCTGCAAGTGCGCCCAGCCGCCCCGTTTCATACGTAGTCCCGACGGCTCCTTCGCCGCCTACAACTCCACGACGCTGCTCCTGCTCTCGCCGACGACGAGCGGCTGCGTGCTGCCCAAGTACTACTCCATTCCCCAGTCCTTCACGCTCAACTGCAACTGGCCGCTGCTGGGCATGTGCGTAAACGACACCTCCTCCCGCGTTCTGCTGTTCACGTGCAATGATGTGTGTCTGTATCTCGAGGACTTCGATCTCTGGAAGGTCGCCACCGGGCTCGTCGACGCATGTTCAGTGGTGCATGATCATCCATAGGAACATGAAACCATCACCGCCGCCGCGTGGGTGTCCGACTTCGTGTTCGTGATCGCCGTGGGGTCTTCCAACCCTCGGCGCAGCACGCTGAGGGCGTTCAACATCCGGCAGGTGTGCACGGAGCAGTGCATCCAGGAGGTGTCGGTGGAGGAGCCAGCGCCGATGAAGGGTTTGTGATGTGGTGTGCCAGGGTCACTCTCTGGTCGTGCTCACCACCACCTCCACCGTTCACGTGTTCTCCATCGCCTCTTCCTGTATCCCCACTCGAACCCACTCAACCCTAGTTGACTTCAACGACTCTCACACCGTTCTCCTCCCCCTGCAGTCCGCGCGACGCATCCCCCTCCCGCCCTCCGCGTCCGTTCCAATCCGGGTGGTCCCCCTCGTGGAGGCGGCGGAGTCCGACGCGCCGCGCAGCCGCGAGGACTCGCTCGAAGCCTTCGGCTGCGAGAAGGACGAAGAAGAGGAGGAGGAGGAGAGAGAGGAGCTGCGGCGCCTGCTCCTCCTGAACCACGATCACACCGTCGATCTCGTCTCCAGCGACGGCGCCGAGCGCAAGCAACTGAGCGACGACGCGCTGTGCCTGTTCCTGGTGAAGGGGAGTGTGGCCACGCCCGCGCCGCTGCGTACCAGCGTGCTCCTCTTCGGCCAGCACCGCTACAACGTGCGCGTCGCTTCTTCGCTTCATTCCTAGACCTGGCTGCCCGCGCTCGACCCCGCGCCCGCGGCGCTGCGCAGCTGGGTGGGTCCCAAGCAGTTCCAGTTCGGCTTCCTGCCCGTGGGCGTGGTGCCCGACGTGTGGAGCTGCGTCACCTTCTTCAATGCCTTCTTCCAGCACGCCAACGACGGCGCCGCGCCGCTCGAGGTGCGCTGCGTCGCCGACTCGCCGCTGCTCCAGTGCCTCGTCCTTCGCCGGCCCGACTGCGCCGCGCAGCTGCTCTGCGCGCTCCACACGCTCCACACGCCCTCGCTCGACGCGTCGCTCGAGTTCCTTCTTCACTCCGCGCTGAACCACGGCTCGGCCGCGCTGCTGGCCGAAGCACTCCACCAGCTGGCGGCCCTGCCTGTCTTCCCCTTCGTGCTGATCGACTGTCTCCGCAAGCAGGAGCGAGCCACGTGGCGGCGCGTGCTGCACAGTCCTGCCGACATTCTCTTCCTCTTCCGCCGCTTCCTGCAAGCCGGCTTCACGCGCTTCGCCATGGCCGTGATCTCGGTGTTGCAGGGCGTGGACTGCTCCGCCTCGGAGTTCGCACTGCCGCCGCCTCCGCACGACCAGCTGTACGTCTGGTGCGACCCGGAGGCCGTGCGGAAGCACACCTGGCCGGAGTTTCACTTCCTGTTGGAGGTGTGTCCGCAGGTGTGGTCGAAGCAGGGTGTGGGTGAAACGGAGTGAGGGAGTTTCAGAGGGTGAGATGGGTGAGGGAGTTTCAGAGGGTGTGAATAAAAGTCCCCAGGGAGTTTCAGAGATTGTGAATGAAACTCCCCAGACAGTAACAGATAGTGTATGTGAAATGAGTCAGGGAGTTTCAGAGGGTGTGAGTGAAACTCCCCACACAATGCCAACGGAGGAGACGGAGGAGGAGTGTGTGACACACAAGGCGGGTCTGGAGTTGTTGTTGATGATGCTGATGCGAAAGGAGTTTGACTCCCTGAGTGACGTGTACCGATTCGTGCTGATGGAGGAGAACCGACACGCCGAACTTCACCACTCCGTGCCCCCACAATTTCAAGTGGACGTCATCCTGACGCAGTGTGCGCTGGCTCTTCTGCAGAGGGGTCATCTCGCGGCGCTGTTGGCACTGACCCGCGCAATTCCCTTCCAATGGGCGAAACAAACGCAAATGCATGTGACCAACTTCGGAGAGGCGGTGAACGCGATTCTGAACCGGACGGACCTCCCACTGCCTCCGCTGGAGGTGTTTGCCGAGTCGGATCTGTTTCAGGAGATGGTCCCGCGATGTGGGCGATTGCGTGAGGAGTGACGGATAGATAGGAAAGAGAAGACGGTTGAAGAGACCAAGTGAGGGAGAGCGAAGGGCGTGAGGAATAGACGGCTAGTGGAGAATCTGAATGAATTCCACAAGGAGTGGCGGCTAGTGTTGCTGCTGATCTGCGTTGACGTGGACTCGCTTGTGCGCTTTTCGCTTGTGCATCCTGATGTGTGGAATCGCTGCTTTCAGGAAATGACCTCCTCGAAGAAGTGAGGACCGTTGCTATGTTTCACAAGTAGTCCGTGGTTTCACAGCATGTGCGTGATGATCGAGAAGAGAAAGGAAGAAGCTACAAACTGTCCTGTTTGTTGCGAATCGAAAGAAACAAGCGAGACAAGGGTTAGTTCTAAATTCATGAAATTGCGCTTCACAAATGTCATCCACCATTTCCGGCTCCAATCGCCATCCTGATACACGCGCTCAATCAGACGCTTCGACAGCTCCTGTCTGATCTGGTCCATATATGCGTGGTACTCCTCTATGTATTAGTTTCAACCGCCGCGAAGCACCCTTCTCTTGCTCACTCTTCGGAGCGAACAGGATGCGGTTCAATACATATCCCGGAGAGCCAGGCGTGTGCATCTTCTTCGCATTTGTAAGGTACAGCGTGCGCGTCGCTACGCGATCAATCCAACTCCTCATCACCACCTTCGGCCGCCGTGCTGCAACGCTCCATATCCTTCAGGCACTACGCGTAACAGATCCGATGGGTCATTCACTCGACTAATATACAGAATGAGGACGACAAGCAGACGGTCCGCAGGTCCGTGGATTTCGAAATTGGCAAAGAACACATCGCCGCGGAACAAATCCAGCGCCTCATCCACAATATCCTTGTACTTCGCTATTGCTCAGACCAACAGAGGAGCCTATGTACGATCCGTGGGCTTTTCGGCAGGGCCGCGGAACGATGTGCGGAAGGGGAGCAACGCGCAGCCACAGCATACGGTGCACGGCTCGTTATTCTTTGAGGATCCAACTGCGGGCTATAGGTGAGCGGCGTTTTCGTCCAAATGGTGCTTACCATTTTCGTATCGTCTCTGGAATTATGCGAAACGAGTTGAAAGAAATCGTGACAAAAACATTCCCCATTTTGGTGTGTGAAACGAACAGAAATGGGTAGGAAAAAGGGAATCAATGGAGAGCCGCGCTTACTCCTTCTCCTCCCCATCGCTGGCATGGAGAGCCCGCATTGCTTGCTGAACATGCGTCTGCTGCATCTGCTGAATATGCTGGGCGTGCTGGGCATGCTGGGCAGCCAGTGTCGACTTGGATCGAGTGGGCTCCATCTTGCGGATGTGGGTTGCGCAGACGAGGTTCTTGTAAATGGAAACGGTGAAAACGACGCGATCCCCTACATCCAGCACCTGACCCTCCTTCAGCTCCACATCATTGAAATGGAAGAAGAGGTCGCGAGATGCCAGCACGCGGCCAATCGTGCGGATACGGCCATTGTTCTGGTGCATCCACTGGATACGTCCGGTAATGACTCCCTGAGGAAGCGTGGAGGGGTCGTCGTGGTAGTAGTCCATGAGTTCCTCCGGACTCTTGCTGCGCTGCAGCACGTTGGATTCGCGATCCGCCTCGAATTCGACAGGCTTGCGGAAGAGGGGCGTGGCAGAGCGGGAACAGGGTCTCATTTCGCCGGCAGTATAGAAAATCATCGGGGAAGCAGAGCGAGAGGAAAGGCGATGGTAGTTGTTGTTCGAGTTATCACGCGGGTGGAACGCCACCGGAGTCGACGAACGGGAACTGTGGCGGATGTAGATCACCTTGTACTTGAGGCCCGACACTTCGTTCGATGCCTTCTCTCTCAGCGCCCGGATTTCGTCAATACCATAGACTCTCTTCTCAACTTCCGCTTCCGTAGGCTCCTCCGGCTCCGTTTCGCTACGAATCATCGCTACGCCCTCGCTCCCCACTCCACACCCTCCTTCTCTTGAGTAGTATCCATCGCCACGCGCGACTGGAGGTAGAACGCAACGCCGATGGAAATACACAATAAAACGACGGTGGAGAATCCGATCACTCGGACGAACGGCGATATGGCCAGCAAGCACATGCCAGATATCTACATGTTAGCAAACGCGGGAAAGCGAAGAACGATCAGAGACTGCTGCGCGGGAGAGCAGCTCTTGAAGTACACTTCAAATCGAGAAGGCAAACTGTTTTCTATTGACTGCGACATGAGGAGGGGTACAAGAAACCCAATAGTGAAAGAGTTGTCACTTCGAGGGAGTGAAAACAAACAGAACACGCTATTTCTTTTTGTTGAGGTTTGGAAGGGTCTGAAAAGCGCCCGCATCTACACTGAAAGACGAAACACACAAGAAACCCTTCATCGTAACCGTTCCCGCGTAGTAGAACGCGAAGTACTCCTTGCTCGAAAAGTTGAGCTGCTCCACCTGCGGCACATCTTCGTGTTACACCAACCCCTCCCGTTACTCTCGATTGTGACCGTTCGGGGATTGTAGAAGCACGCCTCGCCGCCAATGACAGTCCGCAGAGCAGGAAGATCTACATCAGATGCCAATCACGTGCCAACTCTTTAGCACAAGCTCGTTCTTTCGCTGGTAGTCGATTCCGCAGAGAGAGAACGGACCCAGGTGAATGAATTGCAGCGACGGCAAGTCTATGTCAAAAACCGACCCGATTTCTACTCTCCAGCCGCGTGTGAATCGACCCATAGAAGGAGTAGTAGCCCAGCGTCACGGTCTCCAGAGCCGGGAAATCTTGGGATCACCCCCGCTCGCAGCACCCACCTTGCAGCGTGAAATCCGCCCAGTAGAAGTTGCTCGAGTCCAGTTCCGGCGTGCCGACACGCAACGACCGCAGTGCGGGAAGCTCTATGGCTAACACATATCAGCAGCGCCCACGCGACAGCGCGAAGTGGGTGTAGTCCGAGAAGGCGAAGTCGCCCAGGTCCAGCGTCGCCAGGCACGGGCACTCCACCACCGTCAGCGTCTTCTCGCGCTTCCCGCAGTTGTTCGGACTCTCCGTGAAGCTGTTCACGCCCACCGCCACGTCCTCCAGCCGTGGCAGCCCGCGCAGCTCCGCGCGGGCCACGCACCGGAAGCAGTTCTCGCCGATGCGAAGGTGCCGCAGCTGTGACAGGCCCGTCAGCGTCAGCGCCTTGATGGTCGGCTCGTTGCACGTGCCCGCGTCCACGCACAGCTCCGTCAGCTGCGCGGGCAGGTGGTCCAGCTGCCAGCGGGTGTCGTGGATGGCGAAGCTGCACTCCTCCGCCTCTTGCTCCTGCTCCTGCGCCTCTTGCTCTTGCGTCTTCTCGGCTGGGGCGTCGACATCCGCAGCGGATGCGTGAATGAGCGCGAGCAGGCACGGCTCCTCCATTCCAGCGGCATACCACCCTCCGTGCAGCGCCTGTTGCTCTTTGGGATCGCCCTTCTCCCAAACGCCCTCGGAGATCATCATTCCGGAGGAAGGGTCGAAGGCACGTCCTCGGCCGTGCGGAAGGAAGAGCGAAGTGGTCTCGTCAAACAGGAAGCCGCCTCGATACACGGGGTGGCGATCCTTCAAGTGGAGATTGCTGACGCCTTCCTCCACGGCATAGGTGACCATCACGTCCTTCTCAAACCGCTGCAGAATTTGAAATAATGTGTCGTTGTGGAACACGCCGCAGTGAAGCGGATTGCCCTTTCCGTCATACTCAATTCCCTTCCCTTCACGCGTCATGTCCTCTTTACGGAATTCTCCGCGATAGAGCACCTCACGCGTGCTGGAATCGCGAATCACAAGCATCAAGTTGTTTTTGTCATTTTCGATAGTGCGAATCTCCTTCAAGCCGAAAGCATTCGCCCACTGTTGGTAGTAGACAGCTTTTCCCTCGTCATACACGGTAAACCCCCCAATATACTGCCCATCCTCCTGCATCCAGGACTGCTCCAGAATTCCGTCCTTAAACAACTGGCATCGCCCGTTCGGCTTTCCATTCTTGAGCTGGGTGATCAAATACTCGTTTTCATGCTCGCCCTGAAAGTACTGGATTTCGTATGCAATGGAGTTGACGTAAACCAGCTCTCGGCGGCCGGTCGTGTATCCCTCAAGCAATAGGTTCTGATTGCTCGTTGGCTGAAATGTCATGAATGTAGATTGATTGATGATAGAATTTGACTCATACGCAATCGGGGAGTCTGAATGGGTCACAGGGGAGAGTGATGCGCTTCTTTAGTTGAATAACCGCGGTCATCGCCTTCTCTCGTTATTCGGTAGTATCGCGTTTGGAAGCATGAAACCCGAGAAAATTCTTGGACTCCTTACAGTAGGAGGCACTGAAGTCACGGATAGTGAAGAGAATGAAGATTATGAGGAAAGCGAGGATTATGAGGAAGAGGATGGAGTGGAAACAGATGAGAGCTGCGAGGAATACGAGGAGTCTGAAGAATCTGCGGATTTCAAGGATCTCGAGAATGCGGAGAACAGCGAGGGTCATACACAGTTCATGTTCTTGATGACTCCATGAATGACGCATAGGCAGGAATACAGTGGCAGAACCGGTGATTCTGTTGATCATGATACTCAACACCTTCGTTTTTATGATATGCGCTATGCGAATGGCTCTTTTGCTCTGCAAAGCGGACTCGAGATAAACGGAACTCTGGTCGTTAGCAAACGAAGGAATTGGTCGTGTCCTGTCGTGGTTGATAAGAGGGCGTTATTTTTGATCTCAGATGGTGGTGAATGTGAGATTGAGCACAACAAAACGGTGGAATTGGGTGGTGAGAAAGGGAAATGGGAGGGAGATGTCTGTGATGGAAAACCCTGTGGTTGGGGAATCCAATACGATAAGGATGGTAACATGATATATGAAGGATTCCGAGTTGAAGATGCCAATGTATGTTACGGCACTCGCTACTACCCCGAGAACCACCAAATTGCGTATGTTGGGAATTGGCACATGGGAAAGCGTTGGGGAAGGGGTGTGCAGTACGATCGCGTTGGGAAGGTGGTGTACGAAGGAGATTGGATGAACGACAATCCAATGGAGAAGAGAGTTGAAGTTGCAGACGAGAAAGAGTCATCGATAACCTACCACTCAGGCATTGAGGAGTTGATCATTCACGAGTGGGCGTTTTGTGACCGGCATATGAAGACACTGGATTTAGGCTTCTTTTTTTCACTTCGCGTGCTTGAGATCGAGGCGGACTGCTTCTCTAATGTTGAAACAACCCATATCGAAGGCCTGGATCGCTTGGAGACGGTTCGCATCGGCAGCTCCTGCTTCGTTGTGGGAGACGACTGGGGCGAGGGCAAGGGCAAGTTCTACCTGCGCGACTGTCCGGTGCTGAAGGAGTTCGTGGTTGGGACCAAGTCGTTCCAGAACTGCACAGTGTGTGAGATGAGAAATCTGCCCAGTCTGGAGACGATTTCGATTGGGAGTGTTGAGGAGAAGGAGTCCAACTGTTTCTGGTACTCCTCGTTGGTGTTGCGCGGTGAGAGAAGAGGAAGAGAGTGATGAATAGACATGCCGAAGCTGAAGACAGTAATGCTGGGCGGAGCATGCTTTTGTGGATGCCACGAGGCTGTGTTTGAGAGTGGAGACAAGAGAGAGGGATGATGAATAGATTTGCCGGCGCTCGAATCCATTCAGCTGGGAAAGGATGCGTTGAAGTTCGTGGATCAGAGAGATACCGTGTTGACTCTGTCCAGTGGGCGTTTCTTTCAATTGTTCAGATTAGACCTACCCAAACTCACCACACTCACGACGCGTGGCGACAGTGAGACATTTTGGGGTCCTCACATTGTGACCTTTGAAGGTGCATCTATTGAGATGGTTTTACAAGCAGATCTTCCCGCACTCACCACCGCCACCTTCTTCTCCTCCTTCCATGGCGCACACAAATGGCGTGTATCCAGTGGGTGTGGTTGCAAGGATATGAGCGACAGACGCGGGCGTGTTGGAGTCGCATTACGGCGTGTGCAGGCATGACATTCACTCGAATATCCACAGTTTGAGCGAGCTGCGATCGCTGGGCAAAACGCTGACAGAGTTGGTGTTTGACGCTGGCTGTGAGTCGTACACGAAGTTGAAGGAGTTGGACTTCTCGGAGTACAAGAAGGTGACGCGCATTGTGATCGGGAACCATTCGTTCAAGAGAGTGAAGGAGGTGATTGTGGAGGGTTTACCACTGTTGGTGGAGTTGGTGTTTGGCGAGGGCTGCTTCTCGTACGCGAAGGAGGTGGGCGAAGATAGAGGCATGGAGAACCTGCTGAGCGGCCGACGCTCCGGACTTGGATTGTACGGCTATGACGACGGCTACGGCAACCACAATGAGGACTCCGAGGACTCGGATGATTCTTCGGATGATTCTTCGGATGAGAGCGCTGGTGAGAAGTCCAAGGAAAACGATGAGGAGAACTCCGAGGACAGTAGCGAGGAGTCGGATGAGCGCCCGCGCGACCCCTACTACGATGACATGCCCAACGGCACGCTGCGCGTAGCGGCGTGTCCCGCGCTGAAGCATGTGACGATCGGCGGTTGGTGCTGTTTCAAGTATTCTCGTTTCACTCTCGATGACCTGCCGGCGCTGGAGACGCTGACGATCGGTTCGCGCGAGTCGAGACACTACTGCGGCTCCTTCTTCCATACGCATCTGAAGCTGTGCGGTGAGGGTTTGCGAGTGGTGTAACGAGCAGAGCTCCCGGCGCTGCGAAGTGTGGTGATCGGCACTGGCTGCTTCCGCGCTAGCAATGATGTGTACATCGGAGGTGCGGCGATGTGAGCGTGGGTGAGGCGTAGACCTGCCGGCGATGGAGTCATTGTTTGTGGGGGCGAGCGCGTTCGAGGGCGAGCGCCGCTGGTATGACAGCAACGAGGCGTTTATTGGGGGTGTGAGATGGAGGGAATAGTGAGGGATAGACATGCCCAAGCTGACGACGCTGGAGTTTGGGAATTCGCAGTATGGTAGTTCCACGTTTGAATACTACTACTCGGTGGTTTTAACGAGTGAAGATGGCGCGATGATGTGAGGAATAGGAATGCCGAAGCTCAAGAAGGTCTCCATCCCATCTGGCGTTATAGACCGTGTGAACTGGGACTGCAGTGACGGTGTTTCTTGCTCCTATGGCTGAGGTATAGATGTAGGCGCGTTGAGTAGGTACATCTATGGATAAGCAGTGTTGTCAATTCTTAGAGTTTGTTGATGAAACGCTTCCGCTTCGAAGAACCACTTTCAGGTTGTTAGATTATGGCTTTAGATTTCCAGAATCTAAGAAATAGCTTAAGGTAGATTCTTTGAGAATCTAAAGATTGAGAGCACTGGATGAATGACTGAATTTGACTCATACGCATTCGGGGAGTCTGAATTACAAGGAGGGGAGTGATGTGCTTTTCTCGCTGAATAACCGCGGTCATCGCCTTCTCTCGTTATTCGGTAGTATCGCGTTTGGAAGCATGAGATTCGATGATATACTTAGCATTCTTACAGCAAGAGTCGCTCCTTACATGGATAGTGAAGAGAATGAGGATTATGAGGATAGCGAGGATTACGGGGACGATGATGGATCAGAAACGAGTGAAGGCGCCGAGAAAGCGGATAAGTCTGGTGAATCCGAGGATTCTGTGGATTCCGAGAACTATGACGAGTTTATGCATTATCTGTTCCTTATGATACCATGAGTAATATGTAGAAAGGAAAACAGTGACGGAGCCAGTGTATCTGTTGGTAATGACGCTCAAACCAACTCCTACTGCGGCGTGCGCTTTGTCAAGAATTCCTTCGAGGAGCAGAGCTGTTTAGAGATAGACGGGAATACCGTATATAGCTCACAAGGGAATTGGAGGTGTGTTGCCTTGACTGATAAGAAGCAGTTTCGGTCATGCCCAAACTGTAGTGTAAGTGCGATTGAGCACAACAAGACGGTGGAATTGGGTGATGAGGGAGGGAAATGGGAGGGAGATGTCTGTGATGGAAAACCCTGTGGTTGGGGAATCCAATACGATAAGGATGGTAACATGATATATGAAGGATTCCGAGTTGAAGATGCCAATGTATGTTACGGCACTCGCTACTACCCCGAAAACCACCAAATTGCGTATGTTGGGAATTGGCACATGGGAAAGCGTTGGGGACGGGGTGTTCAGTACGATCGCGCTGGAAAGGTGGTGTACGACGGAGACTGGATGAACAACCGTCCCATGAAGAAACGAGTGGAGGTCCCGTGCAATGAGGAATCAAAGCTAACCTACCCTGAAAACACGGAAGAACTGATCATTCACGAATGTGCCTTCTATAGCACTCGTATGAAGAAACTGGATCTGAGCATCTTCTCGTCGCTTCGCGTGCTTGAGATCGAGGCGGACTGCTTCTACTGCGTGGTCTCCACACACATCGAAGGCTTTGATCGATTGGAGACGGTTCGCATCGGCAGCTCCTGCTTCGAGGTGAACGACTACTGTGGCGAGGGCAGGGGCAAGTTCTACCTGCGCGACTGTCCGGTGCTGAAAGAGTTCGTGGTTGGGACCAAGTCGTTCCAGAACTGCACAGTGTGTGAGATGAGAAATCTGCCCTGTTTGGAGACGATTTCGATTGGGACTGTGGAGGAGGAGGAGTCCAGCTGTTTCTGGTACTCCTCGCTGGTGCTGCGTGGTGGGAGAAGAGGAAGAGAGTGATGAATAGACATGCCCAAATTGAAGACAGTAATGCTGGGCGGAGCATGCTTTTGTGGATGCCACGAGGCTGTGTTTGAGAGTGGAGACAAGAGAGAGGGATGATGAATAGATTTGCCGGCGCTCGAATCCATTCAGCTGGGAAAGGACGCGTTGAAGTTCGTGGATCAGAGAGATACCGTGTTGACTCTGTCCAGTGGGCGTTTCTTTCAATTGTTCAGAATAGACCTACCCAAACTCACAACACTCACGACGCGTGGCGACAGTGAGACATTTTGGGGCCCCCACATTGTGACCTTTGAAGGTGCATCTATTGAAATGGTTTCACAAGCAGATCTTCCCGCGCTCACCACTGCCACCTTCTTCTCCTCCTTCCATGGCGCACACAAATGGCGTGTATCCAGTGGGTGTGGTTGTAAGGATATGAACAACAGACGCCGGTGTGTTGGAGTCGCATTACGGCGTGTGCAGGCATGACATTCACTCGAATATCCACAGTTTGAGCGAGCTGCGATCGCTGGGCAAAACGCTGACAGAGTTGGTGGTCGATGCAGGTTGTGAGGCGTACACGAAGACAAAGAAGCTGAACTTTTCAGCGTACAAGAAGGTGACGCGCATCGTGATCGGGAACCAGTCGTTCAAGAGAGTGAAGGAGGTGATTGTGGAGGGCTTGCCGCTGCTGGTGGAGCTGAAGTTTGGCGAGGGCTGCTTCTCGTACGCCGATGAGGTGAGCGAGGAGATGCCCAACGGCACGCTGCGCGTGGCGGCGTGTCCCGCGCTGAAGCAGGTGACGATCGGCGGGTGCTGCTGCACCAACTACTCTGGCTTCTCTCTCGAGAAGCTGCCGGCGCTGGAGACGCTCACGATCGGCTCGCGCGAGTCCGCGCACTACTGCGGCTGCTTCTTCCACGCGGAACTGCATTTGGAGGGTAGTGGCGTATGGGCATTGTGACCTGCAGGCTTCCCGGCGCTGCGAAGTGTGGTGATCGGCACTGGCTGCTTCCGCTTGGGAGGCAATCACGTCATCAGTGGTGCGACGAGGCGGACGTGGGTGAGGCGTAGATTTGCCGGCGTTGGAGTCGCTGTTCGTGGGGGCGTGCGCGTTCGAGGGCGAACGCCAGTGGTACGAGAACAACGAGGTGTACATTGGAAGTGTGAGATGGAGGGAATAGTGATGAATAGACATGCCGAAGCTGACGACGCTGGAGTTTGGGAATTCGGAGAATGGTAGTTCCACGTTTGAATACTGCTACACGGTGGCTTTGACGGGTGGAGTTGGCGCGATGATGTGAGGGATAGGGATGCCGAAGCTCGAGAAGGTCTTTATGCCGTCGTATGTTGCCAGGCATGTGAGCTGGGACTACAGTGACGGTGCTTCTTGCTCTTTTGGCTGAGGTGTAGATGTGGGCGCTCTGAGTAAATACATCCCCCATTAAGTGCTTCTCGCTCTTGTTTGTTGCAGCACAGAAACAGTAAAATCCATTTCAACTGCCGATTCCAGAAAACGTCACGTTTTTGTGCCTCAATCGATTCTAAGGCAATAAAGCTTTCTGGAACGTCGAATGCAGGTTCTTCGGTACGGGCAGGGAGCGGACGTGAGTGGAGTAGATCGGTTGCTAGTCTTCGACCCCAATTCGCCTTTGTTCGGACCGTCACGTTTGCCGCACTCGGGAGGGATCACAGCTAGCAAGTCGGTTCCCATTATCCTCATGGAGGACGTCTGGAACTTGGGAAAGAAGGGCGAAATCGTCACTGTGCGTCCTGGATACATGCGAAATTGCCTGGTGCTTTTACAGATCGGGAGTAATCGAGTAGTACCCTGGAAAGAAGGCCATCTATGACATCCCCATGAACAGACAGAAACTCGGAATCGACGCCTCGGTTCAGCCGCACCACCCCGTGAAGGGAGAGCCGACAGCGGAGGAGATGGAGAGGAGACGTCCGAAGGGCTACAAGATCACGCTTGACAGCTTCGAGCGTGACGATGACGCCGGTAACATCTCGGATATGAAGGACTTCAACATGGAAATCGTGAACAACAGGCTGTCGATTACGCGCATTACGACCGAGGAGAAGAGCGAGCTGAAGAAGCTGAAGCGCAGTGGAAAGCTCCGAATCAGGAATCACGGAGACAGTGTGGAGGTGAAGGAGTAAGGGGGTTGTTTCTTTTATGCTCCGTGTTTGTTGCTGGAACACGTTCGTGCATTGCTAGCATGAAACGGGGCGGCAGAACAGGCGGCGCAGTATTCCATACACACGGTTTGTTTTTCGCTCCCTTTCAGCATGCAAGTCCTGTTGAACCGTAAGGAGGATTTGGAGTTGGACAAACGCGTGGATGCGTTGTATGTGTTAGTCTCCATTTTCACGGCTAGATACCAGCTATTGCGGGGAGAGATCGAGGCACCCAAGCCGGTGATTGCGATGGAAATCGTGCAGCCGAAGCCTGCGCCCATTCCTGCCAAACCGAAGGAAACAGAGCCGATAAAAGTCACGACGGAGAAGCCTGCCCCGGCGAGAAAGCGAAGAGCGGCAGTGCTCACGGATGAAGAGAAGAGCTACTATCTCTACAACGCATGCCGCTCGTTCCCCGGCGAGGTGTTCCGCAAGCATATAAACCTGTCTCTCATTCACAAGCGGAGTACGGGGGGATTGATCATTCTCCGGCCACACCAGTGCAAGAAGACCGCGGCAACGAACAGTCAGTCGTTTCTCACGCAGGTGTTTTCAAATCTGCACGAGAGTGGCAATCACGGGAGAGTGCGGGGAAAGGCGCCCGCTCAGCCCTTCCTCTCACGCAATCTTCCCTCCGAAGCGCAGCTGCAGGACCAGACCGTGCTCACTCCCGAAATCCGGGTGATTCGTGGCCCGGGAAGGCCCTATGGGTCCTTTTCTTCCAAGAAGTCGACAAAGCGGGGCAGTAAAGCAGAGAAGACGACAAAGACGACAAAGAAGCCTCGAGCCAGCAAGAAGACTCCACTGCTGGAACTCCCTCCATTACCGACACAAGACCTGGAAATCAACCGCGACAGTGACGAGGATGCGTTCGAGAAGGAGGGGCCTGCGCTGACGCTGAAACAGAGCGAAATGGCATCCATGATGAACATGTTTGACATCAACTCCCTTTTGCAACCCAAATGGGCCTGTTTGTTAACAAACAGCGGTAGTGGATCATCAGCCACAGATTCCGCACGCGCGCCGCATACTCGCGAATCACCCTCTGATCATCGTCTAGGAGCGGAAGCAGGCCCCTCGCCACGTCCCCCGTGTACTTGAACACGGAGGCCAGCGGCAGGTCCGTCATGGTCTTCAGCACCTTCAGTCCTAGCAATTGCCGCACCGGTTTCTCCAAATCCAGTTTCTCCGATTTCTCTGATTTCTCCTTCCCATCGCTAACAATGTCCAGAACCGCGGGAATGACGGACTCCAGATACTCCGTGACAACCCCCGCGTTATGCCGCAGCAGTCGCTCCGTCATACGCAGCGCCGCCACCACCGCCTTCTTCTGTGTCAGGGCCTATGCCTCACACCCCCACCTCACCACCACCACCACCACCACACGCATCTGCTGCTGCGCGAAGGCCGGCTCCGACGCGTCGATGGCCCCCAGCAGGCGCAGCGCCAGCAGCAGGCCCGCCTCGCCCGAGTCCTGTTGCAGCACTGCAAGTATGCGCTCCGCGTCGGCGGGCGGCAGGGATACGGGAATGGCGGAGGCGGCGAGAAGGCCTTCGACGGCGGCGAGCTGGTCGGGCGTGGAGGAAGCGGTGAGGGACAGAAGCGGCCAGGCGAGCAGCTGCTGCCGCTTGGGGAGAGGGTACAGAATGGGGTCCGCCATCACTCTATGGGTCAGAATCGGGTCATAGAGGCACTCTTGGAAGAGGAGGAAGGAGGAAGAAGAAACGCTCCCGAAAAAGGGGTGATTTTGGATCCACTCGCGAAGGAGCGTTTCATCCATGGACAGAAGCGTGGCGAAATCGGGGAAAACGGCGGCGATCAGCGTTTCCGCGGGGATGGCGGAGTAGTGAAGCACAAACCGTATCAGGATCGCAGAATACGCCCGATTTGTGGAATCGGCGCAAATCGCCTCGATTTTGCTCACGAGCGCCGACAGGTCCGAGCACGCCAGTAACGCCTGCAGGTCGGAAATCGCCTGTATTTTGGTTCCCGCCAAGAAGGCGAGGAGTTCCCGCTCCTGTCCCCTGGCCAGCCCCAGCAGCGCGAACACGGCCTGGAGAAGCAGCGTGGGACTGGGCTGCAGCTGCGCGAGGGCCAGCTGGGGCAGAGGGGAGAAGAGGAGGGCGTGGGACGGTTGGAGGGAGAGTGTGTGGAGGAGGCGCTTCGACAGAAGAAGGCGGGAATTCGGGTCGAGCTGGGAAAGGAGGGCTTGTTGGAAGCAGGAGGCGACGGATGCGTCATAGGGGAGTTTCAGAATGGAGGTGAGCAGTTCGGCGGCGGCTTCGGTTTCGCGGGGATCCTTCCTTTTCCAGCAGGGTGAACATGGCCTGGAGAAGAAGCGGCTTTCCCCGCGATTCGAGAAGGAGGGAAAAGAGATGGGGCAAATCCGGGTTGGCGGCAAGAGGAAGGGAAAGGAGGGAAATGAAACTGTGTTCCGAGGGCGTTTCGTCGAGAAGAATAGAGAAGAGAAGGGATCCCTAGAGATGAAAGGAGGGAAAAGAGATGACCAAAAACAGCAGGATTTTGTCCTGCGGGATGGAGGCCGTTTCACTGGGCAGCAGCGGTTTCGTCATGTCACGGAACCGCTCGAGCACGTCCTGCGAGAAGAAAGCCCGGATTTCGGGAAGAGACCAAGGCAGCAGCACGGCGCACAAGGCGCTCAGCAAGCCCTCTCTAGGATGAAACTCCTTCGGTGTGTCTACTGGATGTCCCGGTCGGTGGATGTCGTCAGCGCCTCGCGCAGCGCCCCCACCACCTCCGCTCTGTTGTTTCTTCCGCCATTCCCATCCTCCCATCACCACTCCCATCACCACTCCCATCACCACTCCCATCACCACCCCATCACCACTCCCATCACCACCCTCAGACAACACAGCCGCAGCACCTGACAAAGGTGGGGACTCTCGGGCGACACGGGCGCCTTCAGCACGGCCTGCACCGCCAGCCGCGCCCAGTGCGCCCCCCACGCGCCGCTGTCTCCGCCAGCCATGGCCCGCTAGCGCCGCCAGCAGGTTCTTCTCCTCCTCGGACCCAGCGGCGCTCTGAAGAAACTCCTCCTACGCCTAACCCGCCCGCGCCGCGCCCACAAACAGCAGCATGCACCAGCGACTCTCCTCTCCGTCGGTCATACACGCCGTGGGCGTCATGTGACGCGACCAGCCGAAAATCTGGGCGATTTTGAGCAGGGCGAAGGAGGCTTGGGATTTGCTGTTGGGGCTGGAGTCGCGAAGAGAGGTCTCGAGGAAGGGGAGGACGAGAGGGATGCAGGAGCGAGAGGCGGTGAGGACGGAAATAACCGCGGTTTTGACCTCGTCCTAGGATGGAGGCAAAGGGCGGCATGTACGGAAGTGACGATGTCGATGTTGCCGGAAATGAGAGGCGGTGTGATGTAGGTGACGGGGAAGTAGGAAATACCGAGCATGACGAGATCATTGAGCGAATTGCCAGAAATGGCGGTGAAGCGCTGCAAGGCCGTCTCCAGGATCTTGCAAACCTGAACCACTCCACGAGGATCCTTTTCGTTCTCCACAATCTACAATCGAAGGGAAGAGTCGAGATTACGTTCACGACCGCCTTCACCGTATCGTCCTGGTTCTCGTAAAGCGACGGCGACTGGAGGAGGGGAAGAATCAAGGCATACACAAGCTTGCGGCAGGAATACTTGAATGTGCCCACTTTGATATTTGTCGAGAGGAATGTAAGGAGTCCCTGTGCTGCCTGCTACAGATAAACGAACAGAGCAGAGGCAGACCTCTCCAACGGCGGGATGATGACTGGAAATAGCAAGGAGCGTTCTCAGAACTTCTTCCGTGACATTGAAGTCGCTCAGTCGCTTGACGAAGAAGTCAAAGAACACTTGCATCGTGGGATCGTCATACTGGAGGGATTCTTCCCCAAAGAGTTTCCGGAACAGAAGAACGGAGCGGCGGCGGACCGAATCATCCTCCGCGTTGAGTCCCGTGCACTCATCGACGAAATCGAGCATTCGAATGGAGCCGTTCACTAACTACTTGTCATACGCATCGCCATCCCGGACATGACTGAGAATACGGACGTACGCACTCGAGCGATCCTCCACGCTTCGTTCGATGTGGCAGAAGCAGTCAATCTAGCCCTGATTTGAGTGCAACGCAAACTACATCTTCCCGGATGCTCATGATGCAAAGAGTGCCGAAAAACGGAAGGACTCCAGAACTCGGGGCTATTTTGACCACTGGGTGAAACGGTTATCAAATCACACAACAAAAACCTCTTTGTAGCCCCTTGCTATTGCGCTTTGCACGACTGCTGCATGCCAATGACCCAAATGTCGTTGTCTGATAGCAGTGAACCGGACTTTCCAGTCAACGAAGACTGTTTAGGTACATCGAACGCGGTAGGTAATTGCCTTATTTGCCCCTTGCTGGCGCTGGACCCAGAAGCGCCAAAGTTGCCAAAGAGGTGAATGGCCTCAAACCGGACTCATGTGTAGAAGGGAAAGGGATTCTCTGATGTCCTTCGAGGATATGGACTCTGTAGCATCGTCGGACGTGTCGAAGACTACGGACAGAACAGCCTGTGATTTATCGTGTTTCATGCTATATTCGGACTGCTACTATTCGTATCTGGTAGACGATAACGAATGGAAGACTGCCGAGGACAACTGTAGCGGTAGACTGACAGTGCTGAGGAGTAGTTGTAATTAGGCACGTGAAGCACATCTCAGAGTATTACCAGCACCTTCACGTTTTTCGATGTGCTTCTCACCATCTCATGTATCATGCTTTCAATTGTGAAGGAAAGAGGGTCGTACTCAAGTCGTTTTCTGCAGTCAACGGTGTTTCTGAGGATTTTCGTGTGTCGAACGAGTGCATCATCCACTCTTCGTTGCATCACGATAACATCCTTCCTGTAGTTGACTGTTTTTGGTGTAAGAATGCTATTTACGTAGCCTCCCTGCCTCCTCTTCACCGTAGCTTGTCACAGAGGAAATGAAGACGAGTGTAGTGTCAATCATCTCGAAATCTTCCTTTCTTCCTGAACCAATAATAAAGTACATTATTCGTTCCTGCGTTGCTGCTCTTGCGTACATTCACTCTCACGGCTGCCTGCACGGTGACATCAAATGCGAGAATTTGCTGGTTTCGGATGGCGTGGTCAAACTGGCTGGCTTCGGAAGCGCCTCCTGTCTCACCCAGTTAGTGGCCCCCCATTTTTGGCGTTCACGTGTAGATCCCGTGGCGAGACTCCTGGTCTGGAACGCTCAACTGGATGGCTCCCGAAGTCGTGCGCGGCGAGTTGTACGGATTTGCTGCGGATATTTGGAGTGTGGGAATTGTGTTGCTCGAACTCGTGAATGGAGATGCTCCCTATGTATCAATGTCACCTCAGAATGTGGGATTGGAGGGAGAGGCTGAAGTGCAGGCGTTTTTTGTAATTGCCGAAGAAGAAGAGCATTATCCAGTTTTGGAGCCAGAGCGTTGGAGTTCGGACCTGCTCGATTTCTGTGATGCTTGTCTTCAGATCAAAGTAGGCGTGGGGTGGGGGTCTGAGGAGCAGCCATGTGACAGGATGACAGCGAATGAACTGCTGCATCATCCTTTTCTTGTGTCGGGGGTTGCCTCCTCTGAAGAGTTTTCGGACTATGTTGCCCTGGTTTAGGTCAATCGGTGTTTTGTTTACAAACATGCCATTTCACATAAAGGACGTCTTCCTTGTGCGCTTCAAGCTCTTTCGGATTTGAAGGTTCCTCTGCCTCAGAGAGCTCAGAAAGCTCAATGGCATCTGCTACAGGACTTGTTTCTTGAATGATCGCCTCCTTCTTGGGGGGAGGAGGAGGGTAGGTCTTGTAGAGGTACATGGAGATGGAGAGATTGATGACGGCGAGGTAGAACGCGGCAGTGGGGTCAAGGCGCCGAATGGATCCCCGAAGGATATTTCAACTCCACGCCGAGGAGAAGCGAAGACAGAATCGAAGTCATCACCAGCGAAGCAGACGAAGTGAAGGACTTCACGACGGAGGACAAGTACTTGAGAATGCCCACCGTGATCAGACCCATCAGCACCGTGCTACTGATGACTCCTTCTCCACGGGACCACTTCGCCACAGTCAGCAGGGCGTACGGGTTGAAGGCTTGCAGCGACATGAACTGCGGGAAGCGCGCGCCGTTCTCGAACAGCAGGCAGACGAAGTTGAGCAGGGCGCCCCAGCTACGGGTCAGGCGAAACGCGAAGATTGACAAGTTCAGCCAGAGATTCTGCTGGAAAATGGAAACGGACTTGACGCCCTTCATAAGCTTCTCGATCACGACGCCCGCGAGGCCTGCGAGGCTGGAGGACAGAATGGTGAGGAAGGCAGGAAGGAAGGGAATGGAGAGCTGCTGTGTGCCGGACTTGGCGATCTGAATCGAGGCGACGCTGCTGGTGAGGAGGAGGAGGGAGGCCCATTGCACGGGGGAGAGTCTGTGGTGAGAGGAAGCGGTGAGGACTACTGCTTCTTCAGCACGAAGACATTGGCCAATCCCACAACCACGATCTCCAGGGAGCCGAAGACTTGCTGGGTGATGGGAGAATCGGAAATGCTGATGACCACGAAATACAGGTTGTTCGCAATCATATACAAGAGGGCGGGGATGCTCCACAGGAAGATGTCCCTGAGACTGTAGCTGTATCGCTTCGTGGTCCCTCTGAAGAGCTGCACGTGGAATAGAACGAAGGAAACAGTCATTTTGAAAAACTACACAACACGACAGGGGAACACCTCCTACTTCAGTCATGAGGGAGGACATGAAGATTGAAAACTCATATCCGGAATTGTTCCCTCGAGAAAGCTAAGGAGGTCAACAACGAAGAGGCGACGGGTTACCGATGTAAAAATCCCCTGAAACGAGTGGACACTGATCGAGGAGAGAATGAGGAGCGACTTGAGTACATAATCCAACATCACTCTATTCCCCCTTAGGAACACAAGAATGCAAGGTACGGAAACGAACTCGATTGTGCCAAGCACGAATGCACGGGAATGACTCACTCACACAATTCGAATGCTGTCTCTTCTTGCTCGTCGTTCCGTTCCTGCTGCTGGAGGGGTGCGCTGCTTCGCGAAGGCCGCTTCCATTCCGACGAAATACAACGTGCTGACCATTCCCGCGCTGAGAGACAATTTCAGTTGCCACTAGGCGGAACATGCTCACGAAATAGCATACATCATCTCAAACATGAAGAGCAACAACGCCCTGATCGTGGATCCCACGAACCCGAAGTTCTGCGACGACGCGGTGAAGTCGTGCAAGTTCAGCCTGAAGGCCATCACAATCACCCACCACCACCGGTATTCTCCGTGATTCCGCCCTAACGCCTAGGAAGCACATTTTGGGTCTGGGTGAACTGCTGAAGTCGTATTCGGAAGTGCCCGTGTACGGAGGAGAGTACGAGGACGTGCGATTGGCGGTTTCGCTTCATTCGTAGTCCAACCACGAAGTTGAAAAGGTGTTGAAGGACGGCGATAGTGTGGAGCTGGATGACATCGCGTTCAAAGTGATCAGCGCTCCTTGTCACACCCCCGATTCGCTCATCTACGAGTTCACGGAAGAGAGCGGCTTCCCCTTCCTCATGACGGGCGACACGATTTGTCTGGGAGGCGTTGGGTACATTCCGCAGGAGAACGCCTCCATGCTGTATTCCCTGATCTACGACAAGCTGATGAACTACCCGGAGGAGACCTGCATCTTCCACGGACACGAGAATGGCGAGGAAATGCTTCGTTTCGCGATGAGCATCGAGCCGACGAATGCGGATGCAAAGAACCTTCGCTGGGGAATCAAACACACGCTGCTGAAGTCGCGCAGCAAGCCCGCCACGCCGACATGCCTGCACGACGAGAAGCTGGTGAATCCCTTCTTCCGAGTAGGAGTGGAGAGCGATTGTCAGTTAGGTGAATGAGCCAACGGTGAAGGAGGCTCTGGGAGAGAGCGACCCGAAGAAGGCCTTCGAGGAGCTGCTGAGAAGACGCAATGCGTACTTTGCGAAGAAGGCGAGAAAGGGCTGGTTTTAAATATGGTTGTTTGTTCCTTCACGCAGCACTCATGTTGAGGCAAATGCGGGGTACCCTTTAGGGGATGCTTGACGCTAGTCAGTGGGAAACAATGAAACGCCTTCGGGCGTTTCAGTCGCTCGATTGTTCTCATTGTTTCGCTGGCAATGAGCGGCTCGGATAATGTATGTGTTGAATAATCATGAGTCATGCCCAGGTCATCCACAACCCCCTACTGGTTGCGTGCGCTAATGACGGTCCTCCCGCCCCTTCACCAACCGAGAACCACATGATGAAAGTCCTCGAAAACGAGGGTGGGCTCGAAAACGCGAAATGACTTACAGACAATGGACGACTGGGAAGGACAGCGAGCTCGGAGCTCCTTTCGAACCTGCCCACCTTGCGCATCACAGAACCCGTGCTGTTGATAGGAAAGCACGCGCAATCCACATTGCGGAAAGTGGCCGTTTTGGGAACCAAGTGAGCATGCGTTTGTACTGTCACCAACAGACCCAAGCGGATCGAATGCCCAAACTGTAAGGAAGCGATCAGCACAGAGGTTCGGGAAAGCGTAACGCACTGGATGTGGTCACTGTGATAACTGATGATACGTAGACTTCCCTTTACGATTGGTGTGTATGCCGTCATGGCATTCGTATTTCTGCTTCTGCATGTGAATACTACTTTTGAAATTGCGTTTTGTATTGCGGGGATCACCGTCATTGGCATTTTTTACGTTATGTCGCACATTCTGAATGGCAAAACGTGGGAGTGCTGTATTGGTTTCATCGCGTAGCCGACACTTCTGTCCGAAGTGCAAAGTCTTTATTGGTTTAGAAAAGGAGCTGGTTAGTTCCGTTATGTTGTCTGTCTGTTTCAACAAACGATGCAGTACAGTAAGAGAAACCACGCCGAATGGCGTTAACAGGCGATGATCGAGTGATGATGAACCATGGAGATCTCCTCCCCGGTGCCAGGAGAGGGGAGTGCGATGCGGACATTCAAGTTACACTAGGGATAACTGCTGTATGGAGAGAAAACGGAAGAATGGAATGCGATTTGGGTTTGCACTGCGTGGGAGCCATTCCCATCCAAATCGAATGTACTGGATTGAAACTGAGAGGATCTAGTTGTCAGAAGCAGCAGTGACAATAACGGCTCCTCTTCTTCAGAAGAGAAGAAGGAACAAGAAGAGTTCTCCTTATCCTAGGATGTCAACGGTCAATAGCCCATACAGCCGAAGACACGGTGATGAACACTCCCTTCAACGGAAAGGCGCACGCATTACGGATTTGAATCGAGAGGGAGTACTTGTGCTCGCCTTCAGGATGAACGGAAGGAACTACTCTCTCAATGAGCACAAGGACGTCTACCAACATATAGGTGCTGTAGCACAAAGCACTCCATCATGGTGTTCATGTTCGACATCATTCTCATGCTGCTTTGCATGTTCTCCGCCATCTTCTTGTAGGCAAGGAGGAGATTACTGGAAACGGCCCCGATGCTTTTCTGTAATGCGTTGACAACGTCTCCACTACATATGATACCAGTATGGAATGACCACAGTTGGGAGACTAATCATTAGAAATTCCATATGCACGTACTCTCTGTATCGTTTTTGGAGGGATCACTTGCCTCTTTCTTCTCCATGGATGAAACAGTGTGATAGCGTGCTTTCCCTTCCCTATCATACTCTATAGCACCAGACATTATGCATATTCATAAGCAAGGAAGATACGAGCCGATCCACTTGAGTGAAACAAACAAGCATCCTATCCAACTATCCTAAGCCAGCAGCAGCGATACGCGGCATATCATTGTGATCGGTGAGCTTCTCGAGCTTTGAGTTCATTTCCTATTTCTTCATCAATCCAACCCTTATCTACATCAATCACTTCCTGATACGACATTTTGGACCGCTTTTCGATGAAGTCCTTCTCCTACAGATGAACATCTACTCGTTTCTCCCACCTTCTTCTTCAGACGCTCGTCAAATCGCTTTTCTGCATAGGTGCGAGTGTCTTCGGCCTCCGCCACCGGATGATAGTCCTTCTCCTCTCCGGGCTTCACAATGAACTTCTCCAGCTTGTCTTTATGCGACTTCTTCTTCCTACGCCGTGATCCGAGCAACAAGGACGCACTTTGAGGATTTCTCCTTTGTCGGGAGGACACTGCCCTTGAACTTGAGTTTGGTCTTTACCACCTTCTGATAGTCATCCATCGCAAGGAAACGAAAGCGAAACTGAAAACGGCCCCGGTTTTGGCATTTCCTTTCTCCCGCAATTGAAGCCATTCTGCGAATTGATCAATCATGTCCAAACCGATAGTGACTGCTTGCATCAGACTGCGCATTGCTGCGCAGCAGGCAAAGCCTTCGGCTGCAATTGGTCAAGTTCGCGTGCCCCGCACTAACTCACGCTCTAGGCTCTCGGACCGCTCGGCATCAACATGAGGGACTTTTGCAAGGAAGTGAACGCCGCGACCTCGCAGTATGTCAGCGGAGTGCCCGTTCAGTTGACGCTGACCGCGTATTCCGACCACTCCTACCACTTCGATACAAAATCACCGCAGACCTCCTGGTTTTTGAAGCGCTGTGCTGGAGTGGAGAAGTGCAGGTTTGCTGTGACGGCGGTGGATTCCTCGTAGCTCAGAACCCGGACACGTGAACGTGGGCGAGGTGACGTTGAAGCAGATCTACGAGATTGCCAAGGTGAAGCAGCAGGACCCCAACCTGAAGAATATTCCTCTGAAGAGCATCGTCTCTCAAATTATCAACTCCACCAAGTCGATGGGCTTGACGGTCGTGAAGAAGCGCGCTGATGGCTCTGTTTAATGTACTCTTCACCTGCTTGTTGCAACAAACACGCCATTCTGTGAGTTCAATGCACTTTTCACCTGCTTGTTGCAACAAACACGCCATTCTATGAGTTCAATGTACTTTTCCCGTGCTTGTTGCAACAAACACGCCATTGTACATCGGCGACGCGCAGCGATAGAATGGACTGCACCTCCTCCTCCGACAACTCCACCTGCGCCGACTGGCACACGCCCGCCACGCTCGACACGTCCAGCACGTCCGCCGGCAGGCTCACCAGCACCGCGAACACCTGCAGCCGCCGCAGCTCCAGCCGCCCGAACACCTCGTCGCCCAGCACGCGCACCAGCTCCTCCGCCATCGCGCGCACCGCCTTCTTCAGCCACAAGCCCCCGCACTCCGTGAACCGCCCGCCGCGCAGCACCGCCTCCACGCGTTGGCAGTACGCCGCGCACACCTCCACGTGCACCGCCGCCCGCGCGTCGTCCGTGGTGAGTTCCCCGCAGGCCAGCCGCGCGATGGAGGGAAAGGCGATGGGCTCGCGCACCGCGGCGTCGTAGTCCTTCGGCGAAAGGGAAAAGGAGCGCCAGGCCCAATCTGAGGTGGCGGCGGCGGCGACGGCGGGCTGGGCAGCGGCGAGAAGACGGTGTTGGAGGGAAGCGAGAAGGTCCTGCCATTGATGGCGGAGAAGGAGCCCACCTGAAGAGACGTCGACACGCTGGCGGGAACGGCGCCGGGGAAGGAGCTGTTCATCTCGCGCAGATACTGCGAAGCCAGCGCGAGCCTGCCCTTGACGCCTGCTTCTGCCCTTACCCGTCGAAGCCCACCAGCGTGCGGTCGTCCACCTGCAACCAGCCGGCGGGCGCGGCAGAGGGCGCGGTGGCGGGGAGGGCGCGGGAAGCGGCGGCAAGAAAGGAGAGAAGAAGAGAGAAGGAGAGAGTCAGGGGTTGGGCGACGAGGACCTGACGTCGTGCCGATTCGCGCAGGAGGAAAAACGCGTCCTCGGCGAGTGCGGGACTGATGGGGAAGGAGGTCTGCGAGTGAGAGCGAGATGTGATGCGGACTTGATGATTCGATTGGAGGAGGGAATACATGCAGATTTGGGTGTAGGCGGTGTCGAACTCGGTGAATGCAGCTGCAGAGGAGGCGAAGTCGGGATGATCGGCGGATTCGACAGCGTGCAGGCTGTGAAGGAAAGTGGTGAGCATGGAGAGAAGGGCAGCCATTTGCTGCAGTTCCTCCCCTCCCAGAAAGGGTTCCTCGGAGAATGCGGCATTCTCGCAATTCCTCTCGCTTTTTGGTGAATCAATAACGAAAAGGATACGCTGTGGGTAGGAACGCCTTCCAACGCTCGATAAGGAGTTTGCAGTGCTTGAATGAGTCTAACGAGGAAATGCACTGCTGGAAGGTGTTATAGCCCGAAATCAGCAGGGAACGGACCTGCTAGGGGTGAAGAAGCAAGAATAAGAGGACGGTAATCATGGCATCCAGGGAGGAGCGATAGGGGGATTGTTGGCAGACAGAGAGAACGTGCACGATCTATGAGTGATTGAAAGCGGGAAAGCGCACATAGTTGGAGCAGGTGCAGAAGCCCGACAAGTCCTCCACAATAAACCCGGAAATGTCCGTTTTCATCCCGTCGATCCGCTGCAGTGAGTCAGCGGCTTCTATTTCCCGGTGGGAGCACTCCTCAATCAGCGCGCGCATCTGCAGAACCGCATCGTGATTGAAGAAGGCGACAACTGTATTCTCCAATTGGTTCTTCTCGCAGATCTCTACAAGAGAATGATGGACACGAGGCAAACCCCAAAAGTCTGGAGGAAAACACTTCATGTTCTTGATATACTCGTGATATTTCTTGAAAGTGGCTTCCGTGAGACGCTTGCCGCAGTGGTCAATCATCTAGGCATCAAAACCCCAGTTCATTCCAACCTGCTGCAGCAAGGGCTGATTCTCCTTCATTTTGGTGACGGACGGCGACCCTTCCAGTCCGTCGATGCAGCGAAGATAGGCCGTGTACCACTTCTTCATCGCGTCGAGTTGGCTCCTGGCTTTGTCGAACTCCTCGTCGGACAGGGATACGTAGAACGCCTCAACATAGGAATTAAACTTCGATTCCATGAACGCGAATTGCCAACAAACAGCCGCAAGGAAGAAAACGCCGCTTTATCATCTTCATCACACAACCGTTCGAAGAGATAGCGAAAAACACAACATTCCAGGAGTACTCGAAATAGTCCGTTGTCGCAATGGTGACAACTTCGTTTTCACACTTACCCACCAGCTTTCCGTACTTGGCCACATCGACGTCCCGCACCTGCTTTGTGTTGTAACCGTCCGGGAGGATGAGATAGTGGAGAACGGCATTGTCCAACATCTTCACCTTCATGAACAGAACACGCGAAATGCTCTTTATGGACAAGAGCTCAATGAGGACATCCTGCGAGGAGCGACAGCTGTAGACCGCTTCGAATCAGAACAAGCATAGAAAGCGAACACTTCTTAGCACCCTCTAAATTCATTCCGTAATAGCGGGAATGGTGGATGCGTGCAGACATGTTGTAGTGCTTGGTGGGAAGAAATGTCGACATGTGCAGTTTGTGGTCAAAGGAGGACAGCTGCATTTCTATTGCTGATATACGCAGAAATGGAATACGGTGGTTTGGAATCATGGATGGGGTGATGAAGAGAGATTCGCTGATGCACCTGCCACACGTCGCCCTCGCGCACAAACCACCGGTAGTAAAGTTGGAGGGAGAGATGGGCAGGGTCAACAGAGAGAAACCATTCATGCTACGGATTATGGAATCGAAGGCTCCACACACAGAATCGGTTCTGCGTTGGAATAAACAGAACTGGAACACTTGGAAGAAGATTGCAAGATGGAGTACTCAACGTCATGGTCGCACGGGAATCGCAGCACAATGCGATCTAGTTGTGAAAGAAGTGTAACAAATAAACCCTCCAACACAGCCGCGTCGAGTTTGGTTGGGCAGGTTTCGAGGGACGATGCTAGGAATGACAGAGGGAAATGGGAGCCACATTCAGACGGAAGGAAGTAGTGGATGTTGGACACACAGGACCGCAGTAGGGACACTCCCAGAATGTAGAGCACGCCATCGTTTCGCGAAAAGGCGTCCGTTCGGTAGACCCACTTCTCCCCGCATCCAAACCGGCCGACAATATCTCCGTCCTTCAAAATGTCCTTCATCTGAACCATCTGTGGCGAATTGGACAGGAGAGCAACAATGACAAGCGAGTTATTTCCCGTTTTCCCGGAAATGATTCCACCATGCTGCTCGATCTGCAAATCCAACCCAACGCACACTACGCATCACATTAACGGAATGGGATCACAGATCGATGTATCAACTAGCATGTCTCTCTCCAGCTCTACCCATCACTTTCGTCGCACACAACTACCCTTTCCCTTCTGAAACAAGAAGTTGAAGAGAAAAGCACAGCACACCACCAAGACCACACAGTACACATGCACAAGGTGATTACACATACTATCCGCGAAAGAATGAGGCTCAACTTAGATGGGCAAGCTAACGGCAAAGACCAGTACCAGAACCTCTTTTTTCCTTCTCAGATGCAATTCAACGCCACTTCAAAACGGAAGCCGGCGAGGGAAATGATTGATTGCCCCATACTCTGTTTTGAGAGGGAGCCTTCGAGGGGAATTACCACTCATGGATGTAGGATAGACTAGAAACAGGGTGGACTCATGTGTTAGGCCGCAGAAGAGGCGACGGACGGAATCCTATCCATAGCGGTTTTGAAGGAGGATTCATTTTCCCTGTCGGGTACACATTCCCATGTTCCTATAAGTTTCTAGATACACCCCTATCCGATGACGATGTGGAGGAACTCTGCAATTATCTGAGCAATGGTGCTTTTTACTTTCATTTAGCATTGCGAAATACACAGGTGCGGAATTAGGGTCGGATCGAGTGTAGTTGTCGCTAAAGGGTCTAGAGAAGATTTGCAGTTTGCTGAAATCAACGAAGCAGTTTAAGACAGTCGATCTATCGTGTTTGCTGGGAGCGGGGGCTCATGGGGGTAGAGAGAACTCGTTTAGCACCCGCTGCTTTTCGCTGATTGCAAAGACGGTTGCAACGTCGAAGGTCACCACGCTGGTGCTGGATAACACATCGAAGGAGTGATCCCGCTGAATAACGATCAGATTTGGAAATGATGCTGTTACGAAGTTTGGGGTCATTGCAAAGTCGCGCACTCTATCTTCTCTTAGCCTCTGCGACAACTGCCTGGATGATGAGGGCTTCCGCCATCTTTCCTTCTTCCTGCAAAAGTGTTCTCGTCTCTCCTCCCTCCGCCTTGCAAACAACGAGATGACTGCAGAGTCCTACCCCATTCTCTCCGATTTTCTCGGTCGTCGTGCTTCCTTCCTCTGACAGTATAGAAAACGCTCCAAATATCAAGGAGATTGACTTGTCAGGAGTGGAGATGACGACACGACAATCGAAGCCATTCCGCCGCTTAGCCGAGTTGAGTCAGTGTTCCATCATCCTCACGACAGATGCTCTGTCAGTGTGCAAGGAGGCAATGACGGAATAGAGCCAATTCCGACCGAAAAGAGTGTGACGAAAAGAGTCACGATTTGTGTCTAGCGCTCCAAGCCGTGGGCGAACTGTATGCTCGCGCAACGTAGGAAGTGGGAAAAGTGTGCGTGAGGAATAGAGAAGCAACGGAGCCCATCTTCGATGCATTGCCCATTTCGGAAGAGGATGGCGATATGGTCAAGGAGTTGTTGTGCTACCCCTCTCTTTTGGCATCTTCGATCGGTAAAGTGGAAGAGTTCCTCATGCAATGCGATGCGGACATTTCTTCTCTACAACAACTCTTCATCCACAACATGTCCGGGATCATCACAGTTCTAAATGCCCCTTTCGTAGGTCTGGTGGGCAGCATTGAGGGTAGTCCCTGTGTCTCGACCACGCGCCAGCCAACCCCGTGCATTCAAATCCTTGTGGCTTTGTGCGCATCCAGCTGGTGTCGTTGTGTGCTACGTTCATGGCGTGTGGGAGTGCCGAGGCGCGGACAGCGATGGTTGCGTGCGGCGTGCCTGAGCGGGTTCTCGTGCCGTCAAATAGAGGGGATCACAAGTAGGAGCTGATGATGGGCTTTCCTTGGAACTCTGTGCTGCACACGAAATGTGCGTTGTTTTTCATTGCTGGAATCGAGAACAGCGATTCCGAGGTCCTGTCTCATTTCTTCGAGACGATGAAGCTTGATGCAGTGATTGCCTCCGCGGTGGAAAAGAAAGAGGATGTGGGGTATTTGGGCGCTTTCATGCAAATCGCGGAGTCGATAGAGAAGTGCGGGAAGGGAGCTGGGAAGGAATGGGATGCATTTTGTGAGCGTGTACTCTACCCTCTGCTGCAGAAGAAGGCTGCGTTTGAGCAACTGAGGCACTGTTTTGTTTGGGGCAAACACGCGAGCACACACACAAACTACATTATACAGCAACCACAGCCCTTTCTATCGGCAGAAGCACTGGCAGACTTGTTGTTCAGCGCGATCTTGATAGCCCTGTCGAACACCTCCTTCAGGCCGACCTGCGTCTTCGCAGAGCACTCCATGTAGCAATCCGCCTGGATGCGCGCAGCAAGCTTCTCGCCCTGCGCGACAGTGATCGGCTCCAGATTCTTCTTCGCCAGCTCCTTTATGGCCTCTGCGTCGTTGCGGAGATCGGCCTTCAAACCGACTAAAATACAGGGCACGGGGATCTTTGTGTTCTGCCAATGGTGGCTGATTTCGGGGTGCCACTACGCGTCAAGCAACGCCAGCAGAGCGACCTTCTTTTCGATGTTCTCAAATGACACGGGACTATCCATAACGCGATTGCCGCACCCCTACTTATCGATGGCAAAGCACAACAAGAAGACGTCTGTTCTGGGATAGCTCAGAGGACGCAGACGATCGTAATCCTCCTGTCCTACAGATAACACGCGCCCCGTGCCCCCACCGGCAGTATCCCACAGGCCCAGACTGATGGGCTTCTTATCGACCATCACCGACGCCTGGTAATTGTCGAACACTATTCCTCACCCGCCGGACGATGCAAAATACCAGTCGGCACGTAGTCGCTCGGAAATGTATCAGTAGCGTATGAAATGAGCATGCAAGTCTTACCGACAGTACCATCACTATCCGTGGCAGCAAACAGCAGATCTTACCCCACAGTAACACATTTCACTCCTTCCATTGTTAGATAGCGTTCCGACTCTTTCTTTATGAAATGCAATAAAACGAACTCGATAAGAAGGATAATCGGGGCGATTCTGTCCCGGTTCCAGTATCCTCTCCTGCTTTTCTCTTGCAATTTATACTATCGGCACTTGGTTTGAGTATTTGCCTATTCCGTTCAGCTTCTTGAAATGTGGACAGCATGGATACAGTAATGATAGAATAGCATTTGTTTCCAGTGTGTAGAGGAATGAGCGTCCTGTGGATTCAAAACCAAATGGATTCGTTGGGAAGGATGACGTGGTTGTGAGAGATGGAATGGCGTGTTGGGACGCGCGTGAACGAGAAGCAGAAAGAATCGCGCACGTGCTTCTGTCTCCATGAATCCTGATTGGTTGCACTCTGTGGAATAGTGGGAGTTTGTTTTGCCCACTATTCTGCTCCCCTCCTCATTTCCATCTGGACTTGTAGGAAGTCGTTGTTGCTGCTGTAATCGAACTACAATGAAGCGAACCTGTCAATATGCTAATCCAATCCACTGAAAGCGCAATTCCCAGTTGGCTCCGTTCTCGTGGTCCTTTGATGTCACAATGTTGGAAGGTGGTGGATATGCAATAGAAAGGCAATTTCAACAACCCGTGTTGACTTCTTCAACACCTTCCATCTCCGTTGCACACAACACTCTATTCGTCACCAACAGCCCTGCCAAGCGAATCCAATCAAAAGATTGCAGGGAAAACGGAACACACTCTTCCCGCTTGAAATACGAGCGATGGAGCTGAGTCGTCGATGCATCGAGCAGATGCAGCACAGTCCATTGGGGCAGATTGAAAGCTGCAACTACGTGGTTCAAGTGATGTGTGGCGCTTTCCGCTTATGACTAGATTATGGAAATCAACATTCCAACGAACATCATTCTGAATAAATTATATAGGTAAGGGCAGCGTTGGGAGCGTTATGGACAGACTCTTTCTATGGGACGGCGAATGCTATGCCAACAATTTCGTGATGACGGTACACTCCGTTCAGAAGGCAAATCTCGTGCTCTCGGCTGGCGATGTGATTCGCATTCTCATGTTCGCGGTCCATCGTAGCACCAAGGGAATCATCTCGATTACCAAATTCGAAATCATCCAGAACTGCCCCAACATCGTTTCGACTCCTCTCTGCGTCCAAACGCTTCCCCAACCCCTCACAGAAGAGGGCTTCAAGCGCTATATGCAACTGGCTGTTCCACGGCACCAACCCTCTCCTGAATCGACACTATCGAGCTCATCGCTGGACTGGCGGAGCTCTCTTAACCAAAGCATCACAGATCCCTCCTCTTCAAGTACAACTACTCCCGCCCTTCCCCCGGTGACCACGGATTTCAGATCGATGCATCCCATCGGTACCTTCGTTTCCTCCTTCTCACTCCCAGACTTTGCTCTCCGCTACGCGTTCCAGTACCCCGCCTACCGAGACGACCAACGGGACATTATCGCGGCTGCCATGGCGGGTCGAGACGTTTTTGTGCTGAAGTGCACGGGTGGAGGGAAGAGTTTGTGTTTCCAAGTTCCCGCCATCCTCTCCAAGGGCGTTACGATCGTGTTCTGCCCCCTTCTCTCCCTCCTCCAGGATCAGATTCAGTCTCTGATGAAACGCCCCTGTGGCGGCATTCCGTGCGCGTACCTGAGCGGCGATTGCGTACGGATGGTGCAAAGATCTCATTCGCAGCCAACCGCCGTGAAAACGAAGGTGTACCAGGAATTAGAGGCGAATTCCGTCAACTCACAACCCTGCTTCAAACTCCTGTATCTCACGCCCGAGCTGTTCATTCTCAATTCCAGACTCCAAAACCTCCTCCACTCGCTTCACGCCAACGTGACCGAAATCCCCCCGATTTATGGCATAGGGCAATCTGGCCCGTTTCGTCATCGACGAGGCGCATTGCATTAGCACATGGGGCCACGACTTCCGACCTGCCTACCGAAATCTCTCCCAAATCCGGCAGCAATTCCCGGGGTGCGCTTTTTTGGCGGGAGTGAGGAATAGTGTTCCGATCATGGCGCTGACGGCGACGGCGACGGAGGAGGTGTACGCGGACTGCGTGAAACTCCTGCAGCTGCGGGATGTGAAGAAGTTCCAACGTGTATGGGTAGGAGAGAAGGATGAGAAGAAGACGTTCAACCGGCCGAACCTGCGCTACGAGGTGTGCGAGAAGCTGACGGAGAAGGACATTGAGAAGCTGAAGAAGAAGGAGTTGAAGGACTCAAAGAATGCGAAGGATGCGAAGGACTCGAAGAACAGGAGGCGGAGTTATGTGGAGGAAATCGTGGCGTTTTTGCACCAGCACCCGGGTGAGTGCGGGATTGTGTACGTGTTGTCGCGGCAAGACGCGGGTGGGAGCCAGGAGGAGAGTTGAGAGTAGAGGATTTGTGCGACGACCTGAAATCGGCGGGAATTCCGTGCGCCTACTATCACGCGGGTCTGACGAGCGCGCAGGTGCAGTCACGACAGCGGGCTGAGGCGTAGCGCATTCTGGTGCAGAAGCAGTGGAGCGAGGGCGTGGTGAGTGTGGTGTGCGCCACCATTGCCTACGGCATGGGCATCGACAAGGAGGACGTGCGCTTCGTGATCCACGCCTGTCTCTCCAAATCCATGGAGGGCTATTACCAGGAGGCGGGGCGCGTGGGCGCGGCGCGGGGCGGTAAGGCGTAGGCGGGACGGGACGGGAAGCCCGCGCTGTGCCGGCTGTACTACCGGCGGGGCGACTACTCGCGCGTGAAACAGCTGCTGGCGATGTCGAAGCGCGAGCTGCACACGTCGAAGCAGGCGTTCCAGCGGCAGCTGGAGGCGTTGGACCGCATGCGGGAGTACTGCGAGGAGACGACACGCTGTCGACGCAACCTGCTGGTGGAGCACTTCGGCGAGCGGCCGGCGAGCGAGCGGGTGTGCGAGGAGGCGGGCAACGTGCCGTGCGACAACTGCGAGCGGCTGTGTCATGTGGTGAGTCGTCAAACAAGCCAGCCCGTGAGTCGTCAGCAGAGCCAGCCCGTGAGTCGTCAGCAGAGCCAGCCCGTGAGTCGTCAGCAGAGCCAGCCAAGCCAGCCAAGCCATCCCATGAGTCAGGGCGTAAGCAGCAGTCAGAGAAGTGCTTTCAACAGTCAGAGAAACTCATCTCGAAACACCAATCACAGCCAATCGTCGAAAAGGAGCTACAAAACCCATCGCTACTCTGTTTGTCAACAAACACAACAAAAATCGATGGACGCTTCCAGATCGACCTCCACGCCGCCCTTGCCACAGGTGCGTGTGACGCTCCGCCGATTCCGCCGCACCAGCTCCGACAGGAAGCTCGCATACAGGTCCTGGTTCATCGTCAGATGCTGCTCGCGCATCGTCTTCAAGAAGGAGGTCTGCAGCTTCGACCTATGTCCTCACACGCCCGTCTCGCCCTCACCGCGGATGCGCCACGTCCATCGCGAAGTCCGTGCCCAGCACATAGAACCTGTAGCCCGCATACCGCAGGTGTGCCACCCACTGCACCTTGTTGTACCCGTAGTTCACGAACCGCTCGTCGAACGCGGGCAGCTTCGCGCTCTTCCGCAGGATCAGGTATCTACGCTGAACGCCCGGCAACACGCCTACGGCTCCTGTTTGTCCTTCACGAAGCATCGAACCTTCACTAGCGGCTGCGTGAAGTTGGATTGGAGCCACGCGTCGAAATAGTAGTTGTGAAGGTTCTGGCCCTCGCGGAACTGACGACACACTTTCCGACGCACACACTGCGAAAGGTGGGTCTTTCCCACGGGAAGGCGGGTTTCGCGTCTAGGTGAAAAGGGAGGGAAAAGAGTACTCTTTGACGCAGGTGTCGAAACTGGAGCAGGCTTTGGTGTACTCGTAAACTGGGACAATAAGGGCAGAGGTGTCCCGATTCGCAACATCGTGAATTAGGGCAGGGTTGAAGTTTCCGCGTCCCAAATCCGTGTCGGAGGAAGGCATGTTCAGAATCGAGATGACGGTGTTGTATAACGAAGCTATTCGATCACATGCGATGGACATGATCACGTGTGGGCCAAATGTCCATATCGGCGAGGAAGAAATGACTGGTTGCAACGGGAGCAATGGCTATATGTGAATTCGGGGAGAAACGGAAGAACCGAGATTACGGAGATAATTGATGGGATAGTCCTCCTCGTCGTCCAGAACGAGGTTGAGGATGAGTCGGCGAGGGAACTGCGCCGCTTCGATCCGGTTCAGTGTCGATGCCAATTCGCTCTCTTTGATGATGATCACCGCGGAGATGGGGCTATTCATCATTCACTCATCCAGCTGGCACCCCGCCCATCTCCTCAAGAACATGGCGTAGTAACTGAAGCGAACAAGGCTAATCCCTCATTAGGCACATAGCATCGGTACGTTCCCTGCAGCGTAATGGTCACATCGGAGGAATGCGCGTGCAGCACGCCAAAGTACTTCGTGGTGGTCTCGGCGGACAATTCCACAGGCGTCTTCGCCTTCGTGTTCATGTTGTAGATGTGGGATTCACGCGCGCTGTAGCTGGTGATGAACACGTATTCGAGGGGCTCATTTCCGCTGTTGGTGTGAACGACCTCATCGCTTTGAACCATCCCCATATTGCGGGTTTGCACTTGCTGCAACGGAATGCCCCTCTCCTTATTCTTCTCTCCACGCGGAATCGACACGGAGAGAGTCGCAGAGTTGTAGGGACGATCGCCCGTTTCCACACCCATCACAAGATTCTGCACCTTGTACTCTGCAGTTCGTTTCTGCCGCAGCGGACTTTCAGGCACGTCTCCGGGAATGAACAGCTTCTTCCCCTCTCTGTAGCGGAAACCAATGAACCAATTCTACGCATCAGCTCCAGCGAATAGGACGACTGTATTGTCCGGCTCCTGATCATAGGCCTTGCTCACATAGAGACAGCTCATCGTAACTCTACGTTTCATTTTGTGTTAGGAAACGAGTACAGAACGATGCTACAGACAAAGGCCTGAAACAGGACACTTTTCACTCTCTTCCTACTCGATCAATGACCCCAATCGCAGCTACAGTGAAAGCATTCTTCGGAACAGCATCAAGAAGCACAGATTGGCTCGTTTCCCTTCAATCCAAAAAACAGAACAATCACTGGAACGCCATTCGACTGAAATTCTGGCAATTGGGTCACGATGATTGGATTTCTTGGGATGAACGCTAAGGAAAGAGTTCATCAGTATTTCTACTGTTCGGCGGCAGGCGGTATGGCGACATTCTCTATCCAAAACAAGGATTGCGTTCTTTTCGACTGTACTCCTGCTGCTCTCTGTTTTGAACATGTAGTGACGGCAGGTGGAGATAGTGAGGACTCGCTGACCATTTACAATACATGCAATTACAATGTGATTCATCGGGAGTGGCGCGATCTGTAGTTGATCTTCTCCATCCGAACGAACTCAAAAACGAGATTCACCGTGAAGCCCACGAAGTTCTTCCTGAAGCCTGGAAATACGACCGTTGTTCGCTGTGGCTTCTGTGCTGTTTTGTGAGACATAGTTTCCCTCAAGAAGGCGTACATCGACGAGCTTCTGAAACAGGAAATCCCCACAAAGTGAGGAAGATGGATGATTCGTCAGGATTAGGGACAAGATTGAGATTCTCGCCATGCGTGTTTCTGGCGTGTTCTCGGATGTGGCCACGAACGCGCCTAAGGATCTGAGCGATTTGATTCGCAACAGAGTGAGTGCGTGTGCTTGGAATGACACGTAGTTCAAGGCCAGCGAGAAGTCGCAGGGCTTCAAATCCATCGACAACCCTGGTGAAGAGACCATGGAGGGGAATGCGGAGATGGAGGAGATTACGAAGTACCGCATTTCTGTCATATACAAATATATCCTTTAATGTGTGCGGTGATGCCCTTCACTTCTACCTGGTGCGGAAATGGTCGATGAGAGAATGGATGCTGCCGCTCCTGTAACGGAGGAAACACAAGTAGAGAACCCTGCTCCTGTGATTCGAATGCTTCTATTCCTTATAATGGTAGATGATTGTGAGCAAGAAGGCTCCGTGCAAGCAGCTTGCCCTCCTTTCGCTCGGGGTTGCTTGGTCCATCTGCATGATTGCGATTGGCTACTTTCTGTGTAAGTTGAACTCTTCTCCTTGAAACGCGTGCTGTTGCTCTGTTTCTTTCAACATCTACAGAATGTTAGTATTCGCTCGCTCTCCGATGGATATCTCAGTACATCAGAGCACTGATAACAAGAACACTGCGCTTGAATCATTTGCTCCAAGGAACATCAGACAAACTAATGATAATCACAGGGGATCATGAAAAGCCAGTCGCAATTCCTTTCCCTCGAAGCATCCTCAGAATGCCAACCACCATGGCATCTACTCGGCTTTCGAGGTTGAATGAATTCAACGGAACATGCACGAACCATACCCAGTGGATTTGATGGGAAACGGTGAATTGTTTTCAGATTTGATAAGAAACAGCGAATTGTGACCGTATTCCCTCCCTCTAAAGAACGCCTTCCCTGCAGCATCGCTAACGCTTCCTCAAAATCATTCATGGTTACGGGGCGGATGTTCATGGCACTCTCCTTCGCCTGCTTCTCCAGCGAACTATCGGTGCTCTCCATTGCCTCGCTCGATGACGGCGTGACTCGGCTCGAAGCGCTGATAAGATCCACCGAACAGCAGGGCATCGTCGACAAGATCAGCTGGGATGCCTCCAACAAGGGAACCATCACCGCCTCTCGTGTCAAATTCTATCTCGTTATTCCATGCTGCAACTAAAACATGAAGAAGTGAGCCCGACCAGCCATTCGTCGCCGCACTCAGATAATGATAGTCCTCTTCTGTCAGCTGATTGGAATATGCCATTTAAACCCTTTTGGATGATGCGCTCGCGCTCCTCTTGCGATGGAAGCGGCAATTCCACAATCTTCTGGAATCTTCGCACAACCGCTGGATCCAGATCCTGCAGTCGGTTTGTAGAGGCGACGATCGTAATGCGATCCCCTGGCTGTACGGATGTCAGCTGAATGAGCAGCTCGCTTAGCACGCGTCTGGCGCCCACGTCCTCTGCGGCTTCTCGCTTCATCGCCAGAGCGTCGAATTCATCCAAGAAGAGGATCGAGGGCGATCTTCGTCTTGCTTCCGCGAAGAAGCTCTGAATCCGCCGCTCTGCCTCGCCCGCCCACTTTGACAAACATGCCGAGGGTGAAAGCTCCAACAGGTAGTTGTCTACGGTGAATGTGAATTCCTTCCTCCTACGGCTCTCATTTGCAACTGCTCGCACAAGGGTTGTCTTTCCTGTGCCCGGAGGACCATAGAGCAACACTGTTGTGCACAGCTGTCGAGTGCCGACGAACACCGAGGATGGGAGAAGCGTTGGAAGAATGCAACTCTCATAGAGCGCCCGCTTCGCATCATCCTGGCCGATGATATCTTGCCAGCTGACACGGTAGGGATCATTGCAAGGCATAGACGAGCAAGGAGTGCTGCATTCACTGCTCTCCATCCGTATCCGCTTTGAAATCGAATCTACACCGTTATTCAATTGGAGAATCGCGAACTCTGTTTTGAAGGAACCCTCTTTGAGATGGAAAAGGATTCGATACTGGACTGTGCTGGAAGAACAGAACCGCGATGCTGCTGAAGGAGTTGCACTGTCACATCACACAACTCGTCAAGAACGTCCCGTCTATCCTTGTCCTGATTGTTCTCTTCCACTCTCTGCAATTCTCCTTTGACTTCGCTCACAATACCGAGAACAGCGGGTTCATCCTCGTATCCCAGGTCCCACGCCCTTCCGATTTCAGCAAAGAGACGCTGATAGAGAGACATATCGACCTTCCATAATTCCTAGCAAAACGCCCACTTGGCGGGAAAAGAAGTGCAACAAACACGCGTACAATCCTAATCGTTCTCTCGTTGAGGCAATCGCATCGAACATGATATCGGCATTGTTGATCGCGGACACAATGCTGGCCTCATCCACCTTCAGCAATTCTTCTGTGATGGCCGCCGCGTTCTCCTCATCCACAGAAGCGATAATCGGCAGCAGGAACTCCTTCAGGTACTCGTTCTTCGCCTCCTCGCTCAGCCCCTGCAGCGACTCCTCCTCCACAGGCCCCAGCGCATCCATCTACTCTCAACGCGCCGCTTCGTTCTTACCGCCTCCTGCAGCTTCTCCACATACACCTCCACCGCTCCCTCGTCTCCTTGCTGCTCTTGTTCCTTCTCCTCATGAGGCGCTTGTTCTTGCTCCTCATGAGGTGTTTCTTGTGTTGGTTGCGGCTCTTGTTCTTCATGAGAGGGTTGTTCTTGTTCTTCGTGAGAGGGTTGTTCTTGTTCTTCATGAGAGGGCCGCTCCTCACCAGAGGGTTGGAGCACCTCCTCGGCAGCGGGCTGCGCGGTCTTCTTGATGGCGCCGCGGCGCACCTCGAACACGGTGCTCTGCTCCTCCGTCACGGGCATCGACGCCGCCGGCCGCAGGTCTACGCCTCACGTCCCTCCCCCACATCCACAGCCACCCGTGCTCACTCCCTGCTGTGCCTGCTGTGCCTGTGGCATCTGCTGTGCCTGTGGCATCTGCTGTGGCATCTGCTGTGGCATCTGCTGTGGCATCTGCTGTGGCATCTGCTGTGGCATCTGCTGTGCCTGCGGCGCTGAGAGGGCGGGCTCCACACCGATCAGCGTGTTGACGTACTTCTTGTGGTACTCCTTCACGGCCTGCGTCGCCACGCCGTCGCTACGCCTCACGCCCTCTCCACACCCCCACAGCGTGGTCGGCGCCACGGGCTTTGCCGGCGCCTCGCCGCCGTCCTTCACCAGCCGCGTGATGCGGATGCGCGCGCCCTCGATGTCGCGGCCATTCATCGCCTTCTTCGCCGTCACCGCGTCGCTCGCGCGCACAAAGTACACCGCACTACGCCTCACGCGCCTTGAGAAAACCCACGCCACGCCCGCGTCGACGAACTGCACGCGCTGGAATGGGTCCGAAGGGGCGGAAGATGCCGCGCACCGCCGCCTCGTCCAGCGCGGGGTCCAGCTCCTCCACCAGCAGGCCCGCCTCGCTCTCCTGCAGCAGCGGCTGGTACACGGGCGGGTACACGGGCTGGTAGGGCAGGTAGCCCTGGTACATGGGCTGGTACATGGGCTGGTACATGGGCTGGTAGGCGGGGAACGAGGGGTACAGCGGCTGGTAGGGCGGGAAGGTCGCGAACGCCTCCTCGCGCGGGTAGTACTCCTGTCCACTGCTGCTGAGCCGCTGGCCCTCGCCCGGCATGACCTGCTTGGCACTGCCGGACATCGCTGGCTGGCCACTCGCCCGGCATGACCTGCTTGGCACTGCCGGACATCGCTGGCTTGCCCTCGCCCGGCATGACCTGCTTGGCATTGCTGGGCGGGTTCGGCACGGCGGACTGACCGGGCATGACGGGCTGAGCGGGGCGATCGCTCTTCCGGCTGTTCTTCCAGCTGGCGCGCGGCTCGACGTTGCGACGCGGTCTGGGCGCGCCCGCGTCCTCCCAGGAGGTCACGCCGGGCATGCGCAGCACCGTGCTCTCGCCGTCGTTGCGACCCTTCTTCCCGCGGAAGCCTTCGCCACGGCCTCGCCCACGACCCGTATTCCCGCGGTTCTCATAGTTGCGAGGCGGGTACGCCTCGTTCCCATTCCCGCGGTTGTTCTTCCCTCTCTTTGTTGCGAACACGTCCTCTCTCCTCCCTCTGCCTCTTCCCCTTCCCCGTCCCTCACTTCTCATTTCACTTCTCTTGTCATTTCGCATGTCATTTCTCATGTCATTTCGCATGTCATTTCTCATGTCATTTCTCATGTCATTTCTCATGTCATTTTGCATGTCATTTCGCATGTCATTTCTTATCTCCTCGCCCACGATCGGCTGCACCACCAGGCGCCACTGTTGCCCGCGCCCGTCGGTGATCGGCGCGCAGCAGTAGTCCAGCACGTTCAGCACCGTGTCGCGCCCGTCCGTCTTCACCGCGAAGCCCTCGGGCAGCTGATCGATTTGCCTCACGCGCCCACACGGCCGCAGCAGCTGGCCCAGCGTGCGTGCGTTCAGACCCTCCTGCCCCTGTACCAGCACCGACGTGCACGTCTCGGGCACGCGTTCCGGCGTGCTGATGATTCCCGCAGGGAGGACCGTGATTTGCGCGGTCGGCGCCGGGGGCGGAACCGCCTTCTGGAGGAAGGTTTGCTCTGGCTTGGAAGACGAGGAGGGCACGTTGCGCTCCTGAGAGCGATTCGGGAGGCGATTACGGGGAGATTGCGAATGGGGAATGACGAAGCCCTCCGGTGCCATGGAAATCGTCAGCGAGTGCCCGTGAATGCTGCGGCCGTTGGTGCGGCGAGTGGCGTTGTTGGCAGCCTGAATGCCCAAGAACCCGATGTAACCGCGGAGAAAGCGAATGCTTCCCTCCGAGACCATTTCGATGTTTGCGTCCTGAATGTCTCCGTAGGAGGAATACAACTTGACAAGATCATCCACCTGCATTCCCTCGGGAAGGTTGTCAATCACAATGACATGCGGTTCTAAGGAGACTTTACAGGGTTTATCTCCGATTAGTTTCCCATTCATCTCCCTTTGTGCAATGACGGCTATTTGGTTACGACACGAAACGACGCATACCCGACTCTGTGCTTTCGAACTGAATGTATCCCACAACCATACCCTAGCACACTAATCCTCACCAAACGATCCTACTTCGGCAGGACTGAACACCTGGATCGATACCACTTTTCCAAACGCACTGAACGTGTCAAACAGAGCATTCTTATTGTGGGGAAGAAGAATGAAAGCGTACCTGATCAATCTCCGGACTGAGGTTTTCAACAAGTACAGAACTGTATATACTCATATTCAGATGGGTTCGACTGATAATGAACAATTCATCCAGAGTCCACAAGTCGAGCTGATTCCTTCCTGGCAAAAGGACCCGATTTTCGCCACCCTTCCTTTTGCCGTTTTCTCCACATTGAACCATCGAGGGATTAGACGGGATATGGACGTTGAAAACGAGATATTTGTACGTGCGTTTGCCAAAGAGGGTCATGGATATAGGTGAGCGTTAAGCTGTTTACCAAGGTGGAGCGCTATCAGATCGGAACAGACACCATCAGTCTCCCCGCCCGGTTTTCGAGAATTGATTTGTCCAAGTTGGTGAATGAAACACTGGAGCTCGAAAAACACATCCCCTTCGATTTTATCATAAACGGATCGCTTCTGCGCACCTCGCTGAGCGAGTATATGAGTACCAATGGAATTTCCACCGAAAATACCCTCTCGATTGAGTATCTCCCCATTATCGGAAAGCCGGAGGAGAAGTCCTCCGAGGATCTGCCCGATTGGGTGAGTGGAATCGCAAACTGCGAGCGCTGCTACGCCGTGGGGTGCTATGACGGATCGGTCCACGTGTACAACGCGGACGATACGCTTCTCACAAAGAAAATGGTGCACAAACGCCCGATCAAGGGAATCGACTGCCAGATCGTGAACGCGCTGCCCATGATCGCCTCCGTCTCCCTGGACAACACCCTCCGTCTGCAGAAGGTGGAGAACGACGAGCTCGTGGACGTGGCCACCTGCAAGGCGCACAAGAGCCACGTGATGTGCTGCCGATTGAATCCCTCCGGGCTCGTCGCCAGCGGTGCCTGGAACGGCAGCATCTACGTGTGGAACGCGCAGACGGAGGCGAAGGAGGCGGAGCCGGTGCACAGCTTGCTGGAGTCGGAAGAGGGAATCACGGGAATCGACTGGTGGAAGAATAACGTGGTGAGCGGCGGGTGGGACCACGTGATCCGCATCTGGGACCTGGAGACGGAGGGCATGCTGCAGGACATGGTGGGCGCGTGCGGAGGGCGTGAGAAGTAGAAAGGCAACAAGGTTGTCAATTACCTTCGCGTCAACGAAGTCAATCAACTCGTCGCCTCCGCGCATCCGGACGGTATCACGCGTCTCTGGGACCAGCGTCGTAGGCGTGCGGAGGGCGTTTCATCGTAGAGGAGAAGGCGAATGTGATGTCGCTGGTGGGGAAGCAGGAGTTCTGCTCCGCGGTGGATTGGCACCCGAAGAACGACTGGCTGGTGAGCGCGACGGACTTTGCCGGAAACGTGACGATTTTCGACATTCGCTCTTCGTACCCCCTGCACGTGGCAGAGCATGTGCACAGTGGAAAGATCTTCTGCGGCGTTTGGAAGTCGGAGAATCTGATGCTGACGGGTGATTGCCGCGAGAGGGCGTGATGCGTAGGCGGAGACGACAAGAAGCTGAAGCGGCTGGCCGCGGATAGCAACAATTGAGTTATTTAGTTTCGTTCTGTTTGCATCCAAACACAACTAAAGAGAGTCGTCGTACTCGAAGCTGACCCACTCGATCTTTCCGTCCTCGTCGACGCGGATCCAGGGGAACTCGTAACGCTGAGGCAGCTTCCAATGCGGCGCATCCTTGAATGCCGTGGTCTCCCAGTCGAACACGCCCACGTGCTTGTACGGCGGGCCCGCGATGATCTGGCTGCTGGCGCCGTTCTTCATCAACTACACTTCAGCCGCTAATCGCAATCGCACTCTCAAACTCGTGATCTTACCGTCCGTCGCCGCGTGGTTCCTCTGCCCGAGTCCAGGACGCGGATAGCTTCCGTTGGGATCGTTCAGGTCATTTCGACACCCGATCGCGTACGATCCCGTGTACCCCGGTACACCCGGGCATCGACTCAGCGGGTCGTGCTTGAAGTCGTTGTACCGCAGCAGCGCGCGGAAGCTGCGCTCCGACTGCACACGGCCCACATCGCGCGCGAAGATCTTCGCGCGCGGGCACTCCGTGTAGGAATAGTCCTTGCCGTACTTCTTGTAGAGTTCCGCCGTGCCGCCCATCTTGTACACGTCGTTGAAGAAGGCGATATTGTAGGAGCCGTAATAACCGTGGGAATTCAGGTATCTAGATGAAACTCCCTCCTTCCCGCCAACTCGGACATATCCTCGTAGCGCACGTATCCAGGCAGTTGCTCCAGCATATAGAAGCCCCCCGCCTTCAGTCCGATTCCCGCGGTGAAGTAGTCATAGTCCAGCACCATCCACTGGTTCGAGTAGCAGCCGTTGTTGTACGCCTCGTACAGCCGGCACCATTCCTGCGGGGATCTACACATCACGGCGGCGACGTGTTCCCACGTGGCGAGACGGTTGGCGATCAGGTTGCGAGCCCACTGCATGACGGCCTTCCCATTCATGAACTTTTCCCGCTCTTTGTTGAAGTTACCGATGGTGGTCTCCTGCACCACCACATGGTCGCCGACCGTGTAGTAGTCATCGCCCGAGCTGATGCGCGCGGGGTAGGAGCTGAACGCCTGCAGGCGACCGGGGACAATGCCAGTGGCGGTGTGAAGGGGCATGTTGTAGATCTTGTACACCTTGAACATGGTGTGCAGGGCGCTCCAGGTGGACTGGCCGATGAGGATGTCCGACTTGTCCTCTGCGAATCAGCGATGCGATGCATCAGCACCCGTCATGCGGATCAGCGCAGAACAGTGGTCCAGACGGTCGATCTCGTACTTGTCACGCGAGGGTTCCGTGTCGTTGTGCGGAAGACCGTTCCAATCGCCAACATCGCCGTCGTAGTTCGCGTACTGGATCTGCCACTTCGTCAAGTACTACGACATGACGACATAGTGTTGGGGTTACGCGCTCTGGCTTGCCGCGGTTGGCAATTAGGTATCCCTCATACACACCGTCCACCTGGATATCGAGGTATCTGCGGTGGTTCCAATACTCCTTGTCGCCGACAGCAGACTCCTCCTTCTCCCACGACACGTTCTCGTCAAGAATGCGCTGAATCTGCAGTTGATAGGGGAGAAAAGCGACGTACATGCTTCGAAGGCTGCTTCTCACCGTAAATGTTCTTCGAGTGGGTGTAGATCAGGTCTTCCGTGAGATAGCCCTCAATCAGGCCAGCGGCCATCGACTGCTCCTCGTTGCTGTTTCTCTCGTTGGACTCCACGCGCAGAATGTTCCAGCCTATGGATAACCCACGGGAAGGAGAAGCTACCCGTTTGGTTCATAGCGATCGTCAGCGAGCCAAAGGCCACCGCCGTCTTGTCCACGTCGTCGCTGAACACCCATCTTCCGGACACCAGACGAACAGAGGCATAGGCTACGAATGAGGGGTCGGACAGTGAACGAACTGGTTCTCTCTCCCATGCAGGAGACTACCAGTAATAGAGCAAGTGCCAGAGAACACTTCATGAGGGGGTAATAGGATTCTGCTTCTCGGAACACAATTCCGTTTTCGTGCTTCCTCCGTCCGCGAGTGCAGGGTGAGTGGCGGTCAACAAACAGAGGGAAAAAGAAGGCTAAGGTACAATGAAGCCCACAGCGCCGTTACAGTTGCAGCTTCTTCGCGACTTTGTTGAACAGGCGTTTCACGTCGTTCGCCTGCTCCTCGTCAATCCAATCGTCATTCTTCAGAGAACGCGCAAATCTGCTCATTATTGTTATTAACCGCAAGTACTCCTTCCTCGATTCCTTCCGACGCTTCAACTCCACCTTCATCCGCTCAGTGGCGTCCGTCGCCGCCTTTTGCATGAATTTCATCATCTTGATCCGCTCTTGAATACTTCTCTTGCTGTCCACCTACTCCTAATCCACTCCTTCAGTCATCACTCTATTCTGCTTCTTTGTCAGTCTCATTTGCTTCACAAACCCTTTTGCAACGCTCTTCCTCCGTTCCAGCTCGGTCTGGACCCCTTCATACAGCTCCACCGCTGATTCGGCGTTCCTGTGCGATTATGACTTGAACGATGTAGATACCGTTGTTTGGAGGGAAGAAGAGCCAGGAAATCCTCCTGGGAGAGGGTGAGAATCAAATCGATCCGTTTTTCAAGCTGCTTGTATGGATCTATGAGTAAGCAGCGGATTGTGCATGGAACCCTTCTCACTCATGCCTTAGATGTAGAATGGCAAAAGAGATGTGAATTGGGAGAAGGCAGATGTATAGGGAAGGAAACGACCATTTGGTCTTTTAGGACAGAACTAATTTGCAAGAAACAGCACTAATGCAAAATGCTGACAGGAATCCTCCGAGAAGCAAGATGTGCTGCTGTCATACTAAAGTGACTGTCCTTCGTCAACACCAACTCGTCGCATCGCGACAGCAAGAAGAGGTCCAACAGACAGCGCGCGATGCCTTCGCGTGACGCATTCATGCCCACGTGACGCAGCGGGAACGAGGAAACGGAAATCACCCTCCCGGGAAACAGTGACTTGAATCGGTTCAGGATGGCTTCAGAGTCGCTTGCCACAAACGCTCGAACCCTCTCCTTCTTCTGTCGGATGCGATTGGACAACAGAGCAATCGCCCGCGCTACGCCTCTTTCTGTCATGAAGGAGGTCCGGTCGTGCCACTTCACCTGCTCTCCACCCACACGAATGTGGATGCCGATCATGAAGTGGGAAGCGAACAGCTGCAGGTACGGCTTCAGCAGATCGTTCAGCAGCGGAGAGGGACGGAACATGTTTGGAATGCAGAGATTGTACCACACATGCTGATGATTCGAAGGATGCGTAAAGGCCATTTCAGGTGAAATGCCCAGTCGTCGCAACGTTTCCTGATTGGATTTGAATCGAAGCAGCTTGTGGGCAAAGACATGATTGGACAGGAGAAGGAAGGACTGATTTGAAGGAAGAGAACCCTCGTAATCAATTCCGGCATATGGCTTCGAGCCCTGGTCGATAAGCTGGAGAGCAGAGTCGTTCAGAGAGTGAATCGCCATTCCAGGAAAGGGAAACTGGAGGTAGTCCTCGGAGAGTTGGTTGGGAACAACTAGAAATGAATCGCTCACATAAAGGAAACAATAGAAGGAGTAGTTGTGCAACAGCGCGAGAAGGAATGTGTCGCAGACACCCTTCATTTGCCCTGCAATTCCAGTGGTTCCGCGCTTTGAATACACAATTCGATGGGCAGAACGATTGGAAGAGGAAAAGTATGTTGTCTTCAGCGCATTCACAAACGAATGCGGTCCGTACTCCCACACAACCGGAATCTGTAGCATCGCACTGCTCTCCAGTGAAAGCAATATAGAACTGCGGATGGACTGAAGTGGATAGTCTAGAGCGTCAACAATGAAACAAAATCGAACGATAGGAATACAGGAAAGACAGGGAGTAGTCGAGGAAGGGACACCAGCCATTAGGCGATACAAACCCTTCCATACGACTCGCCCATCTTAAACAAATAAAGATGAGCTGGAAACTCTGCGAAAGGATGAGGAATAGAACGAGGGTGCAAATCCTCTTCCAATCCCTCATATCGTTTACAGAATCGTGCTATCCACTACGTCCACTCTCCGAAACGTAGTAATTGCAACAATCACTAATCGTTTTGTGAGGAGTCCTTTTCATGTCCGGGTACCTCATCTATTGCGTCGAAAAGTGGGGCCGTGCCCAAGTGGAGTCAGTTTGTGTAGATCCGTTATTGGTCTCATCACCGCCTATTTGGCGTACAAGTCCGTTGCCAACAAGTCTGTAGAGGATTCTGTCGAGGTCCGCAAGTCCATTCTTTCCCTTTTGTGTCCGTTGTCCTCTTCCGTGATCCGTAGCATTTTCTTCGGGTTGTTTACCATTATCGAATCCACCATTGAGCCCTTCCTATTCTGGTGGGAGTAACACGGATACCTGAGGAATAGGCTTCCCTTTTACTACGAAGCCAAGTGTGTGATCCTGTTGATTGTCTCTGTGCTGTCTCTCTACTACGTGTGGTCATTTCCCTTGCCTTAGGAGTAGCACTCTCTTTTCCTGAATCGGGTTATTCTGGACCCTCTCTTTCAACAGTTCGATGTGCACGTGGCCCCACGACTCGTGAAGTTTGCCTCCATTTCGTCCTTTAAGTGTAGATACACCAACGATCTGTTGTACTACGCTGTCGTGATCGTGTCCCCGTTTGTCAGCTACGCCCAGCTCGAGCGCATGGAGGAGTACATCCTCTCCGCGAAGAAGGCAATGTACGGAGACTCAGCGGCGAGTTCTATTCTTTGTTCAACAAACGCAACACAGATAGGGTACAGTGTAATTAGTCATGGTCTCCCAGCAGATCCTCCTTCTGCTGATCATTCCAATCTCCGTAGTCGCTGGCGCGACTCGTATCCAAAAACGATCGGAAACTGCCCTCCTTCTCGTCTTCCTCCAGAATTGTTTCGTTCTTCTCCGCGATGATCCCATTCTCCCTGCTCCTATGCTGCGACAGCGCCTCCCCCGCAACGATCAGCGGGCGCTGGAGAGGATTCTCGCTCATTCCCGCATCCTCGCTCGGAATGCTGATGACCGCTTCATTCGCGGTCGGCGGCTCAGACGCCATCTCCGGCCCGTCCGCTTCAACGGACTCTCCCTGCTCCTCCGGTTCCAGGAGAGAGAGCATGGGATTCGCGGCGACGCAGCGAAGAAAGAAGCCCTCGGTAACTCCCGCCAAAAGACGGCAGTAGAAATCGTTGTCTTTGCGAAGCAGGCAGAGCAGGTAAGCGAGCTGGTAGGAGCGAGGGTGGAACTTGAGGGAGGGATGGTGAGCGAAGAGCGAGACGACAAATCCCGCGAGGAAGTAGACAAGCATTGGAATGACGGGAACAAAGTACATCTTCATTTCCTTGCTCTTCGTGAAACAAAAGATAACCAGGAACAGCAGAAAAGCGACGATAAAGCCGAGGATCAACCAGGTTAGGACCCCCCAGTGGCGCATGTCAATCAGGCGGACGCGGAGATAGGAGACTTCGCACAGGAACCCGGAGGTGAAGAGGGAGATGAGGAAGGGGATGCAGTACTCCAGAACCGTGTGGTCTATCGTGCAACTGAACATCCGTTGGTGATCCGTCGAGAGATAGACGAGAAACAGCAGGGCCACGTACTTCACGAGCTCCACGAATATTTGCTGAACGCTCTTTTCGTCCCGCTTCCATTTAAAATAGTACGCCGCAATTCGATACAAAAAGTAGCAAACAACGTGAAGAGCACAATAGCACGCAACAAGCACTATCCACACGTACAGTGGATAGCTGATGTTTTCCGGTTTATCCCAATAGTCAAAGATAGTGCTGTTCATGCGAGACACTCTCTTGACGTTCTTCTTCAACACTCCAAAAGGAGTCCCGATTTTGCTAAGTCGTTGAAAGCACACGTAGAAACAATGATAATCCGCACATCTGGTTGGCACGTGGTCCCAACAAACAAAGGGAGTAAAAGGGAAAGACATGCCGCACATCCTCTTAACGGTGCCACCTCTCTTCTCGCTGCGCCAAACCAACTACAACAGGATTAGAACGCGTTCTACGGAAGGAGTGTCCAATCCAACAGGGTGCGGTAAAGGAGGGCTCCTTTCAGCTGAGTAAGGTGCAGACATGTCCGGAAGCACGACGGCTTCCTGGTTCTTTCACACGATCACATCATGAAGTGCATTCTCCCCCACCGCTCTTCCAATTGTTCCCCATACCTTACCCGTGCTCCAGCCATTCCAGCCACAAACGCCCTTGGAGTTTGTTGAAAACAAGACTGTTTTTGGAAACCGTTTCTGTTCTTCAATCTTGGTTCAAAGAAAGAATGGAAGTGATTATTGACTACTACGGTGAAGAGTATCCGTGTTACATCTATCCTGACAAGACGGTGAAGGAAAACATTGAAGCCATTGCGGTTCGTGAAGCGCCTTCGCTTATAATGACTAGGCCTACTTTTCGATTGACGCGGCCTATGTATCCCTGTATGTGAACGACGCGTTGATGGAAGAGGACAAGACACTCTTGAGCTACGGCTTGTCCTATCACTCTCACATCACGCTGTGCTATAACAATCCAAATATCGAAATCGTTGTGAAGGTTCTGGAAAAGGAAGAGCCTGTTTTGATCGACTGTAACAAGACGATTCAGGACCTCATTTCCGTGGTATACAACGTAGGTGCGTTCTGTTGGGTGTTAGGCACAGGACAACAAGGATGCGCTGGGGGATGCTCCGGAATCCTCTCTCCACCTCTATTTTCAGGACGTAGAAGTGGAGAAGTCCAAGATCATTTTGGAATCGGGACTGTCCTATGGAAGTGTTGTCAGTGTTGTCGTCGTTCCCGAGGAAACGACCACATCCGCCTCTCTTCACGTCGTTGCCTGTTTCAGCGAAAAGGAGTGCGATGTGGAGAAGGAGGGCATCTCGACGCTTCCTCAGTTGGAGGCCTTTTGCAACGTAAATACTGTAAGTTGCGCTTGAGAGTAGACTGCCTTTGGCTTCAACGCCGCCACAACCTACCTTTTCTTCTCATCCTCTCTTCTTCGTGATGTGGAGAGTATTCTCGCCTGCGCCCAAGTATTTGCGATTCCTGTAATGTATCATTCCACATTTCACTGGTAGTGTGCATTGCCTCTTCCTGCCGAAGCGAATCTGCATTCTCTCGTCCTTCCGGCTGGCAGTGGATCGATCGAGTCCGCCTTTGCGAAGCGCGACTTTAGCGTGGTGAAGAAGCTGCATCTGCGATGCACCGCTGTTCAGCGCGATTGATGCGTAGATACGGTCTTGGGGCAGCTTTATCCATTCATTGTGAACAGTTTCAAGGGCTACTCCTTCAACGCGTTGGAGTTTCTCACGATCGACGGTTGTCCTCCTGCATTGGGCTCATGAGCAGATGCGACTCCCTTCATGGAAATCGGCTTGTTTTCAGAAGATCTTGCTGAGAACGGAGTTGCCGCGTCGATCGCCTCGCTCACACTTCCCTGTACCCTTTTCCTCCTCGTTTCAAAATAGGGTCGAAGTGTGGAGTGGAGGGAATAGTGGCCATTTTGGACGCGATTGGCTCTGTGGAACAGGTGCTCCACCTACACGACATCCATTTGAATTGTTGGGCTCCCCCTCCCACATGAGTCCTAGATGCGTCCATTCCCGCCACGCTCCAAGAAGAGCTGCTTTTCGCGCTGAAGGACCACTCCCTCCAAGCGATCCCCGTGTACTTGAATCGTTGGGGTGGTTGGGGTGCGTGACCCTCAGAGTCGCCCGTTCTTCCCGCGTCGATCGACGTGTCGTCCTTCTCGCCGCTGGTGTTCATTCAGCGCCTTCACGAGGCGGAGGCGGCGCTGAAGAAGGCGGAGCAGGAGAAGGAGGCGCTTCTGGCGGAGAACGCCATGTTGAAGGTGGAGGTGGCGAATCTGAAGCAAGCGGCGGCCGACAAGCCCAAGCGGAAGACGAATCCGTTCGCGGTGGAAGACAAGCCCAGACGCACCAATCCATTCGCGGCGGAGGATGTGCCGAAGCGGAAGACGAACCCCTTCGCGGCGGAGGCGAGCGCGTGGGTGGATGCTGCTGAGCAGCCCTCCTACGATGGTGAGAATGCGGAGGAGAATGCAGAGAGTATGAAGGAGAGTATGGAGGAGAACGCTACTGAAAACGCTGCTGAGAACACAGCAGAGAACGCTGCTGAGAACACGGAGGAGGCGGAGGCGCGTGTGTCGGTGACACGCCCCCCGCGCCGTCAGCCCCTCCTGCGCCGTCAGCCCCTCCCGCGCAAGGCTCCCAGAGCACCCAGAGCACCCAAGGCACCCAGAGCACCCAAGGCACCCAAGGCACCCAAGGCACCCAAGGTGAAGCCTGAGACGAAGCCGGACGCGTGGGCGATGTCGGCGGAGAAGGAGGCGGCGCTGCACCGGCAGTACGCGAGCCTGTGCGACGGCGACAACGGCGTGAACGTGGCGACCCTGCAGGAGGAGTGCGAGAACCTGGGGCTGGACGAGGCGACGGGCCGCGACATGTGAGTGTGGGTGTGTGGCGTCACGGTAAGCGTGCGGCTGGCGCTGCGGGGCGAGGAGGGCCAGTTCCTATTCCAGGACGAATTCTGCATCGCCATGTTCTTGGCGGAAGTGGCCGATTTCGGGGCGGTTTAGGGAGTAGAGAGTGAGTCAGGGCGAGCGCTTGCCGAAGACGCTGCCGCCGGCGCTGAAGCAGAAACTGCGGTCGTCGGAGTCGGAGTCAGAATCGAGTGAGAGTGAGAGTGAGTCGAGCACGTACAGTGACTACAGCGATTACGATGACTACTCGTACAGTGACTACGACTCGTACAGCGACTACAGCGAGGAGGAGGAGGATCCCCAGCCCATCGCGCGCAACGCCTTCGCGAAAAAGAGAGTGCTGGCGGGAGTCGAACCCAAGCCTGTTCAGCCAGTCGAATCCACGGAGCCCACAGAAACGGAGGCGGAGGCGGAGAAGAAGCGAGGGTGGCGCATGCCGGAGGAGGTGAAGGAGACGCTGACGAAGGAGGCGTTCGACCGCGTGGCGGAGGGCAAGGAGACGGTGGACGTGGCGGCGGTGAAGGCGATCGTGGCGGACAAGGGCGTGAGCGAGGCGGTGGTGAACGAGGTGTGAGTGCCATCACGGGTGCTGAGCCGTAGGTGCGCGCTGGTGACGGACGCGCCGATGCTGTCGCGGCTGGAGTTCGCGGTGGTCGTGTTCATGCTGAAGAAGATCCAGCAGGGCGCCGCCGTGCCCAAGCACCTGCCGTTGCCGCTGCGCTCCCTGCTGCCGCGGCGGACGGTGACGGCTCCGCCGGTGCGTCGCGTGTGGGAGATCACGGCGAAGAAGGAGAAGGAGCTGGAGGCGGTGTGGACGCGCGTGAGCAAGGGCAAGGAGACGGTGGCGGCGAAGACGGCGCGGGCGGAGCTGGGACAGGTCTGCAAGAACCCCGCGACGTGCCGCCAAATGTGGGAGTTTTGGCGCGGAGTGAGGAGTAGTTTGAATCTGGTGGTGTCGAACCGCGAGACGCTGACGAAGAAGGAGTTTGTGGTGGCTGTGTTTATGGCGCAGGTTCGGTCGGTGAAACGCCCTGAGGTGTAGAAGTGGAATAAGGGGGCCACTCTCTCCACCTTCCTCCCCGCGGAACTGAAGGAGTACCTCAAGGATGAAACGCCCGCCGTTTCGTCGGACGAGGAGCCGCGATCGCGCGCCGGCTCGCTGTTCGCTTCCCGTGTAGTGGAGTCGGTGAAGGAGAAGGACGAAACGCCCGTCGCCCGCAAGCCCTCCTTCTCCGCGCCCTCCGTCCAGTCGGCTCACTCCGTGCATTCTGTGCACTCCGCAGCCTCTGTAGGCTCGGCAGGCTCAGCGGGCTTGCGACATCGTGCCCGTCGCTCGTCGACCAAGGACGCGTTGGCCGTGGAGACGGAAGAGGGCTGGAGCGAGGAGGAGTTGGAGAAGGCGAAGGAGGCGTTCGCGACGGTGACGAAGGAGGAGACGGCGACGCGGGAGGAGGCGTTCGCGTTCCTGCGTCAGATGGAGATGACGGAGGACGAGGCCAACGAAATGTGGGGGTGCGAGGGGGATGTGAGGCGTAGTCTGGACGTGGTGATGAAGGACCGCGAGTACCCGATGACGTGCGGACAGTTCGCCGCGGCGTACGCGCTGGCGATGGTGAACGTGGAGAAGGGAGGTGAGGCGTAGCGGGCGAAGAAGGGACTGGGCGTGCCGAAGCAGGTGCCAGAGGCGTTGGAGAAGATGTTGGAGTGAGATTCTTGTTTGTTCCACAAACACACCAGTCGTTCCATTGCTGTATCACCGTGTCGTAACTCATCTCTCCGCTCTCCAGCGCGCCATGGACGCCATGGCTCTCTGCTTCTCACTCCACTTGTCCTTGCCTACCGCTCTCGCCACTCTCCTCCTGAAACTCCCGTGCCACGAACAACTCCCAGTCTCTGTCCATCACTCCCTTCCCACACACCCACGCGTAGCGCATCTCCAACCCCTCCACACACTCCAGCACCGGCATCTCCTGCCTCTCTTGCTTCAGAAACAGCTCCGAGTTCACCAGCATGTTCACCGCCTCGCACTGCAGAACCCGCGGAAGCGCGCTCTGCGCCGCACTCGGCAAAAAGTCCGTCAGCGTGAAGAAGGCCGCCTTCTTGCCCAGCAGGTCGCAGCTACCATTCACCCGCACCACAATCGGGACATGCTGGTGTAGAACTGGTCGTAGGGCAGGCACTCCACACCGCACTCCTCCAGGTGTTGCTGCTACGCCTCACGCCCGCGCCGCACAGGCACCTGCGACAAGAAGAAGGCGCGCACGCACTCCTCGTCCACCACGCCCGTGCAGTTCAGATCCAGCACGCGGAACCAGTATCGCATCGCCTCCGGCGCGCGCTTGTTTTGGTCCGCCAGTAGCAGGCCTACGCTGAACACCCGCCCCCGCGCCAACAAACAAACTCCTCATAGTCAATCACACCACACACCTCCTTCGCGCCGCCGCGGCCCGCGCCCGCCACCACGCGCTCGATCGCCAGGTCCCTGCCCCTGAGTCCCTTCCTCCGCCCTCACGTCAGCGCCCCGTCGCTGTAGCCACGCAGGTCCGCCGCCGTCAGGTACCCGTCCGCGTCCTGGTCCAGCTGGTTGAAGGCTCGCCAGAGCACGTAGAACGCGTCGATGCCGAACCACCCGGCGGCGAGCGCGTGGGAAGGAGTTACTTCCAGCGTGTGCAACTGTCGGAGGAGGTCGCTGCGAAGGCACTCCTGCTCTGTGATGGAGTCCGTGCAACGCTGCGCCATCTAGAGTGAAGGAGGGAACGGTCGCCGACGCGGAAGAGGAGGACATTGACGATCGTGATGATGTACTCGTCTGCCATTGCGGCGTCGCCCAGGCGCTTCCAGAGCATCTCGCTGCTTTCTTCTACCGCTAGGATTCACGAACACAAACCATCTCCAACAAGTCACGAGATCGTGAAGATCCCCGCGTGTGATGGTCTTTCCGTTGGAAGCAAGCTACAGGTGACTTGACAATAGGATTACAACAATGGAGAAGAGAGCGGATGCCTCTGTGCGAGCATGCAAATGGCGAAGATAGAAGGACTTGAAATCGGAGCAGAGGAGGAGCAGTGGACCCTCTCGGTGCTGCGGGTAGCACAACTGACGGATGCGGTCCTGAAGAAGGGAAGAAAGCGCGGTGGGAAGATGGAAGACATCTCGAAGCAGCCGAATGCAAATGTGGTCGTTGATGGAACGGACCAAGTCGTCATGATTGTCCTCCGTGGGCTCGGAGGAGGCTGTGTTGTGGCACTTCATTTCGTCCGCATAGGCTTCTTCAATGCACTCCTATGGGGAAACAGAAAAAAGTAGGAGTACCATGGGTATGGAATAACCCTCTTCAGCATCACCATGGGGGAAAAGGGGAATGATCTAGATTCAATCCGTTCCCTCACACTTGCCTCTTCTGGAGTATGTAAAGACTGGATAGAATCGTTGCCTGGAAGGGGATCATCACTATGGGAAGTAGGAATCTCTTGTTCGAAGCTATCGATGATGCGGAAAACATACAACGAACACAACTTCTTGGGAAAAGGGCTGGAGTTCAAATTGGGAAACAACGGAATCCTATTCCTCACGATTCCATCCAGGCGATACAAAATCGGTTCCTCCGTGCACAAAGATGGAGTGAAGGAGACTGTTTTCAACTCGCAGTGAATCACAGCGACAGGCGCCTTGCCTTTCACCAGTCTCCATCCGATGGCTAATTCCGAAAGCGATTGCTCAAAGAGAAGGGATATGGAATGAAGGGACAGCGGCATCAAAACCCGAACAGTCAGAAACAACACAGAAACACATTCACCATGAGTAAAGTCGTGAAGGTTTTATCGAAGGAAGGCAAGGAGGTCGATTTCAGTGAAGAGGCGGCCAAAACCTCCAAGTACCTGCAGACGGTGTTGAAAGAGGATCCTACATGCACGTCCATTAGCACAACGATTCCTTGTGCATCACTGGAGATCGCCAGGGATTTTCGTAAGGGTGGGAGTGAATTGTCACACGCAGTGGAGTACCACGTAAACAAGCCCATGGCGTCGATACCGAAGCCGCTGACCGACAACCAGAACTTTCGGAATAACATCGAGGACGATTTCGACAGTGACTTGGTGATGCGGCTGAACAGAGACGAGATTTTCGATTTGCTGTACGCGGCACAAACACTACAGAACGAGTCTCTTGTTTCGTTGAGGTGGGGGAAGAGGGATTCTGTGGACTGTAGTGCTGCGTACACGGCAAGTCTCATCAACGGAAAGAACGTGACCGAGCTGAGGGAGTTCTTCCAAGTGGAGGACGATCTGACGGAGGAGGAGAAGCTGCAAATCGATAAGGAGAATGCGTGCTTCCGTATCTAACCAGTTGTATTCTATTCGACGTGTTTGCCCCAAACATGGAATATACAGTCGCTATGATACAGCAGCAGATGATCCTCTCCCAGCCCTACACTAACACTCCACTCCCACTCCCAACATGTGCTAAAGTTGGCCCTGGTCAACGAGCCCCACGGGTAGTCCTCTCTCTCGATGCGCTTGTTGTAGTAGAAGTCGTTCAGCGAAATGAAGTTTCGCAACGACCTCTTCCAGTAGGTATTCGTTCCGATGTGGATGCCGTGAACTACGCGTGATGCAATCCTGATGCGGCAGACTCGTTTCCGTCGTGTCAATGAGCAAGCCGTCCTGGAGGTGAATGCTGCCCATGATCCAATTGTCAATATAGTAGCGACCCAGGACCACACCCGGAACGCCAGTCCTCATGCCAGTGTACAGCTTTCCGGCATATATGAAGTAATCCTAGTACTTAGTCCTGATAACGGAAAGCCACAGCAGAGTACGGATTGCGGCGCTTCCCCGTGGAATAGGATGATTCAAAGCTGCGGTGGTACGCGTCTTTTGAGGATGTGAGGATGTGAACGTCCCTAACCTCATTCACACGACCACACAACAGCACTCCATTTCGAAGGAGAGTCGAATTCAGCCCCCGACGTAAAGAACGCAATACGGGTATGACGGAAGACGACAGAAGAATGTCTCCGTTCACATAGGCATAAAAGGAGGAATCCGCTTCTCTTTCGACGGCTCTTGCCAAGCTCGGAAACACCGGCTTCCGGTACGGATTGGTTCTAGAATGAAGAGAAGGAAATAGATCGACTCCACTTTCGAAATCACGCGAATTCCGAACTCTTTGCCCATTTCCTGAATGACACTACTTTCACTGAAAATGATCACTTGCATGAGATATTCCCGTTGCAGAAAGGAGTAAGATCGCATAAATAGCTCGATTTCATCCGTTCGAGTCTACAGAAAAGAGAAAGGGAAATCGAAACTTGCGAATACAGCGTCGTGTATACCGTAAGCAAGGGAAGGGAATGAAAAAGAGAATCGGAGTCATCAACACTCCTAGTCGTGATTGCAGGCAACAATGCATACAGAATGGCGTACCGATAGGCATAGAAATCATTGACGAAACAGGAAGAAGAAATGAGGCCCATAGATGGCGGGGCAACCAGATTCTTCCTTTCAATCCGAAGTCGGGATCGGATCACAAGGAAGAACACAAACTACCGATCAAAGAAGGGAATCGGCACACACACAGAGAAATGCCTTCACGTAGTAGGATGCACCCCGCTGTCTCTCTTTTCCGAAAGGGTACATTGCCGAGGAGAAGAAATGAAGACAGGAATATAGAATAGTGGATTGGATTGCTTCTCTATTCATCTATCGGACACCGATGTGATTGTTACTGTGAGGAGAGGGCTGCAACTAGAATCGGGTGGTACGAGTGATTGATTCTCCAAGGCGGAATGGAGTGCAGTTTTGTCCACTGTGACCTTGTGTGCTACAGCTCGACTTGCGATTTGTGAGAATAGAGGCGTGGTTGTGCGTGAATTGTGGGGTCTTGATAATCAAGAACCACTGAGCGTGTCCACAAATCACTGTCAATAATCGCTGGATTGAAACTTCTTCAGCATGGGTAGGGTTGTGACCCCGTTATTTTGAAATGATGTGTCCATAACCAGATTCTGACCGGCGATATAGGTATTTGCCGTGATTCTCGTCATAAGCGTCGTTTGACTGGTGGAAAGGTGGTGATCAACATCAAGAAGAGAAAATTCGAGATGGGTCGCCAGCCTGCCATGACCAAGCTCGGTCCCAAGCGTATTTACCTGGTGCGCTGCCGTGGTGGAAACCTGAAGCACCGCGCTATTCGTCTCGATACGGGCTCCTTCTCCTGGGCTGGTGAGGGTAGTCCTTTGAGATCTCCCTAACGGTTAGCTTTCTCCGCCAAGACGAAGATCCTGAACATCGTGTACAACGCCTCCAACAACGAGCTGGTGCGCACGAACACGATCGTGAAGGGCTGCATCGTGTCGATCGATGCCGCGCCGTTCAAGGCCTGGTTCGAGAAGCACTACGCCTGCAAGATCGATGCCAAGGGCGCCGTGGTGAAGGACGACCTGACGAAGCTGGAGGGCAAGAGCAAGTCGACGATCGCCAAGCTGCAGAAGAGACAGGAGTCGATTGTGGACCAGAAGGAGGTGATCGAGCAACTGGCGGCCGGCAAGATCCTGGCGTGCATCTCCTCTCGCCCCGGGCAGAGCGGTCGTGCTGACGGCTACATTCTGGAGGACGAGGAGCTGGCCTTCTACCACAAGAAGATCAACCAGAAGAAGAAGTAATTCAGGTGACGATATTCGAGCGATGATGGGGTGTTTGTTAACGAAACAGTGCAGAGTACAAGCTATAGAACAATCTGCCCGGTGATTTCACAGAACAATCTGCCCGGTGATTTCATTGGAGGAGGGAATGAACCAGAGGTCGTCAAGGCGGTATTTCAGTTGTGCAGCGAGGAATATTAACACAAGCTCGATGATAAAGTGAACAAAGTAGAGGGAAGTGGGGGAAAGAGGAAAGAGGAGAATGGAGAGACCGGAATTGAGCACCTTGTACACGGTGAGATGGTCCAGAGACTGGGCGTGCATCGCGTAGGCACCGTACAGAGTGAGAAAGGTCGACAGGATCGCGATCACGAACGAAACGGTAACCTGATACCTGGAATAGGAATAGTGGCTTATGCTACGAATGAGTGCAGGGGCTAGGAAGCACGTTTGGAAGATGAGGCCGATGAGCACACCGACGTTGACGACGGCAAGTCCGTAGAAACAGTACGCCAATATGCGACGCGACACCTTTGTTTGCGACGGCTGCCCCCGGCTGTATATGCATTTCTATCCATAACGCACGCTGGATGGACTCACGTCTTGTAGACGAAACTCATCCTCGTCCTGTTCATTAAAACGGTGGTTGATGCCGATTTGGGTTTCTCCCGAAGGACATATGAACTCCACGTAGGCCCGTTTGATTAAATAGTCCTTTCTAGAGATGAACAAGACAAAACAATCGCACTGAATCGGATCGGAGATGTGCTTTCGTTGAAAGAGCCACAGTTGCGGAAAACGGCTTGTATCCCCATTCTACGCGATAACGGACAGATACTAGAAGGACCATCGAAATAGCAAGTGCTCAAGCAAGTGAAGAATAAACGGCCAGAAATTGACTGAAGCAGATCCTCGTATGTATTTCGCCGCTTGTTTCGTCGAGATGCAAAACGGCATTGTATCGCTGATCTGCTTCGCGGTCACAGAAGAAGCGAGTAATGATGTGCATCATTGTATGAAATTGCCACTCCCAGAGGAGTACCCTACCGTGCTGGATTGTATAAAGAGCTGTGAACGGTTGCTGCAGGAGAGGTACTTCATCTTTTCTGATAAGGTGTATTTCTATGTTAAGAATTCTGCATCTTCGTCTGTATTGGTGAAGGAACCGGAGGGAACGAAGACCATTGGGATTGATGGGAGAGACGTGTATCGCAACTATTTGCTGATGGAAGAGGACCAGTTTGATAAGTCTCGGAGAGATTTCGACAAGCGTTATGAGGAGAGCATGCAAGGAATGAACAGGGAGGAAAAGAAGGGCGTGATCGGGTGGGGAATGAATGAATCCTGCTCTCGGGATTCAGAAATTGAATTTGTGAGTATGAGGGCGATGAGCGAGCCGGATAGCTTCTGGCTGTCGGTATCTGTTGATGGCGAGCCGTATTTGCTGCTGGTCTCGGCTATGCCTTACCAAAGGAGTTCGTCGATCATGAAGGTGGCGTTCTCTCTTTTCTCTTCGACGGAGAACAAGACAATTGGCAGTTTTCTCCTTGACTATTCTAGCAGGGCCAATCGTTTCCCTCCCTACTTGCTCCTCGTCTTCCTTGACAACAGCAGGAAGGTCTTGATTTTCCGTCTCGTGAACACATCGACATTTGCCAACGACAAGTACGAGTATGACTTCCGGACGTCGCAATCCAGTGAGGACTTCAGGAGGAACGTGGGGAGCACGCTATCCTTCTCCGCCACACCCCGACCGCCGGACATCGTGCATTCCCTTCGCATGCCCAACGCCTCGATCTTCCTGTACTTCGGAGACCTCCAGCCAGTGCCCACATCACCAGACGGAAGTGTGTACAGCAGCGCCACCGGCGAAGACGCCATGTCGTTTAGGGCGTGGAGCGAGCCATGGGGCAGCGATGACAACAGTCAGGGCAGCGGTCTGAACAGAAGTCTGAATGGCAGCGGTCTGAACAGAAGTCTGAATGGCAGCGGTATGAGCAACGGTCTGGTTGGCAGCGGTATGAGCAACGGTCTGGTTGGCAGCCTGAACAGCAACTTGGTTGGCAGCGGTATGAGCAGCAATCTAATCGGCAATGGCGTGATGCTTGGCGGGCCGAGGTGGCGACCGAGTCCGGCGGAGGTGGTGGCGACGGGCCGCGGACTCGCCTTCGACCGCTGCGGCGAGCTGCTTTACTACGGGGACTTCGCGCAGAACCGCTTCCACGGCGCGGGGCGCCAGGTGAACCCGATGTGCTTCGGGCACCACGTGCTGCGCGCGCGGTTCGTCTGCGACATGCCGGTGGGTGTGGGCGAGGTGGTGGACTCGCTGACGGGGTACGTGACGCTGCGCGGGGCGGTGACAGACCTGGCCCAGGGACTGCTCAGCGGAGAGCTGTTTCTGCTGAAGGAGCGCGTGTTCCTGGGGTACCTGGCGCAGGGGCGGCCCGTGGTGGGCACGGCGCTGTACAGCAATGGGGCGGCGAAGTACATGGGCCGCATGGCGGAGGGCCGGGCGAGCGGGAACGGGTGCCTATTCTACAACGCGGGCGACGGGCAGCGCAAGTGGTGCGAGGGCGTGTTCGCTGGAGGCGTGATGACGGGCCGGGGCAGGCTGTACCTGCCGGACGCGAAGAACACGCTGGTGTACGAGGGCGAGTTTGCGAACAACGAGCTGGACGGCGAGGGGGAACTGTTCTTGGAGGATCTGAAGGCGGCGATGGTGAGGGATCCGGATGCGAAGATGAGATGTCCGCAGCTTCGGAATGTCGATGTGAGCAGACTGCACGGAGACGTGCTTTCTGTGCGTTTCAACAGTGGAATGCTGGATTCATACCATTTCAAACAAACCCAGAACAGGAATAGGTCCTCTAATTCTGATATTTTGTACTATAGCGAATCTGAATCCTAAACTCCTCTTTGTTCGAGCACGCACTATTCTACTACGCGAAATGGAGAGTGATGTTCGGCATCACTCCCGGAACCGGAGACATCGGGAGCGGCACAGCCACTCTCATTCACGACACCATGTTGGAGTTTGGGGAGGATGCGTCATGGGGTAGCATCGCCACGCTCACAAGGAGTCCCTTCAATCAAAGCACAGAATGCTAATGCACCAGTACGAGAAAATGAAGAGGGAAGGGAAAATGGGAATGACCGATGGGCCCGTAACAGACGCTGTTGCAATCGCACGAAATTCGGAGTTTATCATGGATTCGAACGTGAACAATGCGAAGAAGTGCGGGCGAAGTGCAATCGTCACGTCTAGTTGGGAGCAGCGACTCGCCATCCGCTACTACAACCGCCTGTTCAAGGAGTACGCCCTTGTTGACTTGACCTACTACAAAATCAACAAGATTGGAATGCGGTGGAGGACGGAGAAGGAAGTGATCGAAGGAAAGGGGCAGTTTTCATGCGGCAACGTCCACTGCGATGTGGCCAACAACCACGAGCTGTGCTCCTTCGAGGTTCCCTTTCGATACACCAATCGGGAGGGGAAGCCCGTATCGACTCTTGTGAAGGTTCGTCTGTGCAGTGCATGCGCGTGGGCCTGAGTCACAGCACTAACGGCTAGACAGCAACTCTTCTACAAGAAGATTCACGAGTTTGAGAGCACACACGAGGGCATGCGGGAGCGGAGGAAACAGTGCCAGACGCCGAGAGAAGTGTTTGACTACATTCAGGAGATTCTGAAGGCCGATGAGCCGGATGTTGTTGAACGGCCAGCAGTTCCCGTGGCAACGAAGGAGGTAGTCCCGGCTCCCAGAGTCGCGGCTCCGAAGAAGCGTAAGGCGAAGACGAAGCCGAAACCGGTGAATGGTCATGCGCATTACTCGAGTTCGTCCGAAGAAGAGAGCGAATCTGCCGAAGAAGAGGAGTCGGCGACCACAAAAGAAGTGGATGAGCACGGAAACGAGGTCATCTCAACCTCCGATGCCATTTGGAAAACGAGTGCAGAGGTGGAGCACACCGAAAACGAGAATATGGATGATTTCATTAGTCAGTTGTTTATGTACTCGTGTTTGTTTCACATTCTGTTCTGCAAGCCTCCGTGGTTCCATTTCCATGCCCTATCAAGGCAGAGACGTTTATCTGAATGTGGGATAGAGCCCGTGCGAGTGAAGAGTAGGTGTATGACTTGATTAGGAATAACGACCTTCTTTACGGTAAAAACGAATGTACACTGTAATGGATAGATATTGGACTGGGAATCTTGCATAGTGGCGTGGTAGTTGATGGTGTGTCATGAAGGAGCGTTCTTATGGGATAGGGAAGGAGTATTCGTACGGACTGGGCGGAGGGATTGTTGGCTCGAGGCCAGGAAACATTGTTGGGGCCGTTTTTCGAGAGTCGCTGTTCATGGGTCGTACCTATCTGTCTCCGCAGCAGATACGCGATGTGGTCCACAACCTGAAGGCATCCTTTACAGATAGCAACTACGACATGATCACCCAGTAGCGTTCTTGCGGGAGAGTGAGCGATAGCAACTGTAACGATTTTTCGGATGCTTTCTGCAAGATTATCGTGGGGAAGGGGATTCCTCCCTTCATCAACCGATGTGCCTCCATCGCTAGTCGTTTTCCCGCGTTGACTAGCCGTGTCATCAATCTCGTGAACAATCCGCAGGCTGTTGAGTCCCCACAGTCGCACAGCAGCGGAAAGTGAGTTCTTCTGTGCTTTCACCACCACCGTGTCTTTGTTAACAAACACGAGAATTCGGAACTTCAAACCGCTTAATCCAATCAGGCACACTAACCGGCTCGCTATACGAATCGTTTGTCAGTTCTTCCAGCAGCTCCTGCTGAGAGCAGCGCAACGTATCCTTCAGAATGAAGGTAATGCCCTTCGCGACTGACTCCACAATACGAGGCCTAGAAGCCAGCTTTTCCTGCTGCTCCGTGCTACACTTCAGATAGTCGTGGATAACTACTCCAGTTCCGCTCCCTGGCTCGCCTTCGCTCGCAGCTCATCAATCTGACGGAGTTTCTTTTGGTGGCGGCGGAGATCACGTGATACATCCTCTTCCCCTCAAGCGCCTCCCACACGCTCACCTTCCGTCAACACCTTTTCCACCACCGGCTCAGGCACCACTTCAGGAGGCTGAGCGGGCTCGATGAGTCCGGCCTCTTCCTTCAGCTTCTGCAGCTTCTACCCATGTGCCCTTGCAGAAATCCCCACCTTCTCCTGACGCTTCTCATTCCGTTTCCTCGCCTTCTCCTGCTTATCTGCACTGACGGTTTGCGCCGAAATAATCCTACTGACACTATCCCGTCACCCTTCTCCAGAGAGCAAACCCATGATTCAAGCACGCTCTCTCCTCCATCAACTTTTCCCGGGCCTATGTAATCACGTTCACGAATCGCCCACAGCAATGGTAGGAGGCCGGTAGAGCTTCTGCTCCTCCTTCGGCACAAACCCCGCTTTCACGCGGATGGCGGGTCTCCACGAGCCGTCTGCTCTCTAGGATGAAACGAGAAAGAAGCCCGCACCTGTGTTCCCGGAATCCACTCGTTCCCGTATTCGTCCTTCACACGCATGTCTCCCTGTCTAGCCTCCGGTGCACTGCTCATTTCCCGCCTGATTTGAATGTGTGCGATGGAAAGGGTTGGGACGCTTTCGCCCAAAATGTCCTAATTATCGCTGCGATCAGTTTTTCACTGAGTGATGAATTATTCCGTTGTGATTGGAGTGGACTTTGGTACTTCGAATACTGTTGTCTCCATATATATCAATAATGGAGTGGAAGTACTCTCATTCAATGGCAATGATTCCTTTCCAACGGTAGTGTCCTATGATTACTATGGTACGCCGATTGTTGGATATGACGCAGATTCCAGAAGTCAATATGGTAATACTGTTCGTAGCATGAAGCCGCTCTTTGGGAAGAGGTACAGGGATACAAGTAAACGGGATCCCTGCACCCAACTCATTTCCAATCTGACTTATAATATTGATAATGACTATTGTTACAGCCTTACGGTCAACGGCAGGACCATCAAGAAGGAGTTGGTGGATGTTACGACAGACGTGTTTCAGTACATTGTGGATAGAGTGATGGAGCATTGTACAAAGTATGTGTTTCTCCCGAGTGAAGTTTACGTGAGTGTGGGCACGCCGGCCGATTTTAGTCTGCAGATGCAGGAAATCGTGTGCACTGCCATCCAACAGGTGAAGCTGGGGAATGACGACAACGCGGATAATCACATCTGGAGACAGAACATCTGCATCTTCAGCGAGCCGGTTGCCGCAGCGTATTGCTATCATGGGTTTGAGGATAAGTCCATGTCGGAGTTTATCATCTTTGACTTTGGAGCGGGCACGCTGGACCTGTCGTTGGTGAGAATGACGAACAACGATGGCTGCACCTATACTGTTGTGAAAAAGGAAGGCGATAACAACTTGGGAGGGAACATCGTTGATGTGATTGTGTACAAGATGGTCATGGAAGAAGTGGAAAGGAAGGCACGTGTGAGTGTTGAATTGAGCGATTCGAGCCGAGAGGTGCTACTGAAGAGCTGCCGCAGGGCGAAGGAGGATCTGAACCTGTCATGTGTGGATTCGGTGAAGGTGGATTTGAGGGGTATCAACGAATTGGAGCAGCTTTTGGACTTGAGTGGTAGCAGCGAATCGCGGCAGTTTCCGAATTGCTTGAGTGTGGAGATTAGTTTTAATGACTTTTCAGAGGCAATCAAAGACGTTAAGGATAGAGCACATTCCCTTGTGACGGACATGTTGAAGTGTGCAGGGTCCGAGTATGTGAGTCTGATCCCCGTGGGCGGGTCGTCGAAGCTGCGCGGCCTGTTCGACGGGTATGACCGTCGCATCTGCGTGCGGAACTGGGTGGACTCCACCAAAGCGGTGAGCGTTGGAGTGGCGTGCATCGGCGCGATCAACTTCAATAAGGTGGGCGACAAAGCCATCTCCTACAACGGACCCAGCGCGAATCCTGTGAAGAAGGAACTCGATCCTGGGAATGTGCATGATGTGCTGTTCAGACCCATTCGGCTGTCATTCGGTTATGGCAAACTGGTCATTGGGGAGGGAACCCCCTACGGTGAGCCTGTTGTTGTTTCCATTCCCACGGCTTGTTTTGACGGCAGTGACTTCTGTGTGGAGGTCACGCAAGAGAAGGAGAACGGAATCGATAACCTGGGAAGGTACATATGCGAGTCACCCTCGGATGTGTTGGGTGCTACTGCTACCTTAAGGGCCTGGGTGAATAAGCGATCGGAGCTGGAAATCGAGTTGCACAGCAGCGCGGGGGTCGTCACTCTGGAAAAGGAAACTCTGTAAAGCGGGTTGCGCTCTATCTTTTTCCCTTTTGCATTTGCTGTTTCTTTCACACGCATTGATCGGGGTTTTGAGCCTCCACCCTATTTCAAAAAAACGATAATGGATAACACTCGTCCTCCCCAGGGCTCGGATTCCCTCATCTCTATTCGCATTCAGGGTCTGACCAACGAGGTTCAGTGGGAGACTGAAGGATTGGGTGAGGGCGTAGGAAGGAAGACCTGAACAAAATGTTCGAGGGATATGGAAAGATCGGAGACGTCTACATCCCCAGAAACATTCGCGAGGGAGGTAACCGTGGATTCGGCTTCGTCCGTTTCTTCAACGAAGATGACGCCCGCGAGGCGCTGAAGGAAGACGGACATGAGCTTCTGGGTGCCACCGTCACCGTTACTATGGCTGATGCTCGTCCTCCCAGAAGAGAGTGAGTTGCGTTCTGGCAGGCTAAGGGGTAGGCGCTCCGAGCGCTATGACGACGACTACCATAGAAGAAGATCCTACAGCCGCGGTCGCAGCTCTGATCGTCATAGACACCACAGCCGCAGCCGTAGCCGCAGCCGTAGCCACAGCCACCATCACCGCGATCGCAGCTACTCTCGCTCTCGCCATTCCACCAGCCACCGTGACAGCAGAAGCCGTCGTCATGATTCTCGCTCTGCCAGCCGCAGCTAAAAGGTAATACCCTCCGGTATCTCCTCGATGGATCGTCTGTATAGTTCTGTTTGTTTCACACTGAATCTCTTCCTGTTCGTTCGTTCGGCATGGTACCCTGGCGAATCGATTGCTCCTAACCTCTAGTCTGAAATCATCGAGAGCAGTGTGGATTATCTGTCCATCATCGGTATCATCCTCCTCTTTGCAGTAAGGACGTAGAATGGTGCAGAAGCAGAAGGATCATTTCAGAGGATTGGTAGATTTCGAGTGAGGGTGTCTCATGGACAGGAGCAAGCAGACCCATAACGTCGCCTCTCTCATCGACACCTTTATGTCTGTTGCGAAGGATAACGGGGTCGATGTCCCTATTTCCGTGGAGGGTATGGATGGTGTTCGTTTCTGAGAGATAGAGAGCGACTACTTTGGACTGAGCTTGCTGTTCGAAGAACTGCAAAAGTCGAGGGATACTTCCAAGACGCTTCTTCGCACCGTTCTTTCCCTTTCGCCTAGCTGATTTGTAGTACACGGATCCCGTGCTTGCTGCGTTGTCCTCGATCATTTCTGCGTTTGAGGAGAATCGCGTGTATCTTGCTGATGCGGCCCTTCGTCTGAAGCAAAGTGTGGCCTACGAGCTGTGGTGGTGTGTGAGTGTGGTTACGTCCAGGCCTGCGATGTCAAAGCAGAAGAAGGAGTGCGAAAGGGTGATTGATCATCTTTCTTCCCAGATTGGAGTCCTAATGCGTAATTCCAATGCGTGATCCGTAGGAGTTGGGTAAGGCTATCGACCGAAAGCAGGAGACGATTGCCAATCTCCACTCGAAGTGGGGAGTTACGTCTACGGAGGAGGATGCCATTATGGAAGAGTTGAAACACTCTGGAGAGGAGTTGTCTAGCCTCATTTCTTCGCTTCGTGCCGCCATTCAGAGCGATCTCCTCTCTCTTCTGATGCGTTACTTCTGTTGCTTTGAAGCCTTCCTAATGGAACTGGAAGAGCCGCGACCTGAGGAGGTCTGCTTCCCCTACTTGCACTCCTTGCTGAGTACCCAAAAGGAGGCCGATTTCTGCGAATTGATGAAAGACGAAGAAAAGCGGGATTTGCTTCTGGATGACTGCTACTGTCTGATCGCCTTTTTGAAGGAGAGGAAGAAGCAGCTGGAAAGGGATACGCATTCCGTCGTGGTTTGCAAGAATGCGGTGATTGCGAGCACGTGTCTTTGATAGCCCTAACTCGTAGACACCATCGGGAAGATGACCAAGGATGACATCTGCAGCGGGATTGCGTGTCTTGAGACCATCATCACGCTGATTGAGACCAAGATCATTACGGTGGTTCGTCTTGCCGTGGACACATCGTTTCGAAAGGGCATCGCCGAGGAGATTGTCAAGGAGGTGGGAGCAGCAGAGTGGCGTGAGGATTAGCATCATCGGCTAGAAAGCATGAATGGACGGTTGCAAAATCTGCAGGAGAAGAAGAGTGCCGTGCTGGCCCAGTTGAAGCAGTTCTCGGAGCAGTCGCAGCACATTCAGCAGTATGCGCGCCGGTTGTCTCTCGACACGGAAAGGGCGCTAAACTCGATTTACCCGAACCTCCGCGTTACACTGACGGGCTCCATTCAGAATCTATGTTCTATTTGTTCAACAAACACCCCAACAACAATTAGGGCGACGAGAGAACCTTCAATGCCAGTTCCCGCTGCGCCGGCTCCTCGAACAGCCAGCCCAGCATCTGCTCGCGCGTATCCTGCTTCGACTGCAGCGGTGGGAGCAGCTCCAGGCAGTGGCGGATGGCGCTGACGCGTGCCGCGAACATCAAGGGCGGCGACCGCACCATCCTCTTGCCCTTCCCCGTGAGGGTGCCTGAGAGGGTGCCTGAGAGGGTGCCTGAGAGGGTGCCTGAGAGGGTGCCTGAGAGGGTGCCTGAGGCGCCAGGGAGGGGCAGGGGCAGCTGGATGCTGTTGGAGATGGAGAGACAGTCCGTTTCCGTGATGGTGGCCGGCAGTGACTTCACGCTGCGCCACTGCGTGAACTCCGCAAGCGCCTCCACCGCCGCCGTCTGCCACGCCAGCAGCTCGCCGCCACGCCACAGCGCCGCCACGCGTGTCAGCAGCTCACCAGCGCGCGGCGTGTTCAGCAACGCCTCCACCACGCGCGCCATGTCCACAGCGCCGCAGCCGTTCAACACGCATCGCAACGCGAAGTCCACGCGCTCCGCGTCCTTGTCGAAGAGGCCCCACAGCAGCTCCGTCAGCAAATCGTCGTCCACCCGCTTCGTGTCCAGACGGCTCGCAACCAGCAGGCCCGCCAGCACCTTTTCCGCGGGGAAGGCCAGCACCTTCTCGATCGCGGTCGTTTCGTCCAAAACCCACGTTTGCACGTGCGAGGTGCCCTTAACGATGCCCACCACGCCGTTTGCCACGCCTGTGCCGCACAGAAGATTGTGTTCCATCACGGACGCGGAGTCGATGAAACTCCCCGTGACCACGTCCCAGAACATCAGAGTTCCGTCGTGGTTGCAGATGAAGGCGAAGCCCGTATCCGGATCCACGAAACAGTGCTCCGGACGGTTTTCCTTTGACATGGCGGAGAAGTGGAAGGAGCCCTTGTGGAAGTGGAGAGAATCGGAGGACAGGGCCGATGTGCAGAGTAAAAACGTGTTCGCGTCGCTGGCACTCTGGCGAAAGAGGACCACGACGTCGCCCTTCACGTAGCAGGTGTCGAGAGAACACAAGCACCCCGCCATTCCCGAGAACACGCAGCCCTTTTCAAGGAATTTGCCGAATTGAATGGATCCCACTCCGTCGTTGTCTGCACGGAGGAGATAGTACTTTGCCCCCAAGTTGATTTGAATGTCGATGATGCTCTCCGGTGCCAACGATTCGTCGATGTCGGCGATTTTCTCAAACTTTTCCTGGTTGTTGCAGTTGATTAGACACACGGAATGATCCATCACAAAGGCAAAGTGGTCATTGTCGATGCACTTGATGCAGTACACGACGGAGGTGTCGTCAATCGGCAGGTTTATCACGAGCGACGCGTTCAGCACGTTATACACCAGAATACTGGACGGATAAGCGATGCATAACCTCGATCCATCCTTCGTAAAGTCGTAATAGGTGGCCTCAATAGACCAGCAGCCATTCTTTCCATTCTTGGTGTTCATGAGGATAAACTGGCAGTTCGCACTCTCGTCCATTCTTCGTATTGCTATCTGGTTGGGAGTCACGAAGCTCACATCACGGTCGTGCTCAATCGCAAACGATCCGATTTCCTTCTCGATCTAAACGCTAAGAGGGAGTACTCGCGCACTACGTCCAGCACATCGGTATTCTGAAAGAGGGTCTTAGTATTCGGTGAAGCCATCTTCTTTTAATTGAAAGCGATTTGCCAGAAACACGCCCGTTTTCAACAAACACTCCAATTATCCCCCTCAATCTTGCGCTTTACCCTCTTCTTGCGCTTGTCCTGCTTTGTCTTCATCACGATGCAGTCTCCTAACGAGTGTGACTATCCATGACCGCCCCTCCTCATCCCGACATAGCCAATGTCCCGCAACTCGCCGTCCGCCTGCATCACCATCCTCGATGTGAAGTCCTGCCCATTCGCCAGTTTATGTGAGTAGAAGCAGCTGTCTCCAAAGGGACACACGCCAAATCCGCCATTGAAGTGCTTGCACGGAATCTCTACGCCTCACGGCACAGACAAGGACCCACTCGACATGTTCTTCTTATACATTTCGATGATCTGATCCTTCACGTCCTGATCGAAGATCGGGACGTTACTCGGAATCACATAGAAGGACGTGGCACGGCACAGCGGGCAGCGTCTCACCTGCGCGTCACGAGAGGTCTGACACACCCACGTTCGGATCGCCGATGTGCGAGTAACGCCAATTCCGGATGCACTCCAGACAGAACACGTGGTTGCAATCTGCGTGTTGATTCGCATCCACACACCCACTCTGCATCAACCCGAATCGCTTGTTCGCCTTGAGGACATCCTCCTGGCAGATGCAGCATTCTGTCGAGTACTCCAGCTGTGCGGGCTTCTTCTCCGGCTCATTCGTGTGAGCGTACCAGCAACGATCGCCATACATGCAGTTGCCCTATCCTCAAAGCCGCGCATCAGCCCCACATTCAGCCAGTACCGGCAGACCTCCTTCTTCTTGTCCTTCGACTTCGGAGTCACCTCTTCTTCGGGCTCTTCCCGTGCGGGCGTAGGTGGCGGAGGGATGGGCGGATGGGCGAATTCCGTTCCAACGACGTCTTTCCAGCTTCTTCCCTTCTCCGGCTGCGACGGCACGGACGGAGCAGATGGGTGCGAGGGAAGCTCCCAATGGAGCTGGGAGAAGTCCATGTTGTAGGAGTCGAATATCGCATCATCCGCACGCATGTCCTGGAAGTCTGTGTTCTCGGGACCGAACGAGGTGTAGTCCAGGTGAGAGGGGCCCGTGTAGTACGGGGAGGACGGATACATACTATCGCCACGGGCCTGAAAGTGCAGACTTGCGAGGTACTGGTCGTCTTCGTCGGTTCCGAATCCTCTCCACTCCACTAGGAAATCAGTGGGGAGCAGCGCAAAAACCATTTGAATTACTCAGCGGGTCTGTGTCATTCGATTCGAAGATCCCCAAACATCCGTTTTGAGGCCGGGACGAATCGTCTCGATTTCCTACGCATTACCACCCTTCATGGGAAAAGGAACGAACTTTCCATATGTCAATCTCTGTGTTAAACGAAATGAATGATGGTGGTGGTGAAAGAATCCCTTCTTAGCAGAAACAGTCGACTCTAAACCAATGCGTTAGTCCTTTCCTCAACAAGTCGAATGCGCACCTACAATGGCACGAAGCACGCAAACAGCCAGAAAGCGCGAAGGAATACTGAGTTCAACCAAGACCCGTTTTCGTCGTGTTTTTGGCACTCTGGAAAGTCTCACTTTTCTGAGGAAACAAACGCAAGCACCCCGTTATAATCACATTCCCTTCTTCCCTCCCGTCTGGATCTTCGGATGAAGGTACATAAGCGGTTCGGAATTCAGAGAGCTGTAAAACAAGTACATGTCCTCCACGGGATGAGGGAAAACCACGTGCGAAACATAGTGGCCCACGGGGTCGATCGCGTCGAAGCGCAGCACGCGGTTGTTTTCGATCATCACCGCGTATCTACCCTTCACCCCCGCCGCCTCTCCTACTTCGCCTCCGGATGAATCACGCACGATGTGATCGGCATCTTGTGGTAGGAGGCTTGGTCCTTGTTGTTCTGCGTGCCCATCGCGTAATTGTCCACCAGCTGCGCAATCTCCCTTCCCTCCAGCGAAAAGATCCGCGTCTTCGAGTGCTCCGAGACCAGGATTTCCTTCTACACATCACTTCTCCGCTAATCATCAACATGATCCCGTGTCAGGTTCACGCACGCTCCATCCACGTACTCAGCCAGTGGCGCCTCCAGTGCATGCTCCTGCACCTCCCCGGTGCGTTGGTCCACGACCATGAAGGTCTGAGCGAAGAGAAACACCCACGTGTTCTGCTCGGGAACGCTCACCACGGCACAGAGATGCTGGCTCGTCAAACCGCTCACTGGAGAGGGAAAGGGTGATATCGCTTCGATTCAAGCCGGTGGGAAAAGAGTACCGAAATCGGGAAGATGCATCGTCATGAGCAATCGATTCCTCAGCTGCAGCAAAGCGGTTTCCGCCTCACAGAACACGTCCCTCACCCCCAGGTCCTTTGATCTATACGTGAATCGAAATGCTTGGGGCCACTCAAAGCGAAGCGCTCGTGCGGGAACGTCCCAAACGAACACGGCCCCGTTGGCGTTAACAGCGATCAGCAGGTCGGGGTGGGAGAAGGACACGGTCAACTTGACCATGGGAGAGGCGGAAGGAGCTGCGGATGAGGGTTCTGTCCCAGCATTACTAGAAAAGACGCCGATGATGCGGCATTCGATACAGCTAAGCAAAAAGACCTCTCCCTCGCTCGTCCCGACGGCCAAAATACTGTCACGCGGACGAGACGATTGGGGATACAACCAACAACCGTGTGTGCAATTCTACAATGAACTGCAGTGCAATCACCTACTCCTCCTTTGAAATGGGGCGTCTTCTCCACGACATAATGGGCGAAGAAGCCAATGCGAGTATTCTTATCTTCATTGTCATATCTATCCATTAGAAAAGGCAACGGTAATAGAGTTTACATATTCACTTGTGTAGGAGACACAGTAGCGACAAACCGGCAAATATCGCCTCGCGGCCGCTCTTCCAGCAACTGCAAGATCGAATCTGGATGGTTCTCCTCCACAATTCGTCGGCAAGTCAAATTATCCAAGTTGGTTATAAATGGATTCCTATTCCATCACAGTTTCTCCATCTAGCTCTCACATGCAGTTTGAATTGTTCCGATCAATTCAGCACTTGCTCTATCTGGTCTTTGAACTCGGTGCAAAATAGGCCCGATTTTGCAAGGCACTCTCGCATGGAAGATGTTCTCACTAGTAGGTGCTACTCGTCAATGTATCCATAGATGCCGCGTTCTGGGGAGGATCCTGGAATCGCAGTCATTCTCTTCCTGCCTGCATTGAAGTATGTCAATCAATCTGAATGGGACGTGGAAGCTTGATTCCAACCGCTCCGAGTCCCTTCTTCCGTATTTGAGCGCTCTCGTACGCCTTGGATACGAACAGTGCAGTACTAACACCTAGGGTGTTCCCGATCTGGCAGCGCAGGCGGCGAACAAATTGGTGGACATTCTGAACATCACCCAAACAGATGACTCGTTTACAATCTGCCGAATGTCCCGGTTCGGAAAGGACTCCAAGCCGCTGAAATTCGGAGAGGAATACACAGTGAAATCCGTGACGGGAGGCATTCACAGAGTGGGGGCGTTTATTTGCGCTGAAGCGTAGATTGTGGCCGTGAAAATCGATGGCGCGATCCAGATGGTGACTCAGCTCTCCAACAATGTGGGCATTCTTCGGGACACGCGTGTCCTCGAAGAGAATGGGAAGGTGATGCACGTCAACCTACTTCTGCAGATGGCGGACGGAAGGCACATCGTTGTCAATCGCTACTTTATCAAATCAAACCTCACCTGCGAGGAGCTCCTGGAGCAGGCAGAGACTGGAACGATCAAAAGGTGAGTGTTGTGTTGGCTCTTTATCCCTAGTCCGCGCGAGGAAGATTTCGATTCCGACTAATTGTGTAATTCATTTTTGCACTGTGTTTGTTGCTGTACACCAGTATTGCAATTCGTTGATGGAAGTAAGCGATTGCATATAGTGTGTGAGAGTGTAGGATATTCATACAGCGCTGATAGAGGTGTGGAATGCGAATTGGACCGAGCTCATGACCGAGTTGAAAACCGAAGGAAAGCACTTCATCTCTACGTTTATCAAATCGGTGGATTGGTCGGAGAAGTGGATCTGGTGTATCTTTGCTGTGCTGTGCGCTTGGTTCGTAATGATACTTGTGAACCGGTTTGCAAGAGTGTCTGGAATACCCAATAGAGAGAGCTTTTATTTTCAACTCTTCGTCTTTATTATTGACTCCTGTATCGTGTTTGGTGGACGCACGCTAAACAAGCTTGGAGGGCTGATCCTTTTCATTTTCATGATTTGTAGTCGTTATTGGAAGTATTTCGCCACAAGAAACTACTTCGATGAAGATGGGCTGTTCTTCTCTTTCGTGATTTCACTCCCGCTGTTGCTTATCACGTGTGTCCAGACGGTAGTTCTGCATTCTCTCTTGCATTTGTAGTTCATTCTGTTGTTCAGCATTGTCAAGGTCAACAGTGATATCCGACGCTTCAAGTTGTTGGAAGAGAAGCACAAAGAGCTGGAGCAGATCAATGGTGAAAAAGGGATGGGATGATGAGGAATAGAGAAGATCCGTCAGCTGGAGCACTTGTCGGAGGAGAAAGAGGAAGGAGAAGGCGAACTGCGCAAGCGGAAAGTGAAGGCGGCGACTATAGACTAATGCACTTGTGGTGCTTTGTTAACAAACACACGCCTATTATACATGCTTAGGAGGCAGCGGAGGAGGCAGCTGCGCATACATCTTCGCCGGGTAGATCCATCGCACCTTCTCCACATCAACTCCCACGAATGCCGCTGATGTCGGCAACAGCACAGCACTCCGATACCAGCTGTCCAGCTCCGCCTCGTCCGAAGTGCAATATCCCTTCTGGAACACAATCGCGTGGAGTTGGGAGAACGAAGACTTCATGGAAAACAGCGTCTCCTTCGCGTCCTGTCGGCTCGCGCGACTCGCCATGGAGGGGATTTCCGGCAGGAACAAAAACTCCATGTTTTCGCGCGCGTATTCAAGAAAGGCTTTGGCGGAAGTAGCTCCGTTTTTCGGGAACCAGAAGCGAACCACCGCATCGAATTCGCGCTCGCCTGCACGTGCAGTGATCATCTGCGCGTCATGGATCATCAAGAATCACTACGCATCGCAACAGCCAATAGAGCGTGTTCCGAACAGAGAAGGGCAAGAACCGAATCTATCGATCACTGCTCATGATAGGAGCTACCACTGAACGCGCCACGAGCAGCCGTCTGGGCTTGTTCTGCACGCGGAGGGCGTTCTAACGGTGAACCCCTGCAGACGACTGAACGTGCATGAGTTTGACGACCCAGTCGGGCAGCAGCGCGAGGTTGAGGAGGCGAAGCAGGGCGGCGAAGAGGTCTGCTGGGAGGAGCGACGGGTCGGCGAGCGCGGCGGCGAGGGAGGAGGCGGGGAGATGGGCGAGGGAGGCGGTGAGGGAGGCGAGGTGGGACTCGCTGTACTGGGCGGGGGAAGGGTAGAGGAGAGTGGGGCGAGGGAGGGAGGCGAGGTGCATGGCGATGCGAGCGTGCGTGGAGGGGGAGGCGGGGTAGGGCCAGCTGGCGACGAGGGATGCGAAAGCGGCGGGTGAGGGGGTGGGGGACAACACGGCCGCGATCTCGGGGTCGGGGAGCTACGGGGAAGGGAGAGGGGGGGCGCTACGGCGTGGTGCTGCGCCACCACCGCAGCGCAGAAGACCAGCACGAAGTCCACCGTCGATTTCAGGTGCGCCGGAACTGATTCTCGCAGTGACGCTGCTGTCTGCTGTGGTGACTGCAGTGGCTGCTGTGGTGACTGCTGTGACTGCTGTGGTGACTGCTGCAGTGGCTGCTGGGATGGCTGCTGTGACTGCTGCAGTGGCTGCTGTGGTTGTTGCAATGGCTGCTGGGATGGCTGTGTTAGAGGCTGTGTTGGAGTGGTCGGAGGATGGTTGGCAGGCACAGCAGGCACAGCACCGGGGAGAGAGAAGAGGGGTCGGGGGACGGCGGTGCGGAGGCAGCTGAGGAAGAGGCGCTCGGCGACGAGGAGGTGCTCGGGGTCGGAGGGACAGAGGAGCGCGGAGAGGTCCAGAGCGGGGTTGATGTGCGAGAGTGTGCGAAGGGTCAGGAAGTGGTTGGAGATGACGGCGCGGCGCAGAGAGCCCGCGGGGACGGCGAGCAGGGTGTCGTAGTGGGAGAGGAGGAAGAGAGCACATTGGTAGAGGTTGAGGGAGGAGGGGTTGGAGGGGTGGGGCATGGGCGTGTTGGTGAATTGGAGGGTGATGAGGGGGAAGTGGCGGACCATGTATAAGACGTCACGAATCAGGTTGAGCTCGCACCCTATGCATCAACCCGAAAAGAGGAACCGAACCGTCCACGATTACGCCTTGAATGGAGTAGGGGGAGAATCCCTTCTGGATGATAGCATAGTCGAGCTGAATCGCATTCTTGACAACGCAGGTATCGTTGAATCCGGATTCTATTCGTCAGCACAGCGAATACGGGAATCACCGAGGTTATCCAAGATATATTTGATCTGCGTTGGCGTAATTTGCACGTCAATACGTTCCGTATTCTTGGTGAGCAGAGATTCCGCTGTCTGCGCAATCTGCTTTCCCACAGCGATTGATCCGTTCTTCACACTCTGAAACACCCCGGAAAGGCTTTCTGCGATGGATGAGGACCCAGACGTCCCTTCCGACTGACCTCCCTGGCGAAGAGCACTCACGTTTTCCGTGACAGTCTGCTTCACTTTACGCGCGAACTTCTTCACCCCCGAAAAATCAAAGGACATGGATACTTGATTATGGGATCGATTCCTCCTTCTTTCTGGAAATGAAGCTGCAGTGGATTAGACTATCGTGATGCAGTCTATGCAATAAAGAGAGACAGCGGAAACGAAATCGGGACGTTTTCCGACGATCAAAGATACAGACAAACAAAGAATCGAATGGACATAACAAAAGACGGCTGTAGTACCTCAAGCGAAGAGGACAACGTAGCCGTCGCCAAAGCGGAAATGGTGAAGAAGGCGAGGAATGACGAACTCAAGAAGTTGAAGGAGAAATTTGCAAAGGGTAGGAGGCGTGTGTGTGGTTTCAAGCATAGTTCAAAAGTACAACTCCAAGGCCGTGGAATTAGAAGCCCGGAGACTCAATAACGATTCGTAACGCTTGATGTGCTTGGCTGATAAGCAGATATGCAAAGAACGAAGCGAGACAGGAGTGGATCAAGGCGAAGGAAGAAGAACGGAAGAACATGAAACTGAAGGGAATCACCGAAAAGAACTCGTAAGGGCATTGCCACATTCCGTGAATTGTAGACATCTTCTCGAAACGGCAGAGGCGAATCAGAGACGCGCCGAGAGCAAGAAGGAAAAGGAAAAGAATGCGGTAAACAACTACGGATGGAACGTGTTCAGCGAAGTCGGAGTATAGAAACGCAGTGATGTCTAGGATTCCCTGTATCGCGGCTACGAGAAGCGGCTAAAGAATCTGCCCACGACGCCGGAGAGTGCGGCCAAAGCAGAGGTCTCCGGCGAGGACTACATGGACTACGCGCAGCAATCGCGACTGTCGCAAGATGTCATCGATCGCGTCGTGAACGACCAGAAGAAGCGCGACGAGAAGAACCAGGACTTCAGCAAGCGCCGTACCTAGTGGGAGCGAGGAATGGGCGTAATGCGTAGCTTCAAGCAGGAGAAGGTGGACTACATCAGCGAACGCAACCGCTCCTTCAACCAGAGACTGGGCCGCTACTACGACCGCTTCACCGCGGACATCCGCGCAAATCTGGAGAGAGGCACGGCCGTGTAGGCGTGTTTGTTGCAACGAAACAGGTCATGTGAAGTATAATACAAGAGCAACCCCCAAAAAGACCAGGACGCAGATCAGGCAGATCGTCAAAAACACCATGCAAAGCGTGTACTGCCTCTCGTACCGTTGGTTTGCTACGCCTCACGTCATCACAACACACCCACCTGCCTCCGCCTCCTTCAAGTTCAAGTCAATCGACATTGCGAGATTCCTCCGTTCATACTCCTGCTCCTCCAGCTCCTGTTCTCGCATCGCTATCTCCAAATCCCCCGCCTCCTGCGCCGCTCTTGCCTCGATCTCTCCCACCCCCAACTCTTTCACCCCCACATCCCCCAACTCTTTCATGTCCACATCCCCCAACTCCTTCACCCCCACGTCCCCCAACTCCTTCACCCCCAGGTCGTGTCTCCGGTAAAACAGCATGTACGCGTTCGCCGTCTGCACCTCGCTCGCCCTCATCTCCCGCACGTACTCGTCGTTGTACTCCGCCCACCGCCACGCGCCCTTCACGCACTCGCGGCAGTAGGCGTAGTAGTGTCCGAAGTCCGCCGTCCCGCTGTGGTTGCACACGCAGATCAGGTCGTACACGGCGGGGGCCGCGTCCACGGGGCTGAGCGAGTACCCCGAGAGGTCCAGGCCCTCCAGCGGGAATTCCACGAAATCCGTGATCTTGCTGCGGTACCCCGCGAGAGGGCTCCGCCCGTCGAGATTCGCGTTGTAGGAAAAGCGCTTGAGCAGAAACACGAGGATGGGCGGCAGGACCGTGATGCGCTGATCGAGATCTTCCTTGCCTCCGTGGTGGCAGAACGAGCACACCTCCGTGGAGTCCACCACCGTGCAGAAGTCCAGACAGTCCTCCAGGCGAATCGGGCTGTTCCGCGGGAATGACAGCGATTTCTTCCGCATCGTCGCCAGCTCGACTCCGATGTTCTTCTTGATGTTCCTCTGCGTTGCCGTCGCGTCCGTCGATTTCAGCGCGTTCGCATCGTCCGATGTGCCGGCGATCACGTTAATCACGCTCGTGAAGGACAAAAAGCCCGTACAGTGGAGAGAGCTCCTCAACCGAGTGAGGATGGCGAAAGTGCTGTCCGTCGGCGCGCCATCTCCGATTCGATGGTCATGCAGGTCCGCTCGCGTCAGCGCATGGATCCGCTCCGCCTCCATCACCGTCTCCCCGAACGGGTGCGCCAGCACCACCGCACCCGCTTCCAACGGCGTTTCCTCCTCGCCCACCTCGCCCCCAAAGATTTCACTCCTCGCCAGCGCGTCGACGCACACCTTCGCGCGCCGCTGCTCCGACGCCTTGCGCGTCCGCACGCCCGCGCCCTCGTTGGGTGCGTAGAGCGCGTGCAGCAGGCGGGCGCAGCGGCGCGTGGTGATGGCGGCCGTCTCGGCGGAGAACACGACCAGGAGTACTGGAACCGCCTCCGCGCAGAGGGCGTAGGGAGTGGTGGGGGTGAGAGTGGGAGTGGGGGAGTGATGGTTGGAGTAGTAGTAGGAGTGGTAGGAGTGGGAGTAGGAGTAGTAGGAGTAGGGGTAAGAGTAGGAGTAGTAGGAGTAGTAGTAGGAGTAGCAGTAGGAGTAGTAGGAGTGGTTGGAGTGGTGGGAGTAGGAGTAGTGGGAGTAGTAGGAGTAGGGGTAAGAGTAGGAGTAGTAGGAGTAGGAGTAGGAGTAGCAGTAGGAGTGGTTGGAGTGGTGGGAGTAGGAGTAGTGGGAGTAGTAGGAGTAGGGGTAAGAGTAGGAGTAGTAGGAGTAGGAGTAGGAGTAGGAGTAGGAGTGGTGGGAGTAGCAGCAGCAGCGCAGACTGAGGCTTTAGAGAGACACGCGGAGGAAAGGAAGAGGGGCGTGTGGAGGGCGGGCAGGAGGAAGAAGGGGATCTGCGAGTGAGATGGGAATGACGAACCGACCAGATACCCCAGCAGACAGCTGCTGTCCGAGCCGACCAGTACGTCCGCGAGGGGCGTGTGCGGGTGCAGACACCGGTACTAGGCGTGAAGAACCGCGGGAAACAGCACTTCGATGCAATGAGTGTCTGGGTTCAGCGAGCCCTTGACAAAGACGAGATCGCAGCGCTGGGAGGTGCCGGAGAGGAGGAGGGAGTGGAGCGCGCGCTCGCGGACCTGCTGGAGGAGGCAGTCCTGAGGCACAACCACATCGACGGTGATGATCTCGAACTGGGGGACGAGGCAAGAGGAGGACTGTTTCGTGTACTCCAGGACGACGTTCATCGTGATCTGAACCCGGCTCCGCGGAATCGGGACGTAAATGGTGTTGAAGGCGGAATAATTAATGCGGGTCTATAACTCACGCGCACGAAGAGACCGGACTTTGTAGCACTGACTGCACTGGATGAGGGTGGTCATTTCCCCGTAGAACACGCTCGTGAGCACATTGGGATTGTGCCGGATGTACTGGCCCCACCAGTCGCTGGCGCGCGCCATGAGCAGCTCCACCTGGCTGGAATGGGAAAAGGCATCCAGACTGTCCACACTGGGAATCGTACTCTCCGACTTAAAGGACTCAGTCGCTGCGTTTAGAATCTTGTTCTGTTCCTCTTCCAGAACTTGTAGATAGAGCATCTACGGATCAGAAGACACACGAAGAAGAACAAAAAACTCATGTGCATCATGCTGGCTTCCGTCCGCAATATAGGGGCAGCACTTTGCCAGCTGTTTTTTCACGGAGCGAGGATTCACGGGATGCCCACAGTCCTTACTCAACTCGGAAATGAGAGATAGAAAGACGGTGGTGGCGGGACATGCTACGCAGTGAGGGACGCCGACATTTCCCACCTTTAGCGGAGCAATCCTTCGGCAGCCTTTGCAGCTCTGTTATCAGTTCGGGAGAGTGCGATAAACACTGAAGTGTGAGCGATGAAGAAGATTCGTACCTGAAGAGCCGCATTCATGAAGCACGTGTTGCCGATGTTTTTCAGTCCGTTCCTCATCTCGTTGCAACGGTAGGGAAGAAGGGGTGTCCGATCCCGAAGAGGAGCCAGAGGGAAAATGCGAAATGAAACAAACAGGCAAAGCACTCGCCTCAGGCTTGTTGTCGTCCACGGGCTTCATGGCGGGGAACAGCAGCACCTCCTTGATGTTGTTGCTGTCGGTCAGGAACATGGTGAGACGATCGACGCCGAGGCCCCAGCCGCCGGTGGGCGGGAGGCCGTGCTCCATGGCGACGCAGAAGTCCTCGTCGAGGCACTGCGCCTCCTCGTCGCCGTTGCTCTTGTCCTTGGCCTGCTGCATGAAGCGCTCGCGCTGCACGATGGGATTGTTCAGCTCCGTGTAGGCGTTGGCCAGCTCCGTGTAGTTCACGAACAGCTCGAAGCGCTCGCACATGCCCGGCTTGCTGCGGTGGTACTTGGCCAGCGGCGAGCAGATGGCGGGCTGGTCGCAGATGAACGAGGGGTTCAGGCACAGGCGCTCCACGAAGTGCTCCACCAGCTTGTCCAGCAGGCGCGGCGTCGTGTGCGGGGGCGTCACCTCGATGTCCAGCTCCTTGCACTTCGCCTCCAGGAAGGCGTGGCACTCGTCCGACTCCAGCGGCATCGGCACCTTGAAGCCGCCCTGCTTCTCCAGCTCCTCGATGTAGCTGTACCGCGGCCACGGCGGCTGGAAGTCGATCTCCACGCCCGGCTCTACGCCTCACGCCCTCGCGCCGCGCCCACGCTCGGGGCCGTTGGGGTGGTAGGTGATCTTGTAGCCGCCCGTGATGTCCTTCACCAGCCCGGACACCATGTCCTCCGTCATCTTCATCTACGCCTCACGCGCCGCGCGCGCCGCCACCACGTCGTAGATGTCCGCGTAGGCCATGTAGAACTCGCACGTCGTGAACTCGGGGTTGTGCGTCATGTCGATCGACTCGTTGCGGAACTGGCGGCCCAGCTCGTACACGCGGTCGATGCCGCCGATCACCAGCTCCTACGCCTCACGCCGCCGCGCTGCGCGCACCTTCAGGTACAGCTCGGGGGCGATGCGCATGTACAGGTCCAGGTTCAGGTCGTTGTGGTGTGTGATGAACGGCTTGGCCGTGGCGCCGCCCGCCTGCATGTTCATCATGGGCGTCTCCACCTCCAGGAAGCCCAGCTTGTCCAGGTAGCTGCGGATGCCCCTACGGTGAAGCGGCCGCGGCAAACTCACTTGATCACCTGATTGCGGATGATGAACTTGTTGCGCACGTCAGGGTTCATGATCAGGTCCAGGTAGCGCTTGCGGTAGCGCGTCTCGGGGTTCGTCAGGCCGATGTACGGCTTCGGCAGCATGTGCAGGCACGGCGACAGCAGCTGCGGCTAATCGAGGGGAGATGCGCCCACCTTGATGAACTGCGGGAAGATGCTCAGCTCACCGCGCTTGGAGCGGCCGGGGAAGCCGCGGATGCCGATGATATCTCCGCGGCGCACGGTCTGGAAGATGGCCTGGAAGGCCTCGGGAGCCCTCCTCGTAGTTCGCCTCGCTGGCCATCACCTGGATCTGCTTGCCGTCTCCCTGGAGGGTGTAGAAGAAGAGCTTCTTGCCGGAAGCGCGCTTCAGAATCACACGGCCGGCGACCGTGCAGACCTCGTTCTCGAAGTGCTCGCCGTCCTTGCAGTGGGAGAACTTCTCGATGAACTCGGGAATCGAGTACTGGACCTCGAACTTGTGGGGGTAGAAGGTGTTGCCGGACTCCTCCGCCTTGACGACGGTGGCCAGTCTGTTCTCGAAGTACTTCGTGGGGTCCACGTCCTCCTCGTCCTCCTTCTTCTCCTCCGCAGGCTTGGGGTTCGCGGCCTGCTTGGCGGCCTTGGCGGCCTCCTTGGCAGCCTTTTCGGCCTCCTTCTTCAGCATCTTCTGTCTTCTCTTCAGCTCATTCTTGCTCAGCTTCTCTATCGCTATTATCACCACGCCAACGACGGCATACCCTCTCCAGGAGCAGGGGCGGCGGTCTGTTCAACAGCAGGTTCCATTGGCTAGTTTTTCTGAGCAGCAGAAAACCACGTATCTCCTCCAGAAAAAGGCCTGATTTTGGTAGATGTGTCATTCGGATGTCTGGATAGGAGGAAAGCTGAACAGAAAAGCGTGAAGATCCTATAGAGCGAGTCGGAACACTTGGATGTGTTAATCGCGTGAAGCCATTGCAAAAGGCGATGAAATGGGGACTCGAAATCACAATAGTCACTAGGCAGTGCAGTAGTGTGATATCAGCAGTCATTTGGGAATATCTAGCGTACGATCCAAACAGATTCCATATCTCAGTCCCGAACACAGTTTACACCACTATGTAGCACATGGCGAATAGACACAAATGGAAATCGAGATGAATGGATGCATAATGAGGAGAATCACTGCCAGCCCATTGTGCCTTGTTCTATCAGGCGAACCGTTCGATACGGTTCTGCGGTTTTTGTAATTCGGAATGAATAATGGGATGTCAGTTTTTCCCCCTCTTCTTTTCAATGGATCGATGTTGCATTGAATAGCGTGCGCAATGGGCATCTGATAGTCGTGCAGATCCAGATCGGACAATTGTACATGTAGTAGTGCCGTGTTTACCATCCAAAAGGGGTGCAACCAAACACTCCATTCCGGTGCTGTCACGGGTTTTATGTAAGGATATCTTCCTACACACGATAGAGGCGTGCGATTTCAGGAGTAATGAAAGTGGCTTCAAAATCGGTACTGTTTCGGGACCCAACAAAAAGAGTTCACTGTCATTCGTGACTGAAAGCATCGCGTCAACAGGTTTACCAATCGTGAGGAGAGCATGCTTCCAGCCAGTCCTCCGGTTGTGAGTCGTCCCATTGAAGAGTCATCGTCATCACAATGCAATTGCGACTTTCCTGGCATTGCTGATTACATTTGCAAATGTTGTAAGACGGAGTTGGTGGATTATATGGGAAACAACGGTATTATTTGTTCGGAGATCACAGCGAATGGTTATTTCATCTGTATCAAGTATTCCCGTTGCTTTGACGCATATCGGAGTGCTGACATTGCTTCTCTCTTTACTGCCTTCTTGAGCGTGTTGCTTTCCAATATACAGTATGCCATTATACCCCAGGCGCCGCCGAAGAGGAAGGAGTTGATTGAGGACTGCGTTTTCTCGTATTCAAACCAGTACGATTCTAGATCCCCATTTTACTCATAGGAGGGCAACAACGTACTGTTCGGAGGCCACGAACACAGTGTGGTATATAGGTGATCCTGCATGCTTCAATACGGTCATTGCTCAGCTGAAGAAAACAATCACCGATTCTCCCCTACCGAGTTCGAATCCCCTTTCACTCGACTCGCAGAGCAACTCCATGCGGTCCCTTTACGACACTGTGGACGGAGCTTCCCTGTTGTCCGACGATCCGTTCGAGATGTCCTACACTCGCAGCGTCGCCTCCCAGCGAGGCTCCGGGCTCACCGCCCCCTCCGTCTCCAGCAGCGAGCCGCGGCCAACCCCCTTCTTCCCTCGCGACGAGGCGTCCCTGCGGCCCCGGCCCACCGCCTTCATCCCTGCCTCCTCTGTCCATGGGGACATGGGTGGTAGGAGTAGTGTGGGTGGTGGTATGAACGCGTCCCTTGACGACGGCGAGGACAGTGGCACCCTTACCAGTGGCATCTCCCGCGTCCTCGGCTCCGTCGGACGCGGCGTCATCGGTGCCCTCGGCGCCTCCACCAGCGCGATGGGCGATGCGCAGTTGGGTGGCGTGCAAAGAGGCGGCGCACAGTTGGGTGGCGTGCAAAGAGGCGGCGCACAGTTGGGCAGCATGATGGGCGACGTACCACGGGGCGACATGCAAAGAGGCGGCACGCAACTGAATGGCGTGCAGAGGAGCGGCGCACAGCTGGACGACAGGACAGGCCTCATACCGCTGGGCGCGCTGAGCAAAGACAGAATCATCGTTACCCCGCAAGGCCCTGCAAACCCCGCGCGCCAGCCCGACTCCTTCCGCCCCTTCGCCGACCGCGACCTGCCCGCCGACTCCTTCCGGCCCGCGCGCACCGCGCCCTGGCGCCCGCGCGACGCCCACCCCTTCCCCTACGCCAGTGACTATGTCAGCGACTATGTCAGTGACTATGCCAGCGACTACGCCAGCGACTATGCCAGCGACTTTGACTACCACGGGCCGTTCGTGGCGGAGTCCGCCGATATACCCAGGCCGAAGCCGCCGATGGTGAGGAAGTTCCCCAGCCCGAGCTCCTCCTCCTCGCACAGCGCGCGCGCGTCGGCGGCCCTGCCGCGCCTGCCAAGCATCACGGTGAGCAGCGGCGATCAGCCGCGCACGATGAGCTCGTTCGACCCGCGGACGATGACCTACCACCCCACCGCCTGCCTGAACAAGGGCTCCTTCCGCTGCCCGCTGTACTACAACCTGCAGGATCCGCCGGCGGGCAACCGCTTCTCCATCGGCAACAACTCGGAGTACACGGAGTTCGTCCTGGCCTTTTGCCACGACGAGCTGGCGCGCGAGCTCCAGCGCCGCGGCGTGCAGGTGAGCGGCTACTACCTGAACGACCACGGCTTCTTCCTGGTGACGCCCCAGACCGCCAGCAGCGTCGACCTCGACGCGGTCCTCGCGCGCATCGTCGACACGCAGCTGAAGGGGCTGCTGAAGACGCAGAAGCTGCGCATCCCGCTGGACGACGCGCACTTCCTGCAGTACCTGCTGTACGTGGCGGAGGGCTTCCAGGGGTGGGGCAGATGACGGGGCGTGAGACGTAGGCGCGTGGTGGCGCACCGCGTGAACAGCGAGTCCATCTGCTTCGTGGGCTTCGAGCCGGAGATCCGGCAGATGTGCGTGGAGGCGAAAAGTGGGGGTCGTTGGGGGCGCTGAGGCATAGAGATCGAGTCGCAGATCCAGATGCAGCCGTGCGAGGGCACGCCGCAATTCGACGCGATTTTGCGATCGTACGAGGACTGCATCGAGCCGACGTGCTCGGTGACGGGCAACGAGCTGCAGCAGATCTGGAAGCAGGGCTACGCGCCACGGCAGCTGGACTCGGGCGACGTGGCGTTCGAGTGCTACATGAGCCGGTGTCGGCGGCAGGACCTGGTGCAGTACGTGGAGCGGCTGCTGTCCTCGGGCGGGTCGGGCGCCGTCTCGAACGTGATCCACTGCAGCGACTACTACTACCTGGTGTTCCGCGGCAACACGGCGCCGTCGCGCGACCGGTGGAAGAAGTACAAGGGGCGCGTGACGGGGGAGGGCATGGGCATCGTGATGGGCCGCGTGCGGCTGGGCGTGAAGAGCGCGAAGCCGGACTACGAGAAGGCGCGGGCGCTGATCGAGGAGATGACGAATAAGTGGGCGACGGGCGGCGTGGTGAGGCGTAGAAGAGCGACCCTGTGCGTGGACAAGGGGGTTGTTTTTGCGGTGGGGGAGAAGGACTATATCACTAGTGTCTATTCTAAACTTGCATCCATTGTGCTATAGCGTTGTTTGTTGTTTGCCCTCCGTGACACTATCCAATGCAGCCGTTTGCAGCGCTCACGTCCATCACTTATCTAACAAACCCTCAAAGCACTTATTCGTCCTTCTTGGCGGCCTTCTTCGCCTTGCTCTTCTTGCTCTTCTTCTTCATGGCGGGCTCCTTCATGATGGCGCAGATCTTCTCGTCCTCGCACTTCTTCTCGGACGGGAACGCCGCGGCGTCGATCACCTCTCCGGAGATGCGGTCAGTTCCGTTGGTCACCAGCAGCACCGTGAACTTGTAGTGCACCACGGGCTTGCCGTCCACCGTGCTGATCACGGGGTACTCGTCCAGCAGGTAGTGGTTCACGCACTCCACCAGACCCATGCGCGCCGACTTCTCCTCCAGCGACCTATGCCTCACGACCGCGCCGCACGCCCACTTGACGGAGAAGGGGAACACGGGGTAGCGCGCATCCACCTCGGACAGCACCGCGCGCGACGCCTTCATCTTCAGCATGTACGTCTCCTCCACGTTGCGGCGGTACACCGTCGGGCGCGCGTCCATCGCGCGGGTCTTGCCCTCGCCCTTGGTCACGGCGATGTCCACCGTGTACACCTCGTTCGGCTCGAAGCGCACCTCGTCTACCTTGTCCGTCGTCTCGCTCGACGCCAGGATCACCTTGTTGGCGTCCAGCACGAACTGCTTCATCTACGCCTCACGCGCAAGCGGAGCGCCCACCTGGTGCATCAGGATGCCCTGCAGCAGATGCACATCGTACGCCTTCGCGATCGTGGCCAGAGCCTCCGTCACTTGGGTGTTGGTGTTGCCGGGGCGGATCACGCGCTGGCACACCTCGCCCATCAGACGGGCGGCGGACATCAGGTCGTTGATCTCGGCCTTCTTCTCCGCGGTCATGTTCTCGTCGGGAATCACGACGGTGTTGGCAGCCAGGGCCACGAAGCCGTCAATGTGGCAGCCGAGGTCCACCTTCACGATGTCTCCAGCAGCGAGGGTGACGGACTCCTCAGGGAAGGGAGAATAGTGACAGACAACATCGTTGACAGAGACGCAGGTGGGGAAAGCAATACCCTTCTCGATGTTCTTGTTCTTGAAGATCTCGGAGCACTGCTTCTCGATGAGGCGGTCACCGAAGGCGCAGATGTCGGACACGAGCTTTCCGGCAACGCACTACACGTCAGCGATGAGAACGGGGCGCACCTGGGTGAGAACGCCCTTCAGCGACTTGTTCACGATTTCAGCCGCCGTCTTGTACTTCAGCACCACAGCGGGGTTGGAGCAGTCGGTGATCTCCTCGGGCTCAGAAGTCGTCTCGTTTTCGTAGTCAGACATGTTTCTTCCTACGACTCACTCCCGTCTCACACGACTACAGCAAAATACTGCCAATCGATGATATCTATGGTTAGGTGTGGTGAAGGGAGAATTAGCGCGAAGAACGGTTTTCCGGCCGTATTGGCGGAGCTCGTTTTCTTACTCAGGGGGAGTCCATTGCTGCCGATTCACCCCCTTTTGTCTCCAAACGCGATTCATTTGCTTTCCCTGCTCTCTTGCGCCCATCATCGCCTATGGAGGGAGTCCAACAAACACCACAAAAACGACACACGTACGACGACGACTTCACGATATAGCGAATCCACTGGTTCCTAGCCATCATGCCCCCCTTCCACTCGAACGCCTCCGGCACACTGGGGTCGTTGGACAGCCGGTCCACCTTCACGTCCTTCACGGCCATGCCGCTCAGCGACATGTTCATGATCGTGAAGTTCAGCCTACCCTTCACGACCTCCGCCGCACCTACGCGATGGGACCCATCGACCGCACGGTCCACGCGTCGCAGGGCTCGGTCAGCGTGATGATCACGTGGAGGAAGAACTCGCGCTGGCCTTCCGCCTCGGCGATGCGCCACGCCACCACGCGCTTGCCCTCCAGGTAGTCGGTGGTCTGCTTCTTGGCCTCGGCGGGGAGCTCGCACTTGCACGAGGAAGTGGTGCGCGGCGTGCGGAAACTGACGAGCAGCTCGCCGCACTTGAGCTCGGCGGCGAAGCGCGTGGTGACCTTGAGCACGACGTCCAGCTTGTACTCGGAGACCTGCTCCACCACGGGCTGCACCACCACGGGCGGGAAGAAGGAGTGCGTGGAGCGGTAGTTCATCGCCGTGAACTCGCCCTCGGGGCCCGTCAGGTGCAGGCAGTGCTCCTTCTCGAACGCCGCCACGTCCACCGACGGGTGGTAGTTCATGTCGTCCACCAGCAGCGCGCCCTGCAATGCTTGCGATGCCTCCAATGCCTGCTGGGCGTCGCGGCCCACCACGATGTTGTCGTTCAGCTGCACGTGGAAGCGCGGACGGCCCTCCAGCTGGTTGCGCATCTTGATCGTGCCTTCGATGGAGCTGTTCAGCACTGCGCCCTACGCGTGAGTCGCCCGCCGCGCGCCCACGGAGGCGTTCATCACGCAGTAGACGCTCTCGACGACGTCGATGTACAGGTCGCTGTGGCTCTTCATCACGTCCACCATGGAGCCCAGGTCCAGGTCCTGGCCCATCAGCAGGTTCAGCTTGCTCTGCCGTCAGCCCACGGCGATGTGCCTACCATGAAGTGCGTTGTGTTGTTTTCCGATTTCGTGCTGATGTAGTCCTGCAAGAACTCGGGCGAGGTGCTCTCCACGTAGCCGCTGTCCTACCCATCAGCATGGAGAGGCAATACCACCATAATCTCGTGCATCAGCTCGTAGATCAGCGTCATGTTCTTGCGAATACCTCCTTCCGTGAGCGAGCCGATGTAATCCTGCGCCTCACCAAACCACCGGAATCCGCGTACCGTGAGCACGATGGCAATGCGGCTGAGCAGTTCGAGATAGAAGGTGGGCGAAACGTTCACCTACCCGTCACTCCGCCGATGCGCCACCCGCCTTGGTCGAGAAGACGAAATAGAAGCGATTTCTCCGGATATGGAGGAAGTGGATTCCGTCGCAGTCCTATCGTCTCATTCGCCCGCCGTGAGCGCTACCAAGACGGGAGGAGGACAGGAATCCTCCCAGAATTGCACTGTTCTGTAAAACAACTCTGGATTGCCCTTCGGCATTTCACTTCGCACTATGGCTCATCGGGCGAGAAACGCGGATACAATCGCAATAGATCAGTCGATCTCCGTGAAGGGTCAGAATGAAGAACTCGGAAACAGACATGGTGTGAATGGGAAGTATCTACTCTTCACGCGCAATCCACGCAGTTCCCTACGTATTGAAAACGGAATAGGCCTTCTGCGAAAAAGAGAGACAGAGATTACCTTATTGTGATTTGTGTTTCGCGCGAGGGAGAGGGAGGGGTTGTGGCGTGGGTGTAGATTTGTTGTTGAATGGATGTGAAACATTCTAGTGGAGTTTGGGAGCCTTTTCAGCAAGGTCCATTCCAGAGAGGACTGGAAGTGGTGGCGTTGACTGCTTTTTCAAAACCTTGATCTCTTTTTCTTGCATTCCATGTGCGTTTCGCTCGAAGAGACCATGATGAACACAACCCTTCTCGAGAAGGAATGATGCCTATTGGAACAAGCGATGAAGGGACGGTGGGTGGATAGGGGTATTGACAAAACAGTCATTGCATGGGATTCTTCCCCGATCTTCTCCCAACGAATGGATCCCATCGGCAACAGGCACAAAAACGCAAAATTTGTCTCCAACACACTGGCTAGCGAGCGGAGAAACACAGTGGATCCGGCGAAATTGTACAGTGAAAAATACAGAGAAGGAGGTGGAATGATAGCTGCATATTCCGCCGTGGATTCACCATTTCTCACATAATCGTTAACTCACGTAGGTTGTGTGCTTGGAGACACCCTGGATTGCAATGATCTAACGCGCTTTAGATTCCAAAATGAGCGGATTCTCAAATATGCTTAGCAAGCTCAATATCGACCAGGGCGGTATTGACATCCCCATGAAGAAGAAGACGGTTCACGTGTCTGGAAAGGAAGTGAGCTTCTTCAACAAGATCTTTGATATGGTCGATTACGACGGTGATGATAAGGTGGGACTGGAATGAAGCCATCATTCTGTAGATCAGCGGCAAGGAGGGTGCCCAGTTCCTGAGAAGATCGGGTCTGGACAATGACGTGCTCGGCGAGATCTGGAAGCTTGCCTGCAACGGCAAGGACAAGCCGACCCTGTCCAGAAACTACTGGATGATTGCCTGCATGCTGGTGGCCTGCGCCCAGCAGGAGGGAGAGCCCTCCATCAAGGCGATTGCCAACGAGACGTTCGAGCTGCCCGACTTCAACCTGAACGCGGACAGCGACTACTCGGAGAACGTGACCCTCCCCGACGGAGCGAAGACCTTCCAGGTGACGGTGGGCAAGCCGCACACGGTGGGCTCGATCCTGAACAAGCACACGGAGTACACCATCACGGTGAAGACGAGCATGGAGAACTACCCCGACAGCAACCTGAAGATTGATCGCCGCTACTCGGACTTCGAGTGGCTGTACAACCGCCTGGCGCGCGCGTTCCCCGGCCGCGTGATTCCCCCGATTCCCGAGAAGCAGTCCCGCAACCGCTTCGACAAGGACTTCGTGGAGGGCCGCCGCCTGGCGCTGCAGAAGTTCCTGGACGAGGTGACCCAGGACCCGACCTTCGCCGTGACGTACGACGTGCAGGTGTTCTTCACGGCCTCCACGGAGGGTATGGAGGCGGCGCGCTCGATCATGCCCTTCGGCGACGGCGTGCTGTCGGACATGGTGAACAAGGCCGTGGCTGCGACCCGCTCGGGCGTGGCGAAGGTGGTGGAGACGACGACGGGCAACGTGGTGGACACGATCGACCAGACGACGGAGTTCGGCGACGTGGAGTACAACCTGACCAAGTACAGCGAGTACGTGAAGAAGGTGGTGGCCTGCGGCGAGAAGATGGTGTCGGCGGAGGCGGCCTCGGGCAAGGCGTTTGTGGACATGAGCGGCTACTTCACGAACTTCGTGGTGGTGGCGCGCACGTTCGAGGACGTGGACTCGCTGGACTACTTCACGAAGGCGTCGGACAACCTGAAGGAGATCGGCAACTACGAGAAGCTGGACAGCAACGCGCAGAATGAGGGCTTCGTGACGGACCTGCGCATGTTCTCGGGCAAGGCCATGTCCGTGTGCCAGGTCATCCACAACCGCGACCGCTGCAACAAGGAGATCGAGAAGGCGGACGCCGCCATCGAGAAGGCGAAGGCGAAGGTGCAGGAGGCCAAGGCCGAGGGCAAGAAGGCGGTGAAGAAGGCCAAGGAGGCGGTGGAGAAGGCCAAGGAGAAGAAGGAGGCCAAGGAGAAGGCCAGCGAGTCGGTGCTGCAGGGCGTGAAGGACGGCGTGATCAACTTCCACAAGGACCGCGTGCAGATGGGCATCGAGTCCCTGACGCGCTACGCCAACCAGCGCGTGGACTTCTGCGACGAGATGCAGAACAAGTGCGCCTCGCTGATCAACCTGCTGGGCTACACCGCCGAGGAGCTGCGCGACAGCAACCTGCGCATCAAGGGATACGCCGAGGACGAGGCGGCCTACGCTGCTGCCCTCGACGCTCTGGACGCCGCCGACGAGGAGCCTCCTGTGCGCGAGGACTCGGACGACTCGGATTCTGATTCGGACAAGTCGGACTCTGACTCTGATTCTGATTCGGACTCTGACTCTGACCGCAAGCCCGTGAAGGGCAAGAAGGCGGCCAAGAAGGCCAAGAAGGAGTCTTCTTCTGACGAGTCTTCTGATGATGACTCGGATTCCGACTCTGATGATGATTCGGATTCCGACTCTGATGATTCGGATTCGGATTCGGATGATTCGGATTCGGACTCGGATGACAAGAAGAAGAAGTCGAAGAAGGCTGCGAAGAAGCCCGTGAAGAAGGCCAAGAAGTCGAAGAAGGACTCTGACTCCGATTCTGATTACGCTGCTATGTAATGTTGCTCTGTGGTTTGTTCGACACTTGTGATGTGATTTGTAGATAACACAGTTTGGTCTATGACTTTTTCAAAGCACAATTTGCTCCATAAGTAAAGTGCAGCTCCGCACTTCTCAAAATGCAGTTCATTGATGCGCATTGCCACCTACACTTCAAGCGGATGGAGAAGGTGGCAGCGAGGGTGGTGGAGGAAGCAAGAAAGTGCGGAGTAACGCACTTTGTGGTGAATGGAACGTCCACAAAGGATATGGCGGATGTTCTCTGCATGGCCCAACAGAGAACGGATGTCACGCCATGCTTTGGTATCCATCCCTTCTATATCGAGGCCCAAACGGTAGAGCAGGATATGGAGCGTCTCTTTTCCTTCCTGAAGTTGCAACAGAAACCCTACTGCATCGGAGAAATCGGAATGGATAAGACCATCGCGGATACGGTCCCAATCGCATTGCAAGAGGAAGTGTTTCGGAAGCAGGTGGAGTACGCTTCACAGCACTCGATTCCGTTTGTTGTTCACTGCGTTCGATGCGTTCAGAGGGTTTACGACGTGCTGAAGGAACTGTCCCCCTTCCCCACTCCCTTTCTGATGCACGGGTATTCGGGCCCTCCGGACTATGTCGGCAAGTTTACGGCGCTGGGAGCGTTCTTTTCCGTCTCGGGCTATCTCCTCAATTTGTCCCCGAGACGGCGGGAAGGGATGAATGATGCCATCCGAAAGATACCGGTAGAGCGCCTCCTGTTCGAGAGCGATTCCCCCGATATGGTTTGGAAGAAAGAAGCGGGTGATGGCTAGGCGATTCGAAGTCTGGAAAGCCAATCTGCACTCCAAGATGACCAGGGCAAACCCATCAATACACCGGCTTCCATCCTTACTGTGGGTTTGTGCCAATGGCCTCACGACGCAGATCTGTAATGAAGTGGCGAAAGTTCGCGGCATTCCTGCAAACGAACTTGCTGACCAAGTGTACCTGAACTCGCGCGCATTCTTCTCTCTTGCGTTTCATGTTTGTTCGCATCGAATTTGGAGACTCTGTATGTTTGGAACAAAGGCAGAACAGTCATAGGTTACATAGGAGCACATCCCCAGTCGCGGAATTCACAATCGCCTCCTTCGATCGAGTGTAGTATACAGCCGGTTTCCCCGTGGCACTCCCATTGTATCGGCGTTGTATAGCGTGGTACCGACGATTCAGCGATTCGGTGACCCACTTCTTGGCTAGCTCCACATCCCCCGCATTTCGCTTCACCCACCGCTTTTCCCTCCGTTCTTCCAAAATGTACACAATAGCGTCCTCCAGCTTCAGCGCCTGCCGGGCTGGAACGCAGTGGAGGGAAAACTCCAAAACCACCCAGACGCCGTTTAGAACCGTCGTGGCTCCCTTTTCCTCACGAGTGAGGAGACAGGAGGCGATTTGAATGTGGGGGAAGGGACAGAGTGAAGAACACAGGTAGGATTGAATGACACGGTAGTTGAGAAAAAGGATAGTGCCGCGCAGACCGTGGCTCGCTAGACAGTGCGGCAAATCCAGTACGAATCGCCGTAACGAAGTGTTGTCGTCATCATGCTCATCACCAGACCGGCGTGGTGGATGGAGCTGTTCCTCTTCTACCACGTCGCTTTCGGCGACACGGACATGAAACCACTCCTGGTTGTCGCAATCCACCTCATGAAACCACAGGCCCTGGAACGACCCCGCGATAATGAATCCAGACTTCTGCCGACCGTTCCTGATGCAGGGGAAGGAGCTCATCCGTAAACGGTACTGGGAATGGGCAAGGAGGAAATCCGAATCGGAGTAGGCGCAATGACATTTCCACCTGTTCGTAGCCATGAACAAGTTCAAGCCGTCATGGAGTGGAAGCAAGACGAAGGAGTGGTTGAGATGGTATGTGATTAGCCTCTGATCGATGCCATGAAGCAAGGACTGCTGGAGGCGGTAGGAGATCAGGGTGCAACTATCCTCATAGAAGAATGCCAGGGACAGTAACGGACTGAGGGAACTATCCGACAGAAACGAAACTACACATCAATAAAAGTAAATTGCCTTCACTCCAAACCACGCTCCCCTCGTGCTCGAATACAGTAGCATTACGGCGATCGCCGGGTCCCTCCACACTGGAAACAAGACGGTTGATCACGAACAAGGGGAGCAGCCTCTGAATCGTAAGGAGAACACAACTACCCTACACACACGCCCGAATACTTCCAAACAATGATGTACTCCGTTCCAGTATCGTTTCCAAACTGGCTGACTAGCTATGATCTCCTTTTGCAACCGGGAACGCAACTTCTCTCCATCCTCAGTAAAGCAGTAGTTTCTGCTGTTGGATGCATACAGTGGCGAATAGCAGATCGCAGGCACCAAAATCACACGCCTCTGAATGGATGAGCACAATCCCCCATGGCCCACCTTCCACGGCGTGAACACTCCGGTTTGCTTGCGGTGCAGGATCGCCTCGACAGCATTCATTCGCCTGGAGCAATTCCATGTAGGAAAGAGTGTGCGTTTTGCAGTCCCCTCCCTATCTGCGAGGGACGGCTCTCATGCCAGAACGAGGGGGTTGTGTTCTAGTTGTGTTTTTCCAAAAGGTCAAATAACCGCGGGATATGAAGTAAAGGGTGGTACAACGTCGAAACGGGAACACCCCTTTTGTGGCTAACATAATTCTTTAGCATTCGTGGAGATGGAGGCACTGATCAAGAACCATAACCAGATGAAAATGTGTCGACAGTGCCATCGAACGAAGACGTTGGTGAACTTCATCAACAAGACCAATACTGGGATCTGCATCATCTGCAAGACCTGCCGAGAGAACCAGATGAAGCGGTACTACGGTGGGGTATGGTTCCTATGCTGACCTGTAGACAAGAAGAAGAAGATGAAGAAAGCGGAAGAGAGGACCGCCTACTTGAGCGCAAACCCCGTTGCAAAGCCAGTCATGGAATACAACGAGGCGTCGTGCTACCCAAGCGTGCAATCTTCGCTCAGTCCGATTACCACCGCCTACCCGTTCCCCTATCTCAGTCAGCCAGAGTTTGCTGTTCCGACGCAGCAATGGCTACCGGTTCCTTCAACCGTGGCATTCTCTGACGCTATGGCCCCTGTGTATCCTGCAAAGCTTGTCTTTTATCCCAATCTCGCGCCCTAGATTTTTCTTTACTATGTGGTGCATCCCTTTATGATCTTTGTTGTCACTCACGATGTTGAGTTTTCATGGTGTTTTTGTGGATGGGGTAAGTGGTTCATCACACAGGAGCATCTTCAAATGGTGTGAAAGCACCTCCACATACAGAGCGTGAAACAAACCATCTCCACACGCAGAGTATAAAACAAACCATCTCCACACGCAGAGTATAAAACAAACCATCTCCACACGCAGAGTATAAAACAAACAGAGCAAATAACAAATTCGATACTTCAAACATCTTTCGATGCAAAAGTAAGGTCAGCACCATGGTCTCTCACTGCTTAGTTCTCCTTGGGGGTCTCCTCCTTGGGAGCCTCCTCGACCTTGGGGGTCTCCTCCTTGGGAGCAGCCTTGGCCTCAGCCTCCTTCTTCGCCTGGGCAGCGTAGTAGGCCTTCACCTCCTGGATGGACCAGGACTGGTCAATACCCTCCTTGGGGATGGGCTTCCAGTAGCTGGTGGTGTAGCCGTTCTTGCAGTAGTAGTAGTTCTTGCACACCTCGTTGAAGAAGAACATCAGACCGGCGTAGGGGGCGACCTTCGCCAGGTTGGACAGAGTGCCTCTCCACAGACCAATCACGCCGTTCTTCTTCACCGTCTGGCACGCGCAGTCCCACAGACCGTTGAACTCCACATCCACATCCGAGGTCAGAGCCTTCTTGTTCTGGGCCTGCATCTTCTTGCGCAGCGTATCGAACGGGAAGGACACAGTCTGGGCGATGGAACCAGCCAGGCAACCGTTGATGAAGTTCTCCAGACCGTTCAGCTCAGAGCGAGGCTTGCCCCACACGTACGCCAGAATCTCGTAGGACATGAAGGTCAGACCACCGAAGGGAATCACACCGAGGATGGAGGCGGTCATACCCTTGTAGAAGGCGAAGAAGCCCTCCTCCTTGTAGATCACGCGGAAGGCGTCGATGATGCCCTTGTACTTGTTCTGACCATCAACCTGCACAGTCAGACGGGTCTTCACCATATCCAGGGGATACACAGCCACAGTGGCGATCACACCAGCGACGGCACCAGCAATCAGAGAGTTCAGGTTGGACATTCTGCCGGTCTCGGGGTTGGTCATCACCTTCTTCATCTCGTTGAACGCGGCGAAGTTGATGGCGGAGTAGGGGAACAGACGCAGGCAAGCCACACCGTTGCCCTTCCAGAAACCTCTCAGACCCTCCTGCTTGTAGATGTTCTTGAAGGTGCCGATGAAGCCAGAGTGCTGCTTGGAGCCCACCTGAGCAATGATCTTCACCACATCCAGAGGAGAGGTGAAGGTACGAGAACCCACACCGGCGATACCTCCGGCAATGAAGTTCTGCATGAACGTAAGACGGCGATCCTGCTTTTTACCCATGGTGTTGAATTTGCTGCTTCTGAAGGAAAAACTGCCCACATGAAAAAGGGATGGTGCACGGCGGAATCCCGACACGCTGCTAGTTCCAGAGCGGATGGCATTCTCTCCTTGCGATTTGAAGGGGGTCTTGCCTATTGCAGACTGCAACGCGAGTGATCATGAAAGAACACAACTACCCCAATGGGGATTCAAAGGGGGAGAGCGATGTGGAGTGCAGTTACTTGGATGTGCTTGAAGCAGTAGAAATGCAAGTGGTGTGGAATTCAAATGCAACCCGTCCTTTCCACAATAGAGGCAAATGCATATACAAATAGAGTCCATGAATGAAAGTGAATCGTTCCAATGGAAAGGGAAGACATGTGATGATCACTCCACCATACTGTCTTTCCTTCAAGCGGCATGATAGTAGACACAAAAGATGCACAACAAACACAGGGAAACAAGAAAGGAGATGGACTACTCTTCTTCAGCCGTTCGTATCTCCTGATAACGCTGGTACACGCGGTTCATCATGTCTGTGTATTTTCCGGAGCAGTTTCGCAGGCACTCCTTTTCCTTCTTGTCCATCTCTCTGGTGTGGAAGTTCTTCACGCATTCTCGAAAGCACATCTCGACGACCTTGTCTCCCGTTCTATTCCGTGAAAGGAGCCGACGGCCCGAACATCGCGATGTCCTTCGCCTCCATTCGGTTCATTCGCCTATCGATTTCGGCCTGGTCGGCAGCAGACAGCGGCGTCGTATTCATCGGTGGTAGAAACAAACAGTGGTTATATACCGCTTAGTACCCTCCCTGTTGGCTGTGCATCCACCCGTTGTTCATCGGCTGCATTCTCTGCTCGTAGGGGTAGCTCGCGTTCGCCTGCTGCACGTCCACGTGGTTCATCATGCCGCGATTGGCCTGCATCCCGGTGGCGTAGCCGTCCTGGTGGTTCACGTTATCGTACATCGGCTGCTGCTTGGCAGGGTATGTGTTCTGTTGCACGTGGCCGTTCACCGTGCGCCTACGCCTCACGCCGCGTCGCCGCGCCCACGGGTAGCCGCTGTACATGTACGGCTGGTTCGACGGGTAGTTGGGGTAGCCCTGCGCGTCACGCCCGCTCCGCACCACTACGCCAAACGGCATCATCGGGATGCCCGGCTGCTGGCTGTACACCATGCCCGACGCCTTCTCCGTCTGCTTCACCAGCTCCGGCGCCGGCATGCCAGGCGCGGGCGCGGTCATCACCGGGCGCGGGTAGTTGGGCTCGGGCGCCGCCGACTGCGTGGCGGGCATCTGCTGGTAGGCAGTGTCGGGGGCCATGCTGGGGGCTACGCGTGAGGGCGGGCGCGCGGCCGTACCGGGCGGGTAGTAGTAGTCGTAGGGGTGCGTGGGGTAGCCGTAGATGGTCGGGTAGAAGGTGTACTACGCGTGAGGCATGCGGGCGGGCGCCACGTTGTACGGGTTGAAGTCGTGCATCGACTCGGGCTCATGCGCCGTGTTCGCTACGCGTGAGGGAGGAGGAATGTATCTGCCTTCCGCGCCGTTGCTCGCAGCCGCGGGCGCGTTCGAGGCGGGCGCCGCGGCCATCGGCGTCACGGGCGCCATCGGGGCCATGGGCGCCATGGGAGCCACGGGCGCCATGGGAGCCATCGGCGCCACAGGGGCGGTAGGGGCCACAGGAGCCACAGGAGCCACAGGGGCCACAGGAGCCACGGGTGCCACGGGTGTCACAGGCGTCACAGGCGTCACAGGAGCCATCGGGGCCACAGGAGCCACAGGAGCCATAGGGGCCACGGGGGCGACAGGCGCCACGGGCGAGCAGGCGTCACGGGCACAGCGGGGGTCACGGGGGCCACGGGAGCGGCGGGAGCGGAGGCGACGATGGGCGCGGCGCTGACGCCGAAGGTGATGGAGGACTCGATGCCGGCGGTGCCGAGGGCGCCCAGCGAGAAGCCGAAGGGCTTCTTCGCCCGGCGCGGCGCCAGCTTCGGCGCGGGGAGCTCCTTCTCCAGCGCGGGGAGCTCGCCCAGCGTCGGCAGAGTGGACGGCTGTGTGCGCGCGGGCTCGGCCTCCACCATCTCAACCATCTCCACCGTCTCAACAGCGGCAGGCTTAGCAGGCTCGGCAGGCTCGGCAGTCTCAATAGCCGCATCGGCAACAGCATCGGCAACAGCATCGGCAACAGCTTCAGCGACAGCTTCAGCAACAGCCTCCACCGGAGCCTCAGCAACAGCCTCGGCAGCCTCCGCCACGACCTCCGCCACCTTGGCAGCTTCGACAGCTTCGACAGCTTCGACAGCCTCGGCAGCTTCGACAGCCGTGCTAGCCTGCGCCTCGGGAAGAGCCTCCGCAGTTGGGTGCGCAGCGATCTTCACGTCAACGGCCACCGGCTGCGACGCCGTGGGCAGTTCAGGGAGAGAGGCCGTATGGATGGGCAGGGCGGGAAGCTCCGCCTTGGGAGCCTCAGCAGCCTCCTGGGGAGCCTGGAGAGCCTGGGAGCCTGGGGAGCCTGGGGAGCCGGATTGCGTGGCGCATCGCGTCGGTTGTTCAAGCGACGGCTCATGTTCTGTCTGCGGCGCTCTCTTCGCTCTCGCTCCTCCGCAATCGCCTTGTTCTTGATCTAGACGGATGAGGAGGCAAAAGCGCAGGCACCTTTTCCGCGCGGGAAATGACGGGCGTCCAGGCGTCCTCGTTGTCCCCCTCCCAAAGCCCGACGATTTTCTGTTCGATCGCATCCATATTTCCATCGCAGGTGTAAATGATGTCCAGAAGTCTGCTCTCTGGTGTATTCTTGGGAACACTGTCCGAAATCGTTCTTAGCTAGAACGTAAGAGAGGGGGCCGTGAAAAGAGCTCACAATTCGCTGCGCCTGGGCTTTTGACAAGCCGGCTTTCGTTTGAAGAAGCTCGTTGGTTCTCTCGCCCTTCTGCTTCTGCTCCTCCTTATATGTAAGATTTGAAGACATCTTTGTGTGTGACTCGAATGATCCGATTCGCAAAGACTATTCCCAGGAGTAAGCGCTTGCATACCACGGAAAAGGCACTTACAATCAAATATATACTCTTTCTGCAAGAATCCTACAATGGAAACCTACAAACTGACCTTCCAAACGATCCCCTTCTCCGTCTGGGCGGCATTCCCTCTCAAACGATTCTTACTCCCTCTCCTCGAGCAGAGTCACCGCCCCTCCCTCATCCCTTGCCTCCTTCACACCCATTACAGAACGCCATGTTGACAGAAATGGGGCCCATTTTGGATACTCTGGTGGATTCGTTGTGGGTCCACTCTGCAAGAGTGGGAAATAGGAAAGGAACTCGTTGATACCCTGTATCCCTCAAAGGGTGGATGATGATGCGGATCGCAATCTCCATCCAGTAATGATTTCTCCCAAGGGAGTTCAGGTATTCAAGCAAAAAGGAGACCGGATTGTGGGATTGGTTTGAATCACAATTCTGTTGCCATGCTCTCCCTAGCTCTGTTCCTCTGCTTCGTACTCGTATTTCCACCTCTGTTTCTTCATCGTAGGCTTCTTCTGCGTCTTTGGAGAAGCAGATGAACCAGGCCTATATCCGCGTCAAATCGCAACATGACTCGTTTGACTCTGTATCTCCGTCGACTCTCTTTCATGTAGCTCGAAGTCGTTTCCACAAACTGCCACCACTGCCCCTTTAATACGCTCTTCGAGAATATTACGACGGATCCATCGTAATGGCAAGCGTATCGTGTGACGTGCTGAGCATACAAGTCCATGAACATGGAGTATCCGCTTTTGTTCCGTGTGACGAAGGGTGAGACCGTGGGTACGGTGGAAACGCACTCATTCAGGGAATACGGTGTGTATACCTTGGTTGTTCGTAGTCTGAACGAAACGGTACTCCTGGCTCTCGGTGTTGAGAGTAGATGGACGTGGAAGTGGAGGATCCTGGTCACAACTACTATGTGCCGCTGTTCTTCATGATCGGCATTACCCTCGTCTTCTTCGGCATCGTTGTGACTGTATCTCCAGAGACCCCCTCTAACGTGTCAGGTGGAGAATTGGAAGAAGGCCAAGGGCAGTCAAGAGACAAAGAGGGCCAAATGCAGTGATGAGACAAAGAGAAGGCCAATGGAAGTCAAGAGACAAAGGCCAAGGGACGTGAAGAAACGAAGGAAGCCCCCGGCAAGTCACCGCGCGTCGCGTCGATCGACGTCTTCCGCGGAATGGCGCTCTGTCTCATGATCTTCGCCAACTACGGTGCGGGCCAGTACTGGGCGGCGCTTGTGCACGCCACTTGGGACGGCATCACGCTGAGTGACTTCGCCTTCCCGCTGTAGGCAGTGGCGCGCGGCTCGCACGTAGCTTCATCTTCATCCAGGGCATCTCGCTGCGCCTGTCCATCCGCGGGTCCTTCAACCGGTTCCTGAAGGAGGGTCACTCGCCGCTGCGCAGCACCTTCAAGTGCCTGCGCAAGTGCCTCAAGCGCGCGGTGATTCTCTACCTCCTCACCTGGCTCATCAACCAGTCCACGTCCTTCAAGACCATTCGCTTCCTCGGCGGTCCGCCCCCCAGTTTTCCCTCACCCGTAGTCCTCGCCTACTTCGCCGCTGCGGGGCTCGTCAACAGCCTCGTCCTCCTCTACGCGCCCGTCTACCACACGAAGCTCGGCGTGCTCAGTCGCTGGAACGCGCGCGCCCACTACGCCGACGACCCGCAGGTGCACGAGTGGTAGGAGCCACCGGCGCGGCTGACGCGTAGCTTCGACTGGATCATTCCTGTGCTCTTCGGCATCGCGTCGGTTCCCAATTACCCCATCACGCGTAGGCACTGGGGCATTGCGAAGTTCGTGGCGGCGCCGCACTGCCCGCGCGGCTACACCGGCCCGGGCGGCGTGACGGATGACGGGCGGTACGAGGGCTGCACGGGCGGCATCTACCGGTACATCGACGTGCAGCTGCTGGGCGAGGAGCACATCTACCACGGCGCGGCGGTGACGTACGTGTACGGCGGGAACAACTTCGAGTGCGAGGGCTTCATGGGGATGATGAACGCCATCCTGCTGACCTACCTCGGCACGCTCGTCTCCCAGATCTTCCGCAAGGTGCAGGACCCGTGGAAGTGCGTGCGCCTGTACTTCGCCATTGGCGCGAGTCTGCTGCTGTGCGCGGGCCTGCTGTGCGGGTTCCGGCAGTTCGACGGGTACATGCCGATCAACAAGAACAAGTGGAACACCAGCTTCATCGCCATCACGGGCGGCACGGGCTTCTGCGTGTTCGGGCTGACGTACATGCTGGTGGACGTGCTGAAGGTGTGGAGCGGCTACCCCTACCGCGCCGTGGGCATGAACTCCATCCTCATCTACGTCGTGCACGAGTTCCTGGGGGACTACATTCCCTTTTCGTGGGGGTCTCTGTGCGAAGTGAGGCGTAGATACAAGTTCCAGCAGAAGAGCCACTGGACGACCATGATCAATTCGTACGTCCTCGGCGTGGGAATGTGGATCCTCATTGCCAACGAGTTTTACCGGCAGGGGGTGTTCTTTAAGATTTGTTGTGTTTGTCATAACAAAGAGGGGTAGTCTTCTTCTTCTGAGTAGCTGTCCTCGCTCTTCTCTGTCTCGGATTCTGACTGTGACTTTGAGTTGGATTCGGATTGTGGTTCCGACTCTGTGTTGGATTCAGACTGTAATTCAGACTCTGAATTGGATTCGGACTGTGATTCCGACTCTGTGTTGGATTCCGAAGCAGACTCTGACGCTGACTGTGCTTCGGACTCCGATTCCGAACTCGATTCAGACTCAGAACCCGATTCAGACTCAGAACCCGATTCAGACTCAGAACCCGAACTACTATCATACCCCGAGTAATCCGAGCTGCTGTCGAAGGAGTAGCTGTCCTCGCTCTCGTCGAAGAACTCCACCATCTTCTTCACCGCCGGCTCCTCCAGCAACTCCGCATACTTGGAGTCCTCGTCCTCCTTCACGTCGCTCAGCCAGCCCTCCACCGTCTCATTGCTTACCACGTTGCTGTCCCACAGCAGCTGCAGGAAGATGCTACGTGTCAGCCCCGCGCCGCGCCCGCACCCGAACAGCGGCTTAAACTCGGGCGCCTGCGACGTGTACAGCGCCGCGTCGTCGATGATCGTGCGCTGCGTGTTCTCGCCGATCAGGAACTTGGCCAGCAGCGAGTTCTGCAGCCGCAGCGTCGCCGTAATCTCCGCGCTGTGCGAGGCCTACCGTGAAGACCGCGCCGCGCGCCCACCCAGTCCTCGGGCGTGGGGTGCTGCGCCACGAGCGTGTCGATGATCACGGCCACCAGCTGCCGCACGATGTCGCTGTAGTCGCAGTTGATCGCCATGCGGTAGCAGTTGATCTCCATGAAGATGTCGTCGCGGTCGCTGCCCTTCGACTACGCCTCATCACCGCCGCCCGCCGCCACGTCCATCAGCCGCTGCATGTACTCGAACAGCTGCGTGTACACGTCGCGCTCCTGGTTGCCTTCGTCCTCCTCGTCGCTCTCGAACCTACGCCTCACGCCGCGCCGCCTCCGCCACCCCAGGCACCCCTTCAGCGCCGACTTGCCCCAGCCGTAGTCGATGCTGCCCTCGCGCTCGCGCTCCTCGCCCTCCTCCTCCAGCACCGTCAGCGGCACCGAGAAGCCCGCGCTCGGCGCCGCCAGCGCGAACTCCGGCTGCCACAGCGCCGCCAGCGCCTCGTCCTCCACGGGCGGCTCGCTACGCCTCACGCGTCCGCGCCGCGCCCACTTGTGGACCAGCCGGCCCGTGGCCGTGAAGAACTCGCCCAGGCGCACGCCGCGGCCGACCACGCAGTGCGCCAGCGTACAGCCAGCGTCGAGGACGCAGCCGCTGTCGAGGACGCAGTCGCTGAGCACGCAGCCGTCGCCGAGCTGCACGCCATCCATCAGCACACAGTACTTCAAGCGGCAGTTCTTGCCGATGCGGCAGCCCTTGCCCACCACCACCTCGTCCAGCACCGCCTCCTGCTGCACGCTCGAGCCCTGCTGGATCACTACGCCTCACGGCCCGCGCGCGCGCCCACGGCACCGGCGCTGGATGGTCACGGAGTAGTCGAGCGCTACGCTGCGGTGCAGGTACACGTCGCCGCGCGTGAACTCGCAGCGGCTCTCGTTCATCACGGCGTTGTCGGGCACCATGGGGTAGCACCAGCGCCGCAAGATCTCGTTGCTCACGCGCTTGTAGCTCTCCAGACTCTATGCGTGACGGCCGCGCGGCGCGCGCACGGAGACGCAGCAGGCGTAGAAGGCGTCGTTGAAGAAGGCGTGGTAGCAGTAGCCAAAGTCCACGTTGTACACCTCGTTGGTCAGGTAGTCGCGCGAGACGTCCTGGTAGTCGTAGTTGTCGCTGAAGTGCGCCAGCACCTCCTTCCCGCACACGAAGATGCCCGCCGGCGCCACGTTGTAGCACACTGAGATCTACCCGTGAGTCTCGTGGCGGGCGGCTACGCGGTGGTTGCTCAGCGCCGAGCTGGTGAGGATGGAGAAGGGCTCGTTGTTCAGCAGCTGCCCGTACGCCAGGATGCGGCTCTCCTCGTTCAGCACCATCACCAGGTCCTGCTCCGTCTTCTTCCCACTCTCGCACGGGATGTGGGTAAAGACCGAGGTCATCACGTTGTATGTCGATTCTTTGTAGCGCTTGTCGAAGTCCCTCCAAATCGCGTTCAAATCGATGTTCGTCACTGTCCCCGCGTTCATCACCAGGAACGACGGGGACTCGATGATGCCCATGTTGTCGATGGCGCGCAGAACGTCGCCGGTGGAGTAGCACTCCGCCATGGCAAGGAGCTGGATCGTGGGGTGGAGAATCTGCATTCGGCCTCCCTGGTTCTGATGCCTACACAGAAGCGGTTGGACGAAGCCATACACATTCACGACGTTCCAATTGGTCTTCTTGATGTACTCGGCGATTTCGTCGTAGAAGCACGTGCAGCAAATGAGCACCTCGTCCACACGCTGCGACGCAAGCCAGTAGAGCGTGTAATCGAGAATGCACGCGTTTCCCAAGGGAAGCAAACACTACTCCATATCATCGCTCTCCATCCTTTTACAAGCGGGCGATTCATCGTGAGCGGATACAGCTTCTTGGAGGCGGAATCCACAACAACGATAGCCTGCCCCGTCACTTCCAATCCATTGACCTACCTGTCTCTTCTTCTCTCTTTGAATATCCGTGTTCATACCCAATAAACGGTAAGAGTGGAGAAAAACGGCCTTTTCAAGAAAGGGGCGATTTGTGCATTTCATTTCCTGTTGCCTCCTTCGCAATTCTTCTATGCTTCAATGAAAGTCCTCGTTGCTGTCAAGAGAGGTACACGGTGGGTGCGCTTGCTGAGCGTGTAGTTGTTGATCACGCCGTAAAAGTCCGCATTCAGCCAGCAACGAAGAGGGTCCAAACGACGAACGTGAAGATGGCCATGAATCCGTTCTGCGAGATTGCCATGGAAGAAGCGATTCGGCTGAAGGAGAAGAAATGCGTTGATGAAGTACTCCTTCCCTTTGGCTTTTAGAAGCAGATTATTGCCGTATCCGTGGGCATGAAGACGTGCCAAGAGCAGCTTCGCTACTGCATGGCTCTGGGAGCCGACCGAGGTTGACATGAACAGTGTTGTTGATTCTAGGGATTCTTGTCGAGTCGAAAATGCCGATGGACACAGACTTGCCTCCGCTCACCGTAGCCAAGGCGTTGCAGTCTGTGGTGTCTACTGTAGTTTCAGGAAAGAGGTGTTATGCGAAGGAGCAACCCGATCTCGTTCTTCTCGGGAAACAGAGCATTGACGGAGATAACGGGCAGACGGGAGCGATGCTGGCGGGGCTGCTGGACTGGGCCCAGGCGTCTTGTGTTTCTTCTCTTCAATTCGACAAGGCGTCCTCTTCAGTACGGCTGGATGTGCGGATGAAGGGTAGATTCAGGTGGAGGAGGACGTGGAGAACGGGTCCCGAACCCTCCGAGTCCCCCTTCCGGCGGTGGTCACGACGGATTTGCGGCTCAACACGCCTCGCTATCCGAAGCTACCCGACATTGTGAAGGCGAAGAAGAAGCCGTTGAAGGTGATCTCTCTGGAATCCTTGTTGAAGGTGATCTCTCTGGAATCCTTGTTGAAGGAGAAGGAGGCTTTTGAATCCTTATTGAAGGAGAAGGAGGCTTTTGAATCCTTGTTGAAGGAGAAGGAGGCTTTTGAATCCTTGTTGAAGGTGATCTCTCTGGAATCCTTATTGAAGGAGAAGGAGACTTTTGAATCCTTGTTGAAGGTGATCTCTCTGGAATCCTTATTGAAGGAGAAGGAGGCTTTTGAATCCTTATTGAAGGTGATCTCTCTGGAATCCTTATTGAAGGAGAAGGAGGGCGTGGAGTGAGAGTGAAAAGAGATGATGAGGGTGTAGAGTGGTGAAGTTGGAAGAACCAGAACGGAAGAAGAAGGGAGTCATTTGCAAGGATGTGGATGAGCTACTATCAAAGCTACATGAAAAGGGTGTTCTTTAGTTGTGATGTGTTGTTTCTTTGTGAGTAATGTGCGATTCTTCTTTTGCCTTCCTTGACACTGTGCATGTGAGTGTGTTGTGCAATTCCTTCCTATCCTCCATTCCTCTTTTATCCTCCATGACACTATACGTGTGAGCGTATGCTTTGCTTCTCACACATCACACTATGTTATCTCCCACAACTCAACGATTCTCCATGACAGAATGACTCACCCGTCTCTCAAACAGAACAACGCACTTTAGAGTGAAACAACCACAACCACAAAGACACACGAAATGGAGTGACAGATTCCGCTTCCCACTCTGGCCGTATGAGCGAGCAACAAACAAAGAGACCCAAAGGTATTCGTTCTGCATCCTCCTTGAATGACAAGATAACGCCTTCTATCAGCAGCGTCTCAAGTACTGGCAGCCTCTCTTCACCCCAGTCAATGTCATTATCACATTCAGCATCATCGGCGTGCTGTTTATCGGGATAGGCATTCCCATTCTCATTTCCTCCAACGATGTAGGAATTCATCGCCCAATTCAGTATAGATTGTGGAGTATAGTATTCACTACGGAGGAAAGAAGTCGACGGAGCCGGAGTGTGTCATCACGAAGAATGATGAAGGAAAGAAGTGTACAGTGAGCCGTTTCGCTTCAGATTCAATGCTACTAGGTAACCTTTTCCATTGACAAGGATATGAAAGCCCCCATTCACATGTACTATGAGCTGGACGGATTCTACCAGGTGGGAACGATCTGTCTTTGTAATGCGTAGAATCACCGTCTGTATGTGAACAGCCGCGACGACAATCAACTGCGAGGCGTTGATGTCCCTCTAGCCACGCTGGAGTCCAACTGCGGAAACACGACCAAGGAGGACGGGCTTATTTTGAATCCCTGCGGTTCCGTTGCCAATTCCCTCTTCAATGACGTGTTCACGCTGCACGACTCCGATTACGTGCTGAACGAGCACGACATCTCCTGGAAGTACGATCGTGAGAAGTTCAACAACCCCTCGAACTACGGCGATCCGAATTACAAGTGGCTGTCCCTGTTCGTGTATTCTTGTGATATCGTAGCTACCAGTCCTATCCCGATGTGATCCCTATGAACAAGTCGGACGACATTACTTCAGCATCGTACTATGGCGGCGGCGTGAAGAACGAGCACTTCATCGTGTGGATGCGCGCCGCCGCGCTGCCCCGCTTCCGCAAGCTGTACGGGCGCATCGAGAAGGGCATCCCTGCGGGCACGCAACTCAAGGTGGACATCCTTGTGAGTAGGAGAAGAGGGGGAGTGGCAATGTAGACTTCTTCGTATCGAATACAACGGAGAAGTCGTTGGTGATCACGACGACGAACTGGCTTGGAGGAAAGAACCTCTTCCTGGGCTGGGGCTACATTGCGGTGGGCATCGTGTGCATCATCTTCGCAATTGTGTTCATTGTGAAGCAGCTGACGTGTCCGAGGTGAGCCTTGCGGGTTTTCTGTTATGGATAGAAAGATGGGTGATATTCGTTACTTGAAGATGGATTGCTGTGTTTGTTGGAGCAAAGTGTTGCGCAGCTCTGTTAGCGTGCTATGCAACCTCTGGAAAGGCGACTCGACTCCCCTATTCTTCAGCACAGGAGTTGCACGTTCCGTAATCGTTCTATATGAAAGAATCACTTGTCATTCTTCAATCCCTCCTATCCACACTCTCTTTTCACTTTTACGATGTCTGCGATTCGAGTTCTCGTTTCTGGTGCTGCCGGCAATATTGGCTATGCGATTCTCCCCATGATTGTGGGTTTGCTGGGTGTTGCGTAATAATGCAATAGTGCAACGGAGATGTGTTCGGAAAGGAACAAGTTTGCGAGTTGTGACTCTCCTTACGGACTAGCCCATTGATCTGGTTCTTTACGACATTGAGCCCTGCATGGGCAAGCTGGAGGGTGTGTCGATGGAGCTGCACGACTGTGCCTATCCGCTGGTGAAGAGTGGACGCAGTTTTCTTTTTTGAGGGAATAGGCATCACCAAGAGCTGTGTGGGCATGGAGGCCTTCAAGGGCGTGCAGTACGCCTTCATGATCGGCGGATTCCCCAGACTGGCCGGCATGCAGCGTTCCGACCTGATCGCCAAGAACACGGCCATTTTCAGCGAGGCGGGTAAGGCCATCGACGCCGTGGCGGACAAGAACATCAAGGTAATCGTCGTCGCGAATCCCGCGAATACCAACGCCTGCGTGCTGATGGAGCACGCCAAGTCCATCCCCCGTGAGAACTTCTCGGCCATGACGCGTCTGGACGCCAACCGCGCGAAGTCGCTGCTGCGCGAGGAGGCCATGAAGAAGCTGGGCAGAGACGTGGCGATCGAGGACGTGAAGAACGTGATCATCTGGGGCAACCACAGCGACACGCAGTTCCCCGACGTGAACTTCGCCACGATCGAGGGCAAGCCTGCCCGCGAGGTGATCCAGGACGACGCGTACCTGGACGGCGAGTTCATGAAGACGGTGCAGCTGCGCGGCAAGGCCGTGATCGCGGCGCGCGGCCTGTCGAGCGCCTGCTCGGCAGCTAAGGCGGCGTGCGACCACATGCACGACTGGGTGTGCGGCACGAAGGAGGTGGGAGTGGAGATGAAGGGTGATGGATAGGGCGAGTACGCGATCATGTCGGTGGTGTCCGACGGCAAGCACTTCGACGTGCCCGAGGGCCTGATCTTCTCCTTCCCCGTGACGTGCAAGGACGGCAAGTGGGCCTACGCCGAGGGTCTGGAGCTGGACGCGCGCAGCAAGGAGTTCTTCGCGAAGACGATCGGTAGGGACGGAAGGGGGCTGTGAGGCGTAGCGGAGCTGGAGAGCGAGAAGAAGACTGCCTACGAGTTCCTGGCTTCTCAGTGCTGTGTTTGTTCCATCAAAGGATGGGCTATGCAGTGTGATTCTCTTCCATCCAGTCGTTGCCAAGAAGTACTGCTCATTTCGCTTTGGAATCACAAGAGGCGTGGAAAGTGCATTATTGGAAGAGGAAAAGACACGTCGGAATGGAGAACAAGAACACGAGGGATTGAGGCTAACAATTGCAGTTCACAGCCTTCTTAGGGTTTGATTATTTGGTTTCTTCCTGTAAAGTCATTCCGGAACACAATCATATGAACAGGGGCGGGTTTTCATCCTCCACTCCTTCTCACTTTACCTGAGCTCTTTCTGGATTCACGACCGACATCTCTGTTCCACATATGGTTTGATTCATGGTGATTATCGCGGGTCCGTGCCATCTCTGTTTGTCTTCCCCTATACGGGAGGATCGATATAGAAACATCTCAGGAAAAGAGTCAAAATGACCAATCGAAGTGAGCCAATGGGGACGAAATGCCAACCGTTTGACGAACGTGGAAACAAACGGTCTAACCACACAATTCTGAGTTTACTATTTCCCTTTGCTATAGCCATTGATGAGAGCAATTCTTGTTTCTTCCTTCGTATTCGTCCTTCCGTTCCTATTACACGTAGTTTCTACCGCTTTTAGTCCATTGACCTGCGATACCGACAAGGTCTATGTCAATCTCTATAAGATGAGTAAGAGCCGGACCAATGAGGAGAAATTTGAGATGCATTCTGGAAGCTGACTCCTTCAGAGGTGTTCTGCCTTGAGTAACAACGGCGAGCGCATTATGGAATACCGCATTGCCTCGAGCACCCATAACCAGTATACGCTCAAGCTGATCGATGAAGGCGAATATTCATGGGGTTCCGACTCTTTTCTCGCGGTGTATGGCGAGTAGGAGAATGCGGCCTTCAAGACCTTCATGTTGGACAACAACGAGGAAGTGTACGATTTGTATCCTTACTACCCTATTCGCAAGGCGCAGGAGTGGAAGATGACTGTCTTCTACTACAATTGCATCTGAATGGACTACTCTATCTTCTACTGATGCTACTTGGTAATCTGTGACGTTGGAGAGCTCCTTTGACTCCCGCACTGGAGCGCAGTTCATCCGCAAGACCTTTACGGGCGTAGGTGGTATGGTTGCTTGCGAATTTGATTTCAAGTACCAGTGCAGTATCGTTGCCTGCGTGAACGGCATGGAGGTCTTCCGCGAGTACACTGCGGACAACACTGGCGCCTACCAGGCGGTTGAAATTGCTCCCACGCTCAACGAGTTCATGGGATGCTTCGTCTCTCCCGCTCTCCCCGCCGGCCTCTCGATGAATTTGGAGACTTGCGTCATCTCGGGCATGGGTTGTTGATGAATTTGGAGACTTGCGTCATCTCGGGCATGGGTTGTTGATGAATTTGGAGACTTGCGTCATCTCGGGCATGGGTTGTTGATGAATTTGGAGACTTGCGTCATCTCGGGCATGGGTTGTTGATGAATTTGGAGACTTGCGTCATCTCGGGCATGGGTTGTTGATGAATTTGGAGACTTGCGTCATCTCGGGCATGGGTTGTTGATGAATTTGGAGACTTGCGTCATCTTGGACATGGGTTGTTGATGAACCGGATCCAACTATACAGAACCTCCTTCACCGTGGACTCGCTTGAGAACGTGACCGGCGTGGCACAATTTGTATGACTGCATCATCTACATGAACGGCGTGGAGGTGGTCCGCAACGGCGATCTGAGCCTCTTCCATTGGTCTGAATGCCTACACCGACCTGCTGTGCCGCAAGATCACGCCGCCGGCGAGACCCCTGGGGATTGGCGACACGCCCGCCGTGAACTACATGCAGCAAGGCTCCAATGTGATTGCTGTCGTGATTGTGGCGCAGCAGACCAACTCCGTGTTTGATTTCACTGTACTACACTCAGGACACGCAGCAGCCGAGACAGTTCGTGCTGAAGGCAAGAACCTGGAGTGGACAGTGACGGGCTGCGCGAAGGAAGGGCTGCTGGAGCTGAAGACGCTTTCCTTCGGCAGTCTGCCCAACGCCGTAGGTTCCTTCCTGGCGTGGAGGGTGGAAAACCAGGAGGGCTCCAAGTGGAACCGCTTCGGCATCCACACGAACAACGCTGCCTACCGGTTCGGCATCCACACGAACAATGCTGCTAATGGACTTGGCTTCTCCCTCTATGGCAACACCTCAAAGGGATCGTCGCTGCCGGTGCTGGCTGTGACGAATGCGTCGACGAAGGAGAGAGCACGCAACCTGTGGGAGGCGCCCGTGGCCGTGATGGGCTTCCCGTCCTTCCGGTTTGAGGTGGACGCCGTGGCGTCAACGGACGTGAGTGTGAACGCGTTCATGACGTTGTACTGCAAGCCTGCGAGCACGGGCTCGTGTCCTGCTGTTGGCGACTTCCCCGCGGTGGGCGAGGGTCAGATCTCTCCCGCTGCCTGTCCCGAGGGCTTCCAGGGCTACGCGTACCGAGAGTGTGCGAATGGCGTGTTGGGCGAGGTGAAGAATGAGAAGTGCGTGTACCTGCTTCCTGAGACCATCCAGTACGAGAGCAGCAACATGGAGTTTGTGCTGAACACGGAGGTGAGCAGCGGCAAGCCGGCGTACAAGAACATCATCACGGAGTTCTTCATGCAGAGCAGCACGCCGCTGCCCGAGGGCTTGAGCATCGATGCGACGACGGGCGAGATCTCGGGCAAGCCGGTGAAGGAGATGGAGCAGCGGGCATTCACAGTGTGTGGGAAGAACCCTGCGGGCGAGACGATTGTGGAGGTTATTATGGCGGTACGCAAGGGCTACTGCCAGCCGGAGGGCGTGTTCGAGAGAACGAATGTGGGCGAGGTGGCGGTGTACGAGTGCTCGATGCAGGGCAGCTACGTGGGCACGCAGACGAGAGTCTGTGTGCTGGGCAAGAGAGACGGCGAGTGGCAGAAGGCGACGGGCAATTGCCTGCCCATTGTGGGAATCGTGATTGCTGTGGTGATTGTGATTCTGGTTATCGCGGCGGTGGTATTCATTCTGCTGAGAACGAGAAGGAGCAAGTCGGTGGGAGGCGTGAAGGGGAAGGCTGCGATTAAGACACACGCAAAGAAGACGACCAAGGCTGTGAGGGTTTGAACTGTGCTTGTTTGTTTTCATATCGTTTGGCGTTCAGTAGGGTGTGTGAAGAATGACAGAAGAAGAAAGAGAATGACTTCAATGTTATGTATGCTGCATTTGGAATTGGAAAGTGCTTCGACGATGACTAGCATTCGTTCTGTTTGACTCAGGGTGGTGATTTGCTGTTTCTGGGTTTCTATACGAGTTGATTGCGTGCCTTGGAATTGGATGTGTGCTATATGCGAATGAAAGAAGGATTCTCTTTCTCTGTAGTGCTCTTGTGAAGGAGAGGATTATCGCCTGTTCTGTGTAACGTAATACATGTCGAAGGCTATGGGAACTGGCATGCAAGTAGTGATTCGTTGGATCCCTTCGTTGGTGTTCATGTTGAAAAGAAGAGGGGATTGGATGGCATGGAATTGCTGTTTGCAGTTGTCATTTGCTTGTCATTTGTATGGGCGTATGGAATAGTGGTATGAGAAGGAGGAAGGCATTGACTCTAACGGTGTGTTCTTTTACGTTGGAAAGCGTTATGTCGTACAATCAGTACCGCCTGGAGAGCATTGACATGGGTGACGCGTCTGCATGTGCGTGGAGGCTTGGCAGGGCTGATCTGCAGGTGGACCTGACGGCGGTGGGGGTTTTCGAGCTGGTATACCAAAACAGCATCAAGGACATTGAGATGGGCGAGATGTATTCCAATTCCGTTTTCACCCTCATGCTGGTATTGTGATCTATTCCAACACGATATGATCTCGGTTCCTGTCTTCCCTCTCACGGCGAAGCAGTTCACGAGCGATGAGGTGACCCTGTCGGTGGAGTTGTGCACGGGCAGCCCCACCAGCGCCGTGAGGTGGACATTCCTTCCCTGGAGGACTCGCTGCTGAGCATGTGCGTGAAGTACGCGGGCGGTGTGGTTGTGTCCTTCAACGGTCGTTTGGTGACGCGCTTCAACCTGGCGGAGAGCTTCGACGCGAGTTTGGAGGCGATCCCGCTGCACGACGACAGCCTCTTCCACATCGTCCTCTCTTCCGTGGGCGTGTGACTGGCAAGAACATAATGGCCTTGCGGGCCAGTCCGCCATCGTGTTCGACGCGACGGGCGTGTTGGACGTGAAGGTGTTGCATGTGTGGAGACATTCAATGCATATGTGAAGGTGTTGGGTGTGTGGAGACATTCAATGCATATGTGAAGGTGTTGGGTGTGTGGAGACATTCAATGCATATGTGAAGGAACGCACGGTGAAGGACGTGAAGCTGTGAGACCCTACAAGAACCTTCAACTGTTCCACAAATGCTGAAGTAGCTGGGAGGAAGAGGGTGTGTACTAATGAGGATCGTCACGCAGTCACTACTGCTTTGTGATGGAAGTGTATGTGAAGAGCGAAGCGATCAATGCTCATGATGGGAGTGATGCAAGTAGGACTAGCGATACACGCTCCCTGCTTTGAATACAGTGAGGGATGCACACTCCTCCTGCCGAGTACATGGATAATGGTGATCTCTGTGGTTGCATCTGTTTGTTTTACAAAGTGAAGAGGTTGCGAGTGTGAATACTTGGAAGGGTATAAGGACGCATGTGAGAAGGAGCGCTCTTCTACAGATTCACAAAGAGACACTCATCCGTTTGTATCTGAAAACGAAAGGAGCAGATAGGAAGAACTACGGAGCCGCAATTGCGATACATGCCTTAATGACATAAGCAACCATCTATTTGATGCTAGTTGATAGCAACACTCGCTTTCACAAATTGTATCAGAGCAAAACGAAGCAGGTAGGAGAGGAGACAGGGTCTGATCCAGAAAGGACATCTAAAACCGCACTTGTGGGGGGTTCATATGAAATACACTTGATCATAATACAGACAAGAGGCATTTGTCAAGGGATGAAATAGAGGGACTGTCGTCCGACGCTGATGTGTGAAAGACAGCATGTCGGACGTGCATAATAGACCTGTGATTTCGCCACGAGTGTCCGCCATTCCTATCCAAGCCAGCAAACCAGAATAACGCTAAGAAATGCACTCTTTCGTGTTGATTATTGTCATGTTGATGGTGAAGCTCCGTGCCATAAGGATGTGCTCGGAAGAAGAGTACGACGACTATTTGCAGAAGTACAGCTTGAAATGCGGTGGTACTTGCGACGAATACAAGCGGTTTATCATTCCTCCTTGTACTCATGTCATAGTCTTCACTACAATGACTTTGTGGCCAACTGCCGCGATAGGATGAAACTGGAGTCTTTTTCACCCTATTCTATGGAATTTACGATTCTTACAGACTTTAGCAAACGAGATCTACAGGGATTACATGATGTGCAGCAGAAGCACTCTGGACGGGGATCCTACTACGAAAAGATTGTACCGGACGTCGATCACATCGAACCTGTGTACTCTACTATGGAACGTGAGTATTGCAGCAATCATCCCTCTCTAAGTCAGTATGCCGTGTCTTCGAATTGCTCTCTCTCCTGGGTGACAATGATTGTGAATGCTGGCGAGAGGGTTCTTGCCCAAATGGGTATCAACGAGAGATTATCGGTTGACTTTGTGCTACAATGCTACAATCGGAGTGACATCTGCGAAGGAATGACCATGAATGAGATTGCGACTCGCCTGAGGCAGATCGGTCTTGTGCGCGAGGAGGATGCAAAGCACGCTATGGATGAAGGAGAGAGCGTCTGCTCGATCCCTCTTTCTCAGCACTATCGCTTTGATGTCCAAAAGCCCGAGGGCTATAATCGAGGTGGTCTGATGAATCTCGTGAGTGCGGGAAATCCCGTTCTGGTGGCAATTTCGATGGATTTGCTTCAGCTTCGCTTTGTGAAGGACATGCGAGAGGAGGAGGAGGTGCTGCGTCGAAGCGTGTACCAACCTTCGATTTATGGTTTGGTGACGGGTTATGTGAAGACGACGGACGAGGTGACTGGGTATTGGGTGTTTGAAGGAACGCCCTCTCCGTGTGAGAGCGTGAACGTGAAACTACCGATGCGTGCGAATGAGACGAATACCGATTTCGCGGGTATTGCTGGATATGCATTTGCCATTGCCTTGAAGGGCGGCATACCAACGACAGTTGCCCCGACGACAGTTGCTCCGACGACTGTGGCTCCATCTGTTGCTCCTACGACTGTGACTCCTACTACTGTTGCTCCCACTACGGTTGCTCCTACTACGGTTGCTCCTACTACTGTTGCTCCTACGACTGTTGCTCCCACTACCATTTCTCCCACTACGGTTGCTCCGACGACTGTTGCTCCAACTACTGTTGCTCCCACGACTGTTGCTCCTACTACCATTCCTCCTCCTACGGTTGCTCCTACTACAGTTGCCCCTACGACTGTTGCTCCTACGACTGTTGCTCCTACTACCATTCCTCCTCCTACGGTTGCTCCTACTACAGTTACCCCTACGACTGTTGCTCCCACTACTGTTGCTCCCACTCCCACCTTGTATCCAATTACTGCTAATGAGTGTTGGAGTGTTACTCCTGTTCCTCTGAATGTGGAAGTAATTACAGTTGGCGATGGCAAGTGTAATGGAGAGAATGAACGAATTGATTTGAGCAAGTATGTCAACTTGAAGAATGTGTCGATTGGTAATGAGTGCTTCTTCTATCAGGATGTGTTGAATTTGACTGGCTTGCATTCATTGGAGCGAGTGATGATTGGAATGAATAGTTTCACAATGAAGAAAAACTCTTCTGGGAATGATGCAAATCGTAAATTGTATGTGAAGAATTGTGATGCATTGAAGGAGTTGAAGATTGGTCGCTTTTCATTCTCTGATTATAGAGTGATTGAGATTGAGAATGTGAACAGTTTGGAATTGATTGAAATGGGTGAAGTGAATAATCGGAGTTTCAATTTCTTGTTTGCATCATTGGAATTGAAGAGTGAGTCATGATTATTACTATTGATGAATAGACTGTTGCTCCTACGACTGTTGCTCCTACTACGGTTGCTCCTACAACAGTGACCCCTACTACTGTTGCTCCTACTACTGTTGCTCCTACTACTGTTGCTCCTACGACTGTTGCTCCTACTACGGTTGCTCCTACTACGGTTGCTCCCACTACGGTTGCTCCTACGACAGTTGCTCCTACGACTGTTGCTCCTACGACAGTTGTTCCTACGACTGTTGCTCCGACTACAGTTGCTCCTACGACAGTTGCTCCTACGACTGTTGCTCCTACGACTGTTGCCCCGACGACTGTGACTCCTACGACTGTTGCCCCGACGACTGTTGCCCCCACTACTGTTGCTCCTACGACTGTTGCTCCGACGACTGTTGCTCCTACAACAGTGACCCCTACTACTGTTGCTCCTACTACTGTTGCTCCTACTACTGTTGCTCCTACGACTGTTGCTCCTACTACGGTTGCTCCTACTACGGTTGCTCCCACTACGGTTGCTCCTACGACAGTTGCTCCTACGACTGTTGCTCCTACGACAGTTGCTCCTACGACTGTTGCTCCGACTACAGTTGCTCCGACTACAGTTGCTCCGACTACAGTTGCTCCTACGACTGTTGCCCCGACGACTGTGATTCCTACTACTGTTGTTCCGACGACTGTGATTCCTACGACTGTTGCTCCGACGACTGTTGCTCCTACTACGGTTGCTCCTACTACGGTTGCTCCCACTACGGTTGCTCCTACGACAGTTGCTCCTACGACTGTTGCTCCTACGACAGTTGCTCCTACGACTGTTGCTCCGACTACAGTTGCTCCGACTACAGTTGCTCCGACTACAGTTGCTCCTACGACTGTTGCTCCTACTACGGTTGCTCCCACTACTGTTGTTCCGACGACTGTGACTCCTACGACTGTTGCTCCGACGACTGTTGCTCCGACGACTGTTGCTCCTACATCAATTCCTCTTCCTACTGCCGCTCCCACTACTGTTGCTCCGACTGTTGCTCCGACTACAGTTGCTCCGACTACAGTTGCTCCCACTACTGTGGCTCCCACTACTGTGGCTCCTACTACCATTCCTCCCACTACTGTTGCTCCTACGACTGTGGCTCCCACTACGGTTGCTCCTACGACAGTTGCTCCTACGACTGTTGCTCCTACGACTGTGACTCCGACGACAGTTGCTCCGACGACTGTTGCTCCTACGACTGTTGCTCCTACGACTGTTGCTCCTACTACGGTTGCTCCTACAACAGTGACCCCTACTACTGTTGCTCCTACTACTGTTGCTCCTACTACTGTTGCTCCTACGACAGTTGCTCCTACGACAGTTGCTCCTACGACTGTCGCTCCTACGACTATTGCTCCGACTACTGTTGCTCCGACGACGGTTGCTCCCACGACGGTTGCTCCTACTACAGTTGCTCCTACAACAGTGACCCCTACTACTGTTGCTCCCACTACTGTTGCTCCAACGACAGTTGCTCCTACGACTGTTGCTCCTACTACAGTTGCTCCTACTACTGTTGCTCCTACGACTGTTGCTCCTACTACGGTTGCTCCTACTACGGTTGCTCCCACTACGGTTGCTCCTACGACAGTTGCTCCTACGACTGTTGCTCCTACGACAGTTGCTCCTACGACTGTTGCTCCGACTACAGTTGCTCCGACTACAGTTGCTCCGACTACAGTTGCTCCTACGACTGTTGCCCCGACGACTGTGATTCCTACTACTGTTGTTCCGACGACTGTGATTCCTACGACTGTTGCTCCGACGACTGTTGCTCCTACTACGGTTGCTCCTACTACGGTTGCTCCCACTACGGTTGCTCCTACGACAGTTGCTCCTACGACTGTTGCTCCTACGACAGTTGCTCCTACGACTGTTGCTCCGACTACAGTTGCTCCGACTACAGTTGCTCCGACTACAGTTGCTCCTACGACTGTTGCTCCTACTACGGTTGCTCCCACTACTGTTGTTCCGACGACTGTGACTCCTACGACTGTTGCTCCGACGACTGTTGCTCCGACGACTGTTGCTCCTACATCAATTCCTCTTCCTACTGCCGCTCCCACTACTGTTGCTCCGACTGTTGCTCCGACTACAGTTGCTCCGACTACAGTTGCTCCCACTACTGTGGCTCCCACTACTGTGGCTCCTACTACCATTCCTCCCACTACTGTTGCTCCTACGACTGTGGCTCCCACTACGGTTGCTCCTACGACAGTTGCTCCTACGACTGTTGCTCCTACGACTGTGACTCCGACGACAGTTGCTCCGACGACTGTTGCTCCTACGACTGTTGCTCCTACGACTGTTGCTCCTACTACGGTTGCTCCTACAACAGTGACCCCTACTACTGTTGCTCCTACTACTGTTGCTCCTACTACTGTTGCTCCTACGACTGTTGCTCCTACTACGGTTGCTCCTACTACGGTTGCTCCCACTACGGTTGCTCCTACGACAGTTGCTCCTACGACTGTTGCTCCTACGACAGTTGCTCCTACGACTGTTGCTCCGACTACAGTTGCTCCGACTACAGTTGCTCCTACGACTGTTGCCCCGACGACTGTGATTCCTACTACTGTTGTTCCGACGACTGTGATTCCTACGACTGTTGCTCCGACGACTGTTGCTCCTACGACAGTTGCTCCTACGACTGTTGCTCCTACTACAGTTGCTCCGACTACAGTTGCTCCGACTACAGTTGCTCCTACGACTGTTGCTCCTACTACGGTTGCTCCCACTACTGTTGTTCCGACGACTGTGACTCCTACGACTGTTGCTCCGACGACTGTTGCTCCTACATCAATTCCTCTTCCTACTGCCGCTCCCACTACTGTTGCTCCGACTGTTGCTCCGACTACAGTTGCTCCGACTACAGTTGCTCCCACTACTGTGGCTCCCACTACTGTGGCTCCTACTACCATTCCTCCCACTACTGTTGCTCCTACGACTGTGGCTCCCACTACGGTTGCTCCTACGACAGTTGCTCCTACGACTGTTGCTCCTACGACTGTGACTCCGACGACAGTTGCTCCGACGACTGTTGCTCCTACGACTGTTGCTCCTACGACTGTTGCTCCTACTACGGTTGCTCCTACAACAGTGACCCCTACTACTGTTGCTCCTACTACGGTTGCTCCGACTACGGTTGCTCCTACGACTGTTGCCCCGATCACTATGGCTCCCACTACTGTTGCTCCTACGACAGTTGCTCCTACTACGGTTGCTCCTACTACGGTTGCCCCGACGACTGTTGCTCCCACTACGGTTGCTCCTACTACGGTTGCTCCCACGACTGCTGCTCCGACGACTGTTGCTCCTACGACTGTTGCTCCGACGACTGTTGCTCCGACGACAGTTGCCCCGACGACAGTTGCTCCTACGACTGTTGCCCCCACTACTGTTGCTCCTACGACTGTTGCTCCGACGACTGTGATTCCTACTACTGTTGTTCCGACGACTGTTGCTCCCACTACTGTTGCTCCTACGACTGTTGCTCCGACGACTGTTGCTCCTACAACAGTGACCCCTACTACTGTTGCTCCTACTACGGTTGCTCCCACTACTGTTGCTCCTACGACTGTTGCCCCGACGACTGTTGCTCCTACATCAATTCCTCTTCCTACTGCCGCTCCCACTACTGTTGCTCCGACTGTTGCTCCGACTGTTGCTCCGACTACAGTTGCTCCGACTACAGTTGCTCCGACTACAGTTGCTCCGACTACAGTTGCTCCCACTACTGTGGCTCCCACTACTGTGGCTCCTACTACCATTCCTCCCACTACTGTTGCTCCTACGACTGTGGCTCCCACTACGGTTGCTCCTACGACTGTTGCTCCTACGACTGTTGCCCCGACGACAGTTGCTCCTACGACAGTTGCTCCGACGACTGTTGCTCCCACTCCCACCTTGCATCCAATTACTGCTGATGAGTGTTGGAGTGTTACTCCTGTTCCTCTGAATGTGGAAGTAATTACAGTTGGCAATAACAAGTGTAATGGAGATAATGATCGAATTGATTTGAGCAAGTATGTCAACTTGAAGAATGTGTCGATTGGTAATGATTGCTTCTACTATCAGGATGTGTTGAATTTGACTGGCTTGCATTCATTGGAGCGAGTGATGATTGGAGAGAAGAGTTTCACAAAGGAGAAGAACTATTATGGGAATGATACAAATCGTAAATTGTATGTGAAGAATTGTGATGCATTGAAGGAGTTGAAGATTGATCATTATTCATTCTCTGATTATTCAGTGATTGAGATTGAGAATGTGAACAGTTTGGAATTGATTGAAATAGGTGGCATGAAGCACTTGAGTAACAATTTCTACTATGCATCATTGGAATTGAAGAGTGAGTGATGATTATTACTATTGATGAATAGATTTACCGAAATTGAAATCACTTCTATTTGGTGATCGTGCATTCTCTGATTCTTCTCGTCTTGTGTTAGAGAGTGAATTGCTTGAAGTGAGAGTAACGAATAGATTTGCCTGAATTGACTTCCATTCGACTTGGTTGGGATGCATTCCGATTTAAGTATAATGTTGAATCATCTACCCTTGTAATGCGAAGTGATGTTTGGTAATGATGATTGATGAATAGACTTGCCAAAACTCACTTCACTCACCACTGAATCTGGTAGTAACTCCTTCTATTTTCCTCGTCACATTTCTCTTTATGGTATTTGTAGTATAGAGAAATGATTAATAGACATACCAGCACTCACTACTGTTTCTCTTCCTGATACATCATTCATTTTCAAGGATGATGTTTCAACGAACTGTGAGAAAGATGGAATGAGTTGATGACTAGGTTACATTGGTGAACTGTATCACTTCTTTACAGATCAGTGTAAGGTATCAGAATGTTGGAGTGATACTCGTGTTCCTCTGAATGTGGAAGTAATTACAGTTGGCAATAACAAGTGTAATGGAGATAATGATCGAATTGATTTGAGCAAGTATTTCAACTTGAAGAATGTGTCGATTGGTAATGATTGCTTCTACTATCAAGATGTGTTGAATTTGACTGGCTTGCATTCATTGGAGCGAGTGATGATTGGAGAGAAAAGTTTCACAAGGAATAAGTACTCTGGTGAAAATGATGCAAATCGTAAATTGTATGTGAAGAATTGTGATGCATTGAAGGAGTTGAAGATTGGTGGCTATTCATTCTCTGATTATTCAGTGATTGAGATTGAGAATGTGAACAGTTTGGAATTGATTGAAATAGGTGGAGTGATTGAAGATAGTTTCAATTTCTTCTATGCATCATTGGAATTGAAGAGTGATTTATGATTATTACTATTGATGAATAGATTTACCGAAATTGAAATCACTTCTATTTGGTGTTGGTGCATTCTATTATTCTTCTCGTCTTGTGTTAGAGAGTGAATTGCTTGAAGTGAGAGTAACGAATAGATTTGCCTGAATTGACTTTTATTCAGCTTGGTCATATTGCATTCCATTTTAAAGATGTTGAATCATCTACCCTTGTAATGCGAAGTGATGTTTGGTAATGATGATTGATGAATAGACTTGCCAAAACTCACTTCACTCACCACTGAATCTGGTAGTAACTCCTTCAGTAATCCTCATTACATTACTCTTTATGGTATTTGTAGTATAGAGAAATGAGTAATAGACATACCAGCACTCACTACTGTTACTCTTCCTAAAGCATTCAATTACAAGGATGATGTTTCAACGAACTGTGAGAAAGATGGAATGAGTTGATGATTAGGCAATATTGGTAAACTGGCTGATTTGTTCCCCTTGCAGTGTGTAAAAGAGTGTTGGAGTGATACTCGTGTTCCTCTGAATGTGGAAGTAATTACAGTTGGCAATAACAAGTGTAATAAAGCGAATGAACGAATTGAATTGAGCAAGTATTTCAACTTGAAGAATGTGTCGATTGGTAATGATTGCTTCAAGAATCAAGATGTGTTGAATTTGACTGGCTTGCATTCATTGGAGCGAGTGATGATTGGAATGAATAGTTTCACAAAGAAGAAGGACTATTATGGGAATAATGCAAATCGTAAATTGTATGTGAAGAATTGTGATGCATTGAAGGAGTTGAAGATTGGTCGCTATTCATTCTCTGATTATTCATTGATTGAGATTGAGAATGTGAACAGTTTGGAATTGATTGAAATAGGTGAAATAGATAAAGTGAGTTACAATTTCTTCTATATATCATTGGAATTGAAGAGTGAGTGATGATTATTACTATTGATGAATAGATTTACCGAAATTGAAATCACTTCTATTTGGTGATCTTGCATTCTATGATTCTTCTCGTCTTGTGTTAGAGAGTGAATTGCTTGAAGTGAGAGTAACGAATAGATTTGCCTGAATTGACTTCCATTCGACTTGGTAGTGCATTCCAATTTAAATATGATAGATCATCGACCCTTGTAATGCGAAGTGATGTTTGGTAATGATGATTGATGAATAGACTTGACTTCACTCACAACACTCACCACTACACCTTATAGTCTCTCCTTCAGTAATCCTCAACACATTACTCTTTATGGTATTTGTAGTATAGAGAAATGAGTAATAGACATACCAGCACTCACTAATGTTACTCTTCCTCGTGCATTCATTTTCAAGGATGATGTTTCAACGAACTGTGAGAAAGATGAAATGAGTTGATGATTAGGCAACATTGGTGAACTGTATCGCTTCTTTACAGATAAGTGTACTGCTAATGAGTGTTGGAGTGATACTCGTGTTCCTCTGAATGTGGAAGTAATTACAATTGGCAGTAACAAGTGTAATGGAGATAATGATCGAATTGATTTGAGCAAGTATGTCAACTTGAAGAATGTGTCGATTGGTAATGAGTGCTTCTTCCATCAGGATGTGTTGAATTTGACTGGCTTGCATTCATTGGAGCGAGTGATGATTGGAGAGAAAAGTTTCACAAAGAAGAAGAACTCTTTTGGAAATAATGCAAATCGTAAATTGTATGTGAAGAATTGTGATGCATTGAAGGAGTTGAAGATTGGTGGCTATTCATTCTCTGATTATTCAGTGATTGAGATTGAGAATGTGAACAGTTTGGAATTGATTGAAATAGGTGACATGAATAATTGGAGTTACAATTTCTTGTATGCATCATTGGAATTGAAGAGTGATTTATGATTATTACTATTGATGAATAGATTTACCGAAATTGAAATCACTTCTATTTGGTAAAACTGCATTCTATTATTCTTCTCGTCTTGTGTTAGAGAGTGAATTGCTTGAAGTGAGAGTAACGAATAGATTTGCCTGAATTGACTTCCATTCGACTTGGTATGAGTGCATTCTGTTTTGATGAGGATGTTGCATCATCTACCCTTGTAATGCGAAGTGATGTTTGGTAATGATGATTGATGAATAGACTTGCCTACACTCACTTCACTCAATACTACTACACCTGGTAGTTGGTCCTTCCGTAATCCTCGTCACATTACTCTTTATGGTATTTGTAGTATAGAGAAATGATTAATAGACATACCAGCACTCACTACTGTTACTCTTCCTTATGCATTCCGCAACTCTAGAAAAATTGTTTCAACGAACTGTGAGAAAGATGGAATGAGTTGATGATTAGGCAACATTGGTGAACTGAAGACCTTCTTTACAGATAAGTGTACTGCTAATGAGTGTTGGAGTGATACTCGTGTTCCTCTGAATGTGGAAGTAATTACAGTTGGCACTAACAAGTGTAATGGAGATAATGATCGAATTGATTTGAGCAAGTATTTCAACTTGAAGAATGTGTCGATTGGTAATGAGTGCTTCTACTATCAGGATGTGTTGAATTTGACTGGCTTGCATTCATTGGAGCGAGTGATGATTGGAATGAATAGTTTCACAAAGAGGAAGAACTCTTTTGGGTATAATGCAAATCGTAAATTGTATGTGAAGAATTGTGATGCATTGAAGGAGTTGAAGATTGGTAATTATTCATTCTCTGATTATTCAGTGATTGAGATTGAGAATGTGAACAGTTTGGAATTGATTGAAATAGGTGGAGTGATTGAAGATAGTTTCAATTTCTACCATGCATCATTGGAATTGAAGAGTGAGTCATGATTATTACTATTGATGAATAGATTTACCGAAATTGAAATCACTTCTATTTGGTAATAATGCATTCTCTTTGTCTTCTCGTCTTGTGTTAGAGAGTGAATTGCTTGAAGTGAGAGTAACGAATAGATTTGCCTGAATTGACTTCCATTCGACTTGGTCATAGTGCATTCCAATTTAATGATGTTGCATCATCTACCCTTATAATGCGAAGTGATGTTTGGTAATGATGATTGATGAATAGACTTGACTTCACTCACAACACTCACCACTACACCTGGTAGTTGGTCCTTCCGTTATCCTCATCACATTACTCTTTATGGTATTTGTAGTATAGAGAAATGATTAATAGACATACCAGCACTCACTAATGTTACTCTTCCTATTGCATTCAATTACAAGAATGATGTTTCAACGAACTGTGAGAAAGATGGAATGAGTTGATGACTAGGTTACATTGGTGAACTGTATCACTTCTTTACAGATACGTGTACTGCTAATGAGTGTTGGGGTGCTGTTCCTCTGAATGTGGAAGTAATTACAGTTGGCGATAACCAGTGTAATGGAGAGAATGAACGAATTGATTTGAGCAAGTATGTCAACTTAAAGAATGTGTCGATTGGTTATGGGTGTTTCTTCCATCAGGATGTGTTGAATTTGACTGGCTTGCATTCATTGGAGCGAGTGATGATTGGAATGAATAGTTTCACAAAGAGGAAGAACTCTCTTGGGTATAATGCAAATCGTAAATTGTATGTGAAGAATTGTGATGCATTGAAGGAGTTGAAGATTGGTTATTATTCATTCTCTGATTATTCAGTGATTGAGATTGAGAATGTGAACAGTTTGGAATTGATTGAAATGGGTGACATGAATGAAGTGAGTCTCAGTTTCTTCTATGCATCATTGGAATTGAAGAGTGAGTTATGATTATTACTATTGATGAATAGATTTACCGAAATTGAAATCACTTCTATTTGGTGATCATGCATTCCTTTTTTCTTCTCGTCTTGTGTTAGAGAGTGAATTGCTTGAAGTGAGAGTAACGAATAGATTTGCCTGAATTGACTTCCATTCGACTTGGCTTTAATGCATTCCAATTTAATTATGATGAATCATCTACCCTTGTAATGCGAAGTGATGTTTGGTAATGATGATTGATGAATAGACTTGCCTACACTCACTTCACTCACCACTATATCTGATAGTCTCTCCTTCAATAATCCTCAACACATTACTCTTTATGGTATTTGTAGTATAGAGAAATGAGTAATAGACATACCAGCACTCACTACTGTTACTCTTCCTAAAGCATTCTATTACAAGAATGATGTTTCAACGAACTGTGAGAAAGATGGAATGAGTTGATGATTAGGCAATATTGGTGAACTGAAGACCTTCTTTACTAAGCAGTGCCCGGCTTAATTCTATTCTCCTTGTTGCAAACAATTGATTGTGTACTGTCTGCCCTCTATGCTCCGAATCTATCACTTTGGGGTTATCAACCCACACAACCGCAGTATTCACTCATCCTTAGCTTAGTTTCCCCATTTGGTGTGTCTAGCAACAGCAGAACACTCTTTTGTTTCGGCAAACACTGTTTTGGTCATATGGTGAAATACGTAGGATTTCTTTCTCCTTTTACTGTCTTTGAGTTGTGCGTACTAACTACTGCTAGTTATCCGGGTCCTATCGTCGCCGCGGAATGATCGCGCGCATCTACCACACACGCGCTGTTGTATATGCGGCGATTAACCACCGACACGTTGCGAAGTATACCATGGATACTAGGTCGCTTGAACACCTGATTAACGAGAACTGCAATCCGATGGTCTTCAAGATGACTATCAAGATGCACTATGAGACCTTCGACCTCCTCGTCCAGTATCTCAGCGAGGGTAACACCACATCGTCTGATTTCCGCGCTCGTCCTTTTGAGTGATCATCTATCATATGTTACTCGGCTACCCTAGTACTATTCATACACCTTCATGTTGATACTCGGACCGGGACAATTTGACACAAATCACACTGCTCAGATCCATCATGAGCCATCAACCATGATCAATCATGATGAGTCATGACTCATTAGGTGCAATAGCAACCCGCTGGGCTCCATATCAGCACAGTGCTTAGTTCAACCAACAGTGATTGTTTTGTTGCAAGAAACACATGATGTACACAATCGAAACACCACCATTGTGCAGATTGCGGATGTCGAAGTCAATCACAGAGAGCGACCGTCAAGAGAGGTAAGACTCACCACGGTATCATTCAACGAGAAACAGCGGTCCTTGCCATGCACCACACACGCGCCGACTCCAGCACGTCCGCGTAGCTGAACCTGCCCAGCAACACAGTGCAGCGGAAGCCCTCCAGCGTGATGCGCCCACTCAGTAAGTCGCGCACATGCACGTCCCACGGCTCCAAGCCTGCCGCGTACATCGCCGCCACCACGCGGTTCGCCGCGCCCACCAAAGGCACCAGCTCCGTCACCTCGCCCACGCGCATGTTGAACTCCACGCCCGCGCCCACGAAGCCGATCGCGCCGCTCGCGTAGCACAGCTTCCACTGCTCCGTCGCGGAGCCCTCCGTGAACAGCCAGCGCACCGTGCGGTCCTCGCCCACCGGCATCACCGCCGACGCCACAGGCTCCTCGCTGCACGCCTCGCGCACGTACTTCAGGGACTCAGCGCCCTCCACCGCGAACACCAGCGTCGAGTAGGTTCTCTGGAAGTTGAAGATAGAGATCGATGACGACGACACCTTGATCGTGTACGACACGGGCGCCGAGAACGTCAGCGCGCTCCAGCCCGCCACGCTCGCGTCGAACACCACGCGGTTCACGCCGTCCACCAGCTCCGTCACCGTCTTCATCACGCTGCTCGCGCCCGTCTTCAGCGTCACCTCCAGCGTCACCGCGCTCAGCTGGTGGTTCTCGATCGTCACCACGAACTGCTCCACGCGGCTCAGCACGTCCGCGGCGTGCGCCGTCGAGAACGTGAACACCGCGTTGGCCGCGCTCGTCGCGTACAGGATCAGCTCGCCCTCCGGCTTCATCAGGCTGTCCAGCACGCCCGTCACGTGGTAGCCGCTGTTCGCCATCGTCGCGAAGTACGGCACGCGCTCCTGCTCGAAGGCCTCCGACTTGGGCGTCGTGTACGTGATCGCGTGCGCCTGGTTCGCCACTGAGAACCACGCGTTGTACTCCGAGGTCTGGCCCGTCACCGACGCGCCCACCACGTCCACCACCGCCGCCGTGTTCTGGATGCCAATCTCGCCGAACTTGTAGCACAGGCGGTACGAGCCTTCCAGACTCGCGTCCACCACCACCGACGCCACGCCGTCCTCCACCGTCATCGTCACCTCCGCCGCGGGCACCGCCGAGCAGCGCTCCGTCGGCTGCACCAGAAGCAGCTTGTCGCCGCTCTCCAGGTTCAGACCCACCAGCGCCACCACGTTCTTCATCGCCTTCAGCAGCGTGTGGCCCGGCGTGCCGCTCACCGACAGCGTGCTCGGACTCACCTGGCGCACGCGGAACTGGTACTCGTCGTACGCGAAGAAGGCGTCGCCCGCGAAGGCGTAGCACAGCTTCAGCAGGCTCTCGCTCGTCGTCGTCAGCGGCAGCGTCACGTTCGCGCGGTACGCGTTCAGCGAGGCCACCACTTCCATCTCCGTCGCGTGCACCAGCTTCAGCGTCGCTCCCGCCTCCACCGCGATCTTCTCCGTCAGGTGCAGGAAGCGCGCGCTCAGCTCGTACTTCTGGATGTAGGCGTACACGCCGTCCACCAGGATCGCGTTCAGACCCGTCCACTTGCCGTTCACCATCGACGCCTGCATCGAGGGGAAGTACGCGGTCAGATCACCGCTGCCGCCCAGACGCAGGATCGTGTAGCTGCCGTCCTCCGAGTCCATGGCGCCCTCCACCGCGATGTCGGGCAGCACGGCGCCGAAGGAGTCGCTGTAGTCGTGCAGCGTCGCCGCGCAGTCCGCGTCCGCCGCCACCAGCTTGAACTCGTCCTCCGTGCTGGAGCTGCCCTCGAACGAGAACACGTAGCGCTCGCCCGACACCACGTCCTTCGTGAACGCGCTCTGGCCGTTCAGGCTGCTCAGCTCGTACGCCGTCATCGCCCAGCTGTAGAACACCTCCGGCTCCTCGCCGAACTTGTAGCACACGCCCACCGCGCAGGTAGGCTTCGTCGCCAGCACCAGCGTCGCGGACGCGTTCAGCTCCTCCATCGGCGTCAGCAGGCTCTCGCAGCTGCAGCCCAGTGCCACGTGGTCGCCCGCGCGCGCGCCCTGCGCCGTCGCGAAGGTGTACTGCTTCTCCTTCTTCACCACCGCCTTCAGCTTGTCGCCCACGCTCACCGTCAGCGCCTCCGCGCTCGTGAAGCCGTCCACCTCCATCAGGATCGAAGTCATCGCCGGCTTCTCGTGCACGAAGCGGTAGCACAGGAACCACGCGCGCGGCGTCGACGGCTCGATGTCCTCCACGCCCACCGTCACCGTCGTCTGCAGGCTCTCGCCGCTCGCCACCACGGGGAACACCAGGCGGTTCGCCGCGCTCTCGTCCTCGCACGACGTCGACGCGATGATCACGCTGTCGCCCTCCGCACTCACCACGAAGGTCTTCGGCTGCGTCAGCACCAGCACCGCGCTGTCTCCCGCCGTTGCCATCAGGCCCGCGAAGCTCTTCACGCGGATTGCCACCTGCGGCAGGAACAGCGCCGGCTCGCCGTTTAACTTGATGCAGCCGAACAGCTCCGTGTTCACCTCCTCCACCGCCGAGCGCAGCACGCTAAAGTACAGCTGCGCGCCCTCCGAGTTGATCGGCTGGAACGCCGTCGCCGCGCACTCGCTCTCCAACTTCACCAGCAGGAAGCGGTCGTTGTCGCTGATGGCCTTGTTCGCCGGGAACACCAGCTTCTTCTCCTTGTTCAGCACCACCGCGTTCACGCTCTGCTCCGCGTCCACCGCCGTGCCCTCCAGCACGCCCACGAAGCCCGGCATGGACTTCACCGCCACCGTGCTGCTCGTCTGCACCGGCGTCTCCGCGCCGAAGGCGTAGCACACTCGGTACACCGAGCCCGCCAGTGCCTCGGGCAGGTTAAGGGTGAACTGGAAGTGGCGCGCCTCCACGTCCGCCGTGTACACGTACGCGCTCGCGTCGGCGCAGTCCTGTCCGCTCAGCACCAGATGCACCTTGTCCTGCGTCGAGTAGCCGCTCGCGCCGTTCTCGTCGTCCAGGTAGAAGTCCTTCGGCTGGCTCACCACGAACGCGTTCGCGTTGCCCTGGCTCACGCCGTTCACACCCGCGAAGTGCTTCACTCTCAGCGCCAGCGCCGGATACTCGTTCCAGGCCTCGTTCGTGAACTTGTAGCACAGGTGGAACTCCTTGCCCGCGCTCAGCGTGTTCATGCTCACCACCGCGTAGAACGCCTCCACGTCCACCAGCTTGTGCATCGCGCCCTCCTGGCTCCGCTCCGCGCACGACGCGCCGCTCTCCGCCCACGCCACCATGTCGCTCTCCGCAAAGCCCGCGCCCAGCAGGAACAGCTCCTTCGTCTTGCCGGCCATCACCGAGTCGATGCTGCCCACCGTGCGCTCCGCGTCGAAGCCGCTCACCGCGTACACGTGGAAGACGCCCTCCACCTTGTCGCCGGACGCCGTCAGCGTCGAGAACTGGTAGCACATCTTCAGGTCCTCCGCCGCCGTCGCGTAGGTCATGCTCACCACGATCGCGAAGCCCGTCGCGCCGTCCAGCACCGTCGTCTGGAACACGCGGCCGTCCAGCGCGTTCTCCTCCAGGCACGCGCTCGCGCTCTGCACCAGGTACACCTTGTCCTGCGTCGAGTAGCCGCTGATGTGGAACACCTTCGCCTGGTTCACCACCAGCCCGCGGTTCGAGAAGCCCTCCAGCGACTCCACCGTCAGCTCGCCGGGCTGCATCACCTTCAGGCGCAGGTTCTCGTAGCTCTTCCAGTAGCCGGGGTCGCGGCTGAACCAGTAGCACGCGTGCACGTTCTCGCGCGACTCCTTCGTGAAGCGCAGCGTCGACTCGCACTTGTTGCTGTTCGCCGGGCACGTCACCACCGACGCGCTGCTGTCCGCCTCGGGGGAGATCACCGCGTCGGGCAGGCGCCGCTCAAACCGATGCGGTATAGCGATGCGGTAGGCAGGACCGCCCACCTTCACCACCAGCATGTCCTTCTCCGGCTGCCCCTTGTGCAGGTGCCGGTCGTCCAGCTGGCCCACGCCGCCCGAGAACAGCATCGGCTTCAGGTACTCGCGGCGCTCGCCGTTCGGGAGGTCGCCATTCAGGATGTCGCCGTTCGGGATGCGCTGCGCAAAGGAGAGCGTGAAGCCCGTGATCATCGGCTCGCCGAACTTGATCTGATGCGCCCTTCGAGGCGTCGATCTCGAGGGTCAGCGGCTTCGCTTCGAGCGGAGCAGTGAAGAATAGACAGACATGATGATGATCTTCGGAAACTGTTGGAATCGCATTGGAATACGGAAAACTCCATTCATCTTGAATTGCAACCAAACCGAGTAGCGGATAGAAGAGACAGTCTGTATATAACTCATTGGTCCTGCTAAACGGCTCATGGGTTACGAACAACCGAAAAACACAGCAGGTAGCACATCTTCAGAATTGCCTCTTCAGTATACACTCCGATAAGTGAGCAACATTGAATCTATCATGAAAAACAACAGAATAGTGCAGAGACTGGAACAGGCTGCATGATGATGTTAGTATTCCGCATATCCATTTAGGATTGTGACTACCACTCAATAATGAAGTAGTGATTTCAAAAGAAGATGAATGGTAGAGACATCGATTATTGAGGCATTCATACTTCTAGATGTCAGCAATTTAACAATTTCATAATGCTACATAGAAAAAACGAGAACAACTCACGGCAATATGTGAGAGAGGATTCAAAACAGGAAATGGTCAAAATCGTCCCTATTTTTCTTCCATTCCACCCTTCATTCTTCATTTGTCACTGTTGTCATGTCTATGCATCATCCCTTGGTAATGGAATGCAATGCTATTAAATAGAATGGCTGCGACAGATGTCCTTTCATGATGGAGTGCTGCGGCCTTGCTGCTGACTAACGTAATGAAAATGTGCTTATTATATCCATTGTATGCGCCACATTTTTGGTCGCGCCGTATTCCTGAGATCACTTCTGTTCTGTTATGCTTCTACGATTATGAGATGATCTCCCACTGTGGTGTGCTATACTCATAATCAAACCGGGGCATCCTTGGCCTTGAAGCTGATTTGTTTCTTTCTCTTAACAATCACATTATCATGTTATCTATCGCATGCTCGTTGTGATACCCATTGAAGGCTATCCGATTCGTTGCTGATTCCTCTTTGGTGGCTTTTACTTCCCTATTATCGTGTATGAGGCAGTCACTGCACTCTCTGGTGCGGATCCATCATCTCCTCCATCCTTCTTTTGCTCTCCTCCTCTGTTTCTGTAGTTTGCCATCTGAACCACAGGTGAGAGCCTGCAATCCAGTACTTCTTATGGCAACTGTACTGTCGTCTCGTCATGGGCTTGTGCGGGTATGGATTGTCCCAGGCGCTAACCATTGCTCGCATCTGCTTCACGGACTGTATCTTCTTCTCCTGCCACTCTCTACCCTCTGGAGTGTTGCTTGCACCTCCTTTCTTGCTTCCTTCTCCTCGATCATCCTTTCCATTTCCTTATTCCTCGCTCCTGACGTTCTCACACCATATTCTCCACCGTATGCAGTCAGTCCCATATCTTCATCGCGGGACAACCGCAACTGGCATGCTCAGTACTTGTGCACTGTTGCTGGACGCCTTGGCCTTCTTGCCGTCTCCCTTATCGAGGGCGATTCAATTCGCTGATGATTCCTCTCCTTTCCTTGACAAGCAATGATGGCGGCGGATCCCTCCAGAGAACGAGAAAGAGCAAGTCGGTTGGAGGCGTGAAGGGGAAGGCTGCGATTCAGACACAGACGAAGAAAACTAACAAGGCTGTAAGGGTTTGACTTGTGATTGTTTGTTTGCATTTCGCTTGGCGTTCAGCAGGGTGTGTGAAGAATGACAGAAGAAGAAAGAGAATGACTTCAATGTTATGTATACTGCATCTGGAATTGGAGGGTGCTTCTGCGATGATGGGAATACATCCCGGTTGACTCAGGGTGGTGATTTGCTGTTGCTGGGTTTCTATACGAGTGGATTGGATGCCTTGGAAGTGGGCATGTATTATCTGCGAGTGAAAGAAGGGTTCTCTTTCTCTGTAGTGCTCTTGTGAAGGAGTGCATTATCGCCTGTTCTGTGTAACGTGATACATGTCGAAGGCTATGGGAACTGGTATACAAGTAGTGAATCATTGGATCCCTTCGTGTGTGTTCATGTTGAAGAGAAGAGGGAAGTTGGTGGAATGGAATTGTTGTATGCGGTTGCCACTCGTTTGGGATTTGCGTGGGTATATGGAATGGTGGTATGAGAAGGAGGAAGGCATTCATTCTAACGGTGTGTTCTTTTACGTTGGAAAGGGTTATGCCGTATAGTCGATACTCTCTGGAGAGCATTATCACGGGCTACCCATCTGCATGTGCGTGGAGGCTTGATACGGTGACTCTACAGACGGATTCGAGGGTGCCGTGGCCGGCAAGAACGTGATAGCGTTTGAGGTGCACCGCAGTGCCAGAGAGCGAGATTGTATTCGGCGTGAACGAGTGCTCGCCGGTGCTGGACAGCTACTCTGCCGTGGACGCCATGAGCAACAAGGAGGACCTGCTGAGCCTGAACCCGACGCTGTTCGGCTCCATCCCGAACGAGGTGGGCTCGTACCTGGCGTGGACGGTGGAGAACCTGGAGGGCTCGAAGTTCAACAGCTTTGCGCTGCACACGGGCGAGTCTGCGCAGCGCTACGGCTTCTCGGTGTACGGGCGCTACGAGAGCGTGGACGAGTCCACGAGCATGCTGTTCATGACCGACCCGACGCTGCTGGAGCGTCAGCGCACGGCGTGGCCCGTGCCTGTGGGCGTGGCGGGCTTCAAGCAGTTGACGTTCGAGGTGGACGCCGTGGCGACTAATTGGTGACGAACGCGTACATGCTGCAGTTCTGCAAGTCGTCGAGCACGGGCTCGTGCCCCGCGATGGGCGAGTACCCGTCCGTGGGCGAGGGTGAGATTTCTCCTGCCGGCTGTCCCGAGGGCTTCCGCGGTTATGCGTACAGAGAGTGCCATGATGGTGTGCTGGGCGAGGTGAAGATGGCCAAGTGCGAGTACAAGGTGCCAGACCGCCTGCAGTACGAGAACAACAACAGGTGTTCGTGCTGGGCATTCCGTCGTACCGGACCATCATCACGGAGTTCGCGATGCAGGAGGACACGCCATTGCCGGAGGGCTTCACGCTGAATCCGCAGACGGACGAGATCACGGGCAAGGAGACGGCGGAAATGGAGGTGACGAACCTGGTGGTGGTGGGCAAGAACCCGAAGGGTGTTAAGGTGGTGGTGATCTCGATCCGCGTGAGGAAGGGTCCGTGCCCGTCGGAGGGTGTGCTCGAGAGCGTGGCTGTGTGCCAGTGCTCTGAGCAGGGAAGCTACGTGGGCACGCAGAAGAGAGGATGCGTGCTGGGTGAGAAGGACGGCGTGTGGGAGAAGGCTTCCGGTAACTGTGTTTCTGTGATCGGCATTGTCATTCTGATTCTGGTGGTGATTGTGGTGATGGTGATGAGAAGAACCCGCAAGGCGAAGGTGGTGAAGAAGGCTGTGAAAGTGTTGCGGTGATGATTGGGCGCAGTGTGGCGATGAAGGTGGCTAGCTACTGGAAGCGACTCAGTAGAAGAATTGAACGGTATTGCATGCTCAAAGGCGCAGTTGGAAAGTGTCACGATTGGAGTCTTTCGCGATTCAACAGTCTATCATGTGTTATTTGAAGCATCTCCTCCATCGTGTATGAAACCGCTGAGGGTCCTGATGATTGACTCAATCGCGCTCCTTTCCTTCTGCTTTTCAGACTGGAGGTGCTCGAGTGCCATGGACAGGGACGGAAAGGTGCTGTTCTTCTCACCACAGCATCCGCCTCCATGATTGTTCTCCAGTGCATCACAACACTCACGACCTGCGGAATAGTCACCGGCTTCCATCCCAGATCACCATGACAAAACGCATTCATCATCAATCTCTCTCTTCCCCTTATCATCCGCCATACCTTCCAAAACCCTCATTACCCTTGCAACTCGCAGTGTTCCAAAAGCGCGAGAATGAACAAGGATCCAGAGTATTCCACACAGACTCTGTGCAAGATAACATCGACTCTTGGGGTCAACTACTATCCTGTTGTGTCATACCAACAAGTAGCTGGATTCAACACCACTCTCCTCAAGTCATAGTAAAGAGAGGGGTTATTACTCATTTGTTTGCCCGGCATTCCAATCAATTCTTCGTGTGCTTTTGAATCCGCACTCAATCCCATCGCACATGCAAGTACAATCCACTATACAAATAGTATCTTCCAATCAATCCAGACACAACAATCTCTTGCAGAATCGTGTGAAAGGCAGGAATGTAGGGTTGAATCGACCCCTATTCTCTTCTGAACACTCCAACGAAGCAGCAGAATCCTCAGTCGGCTCGATTTGCTTCTGGGGTATTCATGATCTGGAGGGAGACCACTTCAACTGTTGTGTCACTCCCCCAAAAGGAGGTGCACACACCATCGAAGTGAAAGGAGTAGAATACCAATCGATCCTCACATTTCTTCCCCCGAGGATACTTGTCAGTACTATTGTACCGCTGACGGTACTGACGATTGGCTTCGCTCCTCTGTTGTTCTGCATCTATGTTCTCCGAAGCAGATGCTGTGATGGCTTCTATCCATTTACGCCACTGTTTATGGACTGTATCCACCATGAAGCAGGATTCCTTGCTGTGGACCATCTCCTGTGCGTAGTCATAAAACCCATCCTTATACAGCTTGCTGCACTCTTCCTAACGGCATTACTGGTCCGCTTTGCCATCAACTTCATGAACTGGTCCTTCATCTGCTTGTTGTAGGCGATTTCTGCCGGCTCGCCCTTGAATAGCATCAGTCCCGTACTGGGATCGTGCGACAGTATCTCCACGCGGGATTTGAGTACCGTTCTCTGGTGCTTTTCCTCCGGATACGCCGCTTCAAGCTCCCGCCACAGATCACTGCTGACTGCCTCAGGGTTTGGGATTTCCTACATGTCAGTAATCGTGTGCACTAGTACCCTTTCCAAGACGCTCAAACGGCTTTGATAGCCAGAGGATATACTCTCCATCTTGTCCCGGATATGCTCTCTCGCGATCTTATTGGCCTTTTGCCCTTGCTTCTTGTAGAAGGCCATTAACCGTCCTTTCGCCTCGTCCAAGCGCTTAATCCGGTTCTTGTTGGACAAGGCCAGAGCCGCATTGGGGGAAGATAGTACTGCGCTGCATTTGCAGTGTCCACTCGAGTAGTAATGACGCCTATTCGTGAACACCGGTACTTGTGCAAACCATGATCGGCGTAGATCCGGTACTGGAGAAAGAAGGTGTTGCCCAAGGGTGATCGGGGTATATCCCTTCTCCACCGTTGGCTTGTGAAGGAGACTCCTCTGCGCCGCTGCCCCGCTTTGACGATCTCCTCTTCCTCTGTCTTGTACCGCTCTTCTTCCTCCTTTCAAGCTCCTCTAGCATTTCACAAACGTGAGGAATGCAAGAGTTCTCTTCTGTCGGCATGATTGTGGCATTTAGAAGGCTTCGCAAGAACACCTCCTCTGCAATGCTCGTGGGGTAGGCAGTTGGATGTCATCCCCTCGTCTTGTCCAGGAATCTGATCAACTCTTGGAGTGTCCTTAACTCCCGCCTTCCTTCTGGGTCGCAACTCTCGAGAAGCATCTTCACTGCCTTCTCATCCCCAGATGCCACGATGTTGAGGACCGCAGCATGCTCCTGACGTTCAGCCGGTTCCATGGGGTCTCAAACGTAACCGTCCTGTTTCGGCTGTCTAGCTGTACATTGATACACGGGTAGCCCTTCCTGCAGAAGAAGTCATTTCGCCGTCCTTTCTCTGTGCATCTGCATAGTGTCCCGTCCATTGCGAACAGACCACCGGGAAAAGGCTTGCGAACACGACGGGTTTGCAAAAGCACTTGTTCCGCCTTTGGAGGGAAGGTTATTGCTTCGTCTCGTTGGAGCGCATGCAGACTTGGACCTCTTTGGGGGAAACTGAATCACTTCGGAAGCATGTCTGCTAGGTCAGACACCTTATCCTTGTACCGCCAACAGCATCTGTGATGGTCCCACTCATACTATGACGCTGAAGGCCAGTATCGTTTTTCTGCAACAAGATGAGTGTTTGTTCAACAAAGGAGCATTCTATCACACAAAGCATACAAACTGGCTCATGAATCACAAAACGGCAAATTGACAATTCGATATTTGTACAAATGGATTGTTGGGGTGCTCAAATGGAGTCAAAGTCAAGCCGAGAGAGAAACTGTCCAGAAATGGAAGCGATTTTGGTTGATGGGTTGTTTTCTTTTTAAGCAAGTGAAATGAATGCTGTGTGGTGCTTCTAGTCATTTCTCTCAGTAACCACGAATCCCAAGAATTTGGGTATTCGTTGGTGGGGAATCTGTGGGAGCGCAATTGTCTCTTTCTGAAGACTATTTCAGAGAATATGAGTGATGTGCTATGCATTCTAGAATGCACATACCGTGGTTGATGAAATGGGTATGTTGTTGCTTGAAAGTGCTGTTGGATTCGTGAAGAAGGGAAGGGAGGTGCTGTTTTGTTGATTGCTTTCTTTGAGGAGTGATACTTTGTATACTGGACCTGTGAGTGCATTGATTTGAGAGAGGGAGCAACTGCGTTGCGTTTTCGACGTGTTCCAGCATTATCCTACTGTAATGGAATCCTATATTCCGATTTCGTTTGAATGTGTGGCAACTTCCGTGTTTGAATGCAAGATGCGCTTGATGAGTGTCCCGACGTTGAACCGCGTCTTCTCCTACATTATCTGGAACTAAAGCATCCAGATCAGTCCCCTGTATATGGAGGTCTACGACTGCAACAATACCATGCACTCCTTCTACTACACGCGGAACTACTGAATGATTCCCTTCACAAGGCGCAGGAGTGGAGATTTTTCGACTCTACAACCACAATCGCTTCGCAGTGGACGCAAACCGCTTTTGACGACTCCAACTGGAATGTTGCCGTTCCCGAGTCTGTCACGATGCAACCGAGAGGCTCGCAGTACTTCCGCAAGCCGTTCAACGGCGTTGCAAACATGGCGGCTTACGAGATCCAGCTCAAGTTCATCGCCTACATCAACGGCAAGGAGGTGTTCCGTGAGCACATGCCCGCCCCGGAGTTCGGCGTCATTACGCCCTCTACTCCGTCCTCCGGCAGTTTTGCCACCCCCGCTTTTCACGGCGTGATCCGTCCCGCCTCGGAGGTGTCTGTCGTGAGTTCCAACGTGCTGGCCGTGGAGCTGCACTTCTCTTCCTGAACGGCTGCACTTCTCCGCCCCGCTGAGCACTCACGCCATCACCTTCGACGCCTACGTGGCGGTAGTGGCCTCCTCCACTCCCTCCGCCGAGGGCGAGCCCTGCTTCATCTACCCCTACGCTGTGAGCATCGCCTCGCCGAAGGGCGACACGCCCGCGGCCCTGTTCGACTTCAACAAGGAGAGCGCGCTGGAGGCGTCGCTGGAAGACTTCCCCATCACCGTGACTCTGCAGCCGAGCGGTCCGCGCCTCTTCCTGAACAGTCTGCGCATATGGCCCTCCTCCGAGCCGGCCGCCAGCGTGGGCGCCTTCTCGCTGGAGGGTCGTTCGGGCAGCAGCGCCTTCGCGCCGATCCTCTCCAGAGCGAACCTGCAGTACGAGGTGAATACATATCGGCGCTTCCCCAGCTACTTCCACGCGGACGCCTACCAGACCTCCCGCCTGCATCTGACCTCCGTCGCCGGCGCGCCGTACTTCTTACTCATGGAGATGCAGCCGATGACCTGCAACACGCAGATGCCGACCACCATCCAGTTCAGTCCCTCCTCCTACTCCGTCTACGCCAACAGCCAGCAACTTCGCATCGCTCCCGACGTGAACGAGTTCTCCGACTGCTCCATCCAGCCGGCGCTGCCCGCGGGACTGCGTCTGGACGCGGCGAGCTGCGTGATGAGCGGCAATGCGACGGCGGCGCTGAGCAGCACCGTGTTCACCGTCACCTCGCAGATGAGCAGCCTGAGCATCTCGGGCACCTTCACGCTGGAGGTGATGGCCTGCGCGGGCACGCTGCTGTCGGTGCTGCGCACGTACAAGGAGCTGGCGGCGGACGAGGCCTTCTCGCTGAGGGACGTGGCGACGCAGCAGGTGGTGCTGAGCGTGGCGCTGAACGGCGGGCAGAGCAGCAACCAGGACTGGAGCGCGGCGCTGTGCGTGACGAACGCGCGGTATGTGGTGAGCGTGAGCAGCGGCAGTCTGAACTGGTACGAGCAGTCCTTCCTGTTCGTGCGCGCCGGGCTGCTGGGCGAGGAGCAGGAGACGATCGCGCGCGTGCGCTACGAGATGCACCTGGGCCTGCCCGCGGAGCGCGAGATCAACGCGCAGTGGCCCGTCGCGCCGCAGAGCGCGTGGCAGTACAAGATGGGGAGCGTGGACGACGGCTGGCAGACGGATGCTGGCTGGGAGAGCGCTGTGATGAGCGCTTTCCCCGCATCTTCCAATCAAATCCAGCTGTACAAGAAGACGTTTAACGTGGCGTGGCGGGCTTCGTGGTGTCGCTGCGCTACATCTACGGCTGTGTGATCTATCTGAACAACATGGAGGTGTTCCGGAATGGTGTGAGTGGTGACTTGAGCTCCTCGTCGGTGGGTCTGAACGCCTACACGGATTTGCTGTACCGTCAGATTTCGTTGCCCGTGAAGACGATGGGTGTGGAGTCCGTGACCTATATACAGGAGGGAACGAACACCATCACCATCGCAATTGTGGCACAGACGGCTTCGCAAACCACCTCCGTGTTCGACTGCGCGGTGCGGCTGGCGCTGGGGGGCTCGCGCGTGTTCGACTACGCCGTGACCCACTCATTGATGGAGGGCTTCCCCGCGCTGCTGGCGAACTTCGACTCCTCCCGCTACATGGCGCAGAAGACGTGTGGCGAGAACTTCTGGACCCTCACCTTCGAGAACAACCGTCGCGAGTGGATTTCATCCGTGACGCTGTACCTGCAGTACACGCAGGGCGTGCGCCAGCCGAGACAGTTCGTGCTGAAGGCGCGCAACACCAATCTGGAGGCGTGGACGACGCTGAAGAATGTGACGGGCATGACATGGTCGCTGGTGGGCGAGCACAAGCGCATCTGGGTGGAGAACAACAAGCCCTTCAACCAGTACCGCTTCGAGAACTTTGGGACGGGCAATGAAGCGGTTTGCACTTGGAGAATCAGTGCCATCGATATAGCGATGGACCTAATCCCCGCGACCGTGCCCGAACTGACCTACTCAACGCCCATCGTGATAAACAAGGACGTGGAGATGGGTGAGGTGTACCCCAACTCGGAGTACTTCTTCGACTTTACCGTCACGCCCGCACTGCCTGAGGGCATTACGGTGGATCCCACGACGGGCAAGATTTCGGGCACAGCGAGAACGGAGATGGCTGCCGCGAGCTACTCCATTACCGCCAAGAAGGTGGGCGGTGGTTCCTCCACTGCCTCCATCACACTGTCCGTGGAGGTGTGCGCGGGCGGCAAGTCGCTGATCACGCTGGTGGTGCGCACGGACTACTGGCCGCACGAGGCTTCCTACCAGCTGCACGCGGGTCGCGGCGTGAGCGGCGAGGTGATCCGGTCCAGCGACGCGCTCGCCGTGCCGAACGGGCTGAACTATGCGGACTGGTGCCTGCCGCACGCGCTGTACACGGTGGAGCTGAAGGACGCGCGACAGGACGGCTGGGCGAACCCCGCGGGCTGGTGGCTGACGGTGGACTTGGGCGCGATGCTGTTCGAGATGGGTCAGATGCCTGTGGGAACGGGCGTCGCGACCTCCTTCTCCTCGCTGCTGCCGTTCCAGGTGGGCTTCGGCGAATGGCGGCTGTTCAACAGCGAGAACGAGGTGCCCGAGGATTGGAAGGCTGTGGAGTTTGACGATTCGGAGTGGGAGAGCGTGAAGGGCGGAGCGATGGGCAACCACGTCGGAACCACGGCGTACATCCGCCGTGAGGTGACCGTTCCGAGTCTGGAGGACTATCAGGTATTGAACGTGCGTGTGAAGTACGTGGGCGGTGTGGTGGTGTACTTCAATGGTCGTTTGGTGGCTCGCTTCAACCTGGAGGAGAACTTTGGGGCGGACAGTGAGGCGTTGGCAGTACATGACGCATCCCTCTTCTCCAAGTTCCACGTGATTCTGTCCACAGTGGGTGCTGTGGCCGGCAAGAATGTGATTGCCTTTGAAGTGCACCGCAGTGCCGATCAATCTGCCATCGTGTTTGACGCGACGGGCGTGTTCGGCGTGAACGACTGCTCGGTGGTGCTGGACACCTTCTCGGCGATCGACGCCAGCCCTGTAAGTGGCTGCACGAAGGAGGACCTGCTGGATTTGAACCCTTCCACCTTCGGCTCTCTCTCCAACAACGTGGGTTCCTTCATCGAGTGGACGGTGGAGAACCTGGAGGGCTCCAAGTGGAACAGCTTCGGTCTGCAGAGCAACGGCGTGCGCCGCAACTACGGCTTCTCGCTGTACGCGCGCTTCCTGCGCAACGAGGAGTTCACGAGCGCGCTGGAGGTAAGGGGGCAGGAGACGAAGGACCGCGCGCGGCTGGCGCTGGAGGCGCCGGTGGGCATTGCGGGCTTCAAGACGTTCAAGTTCGTGGTGGACCGCTCGGCCTCCGCGCCGGTGAGCGTGAACGCATACGTGTTCCAGTACTGCAGGGCCGCTGGCAGCGGGTCGTGTCCCGGCGTGGGCGACTTCCCCGCGGTGGGCGAGGGTCAGATCTCTCCCGCAAAGTGCGCGGAGGGCTTCCGCGGGTACGCGTACCGAGAGTGTGCGAATGGCGTGCTGGGCGATGTGAAGAACAACAAGTGCGTGTACAAGCTGCCTGACAAGATCCAGTACGAGACGAGCACGTTGGAGTTCGTGCTGAACACGGAGGGGAGCAGCGGCGTGCCGAGCTACCGGAACCTCATCACGGAGTTCTTCATGCAGGAAAACACGCCGCTGCCTGAAGGTCTCAGTATTGATGGGAAGACGGGCGAGATTGCGGGCAAGCCGGTGAAGGAGATGGAGGAGACGGCGTTCACGGTGCGCGGCAAGAACCCGCGGGGCGAGACGTTCGTGAGGGTGATGATCGTGGTGCGCAAGGGCTACTGCCAGCCGGAGGGCGTGTTCGAGAAGACGCCGGTGGGTGAGGTGGCGATGTACGAGTGCTCGCAACAGGGCAGTTATGTGGGCACGCAGACGAGAGCATGTGTGTTGGGTAAGAAGGATGGCGAATGGCAGAAGGCGAGTGGCGTGTGCGTGTCTGTGGTGGTGATCGTGGTGCTTATGGTGGTTGTGGTTGTGATTATCGCCGTGGTGGTGCTGTTGGCGATGAAGACGCACAAGAAGAAGGCTGTGGGAGGAGTGAAGGGCAAGGCTGTCAAGACTGCTGCTGCCAAGAAGACTACTACCAAGGCTGTGAAGGTTTGGTGTGTTTGTTTGAAAGGGGCGGTGACAATTCATGGGATTGGGTGTCTCATTCTTTTCCACATAGGGAAGTCAATCTGGATGAATATGTGAAAAGAGAGTAACAACAAAAACATCACTGAACAAGAGAAAGCAGCTTCTCCGCTTGGGAGGCAAGAATGGTCTTCAGTTCGAGATGCACTAGTCATTCCTAGGGAATCGCTTCCTCACCCAATGCAACGCCAACGATATAGCCACAAGCAGCTGCCACAGAGCCGCAATCCTCCCTAGTGATTGACCGCCTTCACCCAATCTATTTACAGAAAACACTCTGAAGAGGATACAACCCCAATCCATTCAACAAACCAGACTTCATTTCCATCCCAACCCATGAAGGAATCGCGCTCCTTCTACTTCGTTCGCATCCTCCTCCCTCTCTTTATGTCCTGCACGGATGGAATAGGGTTCGGAGGGCGCTGGGAGAATGCGCTCCGCATTTCATCCAGAGATGGTTCTTCACCCAGTCCAACTACCCCCTGATGAATACGACGGCTTTTATCGTGTATGGACTGAGCAAGTTCATCACGAGTCATGTGGTGAAGGGAAACCTGTTTCGGATGTATACTCTTCTCTTCGGCATGGTCGGAATCCTCTGTTCGCTGGAGGGATTGGCATCTTCGTCTACAACGGGAAACTACTCTGTTTTCTTCGCTCTCTGGGTAGTGGGCTACGCGTGTATGGGAACGTTGTGGCCGATCCTATGCATTGTCTTCAACCAGTGGCTTCCCGATGATTGTACCCCCTCTCTTATTCTTACTAATCACATAGTGCGCGGATTCTACTGGTCGGTGATTTGCTGCTGCAGTTCGATCGGAACCATTCTATGCAACACGCTCTCCCGGGCTGTCCACGGGAATCCGGGATCCCTCTTTTTATGCGCTAAGCATTGCAAACCTGTGCAATGCATTTGCCTCCTATTCTCTCTATCCCTCGAAACGGCCTGACAAAGTCATTCCTTCCAACCACCCATTCTCTCTAGATGTCCTACACATCGCTCGATTCCAAGGAGGAGTGTGAGGGCAAATCGTCCTGCCAGTCCCTTCTCTCCCTATCGCTTCTTCTGGGCGCCGTGTTCATTGTTCCGCTTCTCCCTCCCCATGACCCGCAGAGTACCTTCAACCAGCGAGTGGTTACTGTTGTTTTCCGCGACTCCTCCACGCCCCTTCCGTCCTCCCGTCCTTCTCGTCCTCTCCCCTCACTCGCAGCCACGTCCCCTCCGCCGTCAGCTGCATCGAGATCGGCGGCATTCTGGGCACGCTGTGGTGTGGTGGCCCCCTCTTTTCGCCCTCACGGCTAGGCTATGTGTCGGACGCCTACCACCTCTCCCGTGCGCACATCTGCGAGGCGGCGTCCATCCTGGCGGGCATTGTCTTCGCCGCGCTGCCGTGGGCCTCCTCGCCGCTCGCCTTCCTCCTGCTGCCCTTTTTGCTGGGCTTCTTCCTCTACATCCCCTTCTCCTTCAGCGAGCTCATCGCCATGGAGAGCGTGGACGCGCGGCTCGCCAGTACGGTCATTAGCCTGAACGGTCTCATGTCGCCCTTCGGAAGCGTCTTCTCGGGTCTCCCTGTGGACTGGGTGATTCGGACCTTCGGGTGGGAGTGTCTCCCTGTTCTCGTTCCCCTATGCTTCTGCGCCTTCTCTCTCCTCCTGTGGACCAACCACCTTGTGCAGCGGCGCCTGAACGAACGCAAGGACTTGTCGTGTGTTTGTGGCAAACAGAACAGTCAACACGGGTCAGCACATTGTAAATGACGTCTGCACACTTCGCCAACTCCCCGCCCAGCCGCTTCAGCAGATTCGGGTAGATCAAGCGTCGGTCGATGGTGCCTGCGCGTCACGCCGCCCTTTCTGGCGTACAGTTAAACAGAAGGTCGCGCACATCCTCCACGGCGACGGCGAAGAGTTGCCTCTGTAATCTCCCTCACCGTGCAGTGAAGGAGAGACAGAGGAAGGCAGAAGGATATGAGGCGAACACCGTCGTGCAGTCCAGGCACAGCGGCACTGTGTCCGTTTCCGTCCTCGACAGCGTGCGGAGGAGGCGCTCGTACTCGGTGGAGGAGGCGACGGTGTCCGTCTCGTCCGCGTACTCGATTTGCATCAGCGCAGCGGGATTAAGGCGCGTCTTGTCAAACAGCACCACGGGGTGGGAGAAGGCGCCGCCCAGCAGCACGTGCTTCCAGTTGTAGCCCTCCAGCTTCGCCTCCTGGCGGGGAATGCGGGTGTTGACGGCGTTTATGGGGGGTGTTGACAGCGTTTATGTGGGTGCTGACAGTGTTGACGGCGTTTGAGGGAGTGACGGACAGGCCGTCCAGCGCGTGCTGCGTCTGCGGATCCAAGGTCAGGCGGACACGACGCCGTCCCTCCTTCGGCGTGGCTTCCTCACGGCTGGCAGAACGGTCTGCTATGCCACGCAGTTGGGAGGCGAGACGGACCAGACGGATCTTCATGTTATGAGCGCTCTTGGCAGAGTGCTGCGAACTAGAAATGAGAGAGTGGTGTGGGAAGCACTCGCTGAGGAAGAGCAGCTGGTACTGGTTCTGGATGGGGGCGAGAAGGTACATCTGGAATGAGGGAGAGGAGACGGGGCTACCACGGAGGAGGAAAGCAGTGCCTTCACTCGATCATCGTCTTCATCCCAGTTCTTCAGCTGAAGAAGAGCAGATGGGTTTTGGATGAGCACATAACCAGCGTACTGGTCTCTTGTCTCTGTTTCCAAAGAGGGACGAATCCGATCGTAGTACATCCACGCACTACGGGAAAGGGGAGGATCGAATAGACCATCACGAGGGGCAGGAAGTGTGGATTCCATCTTTGCTTTGATGAATCCAGAATTGCTGGCGTACAACAGACACGAATGAAGGTAATCGGAAAGACGCAACAGAGCAAGAAATGCGCTACTAGTGAATTGGATGAAGAGAGAATTACAATGTTGTTGTCTCTTCCTCGCCTGTTTGTTGAACTTGTTGACGAAGGAACGCAGAGAGAGACCGATCCATGGAATAGAATTGGTGATGACTTCTAGGTGGAAAGGGTGTGAAAGAGAAACCAGAGAAAGGCGTCCAGGCGATCTTTGCAATAGGTCTCTTTCTTTCGTCGATCCGTTTTTGATTTGATTGTAGTACCGGTCAAAGGACTCCTGGGTGATGAGACACTACAATCAGAAGGAGAAGAGAACAGCCCCACTTTCAGCACGGGTTCCTGGTCGAATGCAATGGCTCTACGTAATGCAGTCTTGTAGATGCTCTTTGCGAGTTGTGTGTGCATTACGAGGCTGAATTAGTGATTCTCTTTTCTGTTTGGGGTTCGTGTGTGAGTTATATGCAAATGACGATATTGTGGAGGGAATGGAGCTAGTACATGGGAGAATGATGGGAATGGCTATATCCACGCGCATTCCTCGATTGGGAATTGCGAATCAGTGTGATGTGATGATGTAGAGGGTTATGAAATGTGAATGACTCATTTGGATAGAACAGATGCTGAATCGTGTGTGGAAGAAAGAGGGTATTTGACATACTGTTGGAGAGCGGGAGTGATGTCTAGGAATGAGGGGGGGGAGGAAGAGAAACTCTTGATGTGAACGGTTTTTCTGCGTTTAAATGCATGAGGGAGAGTAACAGTGGTGAGAGAGGGCATGTCTGTTTGTGAGGATAGAGTGATAGGAAATACTCTCCAGAGTGATGATACGAGGATAGAAGAATGTCGAACTGTCATTCTCTTCAGTAGTGAGTGTAGTGAGTTTAGGCAAGTCTATTCATCAGCTCATTTCATCATCACCACTTCGCATTATCAATTCAGTTGATTCATCATAATTGAAAACGAATGCACTACTACCAAGTCGAATGGAAGTCAATTCAGGCAAATCTATTCATCATTCTCTCTTCAAGCCATTCACTCTCAAACACTGCACGAGAACAATTACAGAATGCACCACCACCAAACAGAAGTGTTTTCAAACTGGGCAAGTCTATTCATCAATTCCATTCTTTGAGAATCACTCTTCAATTCCAATGAAGCATAATAGAAATTGTAACTCCTTTCATTCAGTTTTCCCATTTCAATCAATTCCAAAGAAGGCACATTCTCAATCTCACATACGGAATAATCATAGAAGGAATAACGACCAATCTTCAATTCTCGCAATCTCTCACAATTCTTCAAATAGAGATGATGACTTGAATCATAACTGGGCGTATTATTCTGTTTCTTCGTGAAGCAGCTCTCTCCAATCACCACCCCTCCAATTGATTCAATCCAATCAACTTCACTTCATCCACATTCTCAAAGCACTCGTCACCCACTTCAAACAATCGCAAATGGGACATGAAAGACAAATCGAGAGCAGTCCATTCTCTTCCATTACAGCTGTTGTTCTCTACGATCAGTTCTTCAATGCAACTGTGAAGGAGTTGATTCTCTTCATTCAGCACTACTCGCTTCTCAATCTGATTATCATTATTCATCCATTCTCCATCAAACACAGCGTTGCCATTCCGATCATATTGAATGCCTCGTCCCCAGCGCTTTCCTTCACAAATCTCTCCTTCATACTCCACCTTTTGAACATCAGGAAAGTAACTTCTTCCATAACACACATTCACTCCTCCAATTCGGAATCCCTCATACACCCTTCTGTTCTCACTGTCATACAGCACACCCAAACCATAGGGTTGGTTGTTCATCACATCGCCTTCCCATCGCTCTCCATCATCATTCAAATCCAACACTTTAGCATGCTCGATTCCCTTCACATCCTCTCCATTCACTCTTAGCAGTGTGTGGGATGCAATATCCACTTCGATAACTGCATTCAAATGCAATTCCATTACAATGGAAGGGAACTTCTTAATCAGTCCTTCGTGATACCAGCACAATCTATCATGGTTATTCAACACCAGATACGAATCCTTCACATCCTTCTTCAGCATCAATTCACAATACTCTTGATACTTCAACATCTTCACCAATGGATCCAACACTTCATTTCTTTCTTTGCATTTCTTCACAAATGGATGCTACTCATCATTCTCATACCTCACATTCACATTCACTAACTTGTTTACATTCCATCTAAAAGACGCATTCCTAAAACACCTCTTCAGGAAATGAGCTAATTGTGCTGACTGAATGTCATCTCCCTCAACTTGCAACTCATACTGCACATTCGTTGAGGGCAAGCAGTCATTCTCAGACTTAAGAATACGCTGTCATTCCCATCAATTCAACCAAAACAATGCCAAGTGACCACACATCACTCTTCAACTCATACTGTCCCTCAAACACCTCAGGAGCAAAACTACGAACTCCATCACATTTCCATCTCTTAATGCTATAACACTCTGCTTGGGTTGTTAGTCCATAGTAACCCAGTTTCACCACACCATCTTCAGTCAGAAACAGATTCACTGGTCTCATGTCCTATTCACTCATTACCATTATCATTCACTTACGCCATGCTTACACATCTCCCACATAGATATTTCAGTCCCAATAAACAACCACGAGCGATTACACGCAGTTGCTCCTCCGTCATGTAATCCCTATGCTCCAAGATTTGTGAGAGAGAATAGCAATCACAATTCTCCATTACAATCTATTCTGTCAACTCTGGAAGGAATCACTACCCACAACTCGTCCTCCTTCTTCACAATATCTATATACCTCACAAGATGCTCATTGCTGCATTCTTTCAGTTGGGTAGCGTGATTCAATTCTCTTTACCTTCAATCCATTCTTCACTCTTGCCATCAATACAATCTCATTTGTGTTTCGATTACGTGCTTTAAACTCGTCAAACCACTCTCTATGCTTTTATTCCCTCAGTTTGTTTCACACCCTTCCCTCTGCTTCTCCAACAACTCATAATCACCTATCCTAATCAGATCGTTCATTATGGCTTCACTGGATAGTATATCTCTGATTCTCCAACACATAACTCCGTTTTGTCAACAAACAAACCATCTGTCGTTCATTGCTGAAATCAACTCAATATACACAACCCTCCTTCTCACAGCGATTCAGCAGATTCTGCATTCTTCACCAACTTCGGCTTCCTCATCACCTCGCTCGATCGCTTCCTCCTCCTCCGTCAACCAGAGTGCTTCTCCATCTCAAATAACAACCCCAGTCGGTACATCGTCCGATCGTTCTTCCCACTGATCATGAAGCAATCCAATAGCAACGCACCACTCGACACGGTATTGGAGACGGGTTGGTCGAACACCCAGCACACCCTTGCTGCGGCTGTTGTCCATAACACCGAGTGGCACAGCAAACACCTCCCAATGCGGCAACCGCGGGAATGCGCATGGAGTGGCGGAGGATGACTCACCCCAGCGAACCTCTGCACAGCTCGTTCGAGTGGTCGCCCAGCAGTCCTCGCGCCGCACCAGCCCGTCGACCTTCTCCAGCCAGCGCTTCTGTCGCCAGATCGCCGTCTGCTGGGCGTGCGCCACACACGGTCTCCTGCAGCCCTGACGCAGACACGGACAGATCGCCCTGCTCACCACGCTCGCCTTGGCGGACAGCCCGTCACTGCGGTCCGCGTCGTGCTCCTGCTTCGGACCGTCAGCGCCGTCTGTCGATCGCCGCCTTCCATTCTCCTCGCAGATGAAAGGACACGCGTTGAAGCAGTCAAACGCCATGGTGATTTCGCCGTCTTGTCCTCCACCGCAGGATGCTCCTCCTTCAGCGGCTGGAACAGCGTCTGGAACAGCGAGACAGCCCTCGTTCTCGGCGACGGAGAGCGGCGACACGCCCAGGCGGTGGGGACAAGGCGGAGTCCAGCAGGGAGAAGAGACTGGATCGGCTTCTCGTGTGTCTTCAGCTCTGACCACTGCGGCAGGAACAGAGCATCGACGTCCAGTGCAGATCCACCCATGACTTGAATGCTACTGATGGGAGCATGTTGTTCTAAGACTGAGGAGAGAGAAGGAAGGATACTGGGATGCATTGGACTGGTCTGCTTCGCATCAACCACCAGCTCATCGGGAAGGGCGTAGATGCACACCAGCATCATGATTCCGAAATGGGAATCGGTGAGAATGCTGTAGCCTCCAGAATCACACGCCACAAACACAGGGAAGGCATTTTCCAAAGACCACATCAATATTCTGACTGTAGTGATGAATAGGAAAGAGAATAGCGATGTTCCTCTGCTGGACTGCGTTGGAATGAAACTGTACAAGCAGTTTCTGGACAAAGCGGCATGGAAACCGATTCCACACTCTCCAATAGTTGATAGAATGCATTCTAAAACGGTGAAAGGGGAACAAGGAACAAACTGGATGCCACTCTCGAGAAGAAGGTTATGCTGCATTCCTTTCTTCACAGCCTCCATTATAGAGATTGAAATTGAAATGGCGCAGTCATAGGGTAACAGATTCGGGAAATGAGCCAGGGTAGATGCTCTGGAGTTCACAAACACTCCTTGCAACTTAAAAATGCAAGCTCATACATCAAGAACAGTCCTACAATTCTTTGACACTCTGGTAAAGGGTGTGTGATTTGGAGAGACAGCACTCACGATGGGAGAAGGAGTATATGAAGTTTGCCTGAGTATCACAGACGGTTCAAGAGTGTTTCATCCTATCCCTGCCGTTTTCCTCACACATACACCATTTGTCTCTTGCTTTTATATTGCATCCTGTAGAATAAACCCCTCCCTGTCCATTCGTACTCACAGTTGTGAATCCTAGCTACTTCCTTAGAAAAACCAAAGAAGAAGACCAATTGGTCTCATCGAAAGGATCTCACACTTGTGGGAGTCAACATGAATTGTACTGAACAAACAACCCTTGTCCAGGAATGAATGAGAGGATAAACACCCAATCCATTGTTCATCAATACCCGAACATGTAGGGTGAATGCCATCATTCTACTTCCAACGGAGACTATCCATTCCACTTGGGAGGACACATTCCACGCACCGTATCACAAGATGTGAACGATGAAACGCTGTGATTGTCGCATTCCATGAATACCAATCTTGTTCTCAAGAATGTACAATTCCAACCCTAGAGGCGTATATGTGCAGAAGACGAGTGTTATGAATCCGTAAGCAAAACGAGTCCTCGATGAACCCTAGAACCCCCCATTATCGTCCACATGTGCAGGAACCGATGATTCCCAGCAGAGGACAGAAGAAGAGCCGCTTTGGAGGAAGAACGCTGTGCATTGCGATTTCGACTCTTCTGTTTGTGGCTGTTGGTCTGATTCTCGTGTTTGCATTAATCAGAAATCCCGTTTCTCGAGAGGCCAAAGAGACGTTCCAAATGCTGAAGGAGTGCTTGAATGATACTACTAATGAGGGAGTTGGTGATTCCCGATGGTGAGTGTAACGACATCGACAGTACTGTGTTTGATCTTGGAGCGTTTCGAAACTCAAACGCCTTTCTGTCGGCTCGGTATCACTGTGCGGATTCGCAATCTGAAGAGTTTGGAGAGCCTCGTCTTCAAGGAGGAGAGTTTTACGAGAAAGATGGCGAGCTGCACATCGAGAACTGCGTGGCACTGAAGACGTTGACCATCCTCGACGGGTCGTTCCATTTCTTCAGCACCCTTTCTCTGACGAGCCTTCCCTCGCTGGAGGAGCTGATGATCAGTGCGGATTGCTTCACGGAGGTCGAGCACTTCACCCTCTCCTCGCTTCCCCATCTCAGGAGCGTGTTCTTCGGAGAGAGCAGTTTCATCCGCAAAGCCGGCGAGCTGCGCGTCGAGAACTGTCCGTCCCTGGAGGAATTGACCGTTCGGGACAAGGCGTTCGGCGCCTTCACTCGTCTCCACCTCGCCAGACTGCCCGCGCTGCAGTTTCTGACCATCGGCGCGGACTGCTTCGCCGACGTGCGGGACTTGGCTCTCGCCCAGCTCGACTCCCTGCAGAGCGTGGTGGTGGGGACGAGCAGCTTCGCCCACGCCGCCGGCGCCTTCTCGCTCGTCGCCTCCAGCGTTCAGGAGCTGCTCCTTGGCGATGGTGCTTCGCCGCCTTCACGTCGCTTCATCTCACCGCTCTGCCCGCGCTGAAGAGCATCGCGATTGGTTCGCACTCCTTCGCCAACGTGACGCGACTCGATCTGAGCAGTCTGCCCGTCCTGAAGAGCATCACAATCGGCTCGCACAGCTTCGTCAACGCGGAGCAGTTCAGTGTGAACGGTCTGCCCGCGCTGAAGAGGCTGACGATCGGCGCGAGCAGCTTCGCGCAGGGCAGCGGCGAGTTCCGCCTGACGCACTGCGACGCGATGACGGACCTGAGCGTCGGCGACGGAGTCATGTCCAATTTCACACTCGATTTGAGCGGCACGCTGTTCCTGGAGAAGGTGGCGTTCGGCGCGGACTGCTTCCAGAGGGCCGAGGCCCTGGACCTGACCCGGCAGACAGAGCTGAAGAACCTGACGTTCATGACCACTTCCTTCCTGGAGGCGAAGGCGCTGGTGCTGGAGGGCGTGGAGTCGCTGGAGGAGCTGTACGTCGGCCGCCTCGCCTTCCAGCCTGCCGCGGTTCAGCTCACGCGCGCGGTCTCCTGCGGCGCCTCACGCTGAAGGAGGGCTCGTTCCGGAACACGACGGCAGTGACCCTCTCGGACATGCCCGCGCTGCAGTCCGTGTGGGTGGAGCCCCGACAGCTTCTCTGCTGCGGAGGGCCGTTTCGCCGTGTCGAACTGTGCGTCGCTGAAGCGGCTGACGGCGGAGGTCGGGAGCTTCAAGCACTCCAAGCGCTTCCAGCTGGAGAAGCTGCCCGCGCTGGAGACGCTGCGCATCGACGGGGACTGCTTCACGCAGGCCACCCGACTGACGCTGGAGGGCCTGGGCCGGCTGGAGACGGCGGAGTTCGGTTCCAAGAGCTTCAGCGCCGCAAACGGGGACGTGGCGCGGATCGTGAACTGCACGGCGCTGAAGACTCTGGCGTTTGATTACGAGTCGTGCCGGATGTTCAGGGCGGTGGAGCTGCAGGAGCTGCCGTCCCTGGAGACACTGACGTTCGTCGACTCGTTCTATAGCGCGAAGGAGCTGAAGGTGGAGAACATGGACAAGCTGGTCTCGCTGCGTCTATGGCGGTTCCTTCCTGTCCTCGAGTGCCTTGACCGTGAGGAACTGCCCGCGATTGAGAGCTGGACACCGACGCCTTCAAGTACGGAAAGCAGCTGACGATCAAGGACACGCCGCTGCTGCAGAGCGCTTCCTTCGGCTCGAAGTGCTTCCAGAACGCGAACCGCCTGGTGCTGCGGGACTTGCCTGCGCTGGTGAACGTGACCGTCGGCTCGGAATCCTTCCAGAGCACGGGCACTTTCGCCGTGGTGAACTGCACCGCGTTGAAGTCCCTGGCTGTCGGGTATAACTCGCTGCACTCCACGGAGGACTTCAGGCTGGAGGACGTGCCGCGCTGGAGACGATCCGCATCAGCAGCGACTGCTTCCACAGCGTGGAGTCCTTCGTGCTGGAGGGGCTGCAGAACCTGGTGCGCCGACGGTGGGCCTGGAGTCCTTCACCCGGGCGAATGACGCGCACTTCGCGGTGAGGAACTGTTCGCGCCTGGAGGTGGTGGAGATCGGCACCAAATCCTTCAAGGGCTTCCACGTGGACGCCTTCGAGGGCTGCCGTCGCTGCGCGAGTTCACGGTGGGCCGCGCGTGCTTCATGATGCAGGGCGCGCTGGCGTTCGAAGGGCTACGCGCAGCTGGAGGCGATCAAGATGGGCGAGGCTCTTCCAGGACTTCTCGTCGTTCACGCTGAAGGACTGTCCGAAGGTGAAACGGCTGGCGTTCTTCCCGTCGGCGTTCCGCATTGCAACCAACTTCACGGTGCAGGGCAACGCGCAGCTGGAGGTCGTGCAGGTGGGCAGCCGCGCCTTCGGATCGTTTCGCTCGTTCGTGCTGGAGAACAACCCGGCGCTGCGCGAGCTGGCCGTATTCTGCGACTCCTTTGGCTCCGTGCAGGAGGCGAGACTGGAGGGCCTGAGCCGTCTGGAGACGGTGGAGGTGGGCGGGCACTCCTTCACGCACAGAAACGGCACGCTGGTGGTGAGGGACTGCGAGGAGGCTGCGAGGCTGAAGGTCGGGGCAGGGTCCTTCGAGCTCTTCAACACGATCGAGCTATCAGGTCTGGACGCGCTGCAGACGCTGGAGCTGGGCGACGTGGAGAGAAAGAGCGGGACCTTTTGCCGCGGCGCTGGAGCTGAAGGGTGGTTCTGACGGGAGAGTGAGGGAGTAGACTTGCCGAAGCTGCAGTCGCTGGCGTTGGGCGGTGCGGCGTTCCAGCGGTCGAGGCATGTGGCGTTGCAGGGAGTGCGCGACGAGGAGAGTGATGAATAGACCTGCCTCCACTGACGTCCATTCGGCTCGGCAAGGACGCGTTCTGGCCTTCGCGGATAACGACGCCTCCGAGCTGGTTCTGCAGAGTGGGTGTGTAATGGTAGTGTGAGGCGTAGACATGCCCAAGCTGACCTCACTCACGACTCACATGAGTGGAGACTCCAAGTCTTCGTGTATCCCCATGTCCTTGACCTTCAGCGTGGGTGGTGGTTGCATCCTCTCACCGCTAGACATGCCGAAGCTGGCGACGGTGACGCTCTCCCCGTCCGCCTTCACGCACCGCACCTCCGTCGTGAAGGAAGGTGTGTGGTCGCTCGTTCCCTCACGGTGTCGACATTGGCGCGTTGGAGAAGTACTTTGAAGAAGAATCTAGTTTGTGGTGTGTTTGTTTCTGAGATGTGTTGAACCCAGTACCCCACGTGATTGTTCATGGAAGGCTGTCTTTGCTGGTGAGGATGCTCAGGTTCATGGCGAACAGAGGTCAGGAAGCTCTGGTGGTGTGAATGGATCCTGTCGATGATGTGGAGGAAATGGACGTCTCACTTGGCGGGAATGGCTGGAGGGTGTGCACCCCTCCTTGCTCGCGGTTTTGGACACTGCATGTACTTCGTCTATGCGTGAGGGATTGCATCGAATTGCGGGTGTGGGCGATTGGCTGCACTGAGGATGGTACTCTTCAGAGGAATTGACAGGAAATGCGTCATATCTACGGGATTGACTGGAGAAGTGGAAGAGTCGGTTGGCACATCACTCCGCCAAACCCAGAAGGATCCGTACGTGCATGTGATGGTGTTGAAGAGTGGGTGTGGTGCTTCTTCGGTGAGGGAGTACACGGTGGAGAGGGTGCGAAGGGGATGAATGCGTTGTTCCAGTGGCTCGTTCACGGGGAAATGGAGGACATCATAGGTGAACAGTTTGCATCATAACGAGCACACGATAGACAACAACAAGAGAGATTGGTACACAGGAAGAAGCAAGTCAGGTTTAGGGTCAGGGGATACTCCAGTTGCAGTTCTGGAGTGGCAGAAGATCTTGTATTCACAGAATCATCCCTTGGAACTCTGAGATACGACAAAGCAAAGGAATAGGACACACACGATTGAACGGAACATCTCACTTCCAACTCGTTAGGTTATAGAAAAGGCATTCATGAGACAGGAACACTCCATATCACGGAAGGATTACGTGTTGCCGCCATCCCATTCAACAGTACTGAACTCCATGAACAAGGAATGATGCATGGATAAGAGAAATGTGTCAGATTCAGAGATGAATGAAGGGGTTGACGAAAATGGGGGAGCTTTATCCAATTCCTGTTTTGCTTCATTTCTCGCTTATAACGCTGAGTTGGTTTCTTCTTTTCTACACGTGGAATCATGGGATTGTCAATTGCTTTCATCTAGAAGTTCCAATGCCTCCTAGTCGATTCTTCTTCTTTTTGATATTGCTATTTCAATGGTGAGTTGTGCTCACTGTGTGAAACGGATACGCGGAGTGCTGACAGGGTAATCCACTCTCTACACTGTTTTGGTGTGTTATCTGATGGAATGAATGCTACTTGATTGGTTGAATGCGTGCTGAAGAGAAGGCATTGTGGATGTGCTCTTTGGTGCTATATTCTCGTAATCTATGAGCATTTTAGTGGCTCTTTGAAGTGTGTATGGGTTATCATTTCCATATGTCACTTTTATTGGCTGTAGCTGTAGCTGAAGGCGTGTGTCCCATTTGAAGGTAATTTCGAGTATTTCTGGATAGTATCTATTCTTTGCTGCTGTTCTTGAAGCGATGGTCTCGTCATTTCCTTTTATCTCCATATCACTGATTCTTCGGCTGTACATGGTGATTGATAATGAGAAGAAGCCTGTTGAATGCGCATCGTGGTGACACGCTGAGGAGGTGCGTGCCATGATCCTCGTCCTTGCCTTGAATGACTACTTCTCTATCATCCATGGCTTTGAAATCTCATCCTTCCCACCCAAGTGACTCGGCATGCCCTGCAAGTTGATGCATCCAGTTCCTCAGTGCTGTTCTCCGAGACGCACAACTACCCACTGCTGAGAGAAGAGTGAGGATGCTGAGACGGCAGACAACGGGAAGGTGCTGAAGGAGATCGTGGCCGGAACGGCGCGGAGATGGACATCCACTCAGACGATGTGTGTGAAGGAGGTGTGGGACGCGGAGGTTGCAGGAGAAAGGAGGCGATGCTGATCCACGAGAGGACCGCGCGTTGATGGAGGCAGTGGGCGAAGCGCGGAAGGTGGCGGTGATGGTGATGGGCAAGATCACGGACACGGACCGCATGATGGTGAAGGACAGCAAGACAGGCGAGACGGTGGAGGTGGTGGTGGATGGCAAGACGGGAGAGACGGCGAGAAGCTGTACCGGGTGGTGGTGGACGGCAGAAGACGGGCGTTTTGCAGCGGCGCGTGACGATGATCCCGCTGAACCGCATCAAGCACCGGACGCTGCCGCAGGCAGGTGGCGCAGGCGCAGCGCGTGGCTCCGCGCGGGCAGGTGGGTTGGCGCTGATGCTGGTGGGAGTACGAGAAAAAGCGTGCAGGAGGCGATCGAGTACGTGTTCCGGGTCGACGCTGGTGTGCGAGTCGCTGGAGGTGGCGCGGAAGGTGACGGTGGAGCACGACGTGTTCGAGCCGTCGGGCATCGTGGAGGGGTGGTGCGCCGGTGTTGTTGTCGTTGTTGGCGAAGGCGAACAAGGTGCGTGGTGAGTTGGATGCAAGTTCGAGAGAGTTGGAGTGAGATGCGTAAACGTGCGGAGAAGTACCGGAGTGCGAAGAGCGCGTTGGGTTGGCGCTGCACAACCTGGAGGTGTTGGAGAAGGCGGAGGAGGCGTTGGTACGTGAGAGGCGAAGAAGAAGAAGGAGGAGGTGCGTGAGTTGAAGCCCGTTTGTTGGAGGAGGTTTGTGAGGAGGAGAAGAAGGGGAGTGGGCGTTTGTTGGAGTTGGAGGCGCGTGGAAGGGTGTGGTGATGGAGGCGTGTGCGTGTGTGCGTGTGCGTGATTTGACGAAGACGAGTGAGGAGTGCGGGAATGCGTGTGAGGTGCGTTTGGAGTGTGAGGAGGTGTGTGGGGAGTGTGCGAGTCTGCGTGAGAGCATCATGAAGAGCAGAGCGGGTGTGGCAGAGCATGGGAAGCGAGTGGAGGTTTGGAGCGTCCGTGTGCGTGAGGTGAAGGAGGAGTAGGAGAGGGTGAAGCGTAGAGGCGAGTGAGAAGAAGGAGGGAGCCGTCGTCAGAGTGAGGGAGTTGCGTGGATTGAAGGCATTGGAGGCATGTGCGAGTGAGCGAGTGCGTGTTGAAACAGAACGGTGTGAAGGAGAGGCGAAGTTGGAGAAGGCGCGAAGCGGAGTCTGTTGAGTGAGCACAAGTGGCTGGCGAGCGAGGAGAGGCGAGGTGGGGAAGGAGGGCAGGGACTACGACTTCAAGCCCGTGAAGATGGAGGAGGTGCGCGGCCGCGTGGTGGCGTTGGAGGAGGGTAGGAGCAGCTGGGTCGTCATCTGAACAAGAAGGTGTTGGGAATGATGGAGAGGCGGAGAGCGAGTACGAGGAGCTGTTGAAGAAGCGCGAGATCATCGAGAAGGACAAAGCCAGATCGAGAAGGTGATCGAGGAGCTGGACGTGAAGAAGAAGAAGACGCTGGCGACGACGTACGCGAAGGTGAACCGCGACTTCGGGTCGATCTTCTCGACGCTGTTGCCGGACGCGTCGGCGCGTTTGGAGCCGAGCAACGGGAACGTGTTGGAGGGTTTGGAGGTGGCGTGGCGTTCGGTGGGAAAGGAGTCGTTGTCGCGGGCTGAGCGGGAGTCAGCGCAGTCTGTTGGCGCTGTCGCTGCTGCTGTTCAAGCCCGCGCCGTCTATATCTGGGCACGAGGTGGACGCGGCGCTGGACACAGGCCACACACAGACCATCGGGCGCATGCTGCGGAAGCACTTCAGTCAGAGTCAGTTCATCGTGGTGAGTCTGAAGGAGGCCATGTTCACGAACGCGAATGTGCTGTTCCGAACGAAGTTCGTGGATGGCGTGAACACACGGTGACGAGAACGGTAGGACAGGTGGAGGGGAGGAGGAAGAGGGTGTGAGGTGTTTGTTTCAAATCCCATTATTCTTGATGCTCTTTTCTTTGCATAATCGTGTCTAGTAGTGGATTGCAATTTTGTATGCAGTTTCTTTTGTTCATCGTTGTTTCGATTTGCTGTTGTTTTGCATTTCGTGTGTGAGATGGCTGTCCTTTTCGTATGTCTGCTTATGAGATCATTTCGGTGGGTGTATTGCGGATGTAGTTGCTATTTCTGTTTCTTTTGCTGGAGTGGATCTAATGATGGTATTGTTGATGTGGAACCCTATGTGGAGCCATTACATGATGTATCCGTATACTTGGCAAAGTGGATACCTCCGGCCCTACATGTTCATCGGTGGCTGCTTCTTATCACATCGTGGCGTGTTCTACTGCTAGCCATTACCTTCCCCATGCTAATATCGTACCGTCTTTCTCCATCTTGTCGTGTCTGTTAATGTCGTGACCCACTTTTCTATTGAGCTTGTTCGTGTTTGCCCTTTCGTTTCTGAACTGCCTTACCGGAGTGTATTGACTGTGAGGTGTTCCCCAGTGAAGTGATGATACTCCTCGTGTCGGATTGATGGCTTTGGCGGTTGGTACTACCGTAACACAATTCAGAATAGTGTTCTGAATCGATCCATTCTGACTTCTTCTTTCTGACTTTAGGTACGCCCAATCTGACCGCTAACCTCTAGTCTTTGTGATTGCGAAATCGGAGGATTTGTTCTCCGGGAACGATCCGCATATCCATCACCAAGAAGTGTGTGATGCATGCTGGTGAAGAATCCTGAGCTTTACTCGGCTCGACTCGTTTGTTGTTTAGTGACCCCTTTTTCCAACTACGAGAACCGGTAGTACTGCCTTGAATCGTCGCAGAATAGCCTTTACACCCTTACGTTAAAGGACTCCCATGGCGATCTTGAACGGCGGATAGTTGGATTTCAATGGCAGGCCCATAAGGCAATGTGGTGTTGAAGACGATGATGATTGAGAATCGCGAAGAGTCATTCACTCTTTCCTTTGATTACCCAATTCCGATGATAGTGGCGAGTGGAAACTGTATTCCTCTGCAATGACCGTCGCGGAAGGCTGGAACACTGCGAGCTTCGGCAGCAACTGGGAAACGGCGACACTGGGAACAGACGCTCATTCAGCGACTGGCACGCGACCGTACTTCGCAAGACCTTCACGGGCGTTGACGACATAGCGGCCTACGAGATGCGCTTCAACTACCCGCTACGGCATCATCGCCTGCGTGAACGGGAAGGAGGTGTTCCGCGACAACATGGACAGTGGAGCCGCCACGCCTTCCACCCCCTACTTCACAGCGCTACGACTCGACCGTAGTATCACGGCATCATCAAGCTTCCTGCATCGTTGATGTCCTCCTCCCTCCAACCTCCTCGCTGTGGAGTTGCACTTTCCAACCCTCAACGAAACCGTCGTGGATTTCAACGCGTTTGTGGCCTCTGGTCGCTTACTCCTCGCCGGGGACAGCTCAACCTCTGTTTCGTGTACCCCTACCCCGTCACGATCGATGCGACAGGATTGTCCATCCGCCAACCTGTTCGACTACAAGCGCACCTCTACTACTCCGCCACTGCCCTTCCCTCCGTCATCACCTTCGGCTTCACCGGCCCTCGCCCGACCCTCAACGGCCTGCGCGTGTTCATGGCCTCTGCCTACACCTCATCCCCCACGTCCTTCCAGTGGGAAGGCTTCACGGAGTGCACAGATGCGTAGCATTCGGTGATCAGCGTGTCTGGAACGACCCTGCAAGCGAACTCCAACAAGATCTTCAACGGCTACTTCAACGAGCTCCTACACAACCTACCGTCTGACCGTGACGGAGGCTCTTCCGGCTCGACAGTGGAGCTGTACGAAAGTGCACCCGATGACCTGCAACACGCAGATGCCGACCACCATCCAGTTCAGTCCTCCTCCTACTCCGTCTACGCGCTGTATGACCAGGTGCGCTCGCTCCAATGCTGAGGAAGAGGAGATCACGGGCTGTTCAGTCTCTCCCGCTCTTCCCTACCAGCTTGTCGCTGGACGAGACGACCTGCACGGTGTCCGGCATACTGCATTCCCGCTTTACCAAATACCACCTTCATTGACCAGCACCATGGGCGGTGTGACTCTGCAAGGCTCCTTTTCTCTGGAAGGTGTAGTGTGTGAGGAGTACGCTGCTGACAGTGACACGCACGTACAGTTGGAGCTGTTTTCCAGGAGTCCTTCTCCATCAAGGACAAAGCCACACAGGAGGAGGTGCTGGCTGTGGCGGCCAACTCTGGACAAGTGAGCAGCGAGACCTGGTCGACGATGCTCTGCCTGACCAGCTCGCTGTATGAAGTCGACGTGGGCTCGACCAGCGTCTACTGGCGGGGCACCTCCTTTTTTGTATCTGTACGCCATCTTGGACGGAGAGGGAGGTGGACACGGTGGTGCGCATTCGCTACGACGCCAACCTGGGTCTGCCCGAGGACCGCATCGTCCCCTGAAGTGGTCCGTCGCCCCGAAGGCATCGTGGTTCTACAAGATGGGCGTGTTGTCCGCGGAGTTGGCACAATGCGGAAACGGCTGGATGGAAGTGGCTCCTTCGGCTCCTTCTCTGCGTCTTCCAACCAGATCCGATTGTACAAGAAGTCCTTCAACGTGGCGTCGCTGGAGGGCGTGGCAGGCTTCGTGATCTCGCTTCGCTACATCTACGGCTGCGTGATCTACATGAACGGCGTGGAGTGTTCCGCAACGGCGTGGACGGCGACCTCAGCCTGACGAGTCTCGGTCCTGTGAACAACTACAACGGCGTACTCTACCACCGAATCTCTCGCTTCCCGTGGACCGTGGCTTCCGTGGATAATGCCGCCGTTGACTACCTTCGGGCTGGAGACAACACCATCGCCATTGCCATCGTGGCACAAACGGCGACACAGACAACCTCCGTGTTCGACTGCGCAGTGCGTCTGATGAGCGGTCCGTCGTCGTCTCGCGTCTTCTCCTACACCATCTCGAGCTACAACATCCGGGGGCTTGGCAGTAACGTGTACGCGGCGGAGCACTACTGCAGCTACACCATGAACTCGTACTACTGCACGCAGAACGACTGGACGCTGGTGTTCCAGCAACGACCGCCGCGAGTGGATCTCCTCGACGACCCTCTACCTGTACTACGCAGGACACGCAGCAGCCGAGAGTTCGTGCTGAGGCGCGCAACAACAACCTGGAGAGTGGACGACGCTGAAGACGGTGACGGACATGGCGTGGTCGCTGAAGGGCGAGCACAAGAAGCTGTGGGTGGGGGAACAGCAAGCCCTACAGCCGGTACCGCTTCGAGAACATCGGCACGGGCGACGAGAGCAGCTGCGACTGGCGCCTGAGCTCCACATCGATTTGAGCGCGGACGCCATCGGCGCGTAGTGCCGGAACTGTCGTACCCCACACCGCTGGTGCTGAGCGCCAGCGTGGAGATGGGTGAGTGTACCCCAACTCCGAGTTCTGCTTCCCGAGCTTCACCGTGACGCCCGCGCTGCCGGAGGGTCTGTCGATCGACACGAACACGGGCAAGATCTCGGGGCATGTGACATCAGCTACGCCCTCCGCCACCTACTCCATTCAAGCGAAGGTGAGTGGCGGCGTGAGCATGTGGCAGTGGTGACGCTGTCCGTGGAGGCGTGCACGGGGGGCAAGTCGCTGATCACGCTGGTGGCCTTCACGGACTCGTGGCCGCACGAGGGCTCGTACAAGCTGCTGAGGCAAGGCCGTGAGGCGGCGAGGTGGTGTCCTCCGTGTCTGCCTTCAAAATTGGCGAACGGGCTGAACTACGGCGACCCCTGCGTGGCGCACGGCCTGTACGCTCTGGAGCTGCTAGACTCGCGGAAAGACGGCTGGAAGAACCCGGGCGGGTGGTGGCCTGACGGTGGACCTGGAGCGAGATGATCTTCGACATGGGGCAGATGCCCGGCTTCCAAGGTGGATAGGGTGTCCGTGTTCTCCTCGCTGCTGCCGTTCCAGGTGGAGGTCGACGAGAGTGGAAACTGTTCAACAGCGAGAGTGTGGTGAGCGAGGACTGGAGCGGTGGAGTTTGACGATGGGGAGTGGAATGTGGTGAAGGCAGGAGCGATGGGCAACCGCATGGGAACCACGGCGTACATCCGCCATGAGGTGAGCATCCACAGCCTGGAGGACTACCACGTGCTGAACGTGCGTGTGGAAGTATGTGGGTGGCATTGCGGCGTACTTCAATGGTCGTTTGGTGGCACGCTTCCAACCTGGCAGAGGGAGTTTGACGCGAGCACGGAGGCGCAGACGGTTCACGATTCCTCCTTCTCCAAGTTACCCGTAATTCTGCCGATGGTGGGTGCTGTGGCTGGTAAGAACGTGATGGCTGAAGTGCACCGCGCACCGGGCCAGTCGGCAATCGTGTTCGATGCAGCAGGTGTGTTTGGCGTGAACGACTGCTCGGTGGCTGTGGACGGCTTCTCCTCCGTAACGCCAGTCCCGTGACGGGCTGCGCAGAAGGAAGAGACTCTGCTGGAGCTGAAGACGCTTTCCTTCAAGCAGTCTGCCCAACGAGGTGGGCTCCTTCCTGGCGTGGAGGGTGGAGGGGGCCTGGAGGGCTCCAAGTGGAACAATTTCGGCATCCACACGAACAATGCTGCCTACCGGTTCCCTAGTTTCTCCCTCTGCAGCAGCACCTCGAAGGGAGCGTCGCTGCCGGTGCTGGCTGTGACGAATGCGTCGACGAAGGAGAGAGCACGCAACCTGTGGGAGGAGCGCCCGTGTATTGATGGAGGCTTCCCGTCCTTCCGGTTTTGAGGTGGACGCCGTGGCGTCAACGGACGTGAGTGTGAACGCGTTCATGACGTTGTACTGCAAGCCGCACGAGCACGGGCTCTTCCTGCTGTTAGCGACTTCCCCGCAGTGGGCGAGGGTCAGATCTCTCCGCGGACTGTACCGAGGCTTCCAGGGCTGCATACGTACCGAGTGTGCGAATGGCGTGTTGGGCGACGTGAAGAATGAGAAGTGCAGTACCTGCTTCCGAGGCCATACAGTACGAGAACAGCAACATGGAGTTTGTGCTGAACACGGAGGTGA